>CM071951.1:24592901-25197901 GCA_036784905.1 Acrossocheilus fasciatus | reverse complement strand
TGCATCAGCTAATACATTTTTATATCAGTTTTGCATTTGTTAACACTATCGGGTAGGTTTAGGGCTGGATTTGGTGTAGGGCATATTTCTAATCTGATAGAGCATTAACCTTTAGCGACAGTCCCCGGATATTTGAATTCTGAACCGCCACAATAGGTATCTGAAGCAACATAATAAAAAAACAGCAATATGTACCAATATCTACATAATAAAAACGTGCCTGGGTTCACATATTGAACCTGTGTTTTAGCGCCACTCAGTGGACATTTCTATTTGAAACTGCGGCGAAATGTGCAGCAAGGTACGTAAAACGGTGTCGCACAAAAAGTGCGCAGAGGTACGTATTTTTTATGAGACCAGGTTGATTAATACTGTAAGAAGGTTATTTTCTGTGGCCACGAAAATATAATTTCTTAGAGTTGATATGAAGTTACACTGAATGTTCGCTGGACGAACAGATTAGTTGATGAGTTTAATTCTGCTACAGTTACTACTGGCATCTGATATGAATAATTGTAATTAATCATAATTAATTCTAATTATTTATATAGATTTCCCTTTTCATCTAATTTGCTAGAACACGTGTAAAAAGAATCATGGGGAAACACTGAGCAGATCTAAATTTGATGCTGCAGTCAACATTTTCAATTTTATTTTCAGTTTATTCATGACAGCCGTAATGGATTTAGTTTAACTGCACAGCAGCATTTTTTTTGTACAGTTTCTACAAGTAGAAACTGAGGATAGTGAAGATATTATGTCATTGATAGGCAATAATGACCAGGGACGAGCCATTATTTATAATTGGATTTTCTCTGGATTTACAATTGGGAACTTTTGGTATAACATAAGTACACATCTGCATGAAATATAGCACACTGTGCAAGTGGGTTTTGCATATATTATTATGAAACTTATGGTATTTTTGTGTGTATTTTTCTTTCTTTTCTTTTTTTTTTAAGAAGTTATAGTTACAACAGATGAAAATGCCATACAGGTTTGGAGACGAGACATGAGGGATTTTTTTTTTTTTTCAGGCTGATTATTCCTTTGATATTTCTCTAGCTAGACCATTTTACTGCAGCAGTGAAATATCACTGATAAATCCTTGTCTGATGGTGGATTAACTCACATCGACCTGATAATGTTTGCCTCATGTTTCAGATATTGTGTTGTGTGTTTTCTATTAACTTTTTAGGATCACAACTAACGATTCTCGAATAAATTGCTACTGATATAATATGTCAAATGCCTTTGAAAACAAAATGAAGCAAAACAAAAAAAAAAAAAAAAAAAATAGCACTGGGTGAGCTGATATTTACCAATCCATTATATGAAGCCAAACTCAAAAAAAAAAGATCTTCTACCATGTGTCAGCCATAAAGCAGCTTTTTATTGCATATGTGGACACATTTTGAAGGTGGGTGGCCCATGATGAAAGGCTAAACGCTCCTGGCAGTATTGCTTTTTTTATTATTTATTCTTATTTATCCTGTTGTCTGAGTTGTGTATATTATAAGTGTTTAGTTATGTATTCAATTCCACGCACATTTTGTGTAAACTTTTTTTTTCATTAGGCCTATATATATATTAAAGAAGATTTACAGAAAAGTAATAGAGTCATCTTTTATCAGAGGTGTCCATTTGGCAGAAATCCCAATTCCAATATTATATAAACATGCAGTTATGTAGTGTCACATATTAATTTAAGCAACACTGAACACATCTTTATTATTATTTATTTATTTTTATTATTTTTTTACAATAGAAAATACACAGAAATAACAGAATAATAAATAATCTTATATTTTATTTTAACAAAAAAAAAAAAAAACATATTCTGATTTGGTGCTGAGGAGGTATGTAAGTGAAAATAATTAGTAGTTAGCAGTTTCAGAAATGATTAATCAGATGACAAAGTCTACACATGTCTGCTAATGTCTTATGTGACATCATGTACTGTATATACACACACACACACACGCACACACACACACACACACACACACACACACACACACACACACACACACACACACACACACACACACACACACACATCCCACAAATTCTATCAGTTCATAATAGTCAGACATTGTAAAGTATACTAGAAAGAAAAGTATGTGCAAATCTGTGCTTTATTTACAGTTAGGTCATGATACTTGTTAGATTGCAGTACATACATCGGTAGTATTAAATGTTTAGTTAAGGTTTCCTTTCTTGTCTTTAGAATAAGCTAACCTAATATTATATTTATTTAGTCATTGTTTGTTTTGCCAAGATATTAATGCAGCGGAATGTTTGAGTAAGTTTTATGAATGTTACCTTAGGAAAGGGCTACTGAAATCAGAGATTTGACTCTGTGCCGTGCCTGAGCAGCTCAAATTTCAAGGTCAGATGTTTCAATTGTGCTGTGAGGCCTCCGTCATACTCAGCTGTCAAAACTCCACTTAGCACTCCCATCTCGCACACTTTGTTTGTCCAAATTTGTCATGCTTCACTGCTTGCCGATTCACTTTTATTTATTTATTTATTTTTCATTCAAACCATGCTCTCCTCCACAATAAGGAAAAATCAATATGAGCAAATCAGATACAGGGTTTCATCATAATTGCATCCAATCCATTTCAAATGCACACTAAGGAGATTTCCTGCGATCTTCTTTGGTGCAGATGTTGATGTTGCGCATCAGTGTTAGCAGTGATACGCAAAAACTGTCAATCAGACCGCAAACACCTGCCATCTCCGTCAATACGGATGTTCTCCAAGGAACTGGGTAGCATATGTTTGAGAAGAAGGAGAAAACACCTCTGCAGAAACTCTGTGACCTCTTAAACTTTTTTTTTTTCCTCTACACACAAGCATTGATTTTAAAAGGAGTATTTTAGTTTGAATTGTTGCACCATGTTATTTATTTGGAGTCAAGGATTTCCCCAAGGCCCCATGGCCCCTTGCCGTAATTGCAAGATAAATTATGAAATGCAATCTGTATATTATATACAACTACATATCGAAGTCTGCACAATACACACATGTAGGATTTTATTTTATTTATTTTTTTATTATTATTATTTTATTTATTTTTTTATATAAAATATTTATGTGAAATTGACAAAAGTGTGGTACATTTATGTCCGTTTTTACATCTGCAGTTTTCTTGTTTTCAGGAATTAGGCCCCTAGAGGCCTCTCAGCTGGAGGTCCCTGACAGTCAGCGCCCCAAGGACTGAGTCCTTTTTTGATCCTTCGATATTAAAGGAGCATAAATTTACCTCCACTTTTGCTATCCTGATCCACAGACGCTGACTATGTGGTGTTTATTTGAAATCATCACACATCCTTCATAGTAGCAAGGGTGTGTTTGGCTTCTTTGTGAAAGGAGGCAGAGATATAGAACAATATTACCATCTGTTCTTTGAGGCAAACTCATGAATGCATGAATATGTCCCACTGGCACAATTCTCTTCATAAGGGAGCGATTTCATCTGTTTTTTTTTTTTTCTTGACTTGAATTTTATCAGATGCTTTAGTATTTCTGTGAGCTGTCCAAATTAATATTAGCCATTGTCTGAAGACAGCAGGGTCCCTTCATTTCCAAAGACATACTACTGTACATATAATGCTGAGTGTTCTTCAAAATGGCCAGAAGCATTCTTGGGGGAATATATAACATATCTAATTATTACTTTATTTTATCTACAAGATCCTAAAACATATTATCTGGGGGCAGCTCTCTTACAGTAAAGGAGAGAAAAAAAGAAGGTTTAGAGGGTAATAATAGGATAAACACATAGTAACTCATAAGCTTAGTAGTTTAACTGTTGTTAATGGAGGCTATCAAGAAAGCAAACTGCCTATTTTTGTAGCTTTTATGACTAAAACTAGAAGTAAAAAAAAAAAAAGTGTCTAAGCTTACTGTTGTCATGACCAAAATCCTGTGCCGTTTAAAACATCACCAAAGATCGATGGCTTTTGCCGCCTTTCATGAATATTACATTCTAGAATTGTTTTATGCAGCTCAGCATGTGTCATCTAACATTCTTCAATTTACAATGAAACCACACACTATTATTCTGTAAGTAATGGCCCTATGTATTGAAGGGGGCATTCTGTGTGAGTAATATAAACACTTTATTAAACATTCTCATGTAAACACTGCCACAGAGAAGGCACTTGTAAACAATATTCGTGACCTAAGCTTTTAGAGCTTTATAGCAAATGCAAAATATCCTCCCTCCACCCACCCAATTTGCATAAATACCAGTAGAAAAATCAAATTCAAGTGGGAGATGATGTTTGCATCATATGTAGCCTTTTGGCATTACAATGAAAGAGTGAAATTATGGAATGAGTCGTGGGATAATGGCGGCAGGGATATGTACTGATAAATCACAGCCTCATAATAGAGATACACTGTTAAATAGCCACATATATGAACAGATTGTGCAGTCAACAGCTCGACTGGCACTTGCAATGGAGTCCTGACCTTGGAGTTAGTGTGCATTAAGCAAAACACTTAATCTTTCATTCCATTTCCTTATTGCATCAAATTGATTGCAATCAGCGGTATAGCTTTCCCAGGGTTTATAGCAAGAGACTTGGTGAGCTGGGTTAGGGGTGTTTGTGTGTTTATGGGTGTGACAGAAGGGGCGGAAGGTGCAATAAAGAGTGCATAAATATTTTTAGGGTGTTTTTGGATTGCTCATGGTTTGTTGCTAATATTCAACGGCTCAGGGGAGATTTCTGACGGTAAAATGTCAGCATATCTTTGTAGCAAAGGCCAAGCTATTGCTTTTGTCTTCACAGAGCCTTTGACTTTATTTTGGTTCAATATTAAAATAATGATGAAATAGAGCAAAAATAAGCAAGAGGGAGTTACACAAGTATTTTTTTTAGAATACTCATGAACATTGTTTCTGTGTTGTATTTCTGAATCAGAGCTACTACACCTATAGAAATATTCCCCATACACAGACAATTTGATTGTTTCAAGAGCATTTCCTGTTGCCAGAGTACATTGTGTATTCAACATTTGTGGCACAATTAACTGTACCTTTGAAGCTTTAATGCATGCTACAAATGCCACCAGCAAATGTCACGCAAAGGCCTGCAACACAAAAATTGTTTCTGAAGCAAGGAATGTAGTTTGCATGTACAGATGGTTGATACTCAAGTGTCAAATGTCTAGATGCCTAAATTGTTTTTTGTTTTGTTTTTTCCTTGGGGGGTTGGGACTTAGTGGGTTGGTAATCAAAAAATTGAAAGTTGAATGAAGAGACCCATGAGCTATCACTGTTGTGATTTTGAACAAGACATTTAACCCTCATCCTCTATTCAACCAAGTAATACAAAGGGCAATATCGCAGATACCAATTATCAGTTTGCTGAATGGAAAATTACATGTCATTTATAAGGTTAAATGTGGACATGCGTACCTTTTAATATTATATCTGAAAGCCATTCCATTAAATTAACTGTAAATTATTAGATTTGTGTTTATCATTAACAGCAATTAGCATGACCAGTCGTTTAGCAATTAATTGTCAACTGTGTGCTTCTAAATGCACTGATGATCTCTGTCTCTTCATGTTTATTTATAGATGTTTCATTGTGTGCTATTGCTATGTCTTTCTTTTTTTTTGCCCCCACTTGGTGTAGTTTTAAAGACTCCATTGTAATTTGGTGGTGGTTGAGGAGAGACACCCCCAACATGATTGTAAAGCGCTTTGGGTGTATTGCAATACACAATAAAGCGCTATATAAATGCCTCATTCATTCAAAAAGAAGTAACTCACTTTTTTTTTTTTTTTTTCTCAGTGCCACTGGTAAGTGCTACCTTTTTGTTATATGCTCTTAGTGTCACTTTCAGCCTTTCTGCACATGTTAAGATGAAAAGAAAAATAAATAATGAAATAACTCAGATCTTACACAACTATTTGCTAACACAGGTATATATATATATATATATATATATATATATATATATATATATATATATATATATATATATATATATGTGGCAGGGTAGTTGGATTCTCCCTGTATAGAATATTGTTAGCCTATCAGCAGGCACGGGTGGGTTTATAAAGAGCTGATTGTCGGACATGTCACTCTCAGTCGGACATGTCACTCTCAGGTGCCCCCGCCCCTTTTCTAGCACGGCGTTTGCTGTTGGGTGCTCGTTAGCGGTGTGGCTAATTTCGCTTTGGCTTGATTTCGTGCATCTATTGGAAGGGTAAGCATTGTAGCGGCAGCGTTTAGTGTTTATTTTAATGTTATATTTAATGTTATTGTTTTTGTACCATTTTATAGCTGTACGAGATGTCAACTGGTTAATGTTGCGACATGTGTTTGGTCGAACTGCCTACTCTGGTATGTGTAAAATGGTGTACATAACTGGGGATTTTAGCTATATGTGGGAGCTTAGTTATGTGTGTATTTTTGTTGCAGCATCCTGTTGTTTGGATGGTGGTATTATCCAGTGTACTCCCGCTGCGGTCAGTCCCTTGCTTCTACGCTGTTTTGTAGCGGTGCTGGCTCTGCTTTGGTGTGGTGGTTGGTTGCAGTTTCCAGTTCGTCTGGTTCTGTTAACTTATATACTCTTCAGCACTTACACTGGCTTCGTTAATCTGACGTGACTGACTGCTGCAGTGTCCGGTATGTAGAAACTAAAACATGATTGAGGGTGTCAGGTCTCTCGTTCGAATTACTTTTATTTAATGATATGTTGTCTTTTCTGTTTAGTAATGTGTTGGAGGGTTCCTGCTACAGTGCGTGTGTTTAATTGAACATCAGTACCCAGAAATACGCTGCTGTCTTGTTCCTTGCTAATTTGTTTATTTTGTATTAGTTTATTTTTGTGTGTTCTTTCTATTGGATGGTTCATCTTGGATTTATACATCTGTTTATATGAGGCCCCATCGGCCTCTGTATGTTATAGGCCTAATGCCTGATGACCTCATTCATTTTATTATTTGATTGTTCGGTAACACTTTATTTTAGTGTCTCTTAACTAGTTGCTTATTAGCATGCATGTTACTAGAATATTAGCCATTTATTAGTAGTAATTAAGCACATATTAATGCCTTATTCTACAAGACCTTATTCTACATTCCTAATCCTACCCAACACCTAAACTTAACAACTACCTTACTAACTATTAATAAGCAGCAAATTAGGAATTTATTGAGGGAAAAGTCGTAGTTAATAGTGAATAAGTGTTCCCTATTCTAAAGTGTTACCGATTGTTCTTTTCTTTTGAACTGTGTATTTTATTGTGTTTGGTTGGTTTTGGGTTTTTTTGACTGCAGGTGCTGTGCCCAACAAAACCGAGGGAGGCAGAGTTTCCGCACTTCCGTGGTGGTGGTGCTGTCTTGTCACCGTGTGCAGTGTTGTGCTGTGTCGATCACCAACAGTAATTTCACTGGGTATCGTGTGTGTGTGTGTGCACTGATAGTGTGGTAATTTAAATTTATGCTTCTTTAGGAGTTGATACCAGTTGGCCACAGCCCTGTATATATTCTTTGTGGTGTTTGTGTATTGGAGTAAGCAGTATCATTCTGAGTTGTTGTTGCTCATGTGACTTTCTTAACCAAATTTAATAGATTCAATAAAACAATTTCTACTTTTGTACCCATGTCTCTTGCTCGCTCATTTGGTAGACTTGAACCTGTTTCCTTGTAGCACCTGAGGGTGCATAATATTTCCCTGGGTGCAAGTCCCAGGGTGGCGTAGTCATCTCTCTAGTGTTTCTGTTGTGCAACGCCGCGCTGCTACATATATATATATATTAGGGGTGTCAACGTTCACACATGTGTTTAATCTAAAAAATGTAATGCGTTAATTTAATGCAAATTAATCGTTTGATAAGGTTTAACCCAACTTATTCCCATCATCGCAGCGCGGAAGTTTATCTATCAGTGTGTGATGAGGGTACAGCACCAGTGTTGCCAGTTGCAGTTTTTTGGGCTACTTTTATAATGTACCACGGCCGCCCAAGGTGTATATAGACAAATAAAAATTAAAATAGATAATTTTACTAATGTGTATTATACTTGGAATGTATACCTGGCAACTTAAGAACGTAGAGGCGGTTGTAACATCAAACAATGTGAGTTTCAGCCAGAGCAGCAGAAATAAACATGACAACAGCCACTGTAGATTATATAAGACAATACAATAGGATATAGTTTGTATGTGACTTTCTTGAAATGAATGTGTACATCTGAAATGCTAATTTCTGCGGCAATATAAAACGCTATAAATGGCATATTTTAACAACAGTAAACCACCAAATTCCACGTGATCGCAAAAGGAAGTTATTAAAAACACTTGATGGTGGTTTAAAGTGAGCTCTGAGTAAAAGTGCATAAGACATAAATTGTCTCATGAACATGATGCTAATATTAGCTCTAATGCACCACAATACTTCATGTAAGGTCGCAAAAATGTTTTGTTGTATTTATTTAGAAATACTTTTGATAATAGTTGGGTAAATGTACACTGGGATTGAAGCGATGTGGCATAGTAAACGTTTTATTGCCAGTATAAAGGCTGAATAAAAACAAAAGAATATTGATAAAAGAATAAGGATTATGTCTCATACCTGGCAGAAGTGTGAAAGGTTCTGTTTCCTTAAACTAGTTTGTCATGCATTTCTTTATTTCAACACATTTACGGGTAAATCCTAGTATTTTAAATTTGTGATTAATCATGATTAATATTTATTTATTTTTACACGTGCCACTATGTTGGAAAGAAAGAAAGAAAGAAAGAAAGGTCACTCCTCTGATCAAGGAAAGGAAAACCCAAACATTAAAAAGATAATCCAGTGCATTTCCAATAAACTTGTTTTCCTTCTTTTCCAACAACCCTCCACTGTCTAACAACACCCCTATATGGTCAGGCCTCAATCTTGGCTCTTCCAGTCTCAAAATATAAATCATTTTCTGACTACATATTTGTATTTAAATACAATCACATCAAGTAAACAAAGTACAAAATATGCAAAGATATGTAGAACGGCTCCAACAACACTTATGATACACACTTCTATGACAAATAAATAATAAATTCAATATTTTAAAAACATTGCATTGAAAAGTGATTTTTTTTTATTATGTGAGGATTGATTCTCTCAATAGAACATCAACATGTATATATTTCAAGAATGATCCTCACATCCCTTCCAGTAGGGTTGCCCTGTGCAGGTGAAGACAGTGTGAAAAGATCACTGACTACAGTAGGCTTGAGTCTTGAGTGTTTGATTGAATATTATATTATATTGTCTTATAGGTGTGGCTCCTCCGCTAGAATTGAGAGGCAAGAGTTGTAACCCTTCATGTGTGGATCAGACCAGTAGCTCATTTCATTATCCTGGAGCTATTTTTAAAATATCTGGTGACATCTACTCTGTAACCATCCACTGAGATAAATTTGATGAGTTAAGGTAAGGAATATGAACTCATTCCGTCAACATTAAGGTTAAGGTGATGCTGGACAACCAGGTCGATATGTCTGAGGAGCATGCGGTGAACCTTGCTGGGATCACAGATGTAGAAACAGAAGAGGGAAATGAGATGTAGATGTGATGTAAATGGAGAACAGCAGGGGTCTCAGCACTGATCCCTGTGATACTCCAGAGGTGAGGGTACGAGGTACAGCCAAGTGAGCCTTTCTAGATTTGTCGGTTTGATTCGCATACTCTGTTTCAGAATATAGTGAGCTGCCTATAAAGGCAACATTTTACATTTGCAAAAGTAGACAACTTAAATCTAAATTTTAAGAAAGAATAATAGATTACCAAAAAATGCATTGCAAAGTGAAAAAGTGTTATTTAAATTTAATCTGACAGTTAACTTAGAAATATGCTAACATCAAACTGTTGAAATCAGTTACTTCTCTTGTGCAGAGTGTAGTTTGTGAGTTGTGTGTTCAGTGTAAAGATACAGATGTGATATGTTAATATAATTGAAATACACAAAGAAAAGATTGCAGGGTTTTTTTTTTTTTTTCATTTTGTCAGTGGGTTTATTAATTAATTAGCTCCCTGTTGACTGTATGAAATGTCACATAATTAGTGGCACATTTGTAAATTAATGGCTCTTTGTTGTTTGATAGGATTATGTTGATATCCAACATCATGTCAATACCCTAGCTCCTATACACCACTTTATTTATTTTTCTTCTTCGAATGTCTGCTGGTTGAAGTGTAAGTTATATACATAGTTAAAGCACACCAGCTTGTCATTCAACCAGATTACATTGTGCCATCCAATCAAGAAAAAAAAAAAAAACAGTTGGGAAGCAGCCATACTGGGCAGTCGAGGCAAGATGGTGCACAGGTCTGGCTATTTTTAGCCCTGTCAAGTATAATGCGCGTACATATACAGTACTACTGGGCCTTTGCATGACACACTCTCACCGATGGCACAAATATAACAGATTTATTTGTGTGTATAAAAAAAGACTCAACAACGGGTCAAAAGCTCAACTAGCAGGTCTGATTGGACTAATAGTTCAGATTTTTATGTCTTGCCTATATTTTAACTAGCTCCAGTACAAAACAATAATTTGTTTTAATTGAAACAATCATTTTAATAATATAATTTAGCATATTTTTAACATTTCATAACATTTGCTGGAAATTGAGCATATGGCCCAAAACATTAGAGATTAATTTATAATGTTCAACCCATTTTAACTGATGCCTCCAAGACTACGACAAATCATTGTCACAATTTCAACAAGACATTATCTATGTGTCACACCCCAGGACTGTTTGTTGTGTTTTCATTCCCCATGTGTTCACTGTGATCTAGTTTCTGTCTCCGTTGATTGTATCATTATGTCCAGGTGTGTCATATTAATTGTCTTCATGTGATTCAGTATTTAAAGTGTAGTCTGTCCTTTGCTATTCATCCAGTGTTAAAGTTAAAGTTAAAGTTAAAGTTAACGTTGTGTTGTGTTGTGTTGTGTGTGACCTGCCTGCCTTATGTGGGTTACCTTCTGTGTGGAATAATAAAAGACTGTTTATGTTCATCTTCTTCTTCGAGTGTTCTCTATACACCGTGGCACTATGTCAGATAGCTTGATGATATATTTAAATTAATATAACAATGACAATGTTCAATATATCTGTTAGTCCTATGTCGTGTGTCTTGTGTTTCCTGCCCTCATGTTTCCATATTTGATCATGTTCCTGTCCTTGTTAAGTGTGATTATTAGTTCATTCTTGTCCAGCTGTGTTTTAGTATTTATCTGTTATTGTCCTGTGTATTTATAGTCCTGTCTGTTCAGTTAGTGTTTGTCTGGTCTACTCGTTACTCCCCGGTGTTCCTGTGTCAGCCATGCCTTGTCTTGCCCTGCCTTGTCTACATTAAAGACTATGATTTTGAAGTTACTGCTCGTCTACGTGTTCCTCGTTCCTTCCTGCTGTGTGCACCGTGACAGTATCACATAAAATGAAATATTTAGGCCTTGCAAGATGTTCCAAACCTGTATGATTTATTTATTTATTTATTTTCTTCTGATGAAGACAAATTAAGATATTTTATAGAATTTGGGTAACCAAACAGATGCTGGCCCCCACTGACTTCCCCATTAATCAATGGTTACCAGTAACTCTTTGATTACAACTTCCTTTGAAATATCTTCTTTTATGTTCAGAATAAATAAATTAATACAGGTTTGGAACAACTTGAAGGTAAGTAAACAAACAAACAAACAACAACAACAAAAATGTAATTTGAGGCATGCCTCCATATTGATGCAAATAAATTCAAATTCACCTGCAAAGTTATTATATATATATATATATATATATATATATATATATATATATATATATATATATATATATATATATATATGTATGTGTGTGTGTGTGTGTGTGTGTGTAACCTGGGACAGTCCCCTTCAGGAACTCGGAGATCAGAGGACTCAAGGCTATGGAATAGCATCCTGATCTACCACTTAGTATAAGCTTCTCTGGACGGAGGCCTCAGCCTCAGTGCACCGAGGGAAACATGTAACTAAGGGGGGTGTCTGCCCACTGACTGGCCACCAAGAGGGGCATGGTAGGCCGCAATGGCTGACACGTAGACCTTTAGGGTGAAGTGGGTCAACCCTGTGCAAAATCAGGCCTGCAGGAACTCCAGCACTGTACCAACCATGCAGTTAACTGGGTCGAGCTGGCGGTCTCCACAAGTATATAGTTTCCTCGTTGAGGGAGCTCTGGATTGAAGTGTTTCAGTGCCCCCTTTCCACAACTCCGGGAGGGGGTGAAAGATGGAGCCCCCCGCCTGTGAGAGGAGATCCCTCCTGACGGAAATCTCCATGGAGAGCCGTAGAGGAGAGAAATCAGGTCTGATGGCAGCTAGTCCAATGTGATACCTCTTGGCCTGCTGTACAATGAGACACCTACAGTGGATAACCCGCTCCAAATGCTCAAACTCCGAGAACCATACTCGGCCTGGCTGAGTGCAGCTGGATGAGTCAGAGAAAACCAGAAGGGACAGTGCGAGGTCTTTCGAGTTGCAACAGGTCCACCTGAGCCTGACCAAAAAAACTCCATATCTGCTTCACCGCCTCGGGGTGAAGCATCCATTCCTGGGCCTCGGCCCCTGCCTCGACAAGATGTGTGCTCCCATATTGAGATGCCCAGGAATGTGAACTGCTCTCAGTGAGAGGAGTTTGCTCTGGGACCACACAAGGATCTGGTGCGCCAGCCTGTAAAGCAGGCGCAAACACAGACCTCCATGGTGGTTAATGTAAGAGACCACCACTGTGTTGTCAGTGCGCACCAACACATGGTGATCCCTTAGGTCCGGGAGGAAGTGTTTCAGTGCTTGAAACACGGACAGCATCTCCAGGCAGTTGATGTGCCACGTGAGATGGTGACTGTTCCACAGACTGCAGGCAGGGTGAGGGACACGTCTGCCGCTAGCGTTACATGGCAAAAAGGAGCTCCCAGCACCGGGTCCTGGGACAAGAACCAAGGTTTCTTCCACATATCTAAGGGCACGTAGGCATCGCTGTGTGAACTTGAGCATGTGCAGCGGGTTATCCACTGTAGGGTTATCCACACCACGCCCAGATAAGTGGATCTTTGTACTGGAGAAAGCACACTTTTCTGGCGTTAAGTCTTAATCCCCGCTCTTTCGAGTGAGCGAGAACGTCATCTCGATGCCGAAACGCCATCCACTCTGAATGAGTTAATATCAACCAAACATCAATGTGGTTGAGTATGTGGATGCCCTGGAGTCACAGAGGAGTCAGAGCAGCATCCACACACTTTGTGAAAGTGCAGGGTGAGAGTGCAAGGCCGAAAGGAAGGACCCAATATTGGTACACTTTGCCCCCAAAGCAAACCTCAGGAACTTCCTGTGATGGGGAAAGATGGAGATGTGGAAGTACTTGTCTTTTAAATTGATCGTGACAAACCAGTTCTTGGATCTGGTCTGAAACACAACCTGCTCGATAGAGAGCATCCTGAACTTCAGTCACATGACTGAGCGGTTCAGTTGACTCAGATCTAAAATAGGACGCAACCCTACATCCTTCATTGGAACGATGAAGTACCAGCTGTAGAACCCGGACTCTGTGTTGTGAGGAGGGACCACCTCGATGGCCTCCTTCCTCAAGGGAGTATTCACGTCTTGTTCCATTACCAGAGCCTGCTCGGGACCCACCAGTGTGGGAATGACCCCGTTGAAAGGCGGCGGCGGAGCGCCGTACTGAATGTGATAGCCTCTTTCTACAGTGTGCAGGACCCATCAAGACACATTTGGCATTTAGTTTCCACGCTACCAAATAATCTACTAAGGGAACCAGTCTCTCGAAACTGGCCTCTGGTGTGCTTAGAGCTGCTACCTCAGTGCCCTGAAGTGGAGGACCGGCAGGAGATGGCCGATCTAACTGCTCTAGAGAAGCCCGAAGGGGTGGGAGCCTCTCAGCTCCGCAATGTTTCCGGGCGGAAGAGATTGAGAGAAGTGCTCGCTGGAGACCGCCGCGCCCTGGAACACTTGCAGGGTTGGCAGACCGATTTCCTGAGGGCACTGAGGAGAGACGGGCACCGTGTAATGCGGTGTGTACCGCTCTTCCCCAGAGGGGTCGGCCTTCAGAAGTCCTGGGCCATAGGCAGCAGGATGTTTTAGCTGAAGACTGTCCAGCGAGATGACGGTCCACAGATCCGCCTTCTGCTAGTAGTCTTCGGCCCGGGAGCGGCAATCTGACTCCAAAATTCTGGGGAGTATGAGAAGTGATCCTCCCTGGATGAGGAGCTAGAACACAGATGGGGCTACTCCCACCCAGCAGCCCCTGCTGACCACCTCAACCTCCTCGGAGGAAGAGAGGTAAAACATTGTGCTCTCACTCAAGAAATGTATCCCAAGAGGCTCCTGTACGCCATATATATATATATATATATATATATATATAACTTCTCACAGTCAGATGAAATACATAATTTTATTCCTCAGAATTAAATGCAGCCAAACCACAAGACAAGTATACACGGTCTGATGTGAAAAGATTCATATAATGAACCGAGAATGACCATAATGCATGCGTCTCACTCAAAAGGGGACGAATCGCAGTGCAGGCTTCCAGCCCCGAGCGAGAGTGCTAGATCTGGGGAATGCAGGTGGAGATAGGGCGAGCCCGTCTCCAACCCGTCCACCAGATCCATGTGCGATCCCCGTGATCTCAATCGCCGCCATGCCTCAGCAGCAGCGGGACCGGAACCGCAAGATCACAGGCACGGACACACTCCTCAAAGTGCACCCGGTGGGAGATGAACATTTGCATCGGGGAGAAGCACATTCAGCCACCTTTTTATTTATTTATTTATTTTTTTTAGAGCTGACAGCGCAAGCTCTGCTCCACAAGAACGCTGCTCATAATGATATTCCCATTCATAATATGCTAGTGCAAACAATGCTTGTGCAACTGCTTTATGAAAGCTCATCGACGTCCTCCACATCCACTTCAGGCGGAGCATCGAGCCCTCTCTCCGAGGGGAAGAAACCACGTAGCGGGCTTCCAATCCCAGAGAGCGGGCGCTGGATCTGGTGGTAAAGGAAGAAGATAGGGGCTCGTTCCGCACCGGGAGGAAGCTGGTTAAGGCTCCCTCCTCAAAGAGAGCCCTCCGAGAGCAAGCATACACAGTGACAAACACTTGCAAAGCGGGCAGTCAGCTCCCTCGAGAGCTGACTCTGCGTGCTCTGCTCTCAAGCAGACAACACACAAACTGTGTGTATCCCCACCCGTAATATAGCGCGGGCAGAGAAGAACACACAGACTGAGATGCTACCCGCCCCCTCGCCCTATGTTGTATTCACTCTTATTGGAAATAAGAAGTGATAATGGACAGACAACACCAAATAAGACTGACACACACAGAGCACTTGCTGAATGACAGAAAGCTGATGCCGGTTCCACCGCATGTGCTTTTAAGCTTCCTGATCGTTACGTCACCTGCCCGTGACATCTCGCTCATCCATTGGACTGATTACACATGTGGTTCAGAGCATGGTCACGCTGAAGGTGTTCCCATAGAGTCTCGATGCAGCTTGAGTTCCTGAAGGAGAACCTTCTGGTGAGCATCTTTTGCATAGTGAGAGATTTGACAGATGTTTCTGTACAACTGTTTTGAAATGCTTAAAAAAAAAAAAAAACATCAGCATAAACATAAGATGGGATGGTTAAAAAGGTAAATAATATTTTTATTTATTTATTGAATTCAGGTGAATTACATTTTATGTATCGCAATTCTTAAAATTTCTGGCATTAATGAAATAAAAAATAAGTAGCATGGCTAATATTTGGTAAATTTTACCACACACAATAAGCGTTCTTTAATATGGCCTGTCCAAACAATTTACATGTGTGACTATTTTCACAATTACTCTTAGGAAATCACCCACAATACACCTACAGAGCATGCTTGCAATTTGTTAGATTTCACAAGAGAATAATACCCTTTAAGATATTAGTAAATAAAGGTATTTTTTAAAACTTTCTCTCCAAATTGGACAAATGAACTTGGCACATGATCCCATTGGGTGTATTGTGTCTTAAATGCTCTGGCATACTAATTTGATACACTTAGCATCTGCAGACACATTTTTTTTTTTTTTTTGTGTGCATTTTATGCACATGCACACTGTCTCATGACGTTTGTCATCATAGTGTTCATCTCTGTGTAATCATTTTGTCTCTTGCCTTCCCTCTCTTGATCATAACCATGCCTACCCTGGAGCCATGAACTACTGAAGTGAAGCAAATCAAATTGCTATCCCATATGCAAGACCCGCCTTCCCTAACAGAGCTGCCAGAGCGAGTCATACTTTCCAGACAATGAAGTTGCAATGCAGACAATATCAGAGCATTTCATGGGTCATGGAGGAAGTCAAAGTCAGGGGCCTTTGTATTATAATTAAGTACCATCTTGTTGGAAATTGCTTGGAAGCTTTGTAGTGACAGATGGGAGAGGCTGGACACTAAGCGAATCCTAACAGTTCCAGTGTGAAAGAAACCACAGCGTGATTAATTGGAGAGTGTGTGAAGGAAGAGGTGAGGTGGGACTTCTGGAGTTTCTCGCCCTTTATGTGCCCTCCTGCTGGCAAACACTTGTGGTGAGAGGAAACGGTCACAGAGCAATACTGGGCTTTCAGATCACTTAAAACTACACATGCAATTCCTGCTGTCAGTGCAAGAGAGATGTAAAATTTAGTGTGTAGATAGAGATTGCTCTTGTAAAATAATTTGACTGACTTGAAGTCATGAGTTTATGCTCTTGTAAAGTGTTTGTGAGTTTTGAAGTGTTCAAAAACCTGCTCTGTAAAACACATCATACTGTATATCATCTTGGCAGCCTCGGTAAAACTTAAGGATGATGTCTTTGGATGTATTTTGCATGAAGTCACCCAAGTTTGCACAGATTAATTCAGAGAATATGTACAGGATCAGGATCAGAATATAAAGACAACCAATCCGAAATGATTGTGTACTGCCTCTTCCTTGAGTAAATTAGATTCATATTCTGTGATGCTTCATAAAAAAGCACAGGGCATGTAAACTGTCTACAAACATCATGCATTTGATATAAAGTATGTACTGTATTGCTGGCAATGAAATGATATGGCATTTTCCTTAATCTGAAGCAATTATTGCTGAAAGTTTATATATATTGTTATTAAATAAAATTGTTAAAATATTATTATAAATTAATTATTTATTTAAATGATTATTATGATATTTTTTGCATCTTTTGCATCAATTTTCTTCAAGGACATTGAGGCAATTTTATGTTAAGTTAAGATTATGGATATTTAGTTTAAAGGGGTAATTGGATGCAAAATTCACTTTACAAGTTGTTTGAACATAAATGTTGGAAGCGTGTGTACACATTCATCCTATAATGATAAAAATCCACCCAGTGCTTTTTTTTTTATTATTATTATTTTTTAAATTCCTATTTTAAAATCCACTTTCTAAAATCAGGCTGTTCTGAGATTCCTGTCAGAATGACATAGTTTTGCACAGGCCTCTCCCACAATAGTTGATTGACAAGGCCGTCTTACCTTAGACCCACCCTAAGTGGGCTGAGAGCTGTCCACCATTGTGTCGACTCCGGTGTAAGGGAAGACAAGAACGTTCTCCGATTAAGCGATTGAGGTGCTTTTTTGTTGGATGTAATAATGAATGAATATAGCAGTCGTCATTAACTCCCGACATCTAAGCCGCTGAAGACGCAGAGGATTAACGTTACTTTCATTTTGAAGGGAATGCGCCGATCCCTGAGCTGCCTAAATGCGTCTATGTTCGACCAAATCATTTGTGATACAGCTTCATCTACAGAAGAAGTGAGTATAAAGGTTTTTTATGAATCTTTGCAAATCGCCTTTCCTAATAATATCCTAGTTAGCAAGTTTTGCGGCTAAAGTGAACAGTACTGCTCGTCATTCCATGGAAGAGAGGGGTGGGGTCAGCAGAGCTCATTAGCATTTAAAGCAACATGGACAAAAATGGCTTGATGAAAACAGAGCTGATTTTGACAGGGTAAAGGTGTTTTTTACACTACCATTGAGAAATTTTAACCAAAGTATGTTATAGACTTTTCATTAAGACCCTAACGAATCATACTTGTGGAAAATGGGCATCTGATGACCCCTTTAACCTTAAAACCCAACACAATGCAGTGCATATTCAAAATGTTTGTTTAAAACACCTGTGTAAAATCAATATAGAAAATTCCTTGTTAACACAGTATATGGGCCCTATAGAGTTCATGCAGACTTTATATTGAAATAGCAGTGTTTTTGCAGTTTAATAACCACAGTTTGAGCTGTACTGTTATTGATATAGATTAATCCAAAATTTGCCAAATTCCATGACATTCGACAGTGAAATCCATTTTTCAGTGATTGCAGTCACTTTTCCCATGTCACAGAAATGATAGGGCTATAGAACAGATCTGCTGGTTTTGCATGGCAGCAGGTGAATTTGAAAGAAGTAACTGCCATTCTTTTCAGCATAAACTTGCCTTCATTTTATGCAAAGAAAGCTTGTTATAGAACATGTCATATTCACAAGTCTGGCACAATTAACTTTGTGCTGTTATCACACATGGAAGGAAGACGATAAACCAATTTTGTTTCTTTTTTTTTTTTTTAATAGATGCTTGTGTATATTTTCTAGCAATCGTGGCACATGTTATTCATCGCATGACAGACAAATGATGATGAAGAGTGAAAAATCAAGATGCAGAGAGCCCAGGGCCGGTTCTAGACATTAGGAGGCCCTAGGCAAAATTCATGTTGGAGGCCCCCCACCTCCCAAAAAAGCACTTTAAACAAATATGATTCCGAGCCTTTTTATTTACACAACATTTAATTAAAAATTTTACATATTTTTACTTATACAGTACAAAAGTTTGGACACATTACTATTTTAAAGTTTTTGAAAGAAGTCTCTTATGCTCATCAAGCCTGGATTTATTTTATCAAAAATAAAAAATAAATAAATAAATAAATACAATTTTAAATAATGGTTTTCTAATTTACTATACTTTAAAATATGTTTCTGTGATGCAAAGCTGAGTTTTCATCAGCCATTACTCCAGTGTTCAGTGTCACATGATCCTACAGAAATCATTCGAATATGCTCATTTATTATCAATGTTAAACAGTGCGTAATGTTTATTTTATAACCTGTGATCCTTTTTTTTTTCAGGATTTGTTGATTATTAATATATATATATATATATTATAACAATATAAAACCAACTTGGTAACACTTTACAATAAGGTTGTGTCAGTTAACGTTAGTTAATGCATTAGTTAACATGAACTAACAGTGAACAACATCTGTTCAGAATTACTTAATCTTTGTTCATGTTAACTTATTCATATACTAATGTGTTTGTTAATGCATTAGTTAACATGAACTAACAATGAACACCTCGAATGTTCAGGGTCACTTAATGTTTTTGCTAATGTTTACTTACACATTTACTAGTGCATCTCTTTACATTAACAGATTAACTAGTTAACGTTGTGGTTAATGCATTAGATAAAATGAAATAAAAAATAACAACACATCTGTTCAGCATTACTTAATCTTTTCTCATGTTAACTTATTTATATACTAATGTGTTTGTTAATACATTCGTTAACATGAACAATCAATGAACAATGCCTGTAAATAGATGTATATAATAAGCTGGTAACACTTTATAATAACTGCACACTCTGAAGCATTAGTTAATCATTAGTAAATAGTCAATTCATTATTTATAAAGCATTGTTACAAAATTAATAGGCATTAGTAAGCAGTTTATAAAAACAGCTATAAGTGTTTTGTTCTTGAGCATATCTATAATGTTTAATAATTGTATTTTCATACTTTATTAATTATCAATTTATCATTTCTAAATTATTACGTTATTTACAAAACAGTTATTTAGGAGTTGTCAGTGGTTCATAAGATCATTTAGAAAGTGTAAGTAAATGATTAATAAACTATTTAAATGTACATTTATAAATCTTATTATTTAGACACATGATAATAGTTGCTCAGTGTGTTAATAAATGCTTTATTAACAAATATTCCTGCTGTAATTCATGATTAAGTCAGATAAATCATATCAATAATCAATAAAACATTTAGTAGTTGCCAGCCATCTGTTTTTGTGAGCTCATCTAAAGGGAGGACTATTCATACCTTGTAAAGCATTTACAAAGGAGATTTAAATGCTCATTTATCTTCCAAACAGACAAGTTAAACAAACACAACACCGAGGGATACAGAACACTGAAATATTTTTTCAAGATGCAAAAATGAAACTGTACAACTGTACAACTAAAAAGAAAAATTAAAGTGTACAGTTGGACAGTTTCATTTATTTATTTTTTTTAATCTTGAAACAAATATTTTTGAGTTCTGTATCACTCCGTGTTGTGTTTGTTTATTTTTTTTTCTGTTAGGAAGATAACTGAGCCTTTAAATCTCCTTTGTAATAGATATGCTTATAAATCAAGAACAAGGCATTTATAGCTGTATTTACAAACTGCTTACTAATGACTATTAATGTTGGGACAATGCTTTATAAAGGATGAACTGACTATTTACTAATGCTTACCTAATGATTCATATCGTGCAGTTATTATAAAGTGTTACCAATAAGCTTTATTTAATTATACTACATACAGTATACACATAAGTTTATTTAGCAGCTAACACACACAATAGATAAACAATACCAACTTCCCATTTGGGCACTGATTAGGGCTAATTGTAAACTTGGAAAACATCAACTGATTATGTTTCTCATGTTTGTAGGCTGTGTATTAACATGACTTACCACTAACAATGCATTTATTAAGGGAATCTGGACCTTATTGTAAAGTGTACACTAGTCCAACATTAACTAATGTTTAACTATTAGCTTATAACGTTTGTAGACTGTTTATTAACATGATTTAGGCCTACCACTAACAAAAAAAAAACAAAAAAAACAACAACATAATTTACCAGTTTTGTTCATATAGTGTGACTGTACACCGCACCACACACAACAGATTCCGTTCACACATCAAAATCACGACTATGAACGCGGGTAACCTCGCACAGAAAAACATGACTTTACAGTAAACAAATGGTGGACGACGTGCAAGAAAAAATGGTGAAAATAATATTTGGATATCTTTTTTTTTTTAACGAAAGTCCGTGAGAGAAAAATAATAAGGTTTATGAAGTCGTGGAGACTGTGTGAATGTGAACTTTAAATGTTACAGCGCGAGGTGGTGAAGAGTAATGCTTCCAATTTCTGTTGGAAATCGTTTCATTCCGCATTACAATCTACCAAGCGCGTTCACTTTTGTTCTTGGGATTCGGCGGCTTATCGCATGTGGGAACAGGACGGAATTTTAAGACAACGCCTGATAAAGCGGATTTACTGGCTTGGAAAGTGGGATAGAAAATAGAAGCTTTGAAACGCAAAGGTGATTACCAACTATTTGTCCATGCTTGCTCACTTAGTTAACGTTAGGAGAAACACATCCTTGTTCTCTCTGTTTGTTTGTTTGTTTGTTTGTTTGTTTGTTTATTTAATACATTGATTATATAATATAAATGTATATAATGTATACCACTGTTATATAATAATATACTATAATATAATAAAGTTTCTGAAAATGTAAGTGATGCTTAAATGGCTTTCACTCATTTAAGGTCCAGTAAAATCAATAATGACTGCTTTGTAATTAACCCACAAATGTTAGTTAAACTTTAGTTAATATTGGACTAGTGCACACTTTACAATAAGGTTCACAAATCCCTTTAGTAAATACTTTGTTAATGGTAAGTTAATAAACAGTCTATAAACGTTAGTTAATGTTGGACTAGCATACACTTTACAATAGGGTTCACAAATCCCCTTAATAAATGCGTTGTTAGTGGTAAGTCATGTAAATAAACAGCCTACAAACATGAGAAACATTATCAGTTGATGTTTAGATGGTTTCCAAGTTTACCGTTAGCCCTAATCAGTGCCCAAAAGGGAAGTTGGTATTGTTTATCCATTCTGTGTGTTAGCTGCTAAATAAACTGTATACTGTATGTAGTATAATTAAATAAAGCTTATTAAATAAAGTTATTTACAAGCATAGTTCATTGTTAGTTCATTTTAACTAATGCATGAACTAATGTATTAGTAGCCTATATGAATTAGTTAACATGAACAAAGATTAAGTAATTCTGAACAGATGCCTTGTTCATTTTTAGTTTTTGTTAACTAATATATTAATCAGCCTTAACTAATTAAGTTGTTAATGTGAAGAGAAGTATTAGTATATGAATAAGTCAACATGAGCAAAGATTAAGTATTGCTGAACAGATGTGTTGTTAACTTTTATTTCATTTTATCTAATGCATTAACCACAACATTAAATAGTTAATCTGTTAAAGGGGTCATACAATCCTTTTTTAAAGATCATTATTTTGTGTATTTGGTGTAACAGAATATGTTGACATGTTTTATTGTTCAAAAAACAATTTTTTTTTTTTTTTTTTTTTTTCAAATAATGTACATTGTAGCTCCTCTATGCCCCGCCTCTCTCAAATGCTTTGTTTTCTACAAAATCCCTCCTTCCGACAAGCACAGTCTGCTCTGATTGGCCAACTGGCACAGTACATGTGATTAGCCGAACACCACAAGCCGAGTCGGAAATGTAACGCCCCTTTCCATAATCACGAGCTTTAGCTTTCAAAATGATAGTAGACAGTTAATAATGTCCTTAGTTTTACCATCAGTTCAAGCCCGAGAGGGAACAGAGTCGCGTGACAGACACAGTGATGAAGCTCGTATGTGTTTGTAGCTCACAGGCCGCGCTTGTGTGACCAAGTCTCCCTCTCTCATAAACGAGAGCACACACACACACACACACACACACACACACACACACACACACACACACACACACACACGATGCTGCGTTGTGACTCTCTCTCACACTCATTCACTCACTCACACACACCGCAAAACTCTGCATTTAAACAGTCA
This sequence comes from Acrossocheilus fasciatus, assembly GCA_036784905.1. Classification (NCBI taxonomy): domain Eukaryota; kingdom Metazoa; phylum Chordata; class Actinopteri; order Cypriniformes; family Cyprinidae; genus Acrossocheilus; species Acrossocheilus fasciatus. Next base: position 25,174,837 of record CM071951.1, on the reverse strand, counting down.
ATAGCAAATACTTAAACTAATAACAAAACATACAGTCGCTGATTCAGAAGCCCCAGATTGTAATAGCAAAGTCAGAATTACCTCCTCTCCTAGGTTCATGAAACGGCCGTCCATAAAATGCGTTGCTGTTCTGTTGTAAGTAACCTTAATGATTCCTAAATGCATCTACTTTTGGAAGGCCAAATAAAGTGCTTTTGCTTTCACCTAGAAACACAGCGTCTCCCTGACAGGCTGCTACAACACTAACTGCGGTTACTGAAACCACGCCTTCTTTATTTGCGTGAACATTTGAGCGGCATTAAGCAGATATTTCCACATCTTGACGTAGACATGTGGGGGCGTGTTTGAATGAGCCGTTTTTGAGGGGCTTGGTAGAGTCTTAACTTTGATAAATAATATCTCTTTGTTTTTGAGACTTTAGTCTTTGCAACTTCAGGGATCTTATGCACTAACAGCTTGTAACAGTCCACAGAGAAAGGAAAACTTGAAATCGCATCATATGACCCCTTTAATGTATAAGATGCTTTAGTAAATGTGTAAATTAGCATTAAAAAAAAAAAAGTAATCCTGAACAGATGCGTTAGTCACTGTTAGCTCGTGTTAACTAATGCAACCTTATTGTAAAATGTTACCTAATCAAACTTTATCTAAGGTAATCTGTTTTTCTTTGGATGAAGATGTTATTATTGTTGTTATTATTATTATTATTATTATTAGTAGTAGTAGTAGTAGTAGTAGTAGTATGCTGTTTTATTGAGTTTAATTCATAGTTCCAGAATACCACTTAAGCAGATGAACATAAGTACTTTTATCATTTTTTTTTTCTAGCTGGGTATGGGCAGGATTTCCCCCTCCCATTTGATAAATATCGACAGCAGATATTGTCATATTATTAATATCAATGTATTGCATTGTTACCTTAAATATATATATATATATATATATATATATATATATACACACAAATCAAGTAGAAGAGAAAGACATGATCGCTACTAGCAGAAAAAAAAGTTTATTTCTAGTTAGTTGAAACTGATATTATAAGTGTTATGTTGGAGCAATAATGTAATCATCAGCAGAATTTAGAAGATACACCTGAGATCCTTTATCTGAAACATTAAAAAAAAAAAAAAAATGTTCTAGTGTGTTTGCATTTTAACTTTGAATGCAAACTTCTCTAATTTTATAGCTATTTTGCTAGTCAGCTCCCGACGCGATGTCATTCATTGTACACGAATTCAAAGCATCGTCTGGGTGCATCAATGGCTCTCACGCTCTTTTAAACTCGTACTAAAGTGGTGAATGATCTGACCAGAAACGACATTGATTGACAGAGAATACATTGCAATCGCTCTAAAATAGATGATGACAAATCACACACCTGCATTAGGAGCTATACTTCTTTGCGTGCCTATTAGCCGTTTGCATCACATGATTCGCAGCAGCTGAAGATATATGTTCATTACGCAAACATTCAGAAGGCGGGACCATTTTGACACTGCAGCATTAATTGGTTTAATTGCAGATGAGTGACAATTCAACTATATCCAAAAAACAATGAGGCAGTATTTTGCTGCCCGTCTTGATTGGTGGACTGGCATATAGGTGATGCTACGGTTATGGAGGCCCCTCCTCAAAGCCCGATACCCTAGGGCCTAGGCAATCGCCTGCTCTGCCTATAGCTAGCACCGGCCCTGAGATACTTAAGATGATTCAGGTGCCTGGACTGCAGTGGTGGAATGATTCTGTTTATTCCCAATAAAGCATGGCAGGTCACACTTTATTTTAAGGTCCAACTCTCGCTATTAACAAACCATTACCTACAATTTTTTTTTTTTTTTAATTTGCTGCTTATTAATAGTTAATAAGGTAGTTGCCATGTTTAGGTACTGAGTAGGATGTAAAATAAATGCTTTATACTAATTAACAGCCAATATGCTAATATTAGGCATGCTAATAAGCAACTAGTTAATAGTAGGTGTGTCCCCGACTAAGGATTTTCATAGTCCAATCGGAATTTTCGAATCTTGCCGATAGTCGACTAATCATATGTTTGGGGGGCGGGGAAAAATACATTACCAAGAGTCAAGTCAGACATTCCACAGTCATAAATACTGACCTTAACTCACAGGGAAAATGTGTAACGGACACGTTGGCGATGACCAGTAGAATGAAGCATTTGATAGCAGATTTTTAATCAGTGGGATTTAACTCATCATTTATCTCATATAGAATAAGCTTTATTTTTTATACAACATAAGATTATATGACGGCTTATAGGCTATCTGCAAAAAATGCCCTGAATGAACGTGTCTGCGCGGCTCTGAATTTACTCCTTTTGTGGACGCGATCTTCACGCAACAACGTGCAGAAACACGGCAACTAACGGCTTTACTGCAGCGTAACTCAATCAAATGCATCTTATACGAGATAAATAATATATATACACAATATATATAAACCGGCTGAAATGTTTTGAAATCACTAGTACCCTTCCTGATTGAAAAAATCCTTTCACTCTGCCTGTGTCATTTTGAGTCTTGTTAAATATTTAAATCCCCGCCGCCAAGATGCGCCTCTGTCAGTCATGGATTATGGAAAGTGAAACTTAAATCTATAGGGGTGGTTTGATTTATTCACGCACGTTAAAATATTTATTTAAAGCTTCTTTCTTTTCAGATTCTTATTTAAAGCATTATCTTAATAGGCTGTATATTAACTTGTTGGAAGAAAACTGTAGTTCTATGTGAAATCAGACATTTGAGCACCCCCATATAGCCAAAATGGCATGATCATAACACCCCGCGAATATTCGACTGGGAGTCGAATAAGGCTCTTCCTATCGAAGCATCGAATTTTCGACTATTCGGCGTCACCCCTAGTTAATAGTGTGAATTGGTCCCTAAGTGTTACCACATGGCGGATTGTAGCAGTCCACTGCTTCTTTCAAAGTTCAGCATTCAGAATTGTGGTGTGCAATTTGCTTTCGGCATAGTTTATTGGAAAGTTTTGTTAGTTTGGCTTTTCCTGATTTTTGTTACATTTTAGAGAGTCAGTTGTTAAAATACCACAGACAGAACGTGCAAATAAATGATTCACTCAGTGGACACAATTCATTCTTAGCAAGCATGACTCATGTTGGACCAGAAAATTAAAAAAATAAAAATACTAAATGCATTTCTTTGAATGGTTTGACATAAGGCAAATGGTCATGTCTCTTCTCCTCATTAGCTGCACCCAGACACATTTTGAAAGATTTTTTTTTTTTTTTTTATCTATTTAAATAGCTGGAATAATGACATGCCAAAGGCAACAGGAAGAACAATCATTCTGGAGCGGCTGCTACATCATCTTTTTACCTAGGTCTGTAAAGTTTAAACAGAAAGTGAAGTACTTTAACTATCATTTAAACTAACTCTGTCACATCATTGCTAATGAACTCAGAATCACCATTGATTGTTTGAAGTGGGGAAAAAATAGCTCATCTGAGTTTTAGCTGCTTCTGAGTGGGATTCTCATTCAGCTCTTGAACATTTTGACATGGGAATAATGAGTGCTGTGTTCAAACTGGAGTGGAGGGTGTTCGTGGCAGAGCATATAACCTTATATTGAATTAAATATACTTTTTTTTTTTTTCATGCATGCTCTTTTAACCAAAAATATTGTTTCTCTTTATTTTGATGGTCTCTTTAAGACTTTCTGTTGACTATATGTAGCATTGCACCTACAGTCCATAACTACAAAGTCTCATTAGAGTGTTAGTAGAGTGGTAGGGTTTGATTAAGTTGACAAGTATTTTGCAAAGTTACTCATAGTCAGTAGAATGCCTGCTGGGAGACCATCACAATAAAGAGATAGCAGATATTGAGCAGACAGGCTACTAATACTTTAATGAGAGTTGGCTGACATGTAGGTGCAGTGTGACTTATTAACAACAGAATGTTCAAAAGGGACCATAAAAATAAAGTGTTACCAAAATAGTCAGTAGATTTTTTAAAGCACTTTTACCTTATCAAATTTAATACAGGCTGGTAGTCACCATTTCAATGAAATTATGGAGATTATTTCACAGATTGCTAATATATATATATATATATATATATATATATATATATATATATATATATATATATATATATATATATATATATATATATATATATATATATATATAATGTTTTGATGGTAATATTATATGAAAGTATAGATAAATCATTAGTTTATGCTGAAATAATACCTTTACTAGTTAAATAATGCAACATCTAACATTTTGACACACACACACACACACACACACACACACACACACCTATATATATATATATATATATATATATATATATGTATGTATATGTACACACACTGTATATATTTATTTACACAAGTTCAATATGTATGCTTTCTCCCTCTATCCACCATATGTTTAATATAGAATTAGGCCCAGTCACTTGTGACTATAATGTATGAGGCTTCTGTTGTCATCCTCTTCTACACTGTCAAAAATTTTAACTGTAAAATTTTGTAAAAACGCTACTGAAAAAAACTGCTAATATGTTAACAGCGAGTTCCTGTACTATATACAGGGAAAAACTGTAAAAGTTTACCAGACATTTCATGTAATTTTACAGTTAATTGTACAGTTTTTAGCAGTAAAAATAACAAATCAATGTATAATTTACAGTCAAAAACTGTAAACTGATATTCCCAGAATTCCCTGCATGACACTCCACATTTGAAAGTATTTTGTTTAAATAATCATGTTTTTTTAAATAGTTTTTGTTATCAGTTATGTACATTTGGACTTTATTTTACATCTTCTGTTGTTTAATGAAAGTTTATTGCATTATTTAAATACCATGTGTGTTACCACGATGGTGTTTTGTGTTTGCTTGAATGACTCTGTGCACCTTCTATATATTAGTGTATACTTCTACTTGTGGTGAAGCTACCTGTGATGAGCTTTGATTCTTCATGTGGCTTTCTCTTTTACCACCTGCATTATTATGGTGGTTGTCAGTATGTTAAAGGTATAAAACAGATTTTAATAGCAATGTTTGTTGTTGAATATATGGTTTACATTCAGATTTCCCTGTTTGTAAATTACAGTTTTACAGACATTAATTTATTAATTTGTAATCTTTGTGATATTCAGCATCAGTTATTTGCAAACTTGTATTTCTTGTATTGTTTTAAAACTAAACACTGCTTCGTAGCGCAAATAATTTTACCATTTTTTTCTGCACTTTGTAATTCTTCCACTAATTTATCTATAGTGGCTAATGAAACAAAAGTCGAGATAGAGATGCTTCAGATCACTTCTATCCAAAGTGTTCCCCAATGTGACCTTCTATCACACTAATATGTCTCATGCAGTAAGCACACACATCTTTCCTTTTGATGATAGTCTGAAATACCATTTCCATGCAGTATTTGCTGCATTATGTCACAGGAGTATACTGCAATCATGGCTTTGATTACACCTGCACCTAGTTTAATCCGCTACGCATGAGTCAGAAAGTTGTCTTTTTTTCCACTCTATTTCTATCTCTGCCTTTTCTAGAGAGTAATGCACCTTTTTTCAGCTTCCTCATCTGCTGGGGAGAAAATAAAAAAAAGTGTATGAGACCAAACACCAATCCAGACAAATGCTGGTAGTACCAAAAAACAAACAAAAAAAAAAAACATAGCAAGTAGGGAAGGCATCTGACCCTTGAAAGGCAATGCCAAGCTGCGGTGAAATCAAGCATACGATATTTGAGTTGAGGGATATTGTCAAATTCGCATTTGTCCATGCACAGCGCTCTTCAAAGAGGCTTTTCTGATCTCATCATCTCACCCCTGAGATCATCCCTTCATCTGTATTTAGATTAGATGTTCCCTTCATGCTTTGCACAGTATGTATAAACCCTCTTATTGCAAGTCTATCATTCTCATATTCGTTCTTTTCAAGTGATCCTACAATGCAAGTCTTTTTAGGTGTCTTTTGAAGCATTTGACGAGACATTACTTAGCTCTTCCATTCACATTGACTGCTGCATCGGCCCATCACTGCTGAATCAGATGTGTCATAGAAGATTGCTTAAACGCTCACTTTTCTGTCAAGATGAAACCACACATTTGCACCGGCAACATCAAAGACCAAAGTCTTGTAATCGTTCAAGGGGTGTCCGTGCTAAATTTTGTATCTTCTTTTAAGGTTTTCTACTGCACTAACTTAACTAAAAAGAGCTTCATTCTCTTGTTTGACCACTGAGATGGCAATCAGTTTGCAGACAACTTCATGAATACAGCAAATGTGGAATCTTTTTAGAGCCAAATTACTTCTCTGACAATATGTGTCTGCTGGTTTTCTTCCAATATTATTGCTCATGATCATGTATCAAAGAAAAATGTACTCCTGGAATGATTTTCAATGTACAGTCACTATTCTGTTGGTTTCAGAAGTCATTTTGCTGTGAGTGTTGGGATAGTGGATTCTCAGCACTCATTATCTGAGATAAGCAAGGTGTGTGCAGAAGAATGGTGTATGCTCACCTACAGTTTGTGTCAAAATATGATTCTGATATAAAAATGGACTACTGCTTGTGAAGCAGAGCTGTACTTATACAGGCTAAATACTTACATCTTAAAAATGTAATAGTAAATGTTGTAGAATTTAGGTTAATTGTTAGTTCAAGTTAACTAATGGGTAACACTTCAGAATAGGCAACACTTATTCGCTATTAACTACAACTTTTCCCTCAATAAATTCCTACTTTGCTGCTTATTAATAGGTGGTAAGGTAGTTGTTAAGTTTAGGTATTGGGTAGGATTAGGTTTGTAGAATAAGGTCATGTAGAATAAGGCATTAATATGTGCTTAATTACTACTAATAAATGGCTAATATTCTAGTAATATGCATGCTAATAAGCAACTAGTTAAGAGACCCTAAAATAAAGTTTTTGATTTTTTTTTTTTTAATGAAATCTTACTGTAAAATACTATTTTCATTTTAATAATACCATACTGTTACTACTACTACTACTACTACTACTACTACTACTACTACTACTACTAATAATAATAATAATAATAATAATAATAATAATAATAATAATAATGAAATTTTAGTTTGGGGATCAATTGTCACTATTAACTAACTATTTTCTGTGACTTTTCCTCAAACTTTTAATTTGCTGCTTATGAATAGTTTGTAAGGTAATTGTTATGTTTATGTAAGGGATCTAAAATATGCTCATGCAGAATAAGGCATTAATATGTGCTTTACAATGATTAATAAACAGTCAATATGCTAGTAATATGCATGCTAATAAGCAACTAGTTAATAGTGAGAATTGGTCCCTGCACACATACACACATGCATACTGTCCTCTTTTTCCTTTAAAATACTGTTTCAATCTCGTTGAAATAAGCTGCTTACAGGGAAAAGATGAAAAAAACCTGAACAAAAATTCTCACTTCTTCAAAGAGGTAATGGGCTCTGACGTTAATAAAGCCCATCAATCATTTGCATTTAGCACTGCACATGTTTTGTGTGTTTCAAGAGCTACCATCTGGGTCACGGTGCCTGCAGCAATATTCATTGTTTTTGCAGCCGAATTTGTGCTGGTGCTAATTGAAACTTGAACAAACAGACATGTTTTGTTTCTGTTAGACGGATAGGGCCTCTGTCTCTCCGTTTCTGTCCTTTTAATCAAAACCGAGAATAGAGTAAAGGGGATTACTGAGCCTTTTGAGATATGCTATGAAAGCACAGAGTGCTCTCAAAAAGATAAACGGGTGTTATGAATCCCAGGCTATGAAATGTTTACAAAACAAGATGCATAGCCTGGTATTACCTATGAAACAAAGAAAATAAAAATGTTTGTGTATCATGGATTAATTAATGATGAGGTGCGTTCAGTCAGGGAGGGAGGAAAGAAAAAGACCAAAGACTGTTAAATTACTTGCTAGTATACTTATTTATTATTATTATTATTATTATTATTATTATTATTCATTTCAACTTGAAGGTATATTTTAACTGATTTTTCAGTTTTATATAATTTATTATTTACAACTTATCTTTTTCAAAAACAGTGGTTTAATAGGTTTGTTGTGTTTTTATGTGTGTATATATATATATATATATATATATATAATGGCAGGTTCTGGAGGTTGACCAACTGTGGATTTGATGATACTGATAAATAGTTAAAAAAAAAGCAAATAATATAAAATACTGTTCAACTTCATAATAGATTGAACAATGACCATGATATTATTTTGTAATTATTAAATAAAATGGATTCAACTAAATAATAATAACTATGCTTCATCACTACTGATAATATGATTGTTATTTTTTGAAACATGAAATATGTAGATGATATACAAGAAATGGAGAGAGAAAATGAAAATCTTTCTCTCAAATTTCAATTATTATTTTTATTATTATTATTTATTATAAAAAAAAAAAATTCAAATTCAAATGAGCTTTATTGGCATGACTTGCACAGTATTGCCAAAGCATTGTCCATTACATGAATAAGGAACAAACAATGATATAATACATAGAACAAGAATAGATCTGTAAAATAATTAAGTAAATATGTATAAATATGTATATGTATACTTTTTTTTTCCACAAACAAGAACAATATTTAAGACATTGTTAAAAAAAAATAAAAAAAATAAAAAAAATAAATGAATAAATACATACATACATACATACATGAATGAATGATTAAAAAAATACATAGCTTGCTGCTGTTGTGATCATTTTGGAATTTTCCCCTAAAATGCGACTCCATTTTTTTGCATTTGTTAATGCCATAAAATTTGGTTTAATTTGTTGGACTTTGGGGAAATATGCAGCTCCAATGTTGTGATAGTAATCACAGTGCAGCAAGAAATGTTCCTCTGTTTCCACCTCTTTCTGCGAGCACAGTGAACACAGTCTATGTTCTCGTGGCTGCCATCTTTGTCTGTGTCGTCCTCTCTCTATAGCCAGACAGTGATCACTCAGTCTGTACTCCGTTAGTGTCTTTCTTAATTTGTGATATTTTATACAGCTCAGGTATTCTGCTGGTTTGTAGTCTCTTTTCAGGTGTAAAAACAGCTCCATCGTCTTTTGTATTTTAGTGGCATCTTTCCAATAGGCAGTGTAGTTTTGTTTTTGTAACTGTGTGATTTGGTTGGGCCTGATTGTGCTGTGCTGGTTTGTGTACCAGCTGTAAAAGTGCGCTCTTCTGCAGGTTCTGCTCCTGCCACTGCAGGGCTTCAGCCTGGTAAGAGCTCAGATCACTGCATTTCAGATGCTGGTGGAATTTCACAGCTCTCTTTTGAATATTAATTAATAGTGGGTATTGTCCTAATTCAGCTCTGCACGAGTTGTTGGTGTTGCTCTGTTAACTTTTAAGATGTTTTTATAAATTTGGCATTATTTCAATTTCTTCTTTTTCCCATTTAGAGGAATCTTGGGTTTTTAGAGGTCCCCGTATCTCACTGCCATATAGTGCAATTGGTTCGATTATTGCTTTTAGGATTTTTAGCCAGGTTTGAATTGGAATTTCATACTGAATTGTATTTTTGATCATGTAGAAGACTCTCAGTGCCTTTGCTTTCAGTGCATTTACAGCCAAATTGAAGTTTCCTGTTGAGCTGATTTTGAGTCCCAGATAGGTGTATTCATGAGTGTGTTGGAGGACATGGTTTCCTGCTCTGAAAGTCTATTTATTTTCCTTACACCTGGGTCTCTTTTGAAAATATCATTATTTTTGTTTTTGTTAGATTCATTTTAAGAGCCCATGTTTGACTGAATGTCTCTATGATGTTGAGGAGCTGTTGTAGTCCCTCTTTTGTTTTTGACAGAATGAGGAGACATTTGATTTCTGATTCAGTTAGGGTTGGGCCGGGGGCGGTCGAATTGTTTAATTCTTTGACTAATTCATTTATAGAAATGGGCAACCTTGTCTAACTCCTCGTCGTTGAGAGAAAACATTCTGTTCGTTTGTTCCCTATTTTTACAGCACGTTTTGTTTTTATACATGGTCCAATTAGATCAAAAGTTTTCCCTCCAATCCCGTTTTCCAGTAGTTTTAGTTCTCTCTCTCTCTCTCTCTCTCTCTCTCTCTCTCTCTCTCTCTCTCTCTCTCTCTCTCTCTCTCTCTCTCTCTCTCTCTCTCTCTCTCTCTCTCTCTCTCTTTGTTTCAAATACGGCCTTGTATAGTGACCCTAGACCACAAAACCAATCATAAGGGTACATTTTTCTGAAGATCTGGAATCTGAGGATGCAACAAAAAAAAAAAAATAATAATTAAAATATTGAGAAAATCACCTTTAAAGCTGTCCAAATGGAGTTCTTAGCAATGCACTTTACTAATCAAAAATTAAGTTTTGATATATTTGATATATATATATAAATTTACAAAATATCTTCATGGAACATGATCTTTACTTAATATCCTAATGATTTTTGGCATCAAATAAAAATGGATAATTTTGACCCATACAATATATTTTTGGCTAAATATATAGCAACTTAAGACTGGTTTTGTGGTCCAGGGTCACATATTATATACAACATATGGGCAAAAATATTGGGACAATATCTGACAATCACACAAACAGGAACACTGGATTCTAAATACATATACATTATTCTGAATTGGTCCGTCCTTTGCAACTATCACAGCTTCCACTCTTCCGGGAAGGCTTTCTAAGATTTTGTAATGCTTCTGTTGTCATTTTATTTTTATTGATTATTTTTTTATCCAGTGGAGCATTTGTGAGGTCAGCCACTGATGTTGGACAAGAAAGCCTGTCTTGCAATATATGTTCCAGTCCATCCCAAAGGTGATGGAAGGGGTGGAGGTCAGGGTTCTGTGTGGGCCAGTGAAGTTCTTCCACATCAAACCCATCCAACCATATCTTTATAGACCTTGCTTTGTGCACTGGGGTACAGTCATGCTAGAAACACATTCAATGAAGCTCAAGTTGCACAGTTTTTGTGCTGATATTAAAGGGAACAAAAAATAAATTTTGACTTCTTTTGTTTTTGCATTTAGTTAGGTTATAGGTTAAAAATAAATAAATAAAATGTTATGGGCTGTCTGAGTCTGAAATTGTGTCAACTGATTTCTTTGCTGAGTTACAAAAAGCAATTACTAATAAATAGACGTTATGCTTTTACTGTATATGAATATTAAAGATCTGATTCCAAAAGTTCACCTTGACTCAGTGACCCCTGGAGTCATTGAGTCATTGGGTTTCCCTTAGTGGTCAGCTGTCTTTTGACAACGCTATGCATTACTTACAGTGTCCTGAATGACATTCTCTTCTCCGGTTGCGGATTCCAGGCTGTGACATTTCTAGAGGTGTTTGCTTACCTCCATCCCGCCAGTCACTAAAACGTGCCTCTGTATATTTTGTTTGTTTTCTGAAACTAATAAACAGAAAGTTAATAACTTTTATAACAAGCTTTATGATTAAAGTGAACTGTTTCATGAATAATGTGTGATTGACAAAAGGGGAGTGGTGCTTTGTCCTTTAATGCAGGACTAAAATTAGCTGTCATTCGTTTTCCATCCAAATGACAGTGACCTTTAACAAAAGAGCCATTCAGAATGATTCCTCTGAGACAGTGATGTCCGGAAATAGATTGGACTGGGAAAAAAATGAGGAAGTGAGATGAAAAGATAAAGTGAGATTATGTGATGTGAAATAGAAGCAAGCAGGGACAAAATCTGAATGAGAGATGAAGTTTGAATGTCTGAAATTTTTCATTAGTGTGACTGCAAAGATAAGCTGTTTTCAAAACAGTGCAACAAGCAACTTTTTCTAATGAGTAGCAGTGTAGTGCAGATGCTTTATTAGTGGATACAAACAAGAATGCTGCCCAAGGACCTATCATGATGTGTGTCTGCAGCCTAATAGGCCTAGTGGAGTTCAAAGTTTGGTTTCAACCATGAACACTCTTAAAAATAAAAACTCTTCATTGACATCTATAATTCCACAAGGAATCTTTTCACAGCACAAAGTGTTCTTTAGAGTGTGAAAAAGCTTCTTTAGATTAATAAAATGTTATTCAAACAAAATAATTGAATGGATGTATGTATGAATGAATGAATGAAGCTCATTGAAGATAAGTGACTGCCAACATTTAATGCACTTTGAGATCCAGTAAAACATTAAAAAACGTATGTTCCTTTTCAAATTACTGTATGATCACAGGGGCAGATCACTGATTACCAAAGACTTATTGTTACTTAGTTATTTGCATAAATACTGTTTTGACATCAAATCACTTTTAGTGATTTATAAACAAATACATTTTAAATTTACATCACATAATCTTCTCCATATTTATGGCTTTTTTGACATAGTAAACTTGCTCAGTAGCTCACCTGGTACAACATTGCAATTGTGATGCAGAGCAGACAGTCATACCATAAAAGAGCTCAAAGCTTTGTTGAAGGATGCTAATATGGCATGGTTGCTTCAGCAAATGTGTTTTAAATAATAAACAAACATTTGCAGTGGAGAAAAATTATATAGCTTATAGCATCTCTTGTGGCCATGTCGTCTGAAAAATGCAGCGAAACGTACCCAGAACAATATATTTCAGGTTTTGCAGAAATGTAGCAAGATTGACATATTTCCAATGAACTTGGATAGCAAAAATAAATAAACATATATATATATATATCAAGAACTAATCCCTTAAAAATTGGTTCTTCAAAATGGTTCTTCTGGGATTTCTGTGAAAATCTCCCTTTGGATCCTTATTTTTATATATATATATATATATATATATATATATATATATATATATATATTGTAACAATTAATGTGACTACACGTTGTCAAAAAAAAAGGCACTGACTTCTTTGCAAAGTCACTGAAATGCACTTGAACCAAAGTGTGCTCAGATTGTGTGACATTACTTTTAAGACTTTATGATGCTCAACCAATAAATATATATTAAAAAAAAAAAAAAATCTTTCTCTATTTTCATATGAATATTTTCAGTAGCTCATTTATCATTTTGACAGCTGTACATTCATCCTAGTGACTCAGACTGTGGGAGAGCATCTGTGTATTCCCGTCAGGACATGAATAGCCTGAAAAAAGAGCTTGTACCTTATTCACCAACCTTGATAAATAAATAAAGATTGAACCTCTCAGAGTCGTGCACACCTTCATGTTCTGTCACTGCCAGTGATTTACGCTAAAATGTTGAATTGGACCTGACATGTGACATCAAATTTTTAAGGCATTGTAAGTGATCTCACTGTACACAACCCCTGTTTTATTGACATGATTAAAATTGCATGGTCTACATGTTGAAATATGTGCTGTGCTGAAATCTGATCTTGATGGACACTGCAGCACCATATCTATAACCTCATCGTGTCCGTGATGTATGCACTTGCCTGGCAGAATCAAAGAGACTATTTGTTTTCCTGTCATTCTGCCATGATCCAGCATATAATCACTATTCATTTGGGCTATACAGTAAAAAAAGAAGAGAGAAACAAAAAAAATCCATCATTCTCTATTGTTAAAAGCATTCTGAAGCAGAAAAAATATTCTGGCTATACGTCTTACAATGATTTGCTGGGTTTATTTAAACAAATGAATGACAGCGAACAGATCAATTGACAAACAAACAAATAAATAAATGGAAAAGAACTGACAAAAGTGAAGAACTGGTCATTGCAAATTTGATGTAAAGGGTTCATCTGGTTAGAATGACAGTTTCACGGGGGAAAAAAAAACACTCTTAAGATTATATATATATATATATATATATATATATATATGTATGTATGTATGTATATTTTTTTCTGCTGTTTTCATCTTATTTTTTAACTTAATATAACTTATATCACTATAAATTATATCACTATATCACTTATATAACTATATCTTTTAACTTAAAATTTATTTTAAATAAATTTATGAATATTTTGTTTTCCCAAAAAAACTTTTCTTAGGTTTTTATTTTATTTTATTTTATTTTATTTTATTTTATTTTATTTTATTTTATTTTATTTTATTTTATTTTATTTTATTTTATTTTATTTTTATGGTCATTGCGAATTGGATGTAAAGGGTTCATCTTGTTAGAATGGCAGTTTCACGGGGAAATAAAACATTCTTAAGATTATTTATATATATATATATATATATATATTTTTTTTTTTTTTTTTTTTTCTGCTGTTTTCATCTTATTTTTTAACTTAATATAACTTATATCACTATATGACTTATATAACTGTATCTTTTAACTTAAGATTTATTTTAAATAAATTTACGAATATTTTGTATTCCCAAAAAAAAAAAAAACATTTCTTAGGTTTTTTATTTTATTTTATTTTATTTTATTTTATTTTATTTTATTTTATTTTATTTTATTTTATTTTATTTTATTTTATTTTATTTTATTTTATTATTATCTTTTTTATTTATTTTTTTATTAATTTTTATTTTTTATTTTTTTTTACAATTTATCTAAGATAAGCCAGTAGAACAACCTCCAACTCGTTTTAGTTAAAATGTTTAATTAATTTATTGGGTTGTTTCAAATATGATGAATTACAAATAACAAGTATTTGTTATTACAAATACAAATAACAATAAGACATAGTATTATTTATTAAAAATATACTTGAAATTCAAGTAGTATGTTTATAATATGTATTCCCAACATGTTTATTTGAAGTGTATTAAAAATACACTAAAAAATTCCCACAAGGATTTCAACATCATATCTGAAATGCTTTAAAAAATAATAATAAATAAATAAACAGATAAATAAATAAAAAAATCTTGTGTTTACTTGTGTTTAAATTCAGACTACAGACTAAACCCGATTGGTTCCAGAGCCATTGAACGGCTCTGATTGGTTCGTATGGTAATGAGCTCGCACAGCGAGCTTCGTAAATCAAATATGATGTTCGTGCAAATGTCCCTTGAATGTGAATAGAAGTCTAAATTTAAACAGTTATATTATATAGAGCGATCGTGTATTTTTAGAGCACTTGAGGAAACCACGCAATTCTTATGGATTACTTTGGCGTTGTTTTTTGTACCAGTCATGTTTTTGACGTATTTGGCAGAAAAAAAAGTCTTTATATGTACAACATTAACATTTTGTATTTGCAAAATGAAGTAGTGCATTTATTTTAGATTTCCAGAACAATTTGGCTTCATTGTAATCAGGTCAATGATCTTTTAAAAACCATGATTATGAACGTTACTTTGTCTTGAGCTGATCACCCAACTGTGGTAGTGTTCGTTGATATTTGTTCAAGCTTGACAATCTTATCGCCTTTATTTTCTAATATTTATCATTACAGATAAGAACAAAGATCAAATTGTAAGAAGGGTTGCTTATAGAGAGCATACAGTAGATCTGACATTTTTGACTATATTATCGACCAGGTACATTGTACTCTGCTTACTGTCATTCTTAAAAAGAAAACACCGTTTTTCGTACCTTGCTGCACATTTCGCCGCAGTTTCAAATAGAAATGTCCACTGAGTGGCGCTAAAACACAGGTTCAATATGTGAACCCTGGCAAGTTTTTATTACGTAGATATTGGTAAGTATTGCTGTTTTTTTTTTATTACGTTGCTGCAGATACGTATTGCGGCGGTTCAGAATTCAAATATCCGGGGACTGTCGCTACAGGTTAATGCTCTATCGTGTTGGAAATATGCCCTACACCAAATCCAGCCCTAAACCTACCCGATAATGTTAACAAATGCAAAACTGATATAAAAACGTATTAGCTGATGCAACTATGCCATTTGAACTTACTTTTACACAGATTTTAGCTGCTTTGTCGAACTGTAGTTACACGAGTTTCGAACCGGTGCTTCTCGTCTCCTTAGTCCGTCTCTGTACTCCGTGAGCTACCGAACAACTTATCCTGTATGAAAACCCATATATATGAAGCTGTATGTGTGCGATGCTAACGTTCAAAAGCATCAGTTTTCAAATCTCCCAGCATATTACAGTTTTTCTTTGGTGCATTTCTCGAATCATCCTTAATATTTGCAAAACAGTACGTGCATTTCTCAAAACAACTCGTACAAATAGCAAAACACCATGGATTACCTACAAAAGCCAGTCTCTTGCTCAAAATACTTAGTTCATCTCTCAAAAATAAATATATGTGTCAATGAACATGTCAGTGCAATCAGAATGGCAAGTCCTTGTGTCATTGTGTACGGATAAGGCAGTCAAATTGCTTAGTCATGTTGTCAATATAACAGTGTTCTCTGGAGGGATGTTCTGATGTCAACTATGGCAACGGTTTGGATGACAGTTACTGTATTGAAATGCAGAATGCTGCACTTTTTATGTATGCCATATATACATTTCAAACGTTTCAAAATTTACACATTACTGTATGTGGGATATTGATTGAAAGACTGGATTGGATACAGTTTACTAGTGATCTGAAAAACAAAAACAACAACAACAAAAAAAAAAACATTACAACATCATTGTGATATAGAAAAGAAAAAGAAATATGGGCACAAAGGCTAAATTTTTGTTTTGTATTTATTTTTTGTATTAAGTCCATTGTCAGAATTTGTAACTCTTGTGTTGTCCTCTGTCTAAATACGCTTTCCAATTGAAGGTTCATGAAATGTATCTTTGATCTATTTCAGAGAACTGGTTTATCATTGGTTAATCTACATTCTCTTCATTAGTGAAAGTCAATATTCACTTTCACAATTCATGGCAAATTTACAAAAAGTCTAATAGAAATGTGTAGAACATATGCTTGACAGTGTATGACAACTCGATCAACCATTTTGCATTTAATGACTTATACGATGAACTAATGACTTGAGGTTTTGAGGGGTAAGACTATAGCACAGAGAACTATATAATACATTTTGAGCAACATGATATTAACAACTGATAATGTAGGAAACCGCAGACATATGTACATAATCAATTGCATAAATGTACCAAAGCAATCGCAACTTGTTCAAAAGAATGAGAAACTGCTTTTATGATGTCTAGATGATGTGGAGGTTGAACAAGTAGTTTTGAGAATTTCATTTCTGATTATGAAAGGCTGATTTAGTCAATCTTGGAAGAAAAACATTCGCAATGTGTCCATTCCTGGTGGCTAATTTGTGCTTCCTTTCAGTCATTAATGTAAAAAACTGTTATTTAATTAAAAAAAAAAATAAATAAATAAAAAAAAATCGAATGACTAGGACAACTTATAATTTTATTCTATTTTTTAATTGTGGCAACAGAGGTGAAGAGAGTGTATGTTAGTATTACCACAACAGACATATTCATGTGAAATACCCTAGGTTACAATAAACCACAATTATCAACATACCCTGTAATACCCACAGGTTGCTTTATTGAAATAATTTATCATCAAATAATATCAGTGAGTTTGTACTTGAACTCTGCTCACTGTAAGTGCTGTTGTTGGGCTTCTTATCATATGTTCAGTGTAACTCATAGTGCTGTACTGTGACGACAGACAACAGGATAAGAAAGGGCACTCATATGACAAGCTTGATGGGGATATTGTCAAAAGGTAAACTAAATTAGAATGAATACCAATGCAAATTATAATACAACATGGATGCAAAACTGTTATTTGCTAATTTTATATCATTTTTTCCCCCTTTCACAGATCCTGTGATAAAGCAGTCTTCAAATACTACAGTGTCTGAATTTCAAGCCCTTAGTTGCAGAAATGATTTACTTTATAATCTACTAGTAGTGTAATGCTAATGCATTTCTAATGAGCTGAAATACAATTGAAATGTACTTGAAGTGCATTAAAATAATGCTTCAAATATACTCTAACTTTAGTTCATGAAGTATTAAAAGTGCATTTTAAATGTTTTGTTAAGAAATACATTTAAATTGCACTAAATATACTTAAAATGGTTCCATTTGAACACAATTTCAATATATTAAATATATTAAAATTTGTAACTTTAACATATCTTGAAATGCACTTAATATGCTTAAAGTTGTTTCAAAATAATACATTTAAAATGCACTTAGTATAGTTTACATATATTAAGTGTGTCTGAAAAAGCACAATTTAAATATATTTATTTTTCACCTGGGCTGTGCAACATCAGGTCCAGGTTTCTGTATTATTTATTTACTTATTTATTTAATTATTTTGGAGGCTCTTAAACGTGTGAAATTAACATTGCCCTTGTTTGATTGCTTTGATGTCAGAGTTCAGGTCTGTAGTAAACCTGCAAACACTTTTGGGGGCCTGGGGGCGTATTACAGAAACTTTCTTATCTTAGGTCTTAACTTAAGATATGATATGCTAAATTAGGATTTTTCGCAAATTCGTATTACAGAAGCAAATCTTAACTTGATTTGAGATTCTTATCCTATCTTACAAAATAGTATCTTTTCTCTAGTTAGGAAATCTTAAATGGCATAATCAAGCTCGACAATCCACTCTCAGGTCTGTTACCAAGCAACCAACACTGCTGATGAGGTAAACAAAATAATAGAAGCTACTTCACTGTGAAAATTGCCTTTTGCAAAAAAAAACGTAAGGCATTAGTCACTTGCACTACAACAAATAATGCTCCGTGACACTTTTGTTGGTCTCTATAATGCTGGTTGCAGTTCCTGTGCTAACTGTAATATGTTGTGTGGCAGTCTGTAATTACTCATAAGTGTTTTGTCATCAAAATATAACCAAGAGTCTTTCTACCATTAAACATCTTTGTTCTTCATTTTCAACTATTAATAAATGTAATACCATTGTCCGACAGCACAGTTGTAAGCATTTTTTCCGTTGGTTTTCAAATAATTTTGAAGTTATTATAGCTGTCGGGTTGTTCTAAAGTTAAGACAGTTTTTAGTTTTTTTTTTTTTTTGTCAAGTTAGGAGGTTTCTGTAATACCCCTTTCCTATCTGTAGTTAAGATAGGATAACACACTTAGGAAATGCTGTTCTGTAATAGCCTTTGTCCTAAATGTGGTCCTAACTGAAATTACCATGGTTACCAAACAGATAAGATATGATTTTAAAGTTAGGATCTTTCTGTAATACGCCTCCAGAAAACACTTTTTTTTTTTTTTTAAATTGTGATGCCATGCACATGCATATTACATGTTCAGTCTATAGGTGTGTGTCAGGTGTGAGTTTTTAGTCGAATGGGATCATTTTGACAATGTAATCTCTATGCAAAGCTTTCCAAAAATCCAAAGGAAAAACGCTAGGTTTTGCAAACATGTTGTTCCATCAGACAAGCAAATGAGACCAATGAGAATGTTAGAGAGGTGCTTGATTTCAAACTGATTCCACACCCTCAAAACACATCTTACACCACCAAATGCTCCATCAGCACTTTCTCTAGTGTGTAGGCACAACCACATCGGACAGACAATGGTGTGTGAACATAATAAAATGTACTGTACTGTAAAATAGATTCAATACAGCACAATGGGCACATTTACATAAGGGGACCTGGATCCCACTCAGTCTTTGATTTGCCAGTGCCCAGTGAACAATGAAGTGTTCTGCGGCTGATGGGCCATTTCCTATTCTATCTTCTCTTTAACCTTCGCAACAGCCTTCTTTTCTTACCGGTAACCAGACAGTTACTCATGACACACTTCAGTACAATGGACTGTGTGAAACAAATGGGAACAGATTGTATGCCATTCATGGCCAATTAAAAGATTTGCACCAAATATGTTGCCCGTAGCACCTGGAGTGGATGGGAGATTGTAACTATCGCCTCATTTATACTGAAGTACGGATGGTTTGAGGCTAGCTGTGCTTTGCATGACAGTAATGACTGTCTATGTCTAGTTGGCATTCAGCAGCAAGTTGTTGTCATGGCACCACTTTGATCACATCCGTGTTCTCTTTTCTGTTTCTGTATGATGTATCATCATTGTAGTTGATTAATCCCATTACTCTGGTGTCAGCAGGAAACGTGTTGATGTGGATTTTGCAATGCATCGTAGAATGGGATGTTGATTAAAATGAAGGAAAGTGTTTGACAACAGCTCAGCACAACAAATATAATCATCTGTGAAAGGTTTTATACATTTCATTTTTATCGTGCGCTGTCCGTGGTGCTGAAGTGGCTGGATGCTGAATATGCTTACATGCTGAAACACTGTTTGGCAGTGCTGAAGAATGCATTGTAAATATAGTTATATTGACATATATGGATGTGCAGACACACTCTGTCTCTTGCTTTTTATCACTAGCTCTCTCTGCACATTCACATTTCAGAAATGCAGATCATTTAAAGCATGTTCAAGGATGTTTGACAGTGTGCAAAATATAGTTGGACACTTTGCATGTGACATTTTTGAGTAGCAGCTTAACTAGCTTTCAAATTGATTTGGTGCAGCGCTTCATTAGAGTCAAGGGCAAGCTCTGGAAAATAAATAAATAATGAATTAACAGAGGCAAACAGCACCATAAATTTTCACTCTAATGATACTTTACTCCACTGGGCATTGTGCCAAAGGGTAACATATATTCTTTTGCTGAGTGAACACCCTTTGCATTGCTTTATTTTAGTGTACCTGTACACAGACACACTGGCCAAATTCTGACTTGCAGTTTTTTAGTCAATTCCTCAGTGACATATTTAGCTTGAATTTGGACTCTTAGTGAGCATACACTGACCATTTAGAAATGTGTGTAGAGATAACGTGTATTTATTATCAGTGGCACAGATCTGATTATTTTATTATTTACATTTATTTTAATTCAGTTCAGTTGTATTTATGTATATTTATATTGACAGTATACAGTTCATCGTCACTCAATCAGTTATTATTAGACTGTAAAAAGTAGTAAACTGCAATTGTTAAAGTGCTATTTAACCCTTGTATTTCAGTTTTGCTGCTATAAATTAATGTATTTATTTAGGGTGATTTAATGGTATGTTTTTGACATGTATAAAACCAGTTCATTTAGATAACCATCAGTGTATTTTATTGAAGAAGTATACAATTGTGTAAAATGTAGAAACTATTTATTCATTCATTCATTCATTCATTCATGCATGCATTCATGCATTCACTCACTCACTCACTTACTTACTTCCCTTTATATAAACATAAAAGCCATAATGATACAATCTAAACTGTATCAGATGTGTCCTTCACAAAGTACCATCTAAATTAAATAATTGCATTTTTTATAATTGATATTATTTAGTATCAGTTTGAATACGTTGGGTTGCACCAATGGAAGTAATTTCATGAGTCAGATCAGCCAAAAATAGGACAAGAAGGAAACTGCAGGCTGTCTTCACAATTTAGTTTGCAGTAAAGTCAATACTAAGTACATAGCATGTTGTGTGTGTGTAATACTTGGGAATAAATAAACTGTATGCTAAAATACTTAGTGTTTTAATGTACAGCTTTATTTTGCCTCTTTTAATCTTTAGGGTAATGCATTACGACTATAATTAATAATTACAGTGGCTTTTACTTCTTATGCAGTTATTAATTAAGAGAAGAGTGTCGTCTCCAGTGAGCTTGTCCGTAGCTTGTATTCCTAAATTGGTGATGGGAGCCATGGGAAATGAACTATATTTTACAGCACCCCTCAGCTGGATGTGCCGTGATGGTATTTATGGTGCAGTAATGCTATAAAGCCGAAAAATGGGAACATTTATGAAGTGACGGTAGAAAGGCTTTCATCCATCTCAGGCGTTGCTCTGTATGTTTAATTTATATGATTGGCAGTAACAACCCTTTTTTGGCCTTTACTGACAACGTCAGTCAGTTTTATGATCTTCGCCTATACAAAGCACTTTTAAGATGATGTGACAGGTTCAGTGAAGGCCAGCCTTGAAAAGATCATACTTTTAAACACTTCAGTAATAACAATAATAATAATAATTATTATTATAATAAAAACAGCAATAATAAACCACTTCTTATTTCTTATAAATTTTGTGTAAAAATATGTGCACAAATAAAATTTAGATTCAGTCCTGATACATTACTTGCTTCCCTCACTGTGTGTCTGTCGAATAAAGTGGCATAATTCCTTTCAAAATGATGGATTTGTACATGCATTTATTTATTTATATATTTATTTTTGCATTTATAATGAAAACTAATGTTTTGTGTGCATAGCTACGACAGCGTTTATGAGAAATGTGAAATGTTTACAATAGTATTTTCACCAAACAAAACTCTCATGCTGGGATATTATCTGCGAGGTTTAATTTTATTCCAAAGAATGTTTTATTGAAATAATGCTGTTGTATTGCTCCACACTAAAATAAACTGTGCTTTGCATTTTGCTTTTCCAAAATATTAAGGAGATAAACCCATTTGGCACATTCACACAACTGTCCTGTCCAAACAAATAATGCTGAAACATTTCGGCATTAATTACCATTTTAGATTAAAAAAAAAAAAAAAACGAGAAAGATAAATAAAAACAAAAACTGCTGCAAAATATGTGCATCACTCACCACTCAACTGTAGAAGGGTGTTTCTGTCCTGATTGTTCTTCTTTTAAACAACCAAACCTCATGAGCTGGACTATTTAGTGGACATTATCATGTTTAAAGAACATCAAGGTAGGGAAAAATTGCTTTGGCTTCACAACAGAGAAACATTATAGCCTTAAAGGGCTTCAAAATGAATCCAGCATATCCACTTCAAAAATTACCAAAAAGTTAATTTTAATAAGAACAAAGCATATATGAGAGCTACAGTGGAAGAAAAGACTGTGAAATAATAGAAAAAGTGGATAACAACCTATGAATTTGGGTCTGTTTCTCATAATAAGTGACTTTATATGGCTTCAGAAGACTTGGGATATAGAAGAATATAGTCAGGACACTTATTTTTAGCCCCTATTCATTTCAGTTTTATTATACTGGGAAAGAGTGGCCAGTTCATTCTTCAGCATTACATAATTACATTAACATTACATTTAGCCAATGCTTTTTTTCCAAAGCGACTTACAAATGAGGACAATAGAAACAACCAAAACCAAAAAAAAAAAAAAGCAATAAAGTGCGAGTGCTAAATAAAATATAATTATACATATTATAAACCAAACGGATCTGAAACAACATGAGAGTGAGTAAATGATGACAGTATTTTCATCCTTGGGCGAATTATCCCTTTAAGCATTCCAAAAATCATTTCTTCACATTTGACTAGTGAAGTGTTTTGAGAGCATCTTGAATTCAATTTGTTTGAAGAGGTAAATCTTGAGTTATTTACTCAGTTTTCCACAAGGTTGCTTATGCCATCCACAAGTGCTCAGGCACGAGGTGTGCGTTCGCACTCCCTCCAGATTCCCAGCACACCTCACTCGCTCTAAAGTCGGGTTGTCACCCGATTACGGCGTATCGCTCGCCCGAGCCTCTGAATGCAGAGTGCCAAGTAACGTGTTGCGATTCTCATACAGTATTCAGACAGGCATTTCATAATTTATGACGCAGTTTCTGCTATCGACATCGTTTTCAAAGACACAGGGGAGGGCGGTACGTACAGGCCAACATTTCAGTCTCAATTTAAGAGCCAAGGGAAAACGACTTAATCAAAGATGGCATGCAGATTATGGTACAATAAGTGTGTCAAGTATATCCTCTAGCATTCCTGTGGCAAACGAACTCTGACTCTGTGATGTCGTGAAAGTGCTGTCAGCCTCCTCTGCTCCTCTTAATGCTTGTTGTTAAGGCGAGATGCTCACTCAGGCAATTTGTTGTGCTTTGAAGTGTGAGAGATATAGACTGAGTTTTAAATTCAATCTGTTCTCATAGACGAATGACAACGGGAAGCATCTTTTAAGTGCATATTGAGTGTCTGCGCTTCTGTCTTGTATATAAAATCTTTGAAAATGAGTTAGCATTTTACTGTTTAGTTGTGACTCGTCTTGCCTTTAGCTGATTCTCTATTTTAAAGTTGATGTTTGTTTTTTTTTTTTTGTTTTTTTTTCAGTGTTAAAATACTTTCTTATATCATATCTTAATATGCAGAGACAACAATAACTAAAACATTTGAAGGTTGAATTCGCAAAAAGTGTATACACTCTGGCTCAGTGGAACATTGCTCTTTTTATAAACATTATTTAAAGTGATTTAAAGGTGCAAATATATTCAGTTTAATAATTGCTGGACATGAACATGATTTTAAACTAATAAATAATAATAATAATAATAATAATAATAATAATAATAATAATATACACTGCCACTGGCAATGCTACATTTTCAGAAGCCGTTCATTAGAATTGTTAGGTTTGCATGAATAAGACAGAAAGAAAGAAAGAAAGAAAGAAAGAAAGAAAGAAAGAAAGAAAGAAAGAAAGAAAGAAAGAAAGAAAGAAAGAAAGAAAGAAAGAAAGAAAGAAAGAAAGAAAGAAAGAAAGAAAGAAAGAAAGAAAAAGAAAAAGAAAAGTCTTTATTCTGAGACTGATTTGTCCAGTGAAGAAAAAAATAAATTCATTTAAATATATGCTGTTTCATTTTTGCATTGTTATAGCATTCTTTACAATACAATCACATATTTACTGGAAATAAAATGGTATCTTAACAGTTATTGACTAAATCAAATTTGATGTGTTACACACAAAAAAAACAAAACAAACAAAAAAACAGTGCTGCTGTTGCATTATAAGTGAGTGAGATTGTGTGGATTGACCAACAAAGTAGACAAATCTAATAGTATCTCACTGTCACATGATCAGGTTTTTTTTTTTTTTTTTTTTCTTTTTTTTTTTCTGTCCACTGTGCATTAATAAACAAACAGCAGGTGCACTGAAATCATTCACTGGTTCCAGTTGACATGAAACACCTTCATACCTTCATGGTATGTGCTGCTTCAGGTTCTCTGCATAGAAAAATATGCTTATATGTTTAAAAAAATAAAACAAATAAAAATAAAAATCTAATTTGTGATAAATGTCTTACTCTCCAGGTGAAACCAGCCTTGAATCTTGGGCAACATTTCTGCTAATTAGTGACCTTTGCTCTAAAGGATGCAGCATTAAATACTAATAAGCAGCTTTTCAGAAAATACAGTAATGGCATGAGTTAGAATCTTTCAGTCTTGAAACTGAGACTTAGAAAAAACAACATGAGCATTAGAGCGATTAAAAAAAGAAAGAAAGAAAGAAAGAAAAAAAAAAAAAAGACTCTTGAAACGTACACACTCACAAACATGTTGGTTCTAATGCCTACTGGTCTCTGTAATGAAATATCCCAGGCTTGAAATGTGCTAATATCAAATTTCTTACCATTCTGTTGGGGAACAGGGCTGTTCATTTTCGTCAATTTTACCTTCCCTTGCTGCAGAACACACATTTGTTCTCCTTTTCCGCCTGGCTAATGGCATTAGCGTTGTATTTGTGGAGGAAGCCATAAGTAGAACTGTTGCCCCGGATAAAAAAAGAGGCCAGTTGGCTTGCTGTTTGCATCTCCTTGCTGTGAACAGATAAAATGAATGAGATTTGCAAATGGCTGGATACACTTTGGCCAGCCTTTCATGATGATGGAGGGAATTTATTAAGGGAGACTTGAGAAAGTGGTATTAATCAGGTTTGTTTGCCGCCTCCAGACTTCTTACGTCCCTTGCAAGGATATCGGGGTCGGTAATGCCTTTACATAAGTCTTGCTTGTCTCCAGTTGGTTGTGCCATAGGTTGGCTCCAGAGTCAAGCTGCTGTAAAAGGCTGGCCGTGTCGCATTGAGGCGGCTTGCTTGACCACAGATCAAGCGTGTAGACCATGATACACTCATTCGAAGGACATTACCCTAATGCAACACTGGTGCAGGGCCAGGACTGACTTCATTTTGTTTATTTTGCAAGTATTTTGCAAAGTAAATTAAAAATGCATGCAACTTTAGTAGTTGTGGTCATCACCACTAGTTGAAGTTAGGCCAACGCTTCGCTGCATGGGCAAAACAAAATCAGAGTGATTTGTTGGAGAGATATAAATGTATCCTTTTGTAATATCCAATGACCTTTTCCTGTGCCATTATCCACAAGGAAGCTGTTTTGTTTTTGAGGCAGTAATAGCCTTTTCTTAGCAAACAGTGTTGATAGCAAATGCGTCTTTAATAACACAGCAAATGAGCAAGCACCAAACACTTGTTTTTGACAATTATCAGAAATAGAGAGATGATAATTATGCAAGATGCCCATGTTAAATGATACTGTTAATTGAGTATATAAAGATACAGGAACAAAACAAAGTAAATAAACTAATAATATGGTAATATGTCAGGCATTTACAGGGAATTAGAATGTTCTGATCTTCTTGGAAAACTGTAAAAGATGATTGGCACACACTTTAGTTTGGGAACCAATTCTCACTATTAACTATTAAAGGGTTACTCCAGCCCAAAATGAAAATTTTGTCATTAATCACGTACCCCCTTATGTCGTTCCAAACCCGTAGAAGCTTCGTTCGTCTTCGGAACACAATTTAAGATATTTTGGATGAAAACCGGGAGGTTTGTGATGGTCCCATTACCTGCCAAGTAAATTCCACTGTCAAGACCCATAAAAGTATGAAAAACATCATCAAAATAGTCCATCTGCCATCAGTGGTTCAATCTGAACTTTATGAAGTGACGAGAATACTTTTTGTACACAAAGAAAATAAAAATAATGAATTTATTCAACAATTCATCTTCTCTGCATCAGCGTAGCACCATTGGAGAATATCCGCTGGACGCAAAGAGCTTACGTTGTTCTGTGTCAGCCACACCACAAGGATACGCTGTTTTCGTTCAAATCAAAGTGTAGAAAATGTGCCCGTACGGTGCGGCTGACACAGAAGAGCGTACGCAACCCTTTAACTGTGGATTTTGCCTCAATAAACTCCTAATTTGATGCTTAATAATAGTTAGTAAGGTAATTGTTAAGTTTAGGTGTGAGTAGTATTAAGAGATCTAAAATATGGCCATGCAAAATAATTAATATGTGCTTCATAAGCACTAATGAATAGCCAATATGCTAGTAATATGCATGGTAATTAAACAATTATGGTGATAATTGGTCCTTAAATTAAAGTGTTACCGATTATTATATTATTATTGCACTTGACAAGATTGATTAAAATATCTAAACAGTTAGGGTGGGACATATTCATAGGCTTGCTCTTTTATTTGAAATAGCCACTAGTTCTTAGTTTTCAATCTGTTATCCTTGAGGAAAAGTGCTGTACAGTTTAACATGTATATCTGCAATATCTTTTGGTTGCACATTAGCATATAGATGAGCTCCAAGACAATAACTAAAAACAAGAAACTCTTTGAGAAGGAAGCTGTCGGGTTCTCTTTCAGAGAAGAACTACCAATAAAGGTGTAACAGTCCTGGTATTGCTATAAGAAGTCAGTGACTTCATCCTGCTGTTCAGGAAACTGCTTTCAGATTTAACTGTATATATGGAGTCATTGTAATTCCTGAAATCAAATGAATTTTCTGTTCCTGTTCCGGGAAAATGTCTAATATTCTGTGGCCATTAGAGCAAACAACACACCTGATGACTCCTGCCCACTCCATTACAGATGCCCTACCATGTTTTACAATCGGCATGTGGATTGAAGGCATGCTTGGCTTTCTGTAAAAGTAAACCCATTTGGACACAGGTAATGGAGAGAAAGATGACTCATTGGAGCATATAACTTTGTTAATTGCTCAGGGGCTCAAAAGCCCAATAACCATAATTATAGTCAACACTGACACAGCTACTCATAATCTTACTCACGTTTACAGCTGAATTTTGTGAAGCTAAGCATTTATCTCAATTTAGATAATTTGACATTTGTCGCTTTACCTCACACCTTAGTTACTGACTGTTTTTTTTTTTTTTAAATAATGTAAGTCATGCTCAATACATCAGGGAAATTTGGGGAGTTAATTTGATTGTGGTATTCATAGTCTGCCCAGCTGCTTCATACAATGGCTCAGGGTTTGGCTTGATAGCAGTGATCACTTTGAATCAACACCATTTAAAATCATGCATGCATTTGGACTAAATAAAATGGTTTGCAAGCAACTTCGGTAACACTTTATTTTGATATTCCACTTTAGACATTCTACTAACAGTAGGTTACTTTGCAACTACATGTCAACTAGCAGTCATTAGAGTATTAGTAGACTGCCTGCTTAATATTTTCTAACACTTTATTTTGATGAGTCCACAACATACAACTTTGCAAGTATATGTCATCTTATTCTACTAACCCTAATCCTACCCTACTGAGAGTTAGTAGACATGGAGTTGCCATGTAGTTACAAAGTTACTTATAGTTAGTACAATGTCTAAAGTGGACTATCAAAATAAAGTGTAACCATTACTATATATTTTCCCTTGTCTTCATGATTCATTATATAAAGGCATTCAGGATTCTTGATAACAGCTAATAAAGCGCCAATTCATTTATTTGTTTTGCTTTGGCTCCAGAGTGATGTGTCAAGCATGTTTTGTACAGCTCAGGTGATTGGCTTAAAAAAACGATTAGCAACCGATAATTATATAATACTTAACCAGTGTACTGAACTACTGGACTAAAGACACATTTTGAGTGACTATGAGCAAAGTTGGCAGGGGCGGTTTGTACCAGTCAAGCAACTGCCATTTAAATGAATGGGAACCCTAACAGACAGCTTTTAGTATAACCTCCCTTTATTATAACTTGCAATGTGAGGTTGTTTAATTAGAGTATCAACTTCTCCAGGTGATGTATGCTACTTTTAGACATTTATGTAATTTATACAGTTATTTACTGTATATCACCCAGTATAATACTGCAAATTCCATTTACAGTAAATAATTGTAATACCCTTTGCATCATGGGAATTTTCTGTGACCTCAGACCCCACATACATAGACTTACTGTGTTTTTTTTTTTTTTTTAATTGCTGTATACTACTGTATTTGCTGTAATGGCCTCTTTGGTGCCATTCTATTGAGGTTTATTTATTTTCCTCATTTCTTACATTTGTATTGACATGATTTGCCTTACACCGTATCTACAATGCCGCAACAGTTTGGATGTGTTACATCGCTTGTAATGATTAGAAAATCCCTTTGTCCTTCATGTCAGAAACAGCACTTGGAGTACATTTCTGTTCATCAGAAATATACCAGGGCACCACTTTACTGTCTGCATCCACTGTAGATAGTATAATAGGTTCTATGCTGTGTTTTGTCAAGTCGCATCGAGAAAGACACAGATCCAGCGGGGCAGTGCCGCGGGTTTTGCCCAGGGATGAATCCGTGAGAGTGGAAGAGTTCCGGAGAACATCTACGCTGTGTGTTGTAAGGCCCACGAATTTGGTCCAAGGACGGTATCCAATCGTGGGTGAAGGTTTCCTGCGTGTTCGGTCTTTTCAGCGCACAAAGTTATTAAATCTAGGTTAACTTCAAATCTGACTCCATTTTATTATAACCTCGAATTTAGGTTGGAATGCAAATTGGTTGTTTGTCTATTTCTAATTGGTATTCTTTTGATATTTGATTATTCTAGTGACTCTTTACTTTATATATTACTTTGCTGCCGTAACATGGCCGCAGCAGGCGCAGTGATATTATGCAGCGCCTGAAAGTAGTCCCCAGCTAGGTAACTAGTTATAATATAGCTGGGGACTACTTTCAGGCGCTGTGTAATATCACTGCACCTGCTGCCGCAGCAAATTTCCTTGATTATTATGCTGGAATGAGAGTATAGTTCCTAGCCAAATCGGACTAGAAAATCGCAACTTTTCATTTTCCGTCGGTCTTAGTACACGATATAACTACAGAAGAGTCAAGTTTTAAATAGGAAAACTATCGAAACTCTTTGGTCATTTTTGAACGCGATGCTACTGGTCTAATCGGATTCAATGATCTATGCTAAGCTATGCTAAAAGTGCTATCTCCAGACCCGGAGATCGGCTGAATGGATTCAAAAACAGTAAAACTCAACTTATTAACTCTGGGGGAGTTGGAGAATGAGCCTATTTCCAAAAAAAGTGGAGTGTTCCTTTAAAGGTCCCATGGCATGAAAATTTCACTTTATGAGGTTTTTTAACATTAATATGAGTTCCCCTAGCCTGACTATGGTCCCCCAGTGGCTAGAAATGGCGATAGGTGTGAACCGAGCCCTGGGTATCCTGCTTCACCTTTGAGAAAATGAAAGCTCAGATGGCCCAATCTGGAATCTTCCCTTTATGCCGTCAAACAGGAAAACGTTACCTCCCCTTTCTCTGCTTTGCCCACCCATGAGAAAATGAGCTACTACCGTGTGAGGAGAGCAATTTTTTTTTTTTTGTAATAGCTCTCAGTTGAGCGTGTGATTGGTGACAACTGTGTGATCAGTGCAGTGTGCGATTGGTGACAGCTGTGTGATCAGTGCAATGGATGATGAGAAATGCTGCCCAGTGTGACATGCAACAGTCTGTGTGGTGTGACAGCCAATATGATTGAAGGGCGACCTCCGATGGCGAGTGGACTGAAGACCACGAACTGGATTTATGAAACTAAGACAGGAGAAATGGTAAAGATACACTGTTCCAGCATTGGAAAACTGTATTTTTAAGTGTTATACATGCAATGTTTTAAATAAATCTTTTGATATTTTGTAATTATTTTGTCTGGTTTAGTTGAATGCCAGTAGTACCTATGTAGAGTAAAAATAAAAAGAATTCTACATAAAAATTATAAAATCTATATGAAATCTATATTCAAATAAATGACAGTGTTGAAATGTGTAACGCTGTACAGTAGCTTTACTTCTCTTCACACAGTGAAATAGTGCCATGCTTAACCCCAAAAAGTTAGCATAAATAAAGATTGATGATAAGATACATCTCAGGTGGTTGCTTTAGCTGAAATATTCGGTAACACTTTATTTCAATAGTCCAGTTTAGACATTCTACTAACAGTAAGTAACTTTGCAACTACATGTCAACTAGCAGTCATCAGAGTATTAGCAGACTGTCTGCTTAATACCTTCTAACACTTTATTTTGAGGGGTCCACAACATACAACATACTGACTATGAGAAACTTTGCAAGTATATGCTTATTTTACTAACCCTAAACCTACCCTAATAGTCTACTCTGAGAGTTAGTAGACATGTAGTTGCAAATTAATGATAATTAGTTGACATGTAGTTACAAAGTTACTTATAGTTTGTAAAATGTCTAAAGTGGACTATCAAAATAAAGTGTAACCAAATATTATTTTACAAATTCATCGCTTTCTGTGCAAAAATATCAATGAATCATTTGGCCTCAAGGACGATTTGTTTACTTAATTGCATATATTAGAATCTCTGAATCTATTAATTTGCTACTGAGATTGCTTAACCTCTATTCTTTCAAGGTCTATTATGTAAGTTTTAATTTATATTCATTTGACACTTATCCGTTCCTATAGTACATTGTGAACTTTTTGCTGACACTTAATTTCTAGCGATTATCACCAATTTGATTGCACAGATACTATTTAAACTAAACTGAGCTAGACAATAACATCTCTGTATTCAATAATGAAATGCCTTTAACTGAAAATTGAGTGTTTAATCTTATCCTTATACATTACTGACACTCTATCTTCCAATTTGATACTGTTAAGTGCTTTGACACAATCTGTATTGTTAAAAGCGCTATATAAATAAAGGTGACTGACATCTAAGGGTCTGGATGGCTGAAATTAGTTCAGTAACTGCTGCTGCTTCTCCAGTTTGTCTATCATTTGTTTTGTCCTTCTTTCACCCACAGTTTTCTCTGTCTACATCTCATGCTGCACATTGCAAATATAGTTCGATCTGAGAAATGCTGGAGGCTGTGAAGGTACAGGCTTGAATGAGAGGCAAGCTATCAGTGGGTCAGTCCTGTCCCTGGTAATGAGTATAAGGCAAACTGTGCAGTTTGTCTTAGAGCGCTTATTTGTCCCCTGGGGTTTTTGGGTATCTGTCTCTTATTTTTCCACATCAAAGGTGGCAACTCTATACTCATCATTAGGAGCGTTAGCATAAGCCTACATTTAATGGGTAAACTAATTTTGACGGACAGCTGTTGGTCTGAACTCAGCACATATCTAGTCTAACAAAAGATGATTATGGTCAATTTTGACCTCTTGGGAAGAGGGCTGATCCTCTAGAAAGCACTAGCAAACTTACTAATCAGTCTAGTGACAGACATGATGGATCACTCTATGCTTTGGTGCTGCAAACTAATGCATCAACACCATTACAACAATGACTCCAATCTGTTAGTGACCTGCCTACGGAGGTAGAGCTGGACTAAAGGTGCTAAAAGTTGCTAGTGTGCCAAGATCATGGGCCTAGTCATCTAAAATAATTAATCTACTGGACTGTGCAATGTGCAGTTAGTTCTGGCATGCACCCATTCTTTTCTTTTCTTTTCTTTTCTTTTCTTTTCTTTTCAATGATGGAATCATTTACATGTCCCAATTTCTACAAAAAAAATAAAAATATAAATAAATAAATAAGGTAAGTTTGCAAACCATAAGATCAACTCTATGCACACAGACTAATATAAATCAGTAATATATTCACTATAATGATGGGAGTACAGCATTTTCTTTACACTACTAGTGTCTTTAGTGTCTTTAACACTCTTCTCAATTTTTGAAACTAATATGGCTAAAGAGTCCACATACCATTTGTGGCCACTCTAACTGAATATGGCAGGCTGACAGCAAGCATGTCATTAACAATGTCCATCCATTTCACTTGAGCTACTAAACTGAGAAGGTGGTCAGTAAAAACACTGTTTTATTCATTTGCGAGCAGCTGTTCTTTGCTCTCTTCTTGTTAATGCCAACACAGTATTTGTTTCTTGCCACAGACAGATGCATTTTGCTGACTATGAGCCAATAACATGAATCTAAGTCTTACTGCCACATCTGGCCAGTTAAAGAAGGTTATAAACATGGTCTGAATTATACTAGTGAACAAAAATAAAATAAAATTTAAAATTAAAATCTATTCCACTTGAAAATATTGCACTGAGGCTATTATTAAAGGATGGGGCATTTCACTTGCAAAGAGACCTTGTAGAAAAAACAACAACAAAAAAAAACTTTTAAATATTAAAAGTGTAGGATACAAATGTTAAATACATGTATGGGTCTATTTTAAATTCTATTGATTTTGTTCAATTTTCTTCTGTAAATAAATAAAAATAAATAAATAAATAAATAAAAGTTTGAATACATCTGAATAAATTTACGTCAACGTAGAGAACACAACATTAGGATTCTTATAAATATCTGACTTGTTTGCCGTCACATCACATTTGATTACATACTCAAAATTGTGTTTGGCCAAAGCAGTCTTGCATGCTGAAGTCAGATCATTACCTCTGCTGTTCCACTGTGTTAGAATCCACAGCCTGTTACACTGGTTCATAGAGCCGATGAAAACAACTTCCTTCTTTCCCTTTCAAAGATGTCAGAGGAGATTAAGATTTGTCTCACGTGTGGCCGATATGAGTTTTCTGCAGGACGAGCAGCAGTCAGGGAGATGGAATAGGCCATTAGTTTTGATTGCGAAGAGGCCTCCCTTTATGCACTGCTTCTTCTGAAACATCGTGTGTCTTCAGTTTGATCCCCCCCCCCCATTTTTATATTTTGAGTATGTTGTTTTTCGTTCAATGAATTTGCATGTAGCATATGATAACATATCACATAAACATGCTAAAATAAAGATGATCTTTTTTGTTTGTTTCAATTTTCTCTTATTCTCTATTCTAGTTGCTTGAGTCACAACTGCTGTTTTATGTGTGGTGTGCTAGAAGACATGAACAGAAATGAGATTTTTGAGTATGTGTACTTCCTTGACCTCACGACCCAATCCTGCAATGAGTGCAAAGCGCCCAAGGGTGGATTTACAGCTTAAATTCAGTTTAATACCCATTTAGAATTGTAATAAGAGTGGAATATTTTGTTATACTTGGAATGGTGTTTTCTAAATATTTAATAAATGGTGCTCTTAAAACATGCTTATGGGTAAGAAAAAAAAAGTATTAAGAATATTTGGGAGTGTTCAAGCAACCCTGAACATGCTTTATATGTTCCTCAGGTGTGGGATCTGAACACACTTCAGTTAACTGATGTATTGTCTATACCTAAAGAACAAGTATATACCTAAAAAAAAAAAAGCCTACCTACTACTATACCTAAAAAGAAATCTGCTGTTACTTTTTCACCCTCTCTTCCTGATTTCTCTCAAAGTAAACCTTTGAATTCTGAGCACGACCACCATAGTCCTTCAAGGACAGTCTGCCTGCAAAGAGTACATATAGCCTTTACTATTCCAAGGCTGTCTAAAGCAGCAGACATTGATAAAGCAGAGAATCCTCACAAATGATGGCACTAATTTCTGAAGAAAACATATCACTTGAAAAATGTGGAAAGCTAAATTAGACAAAATTTTCAACCCCCCTTGTTGCTGTATGAGATGTACCACAAATGCAATTTCTTTAATTCAGAGTTTGACACTTGAACAATTGATCAAATAAAGCCTGTTGTAAACATCACAGCTGCAACTTGTCTCTTTATTTTCCTCACCAGAGATTCTGGGATTTGAGTGCAGCACCTCTCTGATAAGCCTGTAATGGAATTGCTCAGTGGCTGTATAAGGACTGCGCCCAACTGCAGTGATTTTGTTTCATCCATGCGGGAATCACCACTTTGCCTCAGCTAGAGTTCGGAGAAGCCTACCTGCACTGACTGAAGGCATACCTTCACATGAAAAACCACTCTACCAAAAGACATTTCCTCTCTAAGCAACAAAATCAATTAGGTCCTCACTTCACACTTCCCAGCAGTCTCTGAAACAGATATTTCACAAGCGTATCTACTGGAAATAAAATATTAAACCACTGCTTATTTTATACACAAGTAAAGAACAAATGGCTTTTTGTAAGTTGCTACAGTATGTATTTTGCTCCCTCATTAGAATGCAGCCGTAATGTTTTTTTTTTTTTTTTGGTCACGACAAAATATGTGATGCGTTTTAAATGAACTTGGTTGGATGAATTGTCTTAGCAGCGCTGAGACAAAGGTGTTAACTGCACCATCTCTGATGCCAATTATCTGGAGTTTTGGATTTTAATTAATCAGTTTTCAAGAGAAAGAGGCCCTCTGGTACCCACTAATGGGCCTAACGGCAGCACATTGTCACCGTTTTTATGTTTAATTAGTGACCACATCCATAATAGTGCCTCTAAGGCAGCCATGTTAGCTTGTCAAAATGCCCGC
Organism: Acrossocheilus fasciatus; assembly: GCA_036784905.1. Classification (NCBI taxonomy): domain Eukaryota; kingdom Metazoa; phylum Chordata; class Actinopteri; order Cypriniformes; family Cyprinidae; genus Acrossocheilus; species Acrossocheilus fasciatus. The sequence continues at coordinate 25,139,596 of CM071951.1, read as the reverse complement.
ATTCAGTAATTACAGAAGAGTAATGACAGAATTCCTGGAGTTTTTCAGCATCTCAATGTTAATGAATGCCTGTTCAAGGAAGAAGAAAGTGTGGATGGATGGATGGATAGTTGGATGCATGGATGGATATATAAATACATGGATGGAGAGAGGGATGGATGGATGGATAGACAGACATTTAACTCTATGAAAGACAAAACTACAAGTATCATAATAGTCCGTACAACTTATGCTATAATTTTAGTCATAGTTTGTATGATGAAGATATTGGAATTTAAGTCATTATTCTAAAAAAAAAAAAAAAAAAACTAATACTAAATACTTCTAAGATTAAAAAAGCTAATAATAGATCATGTCTCAAAAGTCAAATGACTCAAAAAGTCAAATAGGATGTGTGACATAATATTTCATCAACAGACACAAATAATAAGCCATTCCTTTTCACAAGTCCATGTTCTTTCACTTCTCCAGTTCTACGTTTCTAAGTGGTGACTGGTGTCTCACAGCATTGGTTTAATACCAATCACTGAATATGCTACTTCAATTCTCTACTGCATATTCCCTGGCATATGATTTTAGTTGGGAAAATGTTATTGGGCTGAAAGCTCTCAAGCTTAAAGGATAAGTGAGTAACACACATAAATTACCTTGACTTTGGCACCTTGCATTAGCTTTTCTCGACTGCTGTCATTTTACCTTAAGGGCATGGGAAGCTAATGGACAACTTGTGTCGGAGGGATAGATCTGGTGCTGGGCGTCACGCTGGCAGATTAAATGCCAGTGTCATGGAACAGTGTCAGCAATTTGTGGCCCAGGCAGCTTGTCCATTGGCCGGAAGGTCCCATGTCTCATTCTACCCCCAGGTGATAAAGGAAATATGCAGGGACTAGGCACTTTACCCAGCGACACTAATCTTCAGGGGTTTTGCTAATAACACTTAAGTGCACAAACTTACATACTATATCAGTGTTTTATAAATGAACATGCTATGTTGGTGTTCCAACCAGGTTTCTTAACCAACCAGCAAGGCTTTTAATGGTCAGCAAAAGTTAGCTCGGACCAGCATTGAAGGTCATGCTTGTCCAAGCCATTTTTCAGCAAACTGTAGTGTTATGATTGATCACAGTCAACTCACCTGAATAAAACAGATGGTTTAATTATTTTCTTTCCCACAGACGGCAGAACACTGTCTGGCTGCTTGTCAGGACTGGATGGCATTATGGACACCTGCTGTAAATTAATTGAACACAGACAATAGAAGGTGGTCTGTAGTATCCAGCCAGTTTCAATCTTAAAAAAAAAAAAAAAAAAAAAAAGATAATTTAATGCCATAGTAGAATGTACAGAAACATCCAGCACTGTGTGACTGCTTCACATGGAGTCCTAGTGACTGATCTGTCAAAGTGATGGACAGTTTTAAGCTATATAGGGAAGGCTGGCTAGTTGTCTGACAGAAATGTTGTCAAAAGGGCTATATCTCAGGAACTGTAAGATACACAAGTTTAATTACACAAATTGTAGTCTATTCTATGTTTAAACCCCAACTTCAAAGCTGCTTTAAAGGGACAGTTCACCCCAAAATTAAAATTGTCATCATTAAAATTGATCCTCATGTTCTTCCAAACCTGTGTGATGATCTTTCTTTCTTATTAATAACAATAATGATGATGATAATGCTCAAAACACAAATATTGTTATCTTCCAAAATAAAAAATAAAACATACTTGGTAACACTTCATTTTAGGCTCTCTTAACTAGTTGCTCATTAGCATGCATATTAATAGAATATTAGCCATTTGTAATTAAGCACATTTATAACTATTAATAAGCAGCAAATTAGGAGTTTATTCAGGGAAAAATTGTAGTTAATAGTTAATAAGTGCTCCCTATTCTAAAGTGTTACCAACTACTTTATTTATTTACATTACTTTTCAGTAGACATTGCAGTGTATCCCTGTTCTAAAGGTTTCTTGAAGTGACCTATAAGTGTAACTCGGTAGAGAATAACATGTCATGTAAATATGTTTTTTTTTTATTTATTTTTTTGGTACCTTGGCTGGTTTGACCTGTCATGGTTAAAGAAACTGACAATAAATCTGCCACTGGCAGCAAGTCCTTTTTAAATTAATTTATTCAAATTCAAATTCAAATCAAGCGATTCATTCAAAATGGCTGATTCTATTAGAAATGAAGCAAGTGACTATTTTTATGAATGTATCATTGAATCATTGGCTTATTTGAATCGTTCAAAAACAGATTAATTCAGGATTGAAACCCCTGTTGCTCTGCACTGTTGTATAAAATTAATAGCACATTTGCGATCGCACATATGTGCTGATATTCAGGTAAGCACTCTTGCTTGTGTGATAGTTATCGAAAATAAGAACTCATACAGGAGTATTTTTTTATATTTTTGTTATTTTAATTATAAAGACATTCTAACTGCATTCTAATAGACTTAATCACACAGTGAATGCACACATTCAATGTTATGTCAGGGGATTGTGAATCAAGGAAATATCATATGTCCTGTTGTCTTTCTTTCAAGAATGTCAAAAGTTGTGTTTGAACCATTTTCTGTGAAAAATGACGAAAACTTGCTTGAGCTTGTGGACAGCTCGAATTGAGTTCTAATTGGCCAAACACAGTTAGGTCATAAAGTATCATACATAGAAAATTGTATTTCATTTACATGATGAGATGTGGTTTACACAACATTATTAATCTAAGATGGTGGTTTTACAGAAGGAATGCTTTTTTATTTATTTATGTATTTTTATTTTTTTTTAACAAATCACTATCCCTCCATATCCCCCCTCAAACTGAGCCCTGGCTGTAAGCAAGCATTCATATTTCAAACGTTGCAATAAATAATAGCATAATCCGTAGGGATGCTAGCAGTCACTAAGTGGTATAATGTAAAAATTGCAGCCACCTAGATAAAAATACCCAAAATGTATTATGAAGCATGACAGAGGCATAGTTAGAACTATGCTATTTGTAGAAAAAAAAATATATTTGCTGATGTATCTACCATCACTGCACATTGTTGTTTTAAGGTGAAATGTGTAGCCCTTTATTTTACAGTCATGTTCTATGTGAATTTACTGTGTGAGTACTATACCCTTTACCCATATTAAGTCCAATTAGTTACCTTAAATTACTCATACATTTATTTTTAAGTGAGTAAACTCTCTAAATAGAGATGGAATGGATCTAGAAAATCATGCAGAAAATGGAATGGAGTTCCATTCTTTTTTCACTTGAAGGTGCCGGAACACTGATTCCACTTCGGTTCGATTTTCTTTTTGTCATTGCCTGTTGAGATCACCAGCAGAGAGTGTCACCTTCACTGTCCCAAAGAAGAAGCACAAAGGTTGTTACAAAGGGAGAAGGAGAGTAGACAATCAGAGGAGTGTTGCTGGGATTAGGGCTTTCTAACATTCAATCCTCTGTGAACTCTTTGCATACTGTATGAGGAATTACAACCTGAAGGATTCCAACTATTTTATGTGGACCATGACTTGGTGCTCAGCAAGAAAACAAAAAGTGAAGGTGTGCTCTCTAGCTATTCATTTTGAACAATTCTCTGCAGATTGTTCAACTCTCCCTGCAACTTCCACTAATTTATTTATGTTAGAGTGTATATCCCTCCCAGGCAAATGTCAAGCAGTGCCACCCTGGCCACTCATATTCTGAACATGGAAACTGATGTTCACTGCTCAGACATCTTTCTAATGGGGGATTTCAGCCATGTTTCCATGGAGCATAATCTATCTACCAGTAAATAAAAAAAAAAAAAAAAAAAAAAATTATCTGACCAACGTGGGAAGGCAATATATTGGACCAACCCTTGGGCAGCTCAGATCACACCATGACCATGATGATCCTAACATGCAGACAAACGCTAAAGCAGTTCAAGCCACTGGGTAGAAGTACAGTGAGGATACCTGAGCACGGAAGTAAGATCTTACAACTTTTAACAACTTCAGTAACAACATAAGGATGGTTCGGCCTACCCTGATGAGCTACCAACAAGTCTCACCAAATTAACAACTCCTTGCTCCTCACACTCTTATCTCATTTCCAAGTCTGCTTTGATCCATCAGCACACTTTTCATGTCTGGCATAACCCATCTCACTTCAGTTCCCTCCAAACTCATCATTAAAGTAGAGGACATTTTCACATTCAGGAAACGGAAAATCAACAATCAACAAATTTGGCAGAGACTTTTATCCAAAGCAACTAAAATCACATTCAATGTACCCATTTTTATCAATTCAGACTTTACCTCAGAATCGAACCCATGACATTGGTGTTGCTAGCATGCTAGCATGCTCTACTGTTCGAGCTACAGGAACTTCTTCTACAAGAATACCCGATGCACTTCACTGAGGAGCTCCCTCCTGTATTCCCCGCTATATTAAATTATTCTTTATCATCACATAAAGTGCCAGAATGCCTTAAATCCCCCATCATAGTGCTATTCCCCCTAAAAAGGACAAGATTACAGGACTGAATGACTACAGATCTGATGCTCTGACAACAGAAATTGACTTACTCAAAATCTCTCCTTCAATCTGTTACTGGATCTTCGATATCCAGGAAGCAATGGAAGTAAGCAAACCGATAGCAACCTGGCAGGCCGTTGCAGCAATGCCCCTACTTGTCTCTAACCTTGGTGACACTCCTCTCCCTTTCCGTTATCATTTTACGTAAGTGTACTGCTTGCACAGTAATTTATCAAGTTTGCAGATGACATTACTATAGTAGGCCTTATCTCTAACAATGATGAGTGCATCTATCGAGAGAAGGTGGCCCTGGTGACAGCATGGTGTTCTGCCAACAATCTGCAGCTGAACACAAAAAAGACCATGAAGAGAATAAATTTCAGGAAGAGCTAGCAAAGGCACTCTCCCTGAAAATAAATGCCTTTTTGAAATCTCTTGGGACCGCTATTTCTGACTCCCTGGGTTGACAATAATCACCACTATAATCAAAAAAGCCCAACAGAGGATGTTCTGTCTGTGGCAACTTCAGCTGTACCTCTCTTCTCCCATCCTGGTTCAGTTCTGGAGGGCAGTCATTGAAAGCATCCTCGCCTGTTCCATCACTGTTTGTTTTCTTCGCTCCAAGACCAGGATACCGTGGGTGAATGGCTCTTCTGAGATCACTGGCTGCCACCTATCATCAGTCGAGGTGCTTTACACTGTGAGAGCTTCAAATAAGGCTCGGAAGATCACCTCAGATCTGTCACATCCTGGACATCCGCTTTTTACCTTCCGGCGGACGATGGAAGTCCATATGTACAAGAACTACCCGTCATAATATCTTCCCATCAGCTGCTTCTTCCCTGAGGCTGTCAGTCTCCTCAATGGGCTCTTGGACAAAAATAACTGCACTTGTTGGAACTGATCCAGCTTTGATGACCAAACCTCACATTTTTTCAACATACATTATGTATGGCATACAAAGCATACCCACTCAAAGCACAAAGCATTTTTAAATGTGATAAGTTGTAATAATAATAATAATAATAATAATAATAATAATAAATAAATAAAATAAAAATTTAATTTTTAGAATGACACAATCAACCGCACAAACTGATAGAAAGATAGATAGATAGACAGACAGATAGATATATAGATATATAGATAGATAGATAGATGATAGATAGATAGATAGATAGATAGATAGATAGATAGATAGATAGATAGATAGATAGATAGATAGATAGATAGATAGATAGATAGATAGATAGATAGATAGATAGATAGATAGATAGATAGATAGATAGAAATCTCCAGTCATCATTCATTATGATTGCATGGAAAAAAAGTGACCATTACATTCCAAATTCCACTTTTTCTGTTCTATGGAGAAACAAAGTAATTTGTCTGGAATGACAAAGCCAGGTTTGTAATGACAACAGTGTTAGTAGTTTGCCAGAATTTTCATTTTTGGTGAACACTCTTAACCTTCCTATTTCTACCCACAAGCACTGCTGCAGCTCAAACATAGAGATGGCACTAGCACTGTCAAGGTCATGGGCCTGATTCCAAGTGAATGCATAAACTGATCAAATATATGCATTGCAAGTGACTTTGAAAAAAAAAAAAAGTGCTTGAATGTGAATGTTTTACAGTTATCTACAGAGTTAATCAGAAATAATATTTTTCAAAATATATTTATTTGTGTGTTCCACAGAAGAAAGTCAGTCACACAGGTTTGGAATGGCATAAGGGTGAGAAAATCCATTTAGGGTGAACTATCCCTTTAAGTCCCCTTGGCATAACCTGAGGTTAAGTGCCTTTTTCATCGTTCTAAACTGTCCCATGCACTGCATTTTCCTGATAAATTAAATCCTTTGGTCAAATGGGGTTGGCCAGAATTAAATATATAAATATATGTAACTTATTATTTTTTTTATTATTTGTAGAGCTGCAGGTGGATTGGCCCTCTGCACTCTCAGAAATAAAGGTACAAAAGCTGTCACTGGGGTGGTACCTTTTCAAAAGGTACACTTTTGCACCTATTAGGTTCAAATATGTACACTTTAAATACTAATATGTACCTTTAAGGTACCAAAATGGACCCTTTAGGTACAAACATGTACCTTTTGAAAAGGTACCGCCCCAGTGACACCTTTTGTACCTTTATTTCTGAGAGTGTGGGATTTCCTCCAGGGCTCCAGATGGTTGGTGGATAAGTGGTGCTGAGGACCAACAAGTTCACTCTGTCTAGCCAGATGTGTATGTGAGTAAGATTAAGAAACAAATGGGAGAAAAGTCTAAGATTAATACCATTTGTCTAGTAACTGTCAGTTTAAGTTAGTGAATTCAGCTTAGTCTCCATTGATTTGTTTTGAGCCTCAAGGAAGGTGTTTCTGTGCATGACTACCAAAATATAATGAATCAATGCAACTAGCAGGGTTTCAAGGCCTTTGAGTAAACATGAAATAACATTGCAAGGCCAGCAGACACTTTGAACATGGTTGGTAGTATTTGTTACTGTCCTTGAGAAAATATTATGCACATTTCATGCAAGCCGCACAAAAGCACACATCAGTTTAACTCCCCCATTCTATGAGCTATAAGTAATCACACACATTTATGAATTGATCCTCTCATCACTTTAGCTGATGAATTGTATTTTAATGATGCTAATCAGTCCAGTTTCACCTCAGGAGTTCACTTCCACCTCGGCGACTTTGCCCGTTAATGCAGAGCAACAGACCCATGAATATTTTCAGAGGCTGGCTGTTTTGATGGACAACTGCCTATTTCAGTGTGAACTTCCACCATCAGAAAGAAATGATGATATCTGACGATATATCCATATTGACCTTTTTTGCAGAGTGATATATATATGTAAAAGTAAAAGAGCCTTCCTTAATATCAACAGTAACACCCACACCAGCTCATTTTCATATAAAGTGGCCTCACAGGATACATTTCTTTGGATAAATGTGACTCTATGCCAAGATTTTGCCCTCACTGACAATGGAAAGCTTCAGGTTGTTGCACTTCTTTAGGAGGGCATTTAAAATGTCTGTCTCTGTCCTTGACATATAGTAAGTGATGGTCTAAGGATTTTTTCTCTGTTAAACCTTTCATATTAGTTACCAGCCATATTTTACCATTAAGACCTGTACCAACAAATCCAAAGTTCTGTCATGAAACTCTAGAGGGCTCTGTCCGATAGGTCTAACTCAATCTGACAATATGACATCATTATCATATAGTGCAGCTGATTGGCCCTTTTTGTATCAGCAGCCAGTGAGTTTGCCAAAAACGTGGCTAGTGATCGCTGTAGCAATTGCATCGTGCTCAGAAACCCTCTGCCTTCCCCAGCTCCACCTGTATAGATCTGCTACAGGGTGATTCATGTATGCTAAATATGGGGGTTATTTCATATATATAATATAGTAGTATGTGTTACATGCTCAGAGCAACATGTTGTAGGAAGGTGTATTGGCAGTAGGAAGTCTCGGTACTTGCTCTGCCACAGCAGCAATGTAACAGATATATTCCGCCAAGACCAAACACATTAACTTTGCCATGTACATTACCATGCCAAACCTTCAGAGAGTTTTTATGATAGAACTGTATAAGTAATATTCAATATCTCTTTAGCATATGTTTCATTTAAATCCCACTGCACGAAGATTGAAAATTATTTTATTTTTGGAAATACTTTACACTTCCTACCTGGAGTTTTTTTTTTTTTTTTTTTTTTTTTTGTAATATGCTATTTAGTTAGTTAGTTAGTTCGTTAGTTAGTTAGTGGCTTTTTTGTATTTATTATACTGTGCCACAGCTCTGATGTTCCACCTGGACTTACTTTATGAATAAATTCACAAAGGTTTTTTTTTTTTTTTTAATTTATTCTTTTTTGTTGTTGTTGTTTTTATCTGAGGAAGTTTGTAGTTTGTCTATGATAAACAGTCTGAGAAACAGAGTGCTCCATGAACTGTCAAAACTTGTGATGGAAAAATAAGCGCAGGTGTCTTCATAAAGAGGTGACGTTGCTTGGTGAATCTCACAGTATTGTTTGTTTTTAGTAAGAAGCAAATTATCATAATAATAGCCACATTAATAGTTCCTTCAGTTACTGTCTTGCTAATTCATGCTAAAATTGTAGCATTCTGCAGTCTTTTGAAGCCATACAATAGCTATGTTGTTATTTAAAATCACGTTCTTCATAAAATCTGGCTAATTAATGATACATATGAAAAAGCTTCATGTGTCTAGTTCAGAGTGGCTGGTTTAAATATAAGGATGTGGATGAGATTTTAGAGCTAGGACTGAAGATTCAGCATTATTGCTCACTGTGTCTTTGTTTTTGAAAACTGTGACAATGACACACATATGTCTAGAGAGCATAAACAGTAAATTTCTTGGAAGCATGTCTCATAAAAAAATAAAAAATAAAATAAAATACTAAAAAAAAAAAAAAAACTAGAAAGAAATACTAATCATCTGTTTAGTACAGTCTCATCTTCATAGACAGCAGTGATGAATGTCATCCCTTGCCATTTTTTCTCAAACTAGATTCGTCATGTCCTCTCAAAGTGGGTCAGTTTGTAGACCAGAGTAAATCCATTTAACACCTTTTTCAGTGTCTTACATGAACCACTACGAATCAGCAGACAGAATCATTAAATAGATTAGAGCCTTTCTCCATCCAGGCTAATAACCAAATGACACAGTGTATTTGATCCAGTTTATGTGGGTATGGGAACCCTTACTGACATCTTTCGGAAAGCCCCAGGCAGTATTGATGGGAATGAGTCAGGTCGCTTTCACCAGCGCTGACAGCTTTGAGAGGTCAGCGCTAATAAATAAACTCGACATCTACGAAGGCAAGCTAGTCGAGAGCAACAGCTTATCAAAAGTGAAGACATGCCGCTCAAAGTAGGTCAGGACGACTCATCAGGCAGCCTCTGGCCCCGTGTCCTCCATGGCTCTTACGAGCCGGTCGGGTGCGGGACAGTCATCGGGATGCGACGTAGCTGGAGGGAGACACGTCACGCTCCTCTCAAATGTCTCAGTGCTGAAGTGACAGCACAGGTTTAAAGGAGTTCTGAAGTTCCCGCTCTCTCAGAGGTAGTCACTGAAGATTTCACCCCACTCTTTTCTTCACGTAAGGCTCCAGCTACTGCGCTGAGGTGCCAAGGTCCTGAGGGCATCCGCCTACACTGCTCTAGCGGTGGGGATTCATCAGCAGGCCTTCAACCGTGGGTGGAAGAGACTTCTTAAAGAGTCTTTATTCTAAATGTTTTCTTTTTTTTAAAACACAAGTTCTTCTCTGTCTGTCTGCGACTTACAAAGAAAAATGTGAGCGCTATAGCACATCCTGGGAGAAGACTGGCGACTTTTTTATAAATTGGATCAACGGTGAGGGCTTGTAGACAGAACAATAGTCTCAGTTTAGTAATTGGTGAGTTATATTAAAGGGTTTATATTGTGACAAATCACCTTGGTCTTTTGAGATAAAAAGAAAAGGCAGGTTCATACTGTGCCAACATTTCTGATACTCTAAAGCTGGCTGTTGTTAATGCTGGGGAACAAGTTCACACTGACACAACAAACATCTCCAATGTTTTGTTGTTAGTCTTTAAAGAAAGTTTCTGTAAAAAAACAGGTTACCGATGATGTCCTGCTTAATGCATCGTGAATTATAATTGTAAATAATCATTAAATGTCATAATCATTTTCCCCTTCTGTTTCCCTAAACTATATGGTAACATTTGTTGGTAACATTTTTTATTTATTTATTTTTTTAAATGTAGAACTTTTAAATAATTTTAACAAATTACTGTTCATACCTATATACTATTCATACCAAAATCATACCTGAATTCATAATATTTTCAACTTTTAAAAATAGCATTTATTTTGATGGTAATGTTTATATCTTAATAGATTTATATCAAAATATCTTAATATGTTGTTTTCTTTATTAATACAGGAAATTAATGCAATACAATGCACTGCAAATAAATAAATATATCATGATCAATTGAAATTGACAGCTATATTTTTCCTTTGTCAGGGAGGCAGTGCCATTTAGGCTCTTTTTTTTTCAATTCAAAACTTTGGTAACACTTTATTTTGATGGTCCCTTTTGAACATTCTGTTGACACTAAGTAATGTTGCAACTGTATGTCAACAAACTCTCATAAGAGTATTAGTAGACTGTCTGCTTCATATCTACTCACTCCTTATTGTGTTGGTCAAAAGGATTAACAATGAAGATTAATTTTCACAGCCTTCTTTGATCATATTTACCAAGGGTGCCGATATTTTTGGCCATGACTGTATGACTTGTAAACTCCTAATTTTGCTGCTTGTTAATGGTTAGTAAGGTAATTGTTAAATTTAGGGATTAGGGATGTCAAAGCAGTAACTAAATCGGTAACACTTTATTTCGATAGTCCACTTTAGACATTCTACTAACAGTAAGTAACTTTGTAACTACATGTCAACTAGCAGTCATCAGAGTATTAGTAGACTGTCTGCTTAATATCTTCTAACACTTTAATTTGATGGACCCACAACATACAACATACTGACTATAAGAATCTTTGCCAGTATATGTCAACTTATTCTACTAACCCTAAACCTACCCTACTGAGAGTTAGTAGACATGTAGTTGCAAATTAATGAGAATAAGTTGACATGTAGTTGACACTTGGTTACAAAATTACTTATAGTTAGCAGAATGTCTAAAGTGGACTATCGAAATAAAGTGTAACCACTAAATCAGCATACTATCATCTCAAAAACATTGCAAGAATTAGAGGTTTTGTTTCCAGTCAAGACTTGGAGAAACTTGTTCATGCCTTCATCACCAGCAGGGTGGATTATTGTAATGGTCTCCTCACCGGCCTTCCAAAGAAGACCATTAGACAGCTGCAGCTCATCCAGAACGCTGCTGCTAGGATTCTGACTAGAACCAGAAAATTTGAGCATATTACACCAGTTCTCAGGTCCTTACACTGGCTTCCAGTTACATTTAGGATTGATTTTAAAGTACTTTTACTCGTTTATAAATCTCTAAATGGCCTAGGACCTAAATACATTGGAGATATGCTCACTGAATATAAACCTAACAGACCACTCAGATCGTTAGGATCGAGTCAGTTAGAAATACCAAGGGTTCACACAAAACAAGGGGAGTCTGCTTTTAGCTATTATGCCACCCGCAGTTGAAACCAGCTTCCAGAAGTGATCAGATGTGCTAAAACATTAGCCACTTTTAAATCAAGACTCAAAACTCATCTGTTTAGCTGTGCATTTGTTGAATGAGCACTGTGCTACGTCTGAACTGATTGCACTATGTATAATCACTTTCTATTCTTAAATGTTTTAAATTCTTTTAAAATAAATTTTTAAATCATTTTGTTTTTATTGTTGTGATTATTATTATTTTTAATTTCTTCTTATTATTTGTAATGACTATTTCACTTCCTTTTATGTAAAGCACTTTGAATTACCACTGTGTATGAAATGTGCTATATAAATAAACTTGCCTTGCCTTGCCTTGCATGTAGAATATGGTCATGCAGAAGAGATGCTTTATAAGTACCAATAAACAGCCAATATGTTAACAATAGGCATGCTAATAAGCAAATAGATAATAGTGATAATTGATCCCTATACTAAAGAGGGTTACACTTTATTTTTATGTTACTGTGCAATTATTCATTTAAGTACCGAGTAATATTCTTCAAATGCAAAGTCGGCAACACCAAAGCTCCAAAAGTATCAACAATTTATTAAAAAAAAAAAAAAAAACTTGCATAGTGTGTGACGTTTCGAGTGTGCAGGCTCTTCATCAGACCAGAGTAATATTAAATAACTACATGTAACATCTGTAATGAGTATTATTAAATAACTACATGTACTTACTGTATGGTTAGGGTTACTTGCATGTAATTATGCATAATTTACTGTTATTATAATAGTAAATACATGTAACGTGTAACAAGGACACCTTAAAACAAAGTGTTACCCTAAAGGGTTATCAAGAAATGGTATTTATTTATTTATTTGGTAGGTACTTTATAAGATTACAAATAATAATAATAATAATAATAATAACAAAATAAATAAATAAGACAAATCATTCAACATTCAAACAGAATGCTATGCTAATGCTGGTACAGATATGCACTGTATTCCCCACCATTACTGTGATGTTTCAAAAATACTAATAGGAATAATTAAAAATTGTCATTCTGTGATTCTGTTCCAGGAACACTGAGCCTGAATGTTCTTCTCTTGCCAAATTATCTATAATTAGTCAAAGCTGGAGTCCAAACTGTTCTTGCCTTCCAATGTTAATATATGGCTATGTACAGCTTAATTTAAGTGAGGAAAACAGTGTGTGATTAGACATTACAAAACCCACCAACTGATCTTTACAGTAATATGAATTTATGAACGTTTTTGGAAAACATATATTAGTTTGATTAACTGGATGTTCAGCTGCTTTAATCAAGATTATGGATGTAAACAAACTGCTAATTACTGTTTTCTTCAGTATCAGAGTGCTGTGATTGGCCTATTCAATTCAGTTCAAATCACCTATTTAATTCAATCATTTTCAAATCACCAGTTATGGTTGCTAAAAATGATCTCTATAAATTAGTACAATACCACAGTCTTATAGAATACTTGATCCTAATTGTCTGACAAATATAATAAAAAGTATAATAAAATGTAGCTTACAAGTGTAGAGAGAAAGAAAGAAAGAAAGAAAGAAAGAAAGAAAGAAAGAAAGAAAGAAAGAAAGAAAGAAAGAAAGAAAGAAGAGGACTTCCAGGCTAATTCATTTTCTATTATTAAAATGTGTCATTGTGTACTTTCAACAAAACAATTGACTCCAGAGTGTTAAATCACTGAAAAATAATGCTTAATAATATAATAAATAATGGTGACATGGCCTCATTACTACCTCAATTGTACATTAAGCCTATATTTCAATAATTCAATTTCTGATTGTATTTATTTTAGATAAACAAAAATAACTTTGTTTATTACAAACATGGATTTTTTTTGCTTCACAGTACATTGATAGACTGGAGTTGTGTCTTTTACTTGTGGATTATTGTGATGTATGCTATTAGCTGTTTGGACTCTAATTCTGATGGCACCCATTCACTGCTGCTAAACTTGATGGTAATGGATAGTTTAGTGTGTGACTCCCCCTTTAAATGTGCTATAATTTATTTCAAAAACCCTCCACCTCACACTCATAACACTCCATCAGATAGCTGGCCGGAAATGCCACAGCCAAAATCACGAACGGAAAGATAAACTGGAGAGAGAGGAGAGAGCAGTGAAGACTAGTCACAAAGAGTGTGTTTGCAGCGCAGAGGGGGGAGAAGAGTTACATGATTTTGCCTGGAGCGAGGAGCAGGTTTTTTTTGGAAAGTCTGAGTTTGTTTGTTTCTCTCTTGCGCAAAGATCACTCTATTATATTTCCTGTGTGTGCATAACACACATCTTAATGCCCAAATTCAACTGCATATCAGCATGAATTCACTGTTAAAAAAAAAAAAAAAAAAAGTTATAGAGACGAAAAATGAAAATTCTGTCATGACTTACTTGCCTCCAAGTTGTTCAGAACCTGCAAGAGTTCTCCCATTGAACCTAAAATAAGATATTTTGAATATCGGTAACCTAACAGTTGATGAACCCCAATGACTTCAAGAGTATATTCCATGTGAGTAAATGATGACAGAATTGCTTGTTTTGGGCAAACTATCCCTTTATAATACACCTTTAGCTGATTGAATCTATTATGGTATTATTTAAAAGTAATCACTATTTTCACCTAAAAGATTTGTTAAAAAACACTGATTCGTTCATGATTAAAACACCACTAGGGCTACAGAATGAATCATTTGGCAGCTTAAGTCTAGTTCAAACTGTCCAAACACATCAACAAACACCAACATCCAAGGTTTGTTGGGTTGTGTTGGCTCAGTGTGTTAACCCTGTTGTTGTTTGTTTTCACTGTCTAAACATATTCAATCTTCGCTTGACAGGTTTTGGAATGTTTGAGCAATCTGGTATGATTTTCCAAAAAGACTCCAGCAGACCCTAACATAATCTGACATCATGGTGAACCGTTGCCATGACATGGCATTCTTGCCAACTCAACATAGAAACCAATGTGCCTAACTGGCACTGCCTCAATGGAGAAGGAGAAATAAAGCTGTCAATTGCAATGAATCATAATATATTTATTTATTTGTGGTGCATATTATTGCATTAATTACCTGTATAAAGGAAGAAAACAAAACACACACCCCAGTCTTTTAATATGTAAACATTTATATCAAAATACATTGAGTAAGTGGTAACACTTTTGTTTAAGGACCAATTCTTACTATTAACTTGCTATTCGCATGCATATTACAAGCATATTGGCTGTTTATTAGTACTTGCCAAGCGTATATTAATGTCTTATTCTGTATGATCATATTTTTGATCCCTTTTTCCTACCCCATACCTAAATTGAACACTTACCTTACTAATAAACGTATGCTTATTAGTAATAAGCTGTGAATTGGGAGTTTATTGAAGCAAAAGTGTCAATATTTTTTTTAAATGATGAACATATTATGAATTCAGGTTTAATTTTGCTATGGATAGTAATTAGGTATGAATAGTAATCAGTTAAAATTATTTAAAACTATGAACTTTTGAAAAAAGTTTTGGTTTCACTTTATTTTGATGGTCCCTTTAACACATTCTGTTGACTATAAGTAACATTGCCCCTACATTCCTACTAACTCTCATTAGAGTGTTAGTAGTGTATTAGTTGACTGGTAGGGTTAGGGTTAGAATAAGTTGACATGCACTTGCACAGTTACTTACAGTCAGTAGAGTGTCTGTTGGGAGACCATCACAATAAAGAGTTAGCATATATGAAGCAGACAGTCTACAAATATTCTAATGAGAGTTAGTTGACATGTTGTTGCAACATTACTTAGTGTCAACAGAATGTTCAAAAGGGACCATCAAAATAAAGTGTTACCACGATTTCTAACAGAGTCAGTCACTGATTTAGATTTTTTTATCTGTTGGTATTTGATATAATCCATGATGCCATGTGTCTAAACAAGCTGTCCAGGACCTCCAGTAGAAATACAGGCCCACAAAATCAAAAATGCTTAATTTTACACATGGGGTACTTTTTCTCCCTGTATTCACCAAACCCATTTTGAGTGTTTGCTTATTTATTTATTTTTTTGTTTCATCTGACCATAGAAGTCAGTCCCATTTGAAGTTCCAGTCGTGTCTGATAACTGAATATGCTGGAGTTTGTTTTTGGATGAGCTAGTATCATTTTTCTTGAAACCCTCCCAAACAACATGTGGTGATGTAGGCGTGTAACAGAAGTGGCAGGACACAGATGGTGAGTATACGTAAAATACTTTATTTTACAGAAGAGTCAATAGAGAACCAGGAAGGAGGATGAACGGGTGAGTATAACTGTCCTTGGAAGTCTTCTTAGAATCTCAAAGCAGAGAATTAACAGACTGGCTTGTCTTTACAGGGATTCGAGAGGAACGGAGACACATCGACGAGGCACACTCCCCAGGAAGCTGGAGATGAGGGATTGGAGTTGGAGTCTGGCCGTACTGTGACAAGGTGCTGTTTGACAATTTTGTTTTTTTTAAGGTTTTCTGACCGTGAGACTCAACTATTTTCTGCATTTCGCCAGCTGTGGTCCTTGGAGAGTCTTTAGCCATTCAAACTCTCCTGCTCACCATGCATTAGGACGATATAGACACACAACCTCTTCCAGGCAGTTTCGTAACATTTTATGTTGATTGGAACTTCTTAATTATTGCCCTGATGGTGGAAATGGGAATTTTCACTGCTCTAGCTCTTTTCTTAACGCCGCTTCACTAATTTGTGAAGTTCAATTATCTTTTGCTGCACATCAGGAATATATGCTTTGGTTTTTCTCATTGTGATTGATGATTAAGGGACTTTGGGCTTTGTTTTCCCTCCTATTTATATTTCTTTGAAACAGGAAGGCATGGCTAGATAATTTCATGTTCATAATCACCCTGGAGTGCTCAAAATTCTAAATATGAATGGGGATATACTTCAGAGATATTTCTAGGCGTACCAATAATTGTGGCCAATGTGTATTAGAGAAAAACATTTATTTCATAATGATATTTCTCCCCATTTTAAATTCTTATTATCCAATGAAAGGTTAGATTTTTGTGATTTTATAAAATAAAAGATCAAAAGGATTAACAATTCAGATTAATTTTCACAGCCTTATTTGAACATATTTACCAAGGGTGCCGGTATTTTTGGCCATGACTGTAGTTAATGGTTTGTTAATAGCAAGAATTGGAACTTAAAATAAAGCATGACCCATTTATTTTGCTCAAAATAGTATTCAGAATAACTGCAAAAATTTTTTTCCAAAGCCCTATGAATTATGTTAAGAAGAGTTCTTGTCTTCCTTTTTTTGTTTTCCTTTTAATTACCCAATAACCTAGTGAATCATGATTTGCTACTTGCTGTTGTCAGTGGGTGGCAGAGGAAGATACTTATTTTTTTGCAGATAGCATTTGATTAAATTAAATCTGAATTTAAATGAGTCGTCAATATTTCTGGTCCAAGTGAAATAAGGAAAATTTCAAAATTTTAAATGTACAGTATCTTCTATAATGCACAAGCATATAGATTATCTCAAACATGGACTGAAAGAAAGACACATTAATTACACATTAATTAGTATATGATAAACAAACAAAACTAATTTTATTAATAATCAAATGAATGAGTGAATGAATGAATGACGTGAAGCTGTACATAAAACAAAGATTATTGGTATACATTTTGCAAGAAAACAAATTTCAGTCTTACTAATTAAAAAAAGAACACTGGTCTTTAATTTAACATGCTTATTTATTTATTTAAATTTAGTGAAATTTGTTAAAAATGAAATCACACCAAATTTTCCTAAATATACAGAATGCACAGTTCTGATGATCAATTTTGATGATGTTCAAAGTACACAGATATTTATGTGGTATTTATTTTTGATTGTAAATTACCAGCTGTGTTCTTCTGACAGATATATAGGCTAGACTGAGAAGGACAACAGGTAAATCTCTGTACCCTTCAAGCAAGGAGCACTTGATCTTAAAATCTGGCAGTGTTTGCTTGTATAATTGCTTGCATACATCAGCAAAACCGCAGCTCTATCAATTTAAATGGTTGACCTTCAAAATGTGAAACTCCACGAGACAAACAGGCTTGTTTTGGAATTATTTAACAACTATTGTCATAAGTTTGAGGGCAGCCAAGATGATTGCAGTCAAATCATTTGTTATGATTGTTGATCACACACACACACACACACACACACACACACACACCTATTTTGGGCAGCCCCGTGCTGCCACAGTCGGACGGACCGCACATCCCTCTTCCTGACGGCAGATTCCGGCGTTTGCTATTTTTCAGCTGTCGGTCCACTTTTAAAAACTCAGACACAGCTACTTGGCTGATCAAGTCACACACCATCAGCTAGACAAGAGTTTGCTTTTATCAGGCCTCCATCTTAATTACACTTTGCTCGTTAAATGCAGGAGCGTCTGAAAGGGCTTTCGTTCTTTTATAGATCTTTTGTGTGTGTGTGTCCAGTTTGAAGGAGCCAAAAGCTGAAGATGCACGGAGAGGTTAAGCAGGCATCAGCACCGAGGGCCCATCTGCTGGGCCCCTGTGGACGGGTCAGTGGCTTGATGAGGGCCGTTCGTAATCTCTAGCGCAGCAGGTTCTGTCAGAGGTGTGTGGATGGGTTGCAGTGACATCTCTTCTCCCAGCAGGGTGCTGACAGGAACCAGGTCTAAGCAAGCAATAACTGGCTGATCCATGCCAGGACGTGCCACCCTGTCCTGCCACTGCCACTGCCTAAAGTCATCAGTTCCACCAAGTACAAGGGAGGAGGAAAGGGGCAAGGACAAATCATGAGAGGAATATGAAAATAAAGTAGCCGAGGTCAGTAGTTTGGGTAATTTCTCAAATAAGTGCACTTTTGATTACTTTAAAAAAAGTTTTACAGCATTAAGGTCACATTAGCAAATTGTCCACCTTTAGGTCATGGTAAACATGTCTTTGTAAAATCTAACTGATTTACAGATTTTTCTAAAGTAAACATAAGCATAACATTAATATTGTTAAAAATATGTTTTACAGTAAGATGATTTTAAGATGATAAACATTTCTATGTATCACCCCTTCAGCATTGCATTGTATTGTATGTTTTGCTTGTTTACAAACATAAGCATTTAAATATAATCTTACAAAGACTTACTAAGATTATTTATTATAGTAATTTGCTATATTGTTATAAAGATCTAATTGATTTGCATTCTAATTTATCATAATTTCATTATATTTGTTTGGCCATAGAAATATCAGCAACTACACCAAACTGCATATTTTGCTGTTTGGAGTTTGGGCCTCTTTTAGTATGATCTCCATATGTTCATGCATCATATTATTTTAGCCATAAAAGCCTCAACAAACAGCACATATGCAAATATATATTTATTGATTTGTTTGTTTCTACAGATTCAATAGACAATTTCATTTAAAATATATATTTTCTATTATTTAATATATCAGGCTTTATACTGTAGGGTTAATAATATTAGGTCTTATAATTTGTTAACGCTGAATTTTATTTTTTATTTTTTTGTCTTATATTATGAGTGTTGCTTTTTTATCATGTTGGCAGCAGGGAAGTTTGTTTGTTTGCCTTTCTTTTCGAAAGACTCAATAAACTATTTAATTAAAAAAAAAGATTTTTATTTTATTTCATATATCAGTCCTTATAGAGTTAATATTACTTGTTATTTTTTGGTTGTATGCAGTTTGTTTATTTCTCTCATACTATAACTGTTGCTTTTTTAAGACATTGACAGCAGTAATGCACGTTTATTTATTTACTAATTTTTGAAAAATAGCCTTGGACATACTGTTCTGAAGTAAATTTTGAATTAAATTTTAAATAGTTAGACTGGATACAAATTCTAAAACTATGGAGTGGAAATGACAATTTCCCCCTGAAATTTATTTGAGAGATTAAATGTTAAAACGTTAAAATGCCTAATCAATGTAACATATCCAATGTTACACTTCAGTACTTTTTAGGAGGAAATTTATCATAAAAATAAGGGAGAAAAAACTGTTTTATACTTTCGTAAAGCATGCTTTAAATTAGAATTTTGTGCCAACCTTTTAGACAATGGTGGTAATAAAACTGCTGGTGCCCGAACATCATCTCAGACAAGAGAAGCAGAATGACCCTGTGCTCGAATAAGTCTTGGCAAGGAGTTAATTCCCAGACCGCCCAAAAATGAGCTGCCTTTCTGCACCACAGTAGGACACTGCAAATGTCCCACATATGCTTTATCAGTACAAGTGAGCAGTTGATACTGTTTCCCTCTCACTCGGTGATAAGAGAGCCTGCTGCTCTGCGGTATGTTCCCATCGCCTCTCCATCGTCCCCCCTCTATCATTTCTATCCAGGCTGCTCGCAACCTGTTTTCCCAAGTGCCAGCGGCCAGGCCTGTTCTGAGGATGGGTTTACTGTGTCTCAGCCCCTAGAGATGTTGTCCGTTTGCTGGCTGGAGGCCTAGTAACCGAGCCTGGGCATCCAGCCCTCCCCTCCATGTGCTCGCTGATGTACTGGGGCCCTCCTGCCTGTCTATCATGCGAGTGGAGTTATGTCTCCTTCCCGCTTGGACGATCTGTCGACTGGGCAGAAGCGTGTCATCCGCCACGCAAAGTCTCCCATTTATAGCTGTTTTGCTGCACGCAGACAGATCCAAGCTGTGGTAATATTCATGCTAGGCGGTGACAAGGCCCCATGTGCCAGCAAACAGGCCAGACAAACTGGGCCATATGGAGGCTTAGCGGACGGATTTCGGAGTTAGTCGTCTGTATTGCTTGTTGGGAATGCAAACATGTTGCCATGATTCCATCCTCTTTATTTGCATATGGGCTGTAATATTATATACTATTTGGTTTGCTTTCAAGGGTGAAATGCAGAAGAAACAAAATGGTAAAAAAGGCTTTAGTTAAGAAGTTTTAGGTAATTGTTTCAGGACACCAATACTCAGGTATAAACAGTTATCAAAAAGAAACTGTAGCAGTTGGACCAATCAGACACACAATTTTGCATTTGATGTAACAAATCAATTAGTTATTAGATTGACAAATAGTCACAGACCCCTCACACAATACACATACTCGGTGCCATTATGTCTGTCAATGACTTCAGACCCCCGGTTCCATGGCAACCGATCTGATAACACTAGTTTTATTGATCAAAGGAATACGGGGAAAGAAACATTCACTTCATTTCCCCTTAGGAAAATGGACTTTCCTTTAATTAATTCATAGGAAAACCTTTATTTGAATGGAAACACATATCATTCAGGTCATTGTGTATATTATTACTGTTCTTGTATATGTTTTTGTGTATTGTATACTGTTCTATGCATGCTTATGATAGATCACTTGTTAATAATTCATACCATGTTTGGTCTCTATCAATTCGTCTTCGGATGATCTAATTGAGAGTGAATATTACATGTTGATATCTATGCACCATATTAGTGTCCTAAGAATCTTTAATAGATTGTATATCAACTTCCAATCCAACCCCTTTGCAAATTACCATGCTCTCAGACAAAGGGTCATAAAACCCCCCATTATTTCCAAACTCCCGCTTGGAAATTCAGCCTTTCTTATCAGTCAAGCCCATCCTGAGAGGCGTGACTCTTCTCAGAACTTAAAGGGCTCACGCACAGTTCCACCTTCTCTCTTCTGCAAAAGCTCTTCTGCTAAATCTCCTGATTGCTGCCCGTGTGGAGAGCCTGAGCTAGTACGGGTGTGCCCGGTGGGCTCCAACATATCTCAGTCAGCAATTCTTATCAGATACTGAGAAGATGAGGATGTGAGCTAGAAAGCTTTTGGACCATTAAGTTTTTGTGCCAGGCCTTGCAGCCTTGACTTTCCATTCAACCAAAGGTCTTCAGACCTCAGATGATCTTTTTCCTAGCTCTTTTTCACTTTCTACCTTGGAAGAAACTCCCAATCACCACCAAGCCAGAATAACATCTTTTGGAATTCATCACTCTTCAACAAGGGAGAACGTGATCGCGAGTCCAAAACCTTGAAACCATCAAGACTTTTCATTCGAGACTGCATTCCGGACACTCGCCAATGACCAAGGAAGTGCAAGTATGGTACATCTAACTAAACTAAACAGAGGTTTAGTATAAGTTATAGACCCTGTTATAAACGGCGCTGATGGTTTTACTCAGGTGGTTAACTGACTCTTTCCATAACTGCATTCTGTTTTCTCTAATGGCTTCATTCATCCACTTTATGTATGTTTGTTTGTTTGTTTAGAATAGTTATGTGTGTTAGTGTTTAGTTAATAAAAGCTGTGTGCACAAATTACATGAGTTTCTGGTTCTGCCTTGCAAATTAATGTCCCTTTACGATTTTTGATCCTTACTACATGCTCTAATGCATTAATACTTAGGAAAGTATTTTCTGTGGCCACGGAAATATCATTTCTTAGAGCTAATATGAACTTACACTGAATGTTCGCTGGACGAACAGATCAGTTGATGGCAATTTAATTCTGCTACAGTTATTACTGTCAGCCGATATAAATAATTGTAATTAAGCATAATTAATTGTAATTATTTATATGCATTTCCCTTTTGAGCTGATTTGCTACAAAACAATTCTAGAAATATAGAAGCAATTATCTTCTAGTAGCCTTATCAAACTGTACATTATAAATGCATAAAGCTAACCGACATTCATTAAAGCAGAATGTTTTTTTTTTTTTTTTTTTTTTATCACAACAACATTTTTTATTTTTTTTTATTAATTTATTTGTTTTATTTACACACTTTTTTCCCACCTATGTCTAGAAAAAAAAAATCAATAATAACACAATTTCATTTTATTCTGAAACATGTTTCAACCTGAACACACACACACACACACATATATACAGTAGCCTGACTATGTCAGACTTCGTACTTCCGCTCAATTTCAGTTCACTTCTGTACTCAGTCTGATATAGCAAACCAGCTCCCAGATTATCTCCGCACTAGCCGTCCAACCAACGAACAGAGGGCGGGCTGAGAGCCATGACATAGATGCTAAGCACCGAATTTAAGATTGTAGTTTAGGTTCGGGAAATCTAAAAGGACAGCAGACATGGAGACACGGCATGCTATTCACTCTGTTGTGGAGAATATTCACTCTATTATTTCGCTCAATGGTTTTGTTTTCGCCGCATACCTGTGTTTACAGCGGACGTTCGAGGTGGCTGAGCCGGCGCATAACATACATCATAACCAAATGTTATGTGATTGGCTTATGGGTACACCAATGATTTTAAACTTCAGACAAGCCAATATATACAGACAACCCATATATATACAGTCATGGCCAAAAATATTGGCACCCTTGGTAAATATGATCAAAGAAGGCTGTGAAGATGAATCTGCATTGTTAATTCTTTTGATCTTTTGTTTAAAAAAAAATCACAAAAATCTAACCTTTCATTGGATAATAAGAATTTAAAATGGGAGGAAATATCATTATGAAATAAATGTGTTTTTTTTTTTTTCTCAAATACATGTTGGACACAGTTATTGGCACACCTAGAAATTTGAGTAAAATATCTGAAGTATTTTCCCATTCATATTCACAATTTTGAGCACTCCAGGGTGATTATGAACATGAAATTATCTAGCCATCACAGAAATATTAATGGGGGATTAAATTCCCTTAATCATCCATCACAATGAGAAAAAAACAAAGAATATATTTCTGATGTGCAGCAAAAGATAACTGAGCTTCACAAATTAGTGAACTGGCTTTAAGTAAAGTACTAGAGAAGTGAAAATTCCCATTTCCACCATCAGAGCAATAATTAAGAATTTCCAATCAACATAAAATGTTACGAAACTGCCTGGAAGAGGACGTGTGTCTATATCGTCCTAATGCACAGTGAGAAGGAGAGTTTGAGTGGCTAAAGACTCTCCAAGGACCACAGCTGGAGAATCTTATAAATGGGCTGTGTTTGGATCTTCCAACCGCACAATAATCCAAACACAAACCTCAAAAACAACACAAAAATGGGTCACTGAGCACAAAACCAAGCTTCTGCTATGACCATTCCAGTCCTCTGACCTGAACCCTGTAGAAAATGAAGAGAAGAAGCACCAGCATGGAGCTGGGAATCTAAAGGGTCTGGAGTGATTCTGGATGCAGGAATGGTGTCTGATCTCTTGTCAGGGGTTTTCTAACCTCATCAGTCATTGGAGAAAATTTGGAGCTGTTAAACTGGCAAATGGAGGTTTCAAAAAGTATTGAATAAAAGGGTGCCGTTAATTGTGGCCAATTTATTTCATAATGATACCCCCCCCCCTCCTTTTTAAATTGTTATTATCCAATGAAATTGGTCATGAATTGGTCATGACTGTATGTATATATATAAAAATGTATATATATATATATATATATATGAGGTACAATTAATATCTCTTCATTAAATAACTTCTAAAGTAATTTTAAAACTTTTGTGAGACATAATTTCACAAACCACCAGTCGCATCTGTCTATAAGCAAGCTGCAGGCTGCACAGTTGACACAGGAATTGTCACTTGCACAATTGAGGCAGTGTTGCATAGTCACTGTTTATGAATTGCATTTATTTTTTATTCTCGCCAGTGTTTAACCATTCAGTAGTTTCGCGCTCTCCTGGAGACTGTGCGCTCATGCACAATCCAAGCGCACATATAAGGCTAGGTTCACACATATTCCTTTCACAGTGCGTAGGCCTTGCGGTGCGTGCGCTCATGTTGACGGATTAAAGCGTTCACACTGCACACTTTTGCGGTCCGGCAGTGCGTTCCATGAGCAGTCTGCAGCAGTGCAGTGATTGTTTCCACACCGAGTTTGCTGCACGCGCTGAATTAAAGTGACAGCGCATCGTTTGCGGTAAATATGAAAAAGAAAATGTAGTAATTACACCATAAATGCATATAATTAAAGTCTACTGTGCTTCACAGTCAACACATATGGCTTGTTGGCTAGTTTTAATGGAAAAGAGCACTTTTAGATAAACAAGGCAATAATAGATGACACTCCTGGAGGTAGGAAAGCAAAGTATGAACCGCAAGATTGTTTGTAATACAGACATAAATAATAATAATAAAAGAAAGGTAACACTATTTTGATAGTCCACTTTAGACTTTCTACTAACAGTAAGTAACTTTGCAACTACATGTCAACTAGCAGTCATTAGAGTATTAGTAGACTGTCTGCTTAATATCTTCTAACACTTTATTTTGATGGGTCCACAACATACAACTTACTAACTATGAGAAACTTTTAAAATATGTCAACTTATTCTACTAACCCTAAACCTACCCTACTGAGAGTAAACATGTAATTGCATATTAATGATAATTAGTTGACATGTAGTTACAAAGTTCCTTATATTTAGTAGAATGTCTAAAGTGGACTATCAAAATAAAGTGTAACCAAAAAAAAAAAAAAGTAGAGCTGATTGTTTCAACTTACTCAGTGGTAAGTTTTAATTTTGAACATTTGTGATAACATAAGAAAGGTATTTTAATTGTTTTGCCACTTGCTTGAGCAACATGTGTTGTGCATTTTGTAAGCTAATGTGCAACACATTGCATGTGTAAAAACAAAAAGTGCACTGCATGATTGAACATTTAGGTGAGATAAATATACATTTTTGAAAAAAAAAAAAAATGTTCCCCTCCACTCCTCAAATTAAAAAAATAATAATTAATAAATAAATAAATAAATAAATAAATAAATAAATAAATAAATAAATAAATAAATAAATAAATAAATAAATAATAAAAATAAAATAAAATAAAATAAAATAAAATAAATCCTTTCTCACAAAAGTCACAAGAGGGGAATCCCCCCCATTTTCAAAAATGAAATTCAGGCCTTGAATAAATGTCTAAAATTCCTGATTGGAGTATTACTATAAATAATTCTACATGATAAAAATAAGTCTTTAAAAAGATTGGTACCAGTGATCATATATATATATATATATATATATATATATATATATATATAGCATACTAATGCCCTTTTAAATCTCAACTAATTATGTTGCTTTTGCCAAGTGAACTCCCAAATTTACATTAAGCACACTGTCAATATGGTGCTCTATTTAATCTATTTTCTTGACTGCTTGCCTGACCATCTCATTTATTGGTAAAATTAATACTGGCACTAAATTTACATTAAATATGGGCTGCCAAAAAAGCTGTTTAGCCTTTTGGCTTACAAGTCAAATTTGTTAAAATATTTGTAAACATGACTATCTGTAATATAATTTGTGTTAATTGTCGATTATCAATATAATATTTGCGGGCATGTCATTTTGTATTTGCATGAAGAAACAATGTAAAAAAGATAACACACTGAAAACATCCACATTCAAATATGGTTCACAGTTCAGCCCTTAACATGAAGAGAACCTAGTGAAATTATCCCTATACGGCCTACTGCATCATATTTAATATGCTAATTTCTGTGGCTTCTAAATTGCATCAATCAGGGCTGTGTTTCCCAAAAGCATTGTAAGCCTAAATTGATCGTTGCTCCATTGGTTTCAATGGTTTCAGTGCTTTTGGGAAACGCAGCCCAGTATGATAAACTTTGCTGAAAAGCCTTGTTGTGTTCAATCGACTACATGACTTCTGTCGACTAATTGATGGTTTTCCTTTTTTTTTTTACATTTCATTTCATGTGATTGTGAAATATGATACATGCATTTTTACTGTACATATCTCAACCATCCTTACATTGCATTATATGTTTTTCCCCATAATAAAAAAAACTACAGAGCTTTGATTATGAAATTAAGAATTTAAATATCATCTTAAGACATATTATTTGGGCAATATTGAGTGACAACTGATATGTGTATCTATTTTAATGTAAGTATCTGTTATACTTAATTATCTCATTGAAGTATTGTCTACAGGTTCAATGAACTGTTCCATTTTTTTTTCTATTCTTTCATATGTCAGGCTTTACAGAGCTAAGACAATCCTGTAAATAACAAAGTCAGATGAGGACATAAATTTTAAATGTATTTTTATATGTCATAAATACGTTTGGCCTTGTTTTGGTTTAATCGTGGTTCGTATTGACTTCTTGCCAGTGGATTTGGCTCCCATGGTGTCCTGACTGCTGCTGTTGAGCATATTCTACTCAGCTGATGCAGTTGCATCTGGTCCTCGGTGACCTGATGTTTTGTTTGTGTTGCGGGGCTGTCTGACATGATTGAGAGGATGCTGTACTGCAAAATCCTCCAGGCCTGTTCTCGAAGAAACTGAATCAAACATAGTGAGCTTTTCACACGGCTTCCTGGTGCTCTCGCTTCAGAAGACATGAATTTACCTGGCAGCTTCCTTCTTTAATGTATAACTTAAAGACATGTGTGACTTGACCTGAAGTCCAAAGTGCACATGAATGATAGAAGAACCATTGACTTGCAATCAGCTCCATACAGGCCAATAACTTCATACATTCAGTTAGAGTCGGTCACTTCCTCTGCTGATTCCCTGACCTTCACTATGAAGGAAAGTCTTTTTTATAGCACGCAGAGTAAATCTAGAAAAACTGTGGGTACGGTCAGGAGAACGGACTCGTGTCAGAGCCGTGGCAGTGGTCACGCACATGCTCAAGATATCTATGGGCCATTGAGCTCCCGTGGGGATGCAGGTTCAAGTGTGGACTCTGTTGTTTCCTGATCCCATATATATCCCATCTCCCCTGGTTCATTTCCCATTAACCTTTGCTTTCCTATCTGAAATAAGGAAGCAGAAAATCCCCAAAATAAAACAAAAAAGGGCCTCTGACTGGTTCTTCTTGACTAGCATTGAGACCATCATTGCATAGCACAAAATAATATAGCCTACTGTTTATATACCACTGTGGTTAATCTCTGTCAGACGCGTCACATTAAATAAATAGCCCTTCAGCTATAACCTTTACGCAGATGAGACCCCAGTTACATTGTTCAATGTTGTATTATATTAAGAAATGGAGTGCAATTACAAGATCTTGGCTGGGTTTGCTGATAATATTGAAAGTCATACTTTAAAGATCATCTTACCTTGTTGCAAGTTATTTTATGATAGAAAAAAAAAAAAAAAAAAGTCTCCCAAACCAGTATGATGATCACTTGTTATAAGGAAGAACATCTGTGTAGTTTTACGTGTAATGGAAAATGCATTTATAAAGACATCAGTAAAGACATTTATAATGCTATTAAAGACGTTTTTTTTCTTCTTTCAAATAAATGCAGTTCTTTTAAACTTTATATTCATCGTAAATAAATAAATAAATAAATAAATAACCCTTTCCACAAAAATAAGCATGTTTAGCTGTTTGCAACATTGATAACAATAATACATGTTTCTTGAGCAGCAAATCAGCATATTACAATGATTGCTGAATAATCATTCTGAAAATTCACCTTTTTTCATCACAGGAATAAATTATGATTTAAAATATATTAAAATTGAAAACAGTTAATTAAATAATACTAATAATAACCCCAAACTTTTCAATTGTATATATATATATATATATATATATATATATATATATATATATATATATATATATGTGTGTGTGTGTGTGTGTGTGTGTGTGTGTGTTTATATTCGAATACTATATATTCATTACTATTTACTATATATATATATATATATATATATATATTTATTTATTTATATTCGAATACTATATATTCATTACTATTTACATACTACTTAGGGAAACACTGCCTTTATTTTCACCTCTCTTAATCAGGCTCTGGCTCGGATATGAGGGTAGTTTAAAACATGGTGTTGTTTAAACTGTATAGCATTTTTTTGTCACTCTTCAGAATATTTGTTTAACATTTAGAAAAGAGGATTTGACCTCCTGAGGCTCAGCTCTGTATGTTGATCGGTTTAGAAGTATTGTTGTTTCACGTCATTGTACTCAAACAATTGCTTCAGCTTCTTCTCAGCTAATTTCTTAGGAAAATTTGATGAATTTTAGCTAATCAGAGCGTCTTTGTTTTGTAAGCCGCTTAGCACTGGGGAGAATATTTAGGAGAAAACATTTGCAAAACAAATCGATTTGAAATATGCAGTGTGCATTAATATTTCATGAAACAATATGAATATTTGATATCAATCTGTATTTCGCTTATTGAGTTATATTTTGCTGTCTGAGACTCAAAGGTGTTTTTTTTTTATTATAAGAAATTACTGTATAATGAAAGACAAAAGCACACTAAAAACTGTCATATGCTAACAAGTGTAGAAATGAATGGCATTGCATTTTATTTGACGAGCCTTCAATAATCCACCTAAAATGTTGTATTTTCAAGTAACATGCATATGAATGACCAAGCAAAATTGAATTTACCAGTGGAAAGCTTGAAATCATCACTGAAAAGAAAAAATAAATAAATAAATAAATATCACCTACTGTATCTCTTTTTTGAGGTGACTTCAGTTTAGGCATGAATGCTGAATGTCTGCTTTGTCAAGTAAACTTATGAATGCCCTGAAGCCTACAAAGATTAATACATTTGCATACTAGATGTGGAAGAAATGAGAGTATACAACATCATCATAGTCATCAACAACAACCATGGGCCCATGCCTCTAGGCGCCTGATGCCTTATTGACAATTCTATTCCATAAATTCTTGTCTAGTGTAGAACAGCTTAAATCCTGAAGGATTGATGCACGCCAGTGTCTGATGGCATTAGTACATTCTCTGTGGGGTCTTCGTCTTCTGTTTGGACCATCCATCATGCCGTAGTTCAAAACTAAAAAGACAGTGAATGAGCATCTGAGTTCCAAGTATAGACTCTTCTATCAGACCGTCAATGGCTTAAACATAAATATAGAGTGTATAATACTACTTTTTTTTTTTTAGTTAATGTTTATTAAACACTAGTTCATTAAATTAATCAAAAGTGTAACAAAAGGTTATATTTCAAATATAAATTTGAACTTTGTGAAAGAATCCTGAAAAAAATAAATAAATAAGTATCATAATTTCTACAAAACCATGAACTGTTTTCAACACTGACAGTAATAAGAAATGTTTATTGAGCACTAAATCAGCATATTTCAATCATGTGACCCTGAAGACTGGAGTCGTGGCTGCTGAAAATTTGGCTTTACCACCACAGGAATAAATTATAAGCATGCTGTCATGTTCATGTTGTCTTTATGGTCTTCTATGTTGATATGCATTCCTGTTTCCTTTAGTCTCTGAGTTTCTCCTCGGTTTAGTTCATGTATCCCTTCTTGTCTTACAGTGCGTCCGGAATCAAATACTGTCTGAGTAGGTACTACATTTGAATTTGAAGTTACTTTGCGAACAGTAAACAAGTATATTCCGTGTAGTGTGAATATGAGTATTATGAAATTCAGATGTCGCCATGTGCTGTCATATGACTTATCAGTGTCAGTTGCAAAAATTGTCTCCCATTATGGTCTCATGGCATAGGAAAGAGTCTATCGACTGCACACTTCAGAATCTCGGCAGAAGTAGTAGGTCATAGAGGTACTTTTCACCTACACTGTTTTTCAAATTCTATGAACTTGGACCTACTACTGTTTTGGTATACTGTTTTTCATATACTGTATAGGGAAGTATTACATTTTGGACACAGCATTAGATGCAGTTTATGCCCTCGGTTACTGATTTGTTTCACCTGTATCTTCTTGTTTAGTTCCCTTGTCTTGGACTGTGTATTTATACCCCTTGTTTCGTTTGTTTCTTTGTCAGTTCTTGTAACATTTCAGTTCTCGTTACGCTTTTTTAGTTTACCTGCTTTATTTACAAGCGTTTTATTTTATAAAATGCTGACTGCTGTTTGATTTAACCACACTGTGACACATATATTACGACAGAAAACACTTATACAAGTATATTTGTTATTTTAGATTATATTATAAACTAAAACAGCTGTGTTATATTATAAAATGGCTGCCTTTATGTAACCATGATAAATATGCTAACTGTGTCTGTGTTCTTTTAAATGGTGTCCAGTTGAATTGTACTTTGGTGTACTATGTAAGTGGGACTTTGTGCACAATTCTAAATAACATCAATGATTCACATTCACCGTATTCCTGATATATCACATATTCCTAAGTGACATTTGTATAAAAACCTGCAATTTAAATTTCAATGAAGTGCTCAGAGCTGGTCAGTGTGCTGGCTTCTCCTGGGAGAGCAGCAACGCAGGCAAGATTCAAGCAAGCAAACACCATCTGGGAGGGTTTGTATCCTATCTGCAAATCTAGCAGGGAGCAATCTGAAGTTTGTCAACACACATATTGATTTGACATGACCTTTGATAATGTCAAAGCTTCCTAATGTGCCCCCTGCAGCCTGCCACTGCAGCCAGCACAGCTTAGTATAGCTGAGGCTTTTCTGTCCCCTGTTGCAAGGACAAAACTGTCTCTCTCTCTCTCTCTCTCTCTCTCTGTGTGTGTGTGTGTGTGTGTGTTAAAGGAAGAAGTGCCATTGATACGGCGACTTATTAGGAAAAAAAAAAAGATCAAATAGAAAAGTCACTCTCAGAAATACAAATAAATAATATTTCCCCAGACTACATACAAGATAACTGTTATATGTGGCATTTTGCTCTATATCAAGACTCTATAGAGCTTTTATATCTATATAGAGATATAAATCTTGCTCTATGTCAAGCTCTGTATCAACTCAATTAAACAGTTTATTAACATATATGCAGTGAATGGCAGAAAGCAAATTATCTATATATTAAATAATAGATATTAGGAATGTGAATGTGTGATTTTTACATGGTTTATGAGAAACATGTTGAACATTTCAGTTGTTTTTGTTTCATTAAAGATTCTAACAGTCAAAAGGGAGGCATTTAACAGTTTTTTCTCCTGATTTTTAAGTGGACTATAAATGTTCATGTCAATTTAATTCCAGTGGCACTTTACATTTAACCCAGATGAAATGAGGAAAACTTAAGGGTCAGTATTTTGATTTTGTGTTTGGCTGAGACTCGCAAAACTTTATGCCCCATTTGTGACTCAAGCACGAGGTTGAGAGGTACTTCATTATAAATATATCCATTAATGTCCCTCTTCTCTCTGTCTTACACACAAATGCTGAATCAATATGGCTGCCGATTAATGCAGTTGTGCTGATGTACTTATAAAAAGCTTTCATAGCTCACTGGACAGTGAAATCACCCCAGGAGCTGGAGACCTTACAAAGCAGAGGCCTGGAGTAATGCCAGAAACGAACAACTACAGCATGGAGAAGCACCAGTGGCGAAACCGGGCCGAGAGAGGATCCAAACAAATGCTCCTCTCAGTGTTATGCTAAACGCTTTGTTGCCGTCGCAGATAAAGACCTCTGCTGTCAATGCAGACGACAGTGCGCCCTATAAAACGCCTTTAGAGATTTTCTTGACTTGAGCATGCGGTTGAATTAATGCTAGCCGACATTGATTTGTTTCCTGCAAACCAGAATCACTCCATACAAATTGAATTTCTACCCAAGTGATCTCAGACATGGGGTTTCATACGTAAATGTAAATGTTATTTAGTATTCAATGTTTAATGACCACTATGGAGATTATCTTTTCCAAAAGTAAATACATAAAATCATGAAGTTCATATTATAAAGTTCATCAGAAATTCCTGAATGACCTGTAAGATGCATAAATAGTCTAATTTAAACAAAACTAGTTCTGTTCCCTGAGGAGATCAGGAAAATTAGTATTTCACAGGAGTACTTTACTACTTTGTGATTTTAATCATGTCCGAATCAAACAAGTTTTTCCACGCACGACCTCTGTAAAAATTATGCAGCAAATTACTTGTTTTTTGGCTAACTTATAGGTGCGAGTGTTTTCTGATAAATCTAATTCCATCTGGGTTGGCATTTTTGTGATTGTGGTTTATCATGCATTTTTACATTGTTTCCTCTCATTGGAGCAAGTACAGTAACTAAACTAAATTTATCATCTCTGGTATCATCTCTGCCCCTTCATTATGAATTTAGACCTTTTTGCCAGTAGTCTAGGCAAAATAGCAGCTGTTAGTTTAAGTACTGCTGGTATTCCATCTGACATAACAAGGAAATGTATTAAATAATACAATTTAGATCAGTGAAACTGCACAGAACAGCCACTGTAAAAGCTCTATCAAGTGTGATTCTCACCTGAATGAATTAATATCCATAATTACATACATTTTCTAAAATATATGTATATGTAATATACATATATATATATATATATATATATATATATATTACAATAAATAATAACAATTATTTCAATTTTTTTAGTGTATCAGTTTCAATCAATCAGCAAACAAACAAACAAACTCTCAGCATTGATAATGATAATAAGATATGTTTCTAGAGTACCAAATCAGCATATTATATTTATTTCTGAAGGATTATGTGACACTGAAGACTGGAGTAATGATGCTGAAAATTAAACCGTGCCATTATAGGTATAAATTACCTTAATTACATTAAGGACTTAATTAAATAATTCCCACAAATATACATAATGATCACATACTAATAAAATACATCATTGATTCATTACAAATTTCACCTTCTTTGATTTTTTTGTTTTTTTTCGTTTTGTTTCGCTAACACTTTTATCTATTGTCCTGCCTCAGGTTTTTTTTTTTTTTTTTTTTGCAGCATCTTTTCACTGAAAGGATATCATGTCCAGAGAATGTCTTTATCAATCACTGCTGTGCTCTTTCAACAATGACTGTTCCAGGTCTGCCATGGCATGCTGTGCTTCCCAAAGCGGAGCGGAAGGGACACGGACAGCTTGATTGACCTTGTAGTGCATTTCCTCGGCTGCTCTCCTGGCAGCGGTACAGAAACGCGTCCCCTCCATCGCCACTCCTGGTCATGCGTGCGGGACGTTTGCGGCAGCCTGTAATGGATTAGAAGAACCAGTGGTGAGTCATAACTGGATGTCATGGATCTTAGATTTTGACCGCAGCTCATTAGAACACATGTTGTGCCGGTTTCGAAAGGACAAGAGACCCATAATGCTTAGTGGTGACAAAGGAACAAGATGGAATCTCCTTTATTGTGTCGTTAATGGAAGATGACTGGAGAGAATTGTTGGTAATGTCCTCTGGGAGGAAAGCAAAGAGTCTAATAATCTACAATGAAAGGAATTTTTGTCAATGACCTCTAGGAATCGCACGCACGCACGCACGCACACACACACACACACACAAGTCAGTTGAGGCTAGAAGAGGAAAGCTTGTCAAGACAAACTTTGAATGTTGGCTCAACAACATTTTGTCTGAAAAAATTGGCTAGATTGAGAAAGCAGTACATCCTTGATATAGAGACAGATATGTTGTTTTGTTTTTTGTTTTTTTTTTTGTTGTTTTTTTTCTCACTCTACTTTTTTTCTTGGAAATTGCAAGTTGACATCTCACAGTTCTGACTTTTTTTATTTGAAAAATTCTGAGTTCATCTGGGTGATAGTATTTAATCACAAAATGCATATTTTGTTCACAAAATGTTTTGGTGCATTCTAATGCATGGAATTACACTTTAATTTCACAAAAAAAGAAAAGAAAAAAAGATTCTGAGTGACCCTTTCGTAAATTACTGTAATGACATCTTGAAGAAAATAAGCAATTATCTAGTATAACGACAAAATTGTATAATAAAAAAAAGTGAGATGTTACAAAAAATTGTGAAAGATAAACTCAGAACTGCAAGAAATGAAGTAAAAATTGTGAGACATTAATTCAAAACAGCGAGATACAAACTCAAACTTGTGAGAAAAAGTAAGAACTGGGATGCTAACTGAAGATATAAACTGAGAAATAAAGTCACAATTGTGAAATAAAAAGTTATAATCTTTATTATTGTTTTATTGTTTTAATTCTGCAGTGGATACAGGGCATATACAGTACAGTAAACAATTTTCACAGTTGTTGTTTTTTTTTTTTTTTTTGAAAAGTGTGCATATTCATGTAAAACACTAGAATATGCTTTTGAATATGAGGCAATACAATTATATATACAATAGGAAATATAAATCTGGATTAATTTGTGATTTGCTAAAATAACAAAACAAGATATCTGAAGTAGACATGAAACTTTAAATAGATATTAGTTTTCATAATGTATCATAAGTGCTCTAATTTGGAAAAACAAACAAGCGCTGATGTATTATGGCAAATATTATTTTTAGAGATAAGCTGTGTTTATTGACAGTAATATTTAATTTGCTTTCGGTGCACTGCAAGTTTATTTAAATGTGTAGTTTTTGTACAGCGTCAAAGATTTTAATGTGATTTCAGATGATTAACAACTAATCTCTAAGTATAAAGATACACACACACAAACACACACACAGAGAGATCTAGATGTGGGTGGAGTCATGGCTGAGAATTCATATTTTTTGTTCATCTGAGACACCATTGCAGCAATAACAATTTACTTCCTCCAGCTGTCCTACCGCACGTTGCTTTGTGCGAAGGATCGTACATTCAACGTTAGCATTATCTACCTAATGATGTTGTTGTTGATGGTGAGATAACAGCCTAATATATCTCATGAGAGCTGCTGCATCCAGCATTACAGGAAATGATTAGCTTTCGATTGTGCAAGATGTCAAACACACATTACTGAGAAGCTTAACAGACAACAGGGGAATAATAGCACGATATAGCCTGTGACGTTAAACCTGCATCATTCGGATGGATCACCTCAATAAAACACATCATTTAAATGTTGTGGGACGGGTTTTACGCCCACTCAGCTACTTCTGGAGTGCCTCGTGAGTTCTTTCAGTAACACACTTGTATGCTGGTGTCAAATTTCCACAATATTATTGAATTTTGGGCTCCATCTCCATTTTCGTCCCAAACATATTTAGTTACAGACTTGTAATTAAATGACTTTCTTGCTGGAAATGCAATGATGCTCTCTCTGATCCTCTACTACATAAATCATGTTGTTTTTACTTAACTAAGATATTCCTGTTACGAAGCACAAGGGTCTTTAAGTGAACGCCTAAGTACTCCCTAGCTAATGGCTAATGATGATTAAAGCATTAGCCATTAGCGGTTTTCCGCTACTTGCAATGTATTTTTCAATATTTCAGGGCTCCAGGGTCCAGCACCACTCATCTGTTCAGTGAATTCCATTCCTGGATTTGAAATGAACAGTACATAGAATTGTAATTGAAAGAATTAGCCATAAACATGTAATTTCCAGAAATATTGCAGGATAATCTTGCCTGTCTGTCATGTCAGCATATATTCAGTCTCAATTCACTGGTGCACATATACAGACAAGCCAGTATATCTCTTTATATAAACATCCCGTCAATGACAAAAGAGTCATCATGGAGATTCTCGAGATGTTGAGAACTCACCTCTGTATCGGAGTTGTTTGAGATTGGGAAATGAGGGGAGAAAGATTCATTTGCCCACAGAAATGAAATACTCTTTCTATTTGGATGGCGACGCATGCACCGTGAATCTTTATAACCTTATGAAAACCCATGAGGTGTTACACAGTTCTCCCTCTGGGGCCGCAGATTAAAATACATTGGCAATATACGGAGAGCCGCTGAGAGAGAAACTGAATAGTCTGGAGTAATATCTCAGTTTAAATCTTAATACATGGGTCATGATGACACTATATAAATATATATAACAGACCACATCTCTGATTCATCGCTGTGACAATGAGTTTCCTTCAGGCAACTGACCTTCATTGATAAAAAGACCTCAACACAGTGCCTGCCTTCACAATTGGTAACATTTTAAACTATAGTGTCTATGTTATATTGTGTTATGTTACAGTGATTAATTGTTATATTATTGATAATCTCTACAAACTAATAAAAAAAACATCATGATGACTTACAGAAACAGTGGTCACACTTTATATTAGGTGGCCTTAACTACTATGTACTTACATCAAAAAATAAGTACAATGTACTTATTGTGTTCATACTGTATTGCAAAACACGTTTGCTGGTATTGAGGTGGGATACGGGTAAGGTTAGGGACAGGTTTGGTGGTCTGGGTAGGTTTAAGGGTGGGTTAAGGTGTAAGAGATGGGTCAACAGTGTAATTATAAATGTAATTACAGAAATTAATTACAGATGTAATTACATATAGGTATTTTTAAAAATACAAGTACAATGTAAAAGCATGTATGTACGCAATAAGTGCATTGTACCAAATGATTAATTTAAATGTAAGTACATAGTAGTTAAGGCCACCTAATATAAAGTGGGACCGAAACAGTTGTTTTCATATATAGTAATATATTAATCATATATTAATGCGTGTTTAACTGGGATGGCACATTTAACCTGTGCATTTAATGTAGCATGAATTTGTTTAATTATTATGGTTTGTTATTAAAAATAAACATGATACAATTATAATGCACTAATCACGCCTGTGACCTGTTTGTAAATTGTGTTAAATGAGTTTCTGAAGCAATTTAAGCTTGAAGTACCACATTCATTGCACAGAAAAACAGCAAAACTCGATGTAATGGATGATTATAATGTCAGGGTACATGCCCAAAGTAGCAAGCAAACAAATAATAATAGTAATAATAATAATAATATGATTAAAATATTGGAGATAAAATATTGGAATAAAAAGGACTTGGGGACTTCAGGCAAATGGCAGACTATGAAAACAACAACAACAAAAACAACCAAAAAAATAACTTTAATGTATATTTACTAATTTCATAAAGTCTGAATCATCTTGAGAGGATGACATGACCCTTCGGCAGCAATGCACGCATAGTCCTTCGCTCTGCTCACTTTGTCAGAAATTGTAAATATTCTGTCAGTAAATCTTGAACCACTCTTTATTTAGCTCATTATGAGTACCCCAGCAGTCAAGAACAGTCAGAAAAGAGAGAGTGAACAATCGCCAATAAAGAAACAATTCAAAGATTCCACCATCTCCAGAGAGGATCTTGACGCTGCTATAGCTAACAGTATCAAGCTAGCGCATAAAGAGCAACAAAGTATTCTCGATTCGGTAGTGGTTTCGACTGTAAGAGAACCGATAGACTCTGTACTGACCCCAGCACTCCGTGATCTACATTTGGATATACAAACGACCAACGATTCTGTAAAAGAGCTAAAAGCACAAGTTGAAAAGCTAGCCATCGCGGTGAAACAGACATGTGACCGGGTCGATTCAATTCAAGCAGCTGCATGTGAGGATATGAGGGCAGTCACAAACTTAAGAAATCAGCTGGAGCAACTCACCGAAAAAAAAAAATGACGAACACTGAAGATAGGAGCAGGAGAAATAATGTACGACTGGTGGGGTTGCCGGAGGGGGCGGAGGGCTCCTATGCAGCTGACTTCCTCAGAGCTAATCTTTCCAAATGGATCCCTTCCCTGAAAGGCCATGACATCGAGATTGACCGGGCCCATCGCATATATGACGGAAGGAAAAACTACGATCAGCCGCATACCCTCATCTTCCGTGTACTAAGATGGCATGACAGATTGGCGATCCTGAAAGGTGATCGGCAGGCATATCCGGTGAAATATATGCAGGACAATGTCACGGTACTATTTTTTCCCGACATTAGTTCAGCCACAACTACCAAGAGAAAGAGCTTTAATCCAGTCTTTACAGCACTTGGCCTCCAGCCCTTCCTCACCTATCCGGCGGTAATTAAACTACGGCACAAAGGTAAGCAGATGATGTTCAACTCTTCTCAAAAGGCGGAGGATTATTTTACTTCACTGTCACTGAAGATGTATTCTGCAGTGCTACAAAGCAGCGAGAAGGCAACGGCTACCATCTTCATCCTCTCAGCTCAACGAGGGAAAATTAACAAGGAGGTCTGTGGTGATCCTAACTGCCCTGAAGAGGACAATAACAAGGTGGCCATGGACACTTGTTAATTTATTTTTGGAATATTGCCCCTGTCCTGTATGATCATCCGCTGACTGGTAAATTATATATTTTTTTTCTTTATTATTATTATTATTATTATTATTTTCCGGGCTAATGGAGAGCAGGTTCAATCACTACGCTTTTGGCTCAGTGGGCCTTTTGGGGACATGTCTTGTGTTGAAGAGGACTGGTCACACATCAACATTTGTTTCTGTTGTTTATGCTGACCTACACTCTCTGTAATGTGCGGTCTGCTTTGGTTTTTGTACATAGTTTGTCGTTCCTTTTTCTTGTTTTTTTGTCTATGCCCTTCAACAGACATCAATACTTTTATTGGTTTCACTTTATTTTGATGGTTCCTTTAACACATTCTATTGACTATAAGTAATGTTGCACCTACATTTCTACTAACTCTCATTAGAGTGCTAGTAGTGTATTAGCTGACTGGTAGGGTTAGGGTTTGATTAAGTTGACATGTTCTTGCAAAGTTACTTATAGTCAGTAGAATATCTGTTGGGAGACCAACACAATAAGGAGTTCGTAGATATGAAGCAGACAGTCTACTAATACTCTTATGAAAGTTTGTTGACATGTAGTTGCAACATTACTTAGTGTCAACAGAATGTTCAAAAGGGACCATAAAAATAAAGTGTTACCCTTTTATTTGTTTTGCTTTTCATTTAAAAGGATTATGCATCTAGGTGGATTGGTATCCAGGATACATACTAATGTTTACATGTCACTGGCAGTATGGCATTGCTTTTGTTTCTCTTCACTTAGACAGAATCTTGGCATTGTGAGCACACAATGCATGTTCTGAATGTGAATGGCCTAAATTCTCCAATTAAGCGTACCCAGATATTAGAATATTTGCACCGTAAATCGATTTCCTGTGTCCTGATTCAAGAGTTTTATTTAAAACAATGCGATGTGGCACCCCAGGTGAAAAACAAGTATACTTCCATAATGTATACTTTAAGTGCTCTATTTTCGCGCAGCTAATTTTGTACTTAATATACTAAAAATGATCCTACCGGGAATGATGATGAAGGTAGATTTGTTTTTATACACTATAAAATACATAATGACAGGTTAGCACTGGTCTCGGTTTACTGCCCGAATGAGGCAGACAGTGCATTTTTCACAAATATTTCCAATATATTACTTGAGCAGATTGATTGTCCTTTAGTGATGGGTGGTGATTTTAATGCTGTTTTCAATCCTGCACTCGATAAGTCTCACCCTGATACTACAGCTAACCCATCCTCTAAGTTATTGAACAAATTTATCACTGAACTTAATGTAATCAATCTTTAGAGAATCCAGAATAATACATCTAAAGACTTTTTTTTCTAATAGACGTAAGACTTTCTCTTGGATCGATTGCATATTTCTCAGCCCATCTCTTCATCTAACTCTTTCATCTCTATATGTGACCCTGGACCACAAAACCAGTATTAAGTGTAAATTTTTCAAAACTAAGTTTTATACATTATCTGAAACCTGAATAAATAAGCATTCCATTGATGTAAGGTACGTTAGGATTGGACAATATTTGGCCGAGATACAACTATTTGAATATCTGTAATCCGAGGGTGCACAAAAATCTAAATATTGAGAAAATCGCCTTTAAAGTTGTCCAAATTAATTCTTAGCAATGCATGTTACTAATCAAAAACGATGTTTTGATAAATGTACAGTAGTAAATTTGCAAAATATCTTCATGGAATATGATCTTTACTTAATGTACTAATGATTTTTGGCATAAAAGAAAAATCTATCTGTCATGATAATAATGAGGAGGAAGCAGAGATGCAAGTGAACTCAGAGTTTAATAAAGGAAGGTCAGATACAGTCACAAAGCCGGTAGACGAGGTGGATGATGATGATGACACGACACGGGCGACACAGGGACTTCGATGGTCGTGAAGGGCTCGGTGAAGTTCCAGAGAGGTGACGTAAACCATACAACGAGACGACAAGACGATCAGGAACTCGAAGACAGGAACAAACTTGTATGGGACATCACTGGAAACCGGAGACACTCACAACAGACACCAAACAACGCTCTGACAAGGGAAAGGACAAAACAGTGAGTATTTATGGGAGAGTAAACGAGCTGCAGCTGGTGTCAGTGAGTGCGATCAGCTGAGCGCTAATTAGTGATGATACTACGGTCACGCCCTACACACAGACATGTAAACAACAGAGCCACGAGACCCGAAGGAAACAGTGAAATCATGAACCGTGACAGTACCCCCTCTCCTAGGAACGCCTCCTGGCGTTCCCAGACTCCTTTACCTGTCGATTGTAATCATCGATAAGGGAGTGATCCAGGATGTCTCTCGCAGGTACCCAACTTCTCTCCTCCGGACCGTAACCTTCCCAGTCCACCAAGTACTGAACTCCGCGTCCCCTCCGTCTTGAGTCCAGAATACGGTTGACCGAATAGGACGGTTCTCCATCTACGAGACGCGGCGGTGGGGGAACCGGAGCTGGCGGATTAATACGAGAGTAAAACACGGGCTTAATTTTGGAGACATGAAACACGGGATAAATTCTCCTGTACGCAGGAGGGAGGTTAAGGCGGACTGCCACCGGACTAACAATCTTGGTGACAGTGAACGGGCCAATGAATTTGGGAGCAAGTTTATTCGAGACGGACCGGAGAGGAATGTTCTTAGTTGAAAGCCACACTTTGGAGCCGACGACGTATACGGGAGGCCTAGACCGGTGGCGATCGGCTTTGGCCTTGGTGCGCGCCCCCACCTGGAGTAGAGTCTCGCGGGCTCTAGTCCAAGTGCGGTGACACCTCTGGACAAATGCGTGAGCGGAGGGGACCGCGACTTCGGACTCCAGACTGGGAAAAATAGGTGGCTGGTACCCTACACTACACTCAAACGGAGATAGACCCGTGGATGACACTGGTAACGTGTTGTGGGCGTACTCCACCATAGAGAGTTGTTGACTCCAAGAGGAAGGATTCTTGGAGACTAAACATCGCAGCGTTCTCTCCAGATCTTGGTTGGCTCTTTCAGTTTGCCCATTGCTCTGGGGGTGAAACCCAGAAGATAGACTGACAGTCGCCCCCAGTAATTTACAAAACTCTTTCCAAAATCTGGATCTAAACTGGGGTCCTCTGTCGGAAACCACGTCTATCGGGAGGCCATGTAACCGAAAGACGTGGTTAACGACAGCCAGCGCTGTCTCCTTGGCTGAGGGCAATTTGGGCAAGGGAATGAAATGAGCTGCCTTCGAGAACCGGTCCACCACGGTTAAAACTACCGTGTTGCCCTGGGAGGGCGGGAGGGCGGTGACAAAATCTAGGGCGATATGGGACCAGGGTCTCGAAGGAACTAGCAGCGGCTGAAGTAACCCAGCAGGAGGTCGATTGGAAGTCTTACCAGTGGCACAAACTGAACAAGCCAAAACAAAACTGTGAACGTCACGAGTCA
Source organism: Acrossocheilus fasciatus (assembly GCA_036784905.1). Lineage (NCBI taxonomy): Eukaryota > Metazoa > Chordata > Actinopteri > Cypriniformes > Cyprinidae > Acrossocheilus > Acrossocheilus fasciatus. The sequence goes on along the minus strand of CM071951.1, from coordinate 25,097,517 downwards.
TGAGTGGCCACCAGAATCGTTGCTTGACCAAAAACTTGGTACGACTGACTCCCGGATGACAAGCCACATTGGAGCAATGTCCCCATCGAATGACGTCTGACCGTAGTCCCTCCGGTACAAATAAGCGGTTAGGTGGACACCGAGTCGGAGGCGTTACCCCTTCTAAGGCCGTCTTGACCTTCGATTCGAGCTCCCATGTGAGTGTGGAGACAAATAGGGTCTTGGGTAAAATGCACTCGGGAGTAGACGGGCGTACGGAACGATCAAAAATACGCGATAAAGAGTCGGGTTTGATGTTTTTGGACCCCGGGCGGTACGAGAGAGAAAAGTCAAAACGACCGAAAAAAAGTGCCCACCGAGCCTGCCTGGAGTTCAATCTTTTGGCAGTTCTAATGTATTCAAGGTTCTTATGATCGGTCCAGACTATAAAAGGTACCCCCGACCCTTCTAACCAATGACGCCATTCCTCCAATGCTAATTTGACTGCCAACAACTCTCGGTTACCAATGTCATAATTACGCTCAGCAGGGGATAAACGATGGGACAAAAACGCGCACGGATGCATTCTGTCGTCTGTGGGAGAACGTTGTGATAACACTGCGCCTACCCCCACCTCTGACGCGTCGACCTCCACCACGAACTGCCGTGAAGGATCAGGGGTGATAAGGATGGGGGCTGAAACAAAACGGCCCTTGAGTTTGGCAAACGCAGCCTCGGCTGCGTCTGACCACCTGAACGGAGTTCTGGGGGAGGTCAAGGCAGTCAGAGGAGCGGCTAGTTGGCTGAAGTTGCGAATAAAACGCCGGTAGAAATTGGCAAAACCCAGAAACCTCTGCAGGGCCTTACGGGAATCTGGGCTTGGCCACTCCACCACAGCCTTAACCTTGACAGGATCCATGCGAAGACCCTCAGACGACACAATGTATCCCAAAAAAGGAACCGACTGTGCATGAAAAGCGCATTTCTCCGCCTTGACAAAAAGCCCATTCTCTAACAGCCTCTGAAGCACTCGCCGGACGTGCTGCACATGTTCCTGGAGAGAAGAAGAAAAAATCAATATGTCATCCAGGTAGACATATATGAACCGATCGACCATATCTCGCAGCACGTCGTTGACGAGTGCCTGGAAGACCGCCGGGGAGTTCGATAACCCAAACGGCATTACCGAATATTCGAAGTGGCCCCTGGGGGTATTGAAGGCGGTCTTCCACTCATCCCCCTTCCTGATGCGGACCAAATGATAAGCATTACGTAAGTCCAGTTTTGTGAAAATAGATGCTCCCTGCAACCTCTCGAAAGCTGAAGACATCAACGGCAAAGGATAGGTATTCTTTACCGTGATGTTGTTCAACCCTCGGTAATCAATACAAGGTCGCAGGGATCCATCCTTCTTCCCCACAAAAAAGAACCCCGCCCCCGCTGGAGAAGAGGAAGGGCGGATGAACCCGGCTGCTAAAGAATCAGAAATGTATTTCTCCATAGCCTCTCTCTCTGGAGCAGAGAGCGAATATAACTTGCCCTTAGGCGGAGACTTACCTGGCAATAACTCTATAGCACAGTCATAGGGACGATGCGGAGGGAGAGAAGCAGCTCGAGACTTACTGAACACCTCCTTCAGATCCTGGTACTCTGCGGGCACGTTTGACAAATCCACTGTCTCCTCCTGAAACAAAGGAACAGAGACAGACTGACAAGCAGACACAAGACACGACTCATGACAACGATTGCTCCATGAAACTACAGCACAACTCTGCCAGTCCACACAGGGGTTGTGCTGAAGGAGCCAGGGGTGACCGAGGACGACAGGGGCAAGGGGGGAGTCCATGATAAGAAATGACAGTCTCTCGCTGTGGTTGCCGGATGTGATGAGGGTGATAGTCTCAGTGGTGGAGTTGATGGTGGGAAGATTCTGGCCATTGAGTGCATGCACAGGAATCTCATGGGTGAGAGGTTTGATGGGGATGTTAAATTTGTGTGCAAATGTTCTGTCCATAAAATTACCTTCAGCCCCGGAGTCCAATAGTGCATGGCAGTCGTGGTTGAGTGTTGACCATCTCAGTCTTACCGGGAGGAAAGTTGATGTAGGTGAGGTCTTCTCGGTGGAGATCCCGCCCGATAGTAGCCTCAACGTTACTATCGAGCTCTGTCTTTTACTGGGCAATTAAATGCTTGGTGCCCAGTCCCACCACAGTACAAACATAGTCCTTGGGATCTCCGCCTTTCCTTCTCCTCCCGGGAAAGCCGAGCTCGCCCTACCTGCATGGGTTCGGGATCGTAGGAGGAACTGACCGCATCCGCTCCGCCATATCGCTGGATACCAGTCTCTCCAGAAACACGAGTGGGTAGTACCCGCCGTTCGACTCGACTCAGTCTGGCATCGACTCTCAGAGCCAACTCAATCAATCCGTTTAGAGATACGGGAAGGTCCATGGCATAAATTTCTCTCTGGATGCGGTCAGCCAGCCCATGCAGGAACATATCCCACTGCGCCTCCTCGTTCCACTGGCACTCCGCCGCCAGAGTCCGAAACTCAATGGAGAAGTCAGAAACTGAACGATCTCCCTGGCGAAGGTCGGCCAATAGTCGGGCAGCTTCTCTTCCGGCCACGGCGCGATCAAACACTCTCCTGAGTTCGGCGGCGAGTGCCTGGAACGAGGCGCAGCATGGATCTTGATTCTCCCACACCGCCGTCCCCCAGAGTGCCGCCTTCCCAGACAAAAGGGTTAACACGAACGCCACTTTGGATTGCTCCGTACTGAAAGTTCTGGGTTGAAGAGCAAAATGCATAGAGCAACGTGTTATGAAGGCTCTACAATAGCTGGGCTCACCTGAGTACGCTTCCGGTACCGGTAATCTGGGTTCCGATTGGGCAGCACTCGCTGGTGGTGGAATGGGCACGGCCGGTGCGGGTGGCGCAGTGGGAGCTTGCAAGAGTCGAATCTGCTGGGTGAGCTCGGACACCTGTGTCACGAGGGCTTGAACAGCCCGGCCCGTGTCGCTGATGTTTCTCTCACAACTGTCCATGCGTTGAATGCTGCTGGTGACGAATGTTTGAAGAGTAGCCGGTGATTCACTCGCTGCTTCCATGGTCAGGTGGTCAGAGCGTTCTGTCATGATAATAATGAGGAGGAAGCAGAGATGCAAGTGAACTCAGAGTTTAATAAAGGAAGGTCAGATACAGTCACAAAGCCGGTAGACGAGGTGGATGATGATGATGACACGACACGGGCGACACAGGGACTTCGATGGTCGTGAAGGGCTCGGTGAAGTTCCAGAGAGGTGACGTAAACCATACAACGAGACGACAAGACGATCAGGAACTCGAAGACAGGAACAAACTTGTATGGGACATCACTGGAAACCGGAGACACTCACAACAGACACCAAACAACGCTCTGACAAGGGAAAGGACAAAACAGTGAGTATTTATGGGAGAGTAAACGAGCTGCAGCTGGTGTCAGTGAGTGCGATCAGCTGAGCGCTAATTAGTGATGATACTACGGTCACGCCCTACACACAGACATGTAAACAACAGAGCCACGAGACCCGAAGGAAACAGTGAAATCATGAACCGTGACACTATCATTTTGACCCATACAGTGTGTTTTTGGCTATTGCTACAAATATACCCTAGCAACTTAAGACTGGTTTTGTGGTCCAGGGTCACATATTACCAATTTTATTGTCTGATCACTCTGCAGTATTATGCAATGTTCACCTTTCCAATATTAAGACCAAGGCCCCTAGATGGCGTCTTAACACATCATTACAAAATAATCAGACATTCATTAATTCGCTAAAAGATCATATAAAGGAGTTTCTCGAAATAAATATATCTTGTGATGTAGACCCTCAAATATTGTGGGAAACCCTTGCCCTTGCCAAAGCAAAAACCCACCAATTTACACAATTAGAAAATAAGATCCAATTATTAAAAAAGAGCGATAAGCGAGATTATTTTGATACATCAATAACCAGTATAATTAAGGAATTTGATCACTTTAGTATTTTATCGGGGTACAAGATATGCTGGACCAAATCTGCTTTAATGCCACTCAACAATATTAAAGTTAACTCTCCTGTCCCCTCATTCATTCCTATTAAACATTCTTTCATCCATGTGGGTATTACCATATATAAAGACATTCATAAAATTGCCAGGAACAATTTTAATAACATTTTAGTCAAGATCAAAAGTGATATTCAAAGATGGAATAATGTTCAAGTCTCTTTTCAAGGCAAAATCTCCACTGTCAAAATGAATTTGTTACCTTGGCTTAATTTTCTTTTTTCTATGCTGCCGCTTTCCCCTCCTCCAGGTTATTTTAAGGAGATCAATCCATACTTTTCCAGTTTATCTGGAATGGTAAATGACCCAGAATAAAACTTGTCTCATTGCAGCATCCTATACTTTCAGGAGGATTGGCTGTGCCAAATTTTGAATTATATTATTGGTCGTTCCAACTTAAGGCTCTTCGTATTTGGGTTGATCCTCAGTCTAAAGTTTCATGGAGAGTAATCGAAGCTGACAAGGTTAAACCACATAGGCTCCAAGATATTTTTATTTGCTGGCATAGGAAATACAAATGATAAATATAAATTTGGCCCGGTTGTGGCCAATTCTATTAGGATCTGGAAAAGGGTGGAACGTCTGATGGGAGGACCTTTCAAATTTTGTAACATCACACCCTTATGGCACAACTTTAATTGTATTATGTGGAAATCGGACATTTGTTCAACCATCTTAGTCTACATTGGGCATAAATACATGTGGTGACTTATATGATAACCAGGGTCTCTGCTCACTTCAAGAACTAAGAACTAAGTTTTGTTTACCACCATCATCATATTTTGTCGTTTTTCAGTTGCTTTCTGCTCTCAAGGCCTATTGAATTTCCTGGGAATCCCCTATTTCCTTTCATCCTATGTGGGATTGGATCGCACTACCCTTTGGTTGGCCATCTGTTTTTTAATATATAGTAAACTTAATGATCACACTACGAAGTCTCTTTCTATTAAATCTATCTGGAATTGTGAATTAACAGATTTTGATTTATCGGTCGACTGGGAGAGGGTGTGGTCTAATCTAATCTTAACTTCTAAAAACTTGGCTCATCGTTTTAGCCATTTCAAAGTCATCCACAGAGCATACATAACTCCTTACAAGAGGTTTAAAAGGAAACTGCAATTGACCTATAACTGTCATATCTGTAACACTGAATCAGCAGGTACTTTTCTCCACGTTTTGGGAATGTCCAATTGTTGTCAATCTATGGACTCATGTGAATTCTGTTTTGTCCTTTTTACTACAAATTGATTACGTGTCTAATCCAGGTTTATGTCTTCTCAATGACGATTCTAACTTCTGTATAAGTTCATTAAAGAAGAGAATGTTGTTTGCTGGTTTTATACCTGCAGAGAAGGCAATAATACAAAACTGGTTTACTCTGCACATGTGTGCAAAAACATTTTGGATGCATAGCCTCTTTAAAATAGTGACTTGTGAATGTACAACAGCACGAATTAACAAGGCTAAACCTAATACCATTGATGCATGGCAATGTTTTTCTTCCAACATTTTGGACTATATAAAGGAATGTGAAATTGTTGATGGTGTGTCTGTTGCTCCCTCCTTCATGTCGTTTGTTTGAATGGGTGTTTTTTTTTTTTTTTTTTTTTTTTTTTTTACTTAAAGAAAAAAAAAATGATCACAAAAAAAAAAAAAAAAACCCTGAATCATCTTCATTTGGGGAATTTTGATGTACTGATATATGTGGTAAGTCAGCCTATTTATAATGCAATACAAAAATAAATAAATAAAAATGGCAGTCCTACTTTTAATATTATAGTTATTTTGCACAGCTTACAGGTGGCACTGCTTGTGGATGTTTTGTTGAAATGATGGACAAATGATGATCTGCTTAACCGAGAGCAGAAAAGAGGGTGTGTTGCTTGAAATTTGTCAATCCTTTGTGGTGTCTGTTGAAGCCCCCTGAGAGCATGTATGACATAAACAGACACGCAGTGTTTTAAGGAGGATGTTTGTCTCTTTTGATCGACTGTCACACCTCTTTCTCCTGTGGCTTCTGAGATATCCAGAGGCCTGTGATTGCTCAATTTGCAAAGTGCACTGTTTTACTCTGCTTTAATTAAACAACTCACAGAGCGTATTTGCCAAAAGAACCATTTAGATATGAAGTCTCTTGGGTTTGCTCGCAATCTATACCCCTTAAGCATTGTCTTTAAAAACTTTAAAAAGACAGTTTTTATGCCAGCACTTCCCATCACTCATGTTAGGCAGCAGCTTTCAGAGTATTTTCACAGTTTCAAAGGGTGTCTCAAAAGTATACTTTTATAAATGCATTTCTTGCGACAGTTTCTATGGTAACATAATCAACATGTAAGTGAAGCTGAATAAAACCTTTCTGGTCTGCTTTGTCACATGCCTCCACACACAATAGGCATATAAAAGACTGCAGGAAGCCATGATGGTTAGCCCGGGTGCAGGCGCTGCTTTAGAACGAAGGGTGTTGAGACCTGATCCACAGTGGCTGTTTCTGGAACACAACCAGCAGGTCAAACATCTGCCAACGGATGATGCATAGCTTTCCCATATGACATCACTCATGCTGTCACTTGCCCGTGTACTCAAAGGCCAGACGCCACACTGTAGTCCAAATCAACTTCACTATAACTCCCCCTCCTTCCGCTCAACTGGAGACTAAATATAGACAGTTGGGTTACGGGGCCGGAGCAGGTGCTCTCCTGTCACCTCCCGTGGTCTAAAGCTGCTGCCGTCTGTTCATCAGACAGAGGTGCTGTGGTTTCCATTCTGATGTGTCACTCATGATCTGGCCGAGGCCTGCTGGAGCCCAGAAAGTGAGAACCCTATGGTCAGGCTGGCTGTAGTGGCCACCAAAAAGTTTGGTCAATTAAAAATGCTTGAAAGTAAATGCTGTGAAACAAAATATCAAACCAAGTCTGTATCACTCCACTTGTCTGTGTTAATTCCAGACAGACTGTCAGTTTATGTATTGGAGGAGAGGATTTTTCAGTAAGTCTTTATTAAGTCTTTGTTTAAGTGTCTTTATTAACAATTTGTTCAATAACACTGATTAATTCAGGAAAGAAAGAGGTGACTGGCTTTATGAGTGATTCATTGAATCATTCATTCAACCCAATTGTTCAAAAATGCTGACATATTCAGGAAAGAAACGGGTGATTTTATGAGTGAGTCATTGAATCATTCACTGAACCCAATCGGTCAAAAATGCTGACACCTTCAGCAAAGAAACAAGTGATTTTATGAGTGAGTCATTGAATCATTCATTCAACCCAATCATTAAAAAAAATGCTGATACATTCAGGAAAGAAACAGGTCGGTGTGGCAGCATACTGTGTCTTTTTATTTTTAACACTGTGGCAGCATTCTGTGTTTGGGATTTTATACCCTTCCCTCATAAACTTCCCTCCATTTCCTGGACTTGAAGCAGAGGCATCATACCCATTCAAAGTGAGGGGGCACGTGCAGGTTTCAAAAGCCAAATTATATTGTATTATATTTAATACAATCACATTGGCGTGATTAGATTTTTCCTGCGCGTCATCAGCTGCTAAATTCAAATCTGTGTTCGCTGGCTGGCATTGAGCCAGAGACAGACGCGTTTTTACAGCACTGCACATTATAACCAATCACACACAATGCTGTGGAGCTCATGCAATGACCAATCAGAAGCGTTCAGATCTGTCTTCACTAAAATAGTAAAATAGTATTTTCTTTAATCTCTCGCTGACTGAATAGCGCCATCTTTCTGCCGAATTCTCTCATTGGAAACAACAAAGTGCAAATGTGTTTACGAATCTGTAAGTAAGATATTCATTTCATTTCATTTCGTAAACAACTTCAGTGATTTTAATGGGAGTTTTTGAGAGTGCTTGAACTCTAGACTGTCAGTGAAAATGTTCTTTGATTATGCAAATGTTCTTTGCTCTCTTTCTTTAGCCTACAATTAAAGTGTTATGATTAGTAGCCTAACTTACAATGTTTTTATTCACATTAACTTTCAATGTGAAATTCACATTAAATATAAAGTCAGTCATATTAAAAATATGTTATGGCTGGAATGACACCCATATATGTTAATTAAGTAAATGCTGTTGTGGCTGCTATGTGTCACATGATGACAAGCTTCTCATCACACTAGATGTGGACTTACATTGCTCAGAAGTCAAATATCCATTTAAAGTGAAAACACAACCTTTGTTTGATGTCAAGCTCCAGCATCATTACATAACTCCAAAAACAGCATTACCAGCTTCACTTATTATAAACCAGATTGACTGTATTTATGTCATGCTTTTACAAAAGTTCTTATTGAAATTAACAGAGATTTAAATGCCAATGTCTGTTTGAAAGTAATAGTTTGGTTTGATGTTACCACTATGGTGAGAATTGTTTGCTTTAATTGGGCAATTTGACTTTTCAAGGTTTTTTTTTTTTGTTTTTTTTCTGTGGTTACTGTAACTATGTTTGTTATGGCAAAAGCAACAATAGAAAATGTGATCAGATGATGTTGGCTATTTGCTGATGAAAAATATATTATCATCATGCAGTGATCTGACTGACTGATCTCATCTAGAGTCTAATCTATGCTATTAATTTCATATTAGTGACTGTAGTAATGCATTCCAGCAGCATAAGGTCCAGCAATGTTCTAATTATATAATCCGTATTTCAATCTGTATGCTTCATGCATTCTGGGAGCCCTGCATGAGTTTTGTATGATGCACTCAGAATACCCTGCAGCATGAAGCATGTCACCATTGTTGAGATTCATACACTGATTATTAATGTTTGTGTGATGAGGGCTGTTTTTTTTTTTTTTTTTCTTTTAATCCTTGAAATTATCTGATTAAAATTCAGCTGGATCTCGATCTGTAGAACCAATGAGTTGCCATAATAAGTAATGTTCCAGTATTCCCCAACTAAATCAAACACTGATCACCATAATGGTGACACCAAACAGCAACATTTGAGTACACATACAATGTGCAATGGGAAGCTTCCTGCTTAAATCTTTATTTGCATGTTAGAGGATAATGTTCTAATAATGTTATTAATAAACATTTTTTAGAATGTTTTTAGAGAATGTTATCCTACCTTTTCAAACTTGCACTTGAAAACATTACCAGAAAGTAGCATAATGCTCTATTGTCTTAGAACAATAGCATTCCTAGCTGGGGCATCTCTAACCCTCAAGATCCACTATCTTGCGGAGTTCAGCTCCAACCTTAATCAAACACACTTGACTGTGATTTTCAAGAAATCTTGAAGATTTTGGGTAGACTTTGGAGCTGAACTCTGCTGGAAACTGGACCTTCAGCATCAGAGTTGCCCACCCCTAGTTTAAATAGAACACTATAAGGCAAGGATGGGTAATTATGATCTTGAAGGGCCACTTTGCTGTTGAGGTTCAATTCCAGTCCTGGTAGGCCACTGTCCTGCAGAGTTTAGTTCAATCAAAACACACACACACATTTGTTTTTGTGTATTTTGGGGAAATTCCATAGGCATAATGGTTTTTATACTGTACAAACCGTGTTTTCTATTGCCCAACACCAACCCTACACCTAAACATACCCCTTACAGGGCACTTTGTGCAGTTTTACTTTCTCAAAAAAAAAAAAAAAAAACTCATTCTGTATGAAAAATGGGGACATGGGGTAATGTCCTCATAAGTCACCTTCTCCTTGTAATACATATGTCATACCCATGTCATTATACAAATTTTTGTCCTCATATGTCACAAAAAACACGCACGCACACACACGAGACTTTGGTTAGATTTTTCAGGTGTATTTGCAGGACAATGGACATCCAGAATTGGAAATGTCCATCCCTGCTTTAAGTCCTTTATCACCACACTATGGAGGCTATTTATTTACCTTTTTCTTTATGAATTTGGGTTATACACTATACCACAAACACTGTACATTTGAAATTTTTCCTTTGTTTGACACACCCATTTCTGATCTTGGAAGGGCACTTCAGCCAAAGAGTATAGAAGACCAAGAGGCGAAACTCTGATGCGTTTTGGGTGAATTGAGGCAGTAATTAAAGTAAAAGGAGCCCCTACCAAGTATTGAGTACATATACAGTAAATGAACATACTTTCCAGAAGGCCAACAATTCACTAAAAATGTTATTATTTTTTTATTCAGTAGATTTTTGAGTTTTCTCAATTTGTTGTTTTAAGTTTATACAACACAAATTTGAGAATCTCCCACAAAAATAAGTTGAGCAAACTCAAAAATCTGCTGAAGCTGGTAAAACAATTTTTATTAAGTGCATTCAACCTTTTTTTTTTTTTTTTTTTTTCACAATGTACAAAAATCATCGACTTTATGAAGCAGAATGCACTTCCACAATGGCTGCAAGGGGAAGTGCTAACAAAGTTTGCAAATATGTCTAAACTATGGAACGTAGCCTATCTTTCTGAGTGAGTCATTAAATCCTTAACCGATTCATTCAAAATGCTGATTAAGTCAGGAAAATAGCAATACTACTGTGTATTGGTTGGACCTGACTTGACTTCTTAATTGGATGCACAATGATTCTGTTGTTGCTTTGTTTGGAATTATTTGCATCGAAGGAGCAAAACCAGGGAAATATTAAAAAAACTGGCAATATTATGCCTAAAAATGTAGGTTACTCAGTATGAAATTCTTAACTGTTAAGTAAATGAATATTGAGTTACTTAGTGATATTTCCCCAAATGCACAGCTATGAACGCACAGCCCCACAGAATATTAAAAAAAAAAAAATAATAATAATAATAAAATAAATAAAAAATGGCACCATTTTGTGATTTTGTCACCAGTACATTGGTAAATGGCCATCAGTGGAGAAATACACCTTTTGTAGTCAGAAAGAGTAGTTACATTATCTTCCATCAGGATCTTGTAATAAGTCAAACCTATTCTAACTAGCTAAATATTAACCCTTTTATGTAAACATGGTCACAACTCAGTTTCAAATTATTGGTAACACTGTATTTCTGTCACAGCTCAGTCAGGCCCTTCACTCCACCAATCACAGCGATCCACCTCACCAGAGTTCTGATCACGCACACCTGCACCCAATCACGTCCTCATCATCCCTCACTACGAAAGCTCCTCTCACACTCACTTCACTGTCTGATCTCATTCATCACTACACGGACTCCGACATCGCTATCTCTCAAGACCAAGAATATATCCTTCCAAGAAAAGTATTGTCTTACCTTGTCTGCCTTACCATCTCATCTCATCTTGTTCGTCAGTGGGTATTATTGTGGATTCCCCCCTCTTGTCTTTGTGTCACGCTGTGGAAAAGATCATCCGTCTTTCCATCATCCATACCACTATCCAGCAAAAGACCTCATTATATACTTACCATTCCACCATTAGTGTGCTTTCACCTGCAATTAAATATACACATCTTTATTGTTTCACCATTTACCTTTGTGTCCAAGTCCTTCCGTAACAGAAGATCGGACCTTGCACCGACACTGCAAGATGAGCACCACGGATCCCTTCCAGGAGCTGGTGGATTCCCTGAAGAAATTATTACTGCAATCGCCCACCACAACGGCACCACCAGCTCCATCACCACCACCACCACAGCCTTCAGCCGTCAACACGAGCACTTCCCCACCGATCATCTTTGCCAGTCCCATGGCCCGACCAACGCCCTTCTCTGGCTCGGCGGAGGAGTGCGATGGCGTCATTCTCCAATGTACCCTGACGATCAATCTGCATCCTCATGTCTTCACCACCGATCAAGCTAAGATTGCCCATGTCGTCACTTCACTCACCGGACTTGCTCTTAAATTGGCCGAAACGATCCTCAATCAGGCTGGACTGGCAACCCACACTTTTGCAAACTTTTTGCAAACCATTTCAAAGAGGTGTTCAGTGTCTCCCCCGGAGATTCTACGGTGGGTGAGCAACTTTACCAGCTTCGTCAGGGTACAACACCAATCCATCAGTATGCATTACAGTTCCGAACATTAGCAGCCGCCAGCGGATAGAATGAGCCCTCGCTCATCACAGCATTCCGTCAAGGATTAAACCCCCACTTATGTCTCCATCTGAGTGCCTATGATGACAACTATGGATTGGAGAAATTCATACAACTTGCCATCCGCTGTGCCAACCGCATTCAGTCATGTCCTCCGGATCAATCCTCAGCCATCGCCACTCTTCCTCTCCCTCCTCGCCGGCCAGAGATGATTGACCATCCAGAACCTATGCAAACAAATACCACCCGTCTCCTACTGTCGGAGCGGCAAAGACAAATCCAACGGCTATGTCTATACTTCGGAGATGATGGACATTGTGTGTTGGAATGCCCTCTGAAGCCCCCACGCGTCTTGGTGAGTTCGGTTCTTATTACTCTGCCTAAACTCAAACCTCTCTCAACCCGAGCCCTGCTTACTTCTTGCTCCCATGTCGTTACAGTCACCGTCTTCCTCGACTCTGGTTCCGCGGGGAACTTCATCTCGGGGAATCTCGTCCAGCAGCTCCGCATCCCTACCGTCGACACTTCGACAAACTATGAAGCCCAATCCATAACGGATCAATCCCTCATCAAAGATTCCATTTGTCTTTGCACCGAAGAAGTGTGTTTAAAAATTGGCATGTTACACCAAGAGGACATCCAACTATTGGTTCTGGAGGGTTCAACCGTGGACATCATTTTGGGTCATCCGTGGCTGGTGCAGCATGATCCACACCTGTCTTGGAGGACAGGAGAAATCCTAAAGTGGGGAGAAAGATGTTTTCCCAATAGACCTCAACCTAATCGCCAGATCCAACCGCAGATTCCCATTGGTACCACCTCCATCGAGAGCCCTCAAGAAAAACTATCCATCAAGATTCCTCCATGTTATTCCCACTTTAGTGACGTCTTCTGTCCGAAAAGAGCTGCCCAGCTACCCCCACACCAGCCATGGGACTGTGCAATTGACCTCCTTCTGGGTGAGCCAGTACCATGAGGAAAGATCTACCCACTCTCACCACCTGAGCATGGAGGAGTATATTGCGGAGGCTTTACAACAGGGTTACATCGTACCATCTACCTCCCCTACTGCATCCAGCTTCTTCGTGGCCAAAAAGGACGGTGAGCTACGCCCCTGCATTGATTACCGGAAACTGAACGACATCACTGTGAAATACAGGTATCCCCTTCCTCTTGTCCCAGCAGCACTGGAGCAACTACGCGGCCCACGGTCTTCACCAAATTGGACCTCCGCAGTGCGTACAACCTCATTCATATTAGAAAAGGAGACGAATGGAAGACTGCCTTCATAACCCCCACCGGTCATTATGAATATAGGGTGATGCCGTATGGGCTTGTAAATGCCCCTTCTGTCTTCCAGGGGTATACGCATGAGGTGCTCCGGGAGTTCCTAAATCGTTTTGTGATAGTATATATAGATGACATCCTCATCTACTCCCGGAGCCTGGCAGACCATCGCCACCACGTTGCGGAGGTCCTTCATAAACTCCGGCAATTCCACTTATACCTCATAGCTGAAAAATGCTCCTTTCATCAATCCTCAGTACCGTTCCTTGGTTACATCATCGACCATCGTGGCGTCCGCATGGACAAGGGGAAGGTGGAAGTTGTTACCGCCTGGCCTACTCCCACCACAATTAAATAACTTCAACGATTCCTTGGATTCTCAAACTTCTATTGCCGGTTTATTCCCTGTTACAGCTCCACCACCAGTCCCCTCACTGACCTCCTAAAAGGAAAAGCCAAGACACTCACCTGGAACCCTCAAGCCCAAAAACCCTTTGATGACCTCAAGACCGCCTTTACCCATGCACCGCTCCTCGCTCAACCAGACCCATAACTCCCCTTCGTAGTTGAAGTAGATGCATCTACCACGGGCGTAGGAGCCGTCCTTTCTCAGCAGCAGGGGAAGCCTCCCAAACTCCATCCATGTGCCTATTTCTCCAAAAAAACTCAGCCCGGCGGAACGGAATTATGACATTGGGAATCAAGAACTTTTGGCAGTCAAACTGGCTTTAGAAGAGTGGAGGCACTGGCTGGAGGGGGAAAAACATCCATTTCTGGTCCTCACTGACCATAAGAACCTCCAATACCTACGCGATGCAAAACGACTCAATCCCAGACAAGCAAGATGGGCACTTTTCTTCACCCGATTCCATTTCACAATCTCCTACAGACCCGGTACAAAAAACATTAAAGCAGACGCTCTATCCAGGATCCACGCCCCAGAAAACAGTAATCAAGAACCAGAGAACATTCTACCTCCAACGATCATCTCCAGCCCTATCCAGTGGTCCTCTCCGTCAGTTGCCTCTTCCACACCACCCGCCAATCCACCGGGCTGCCCACAACATCTTCAATACATTCCCAGGACACAACGCACCCCAATTATTCACTCTACCCACACCTCACTAGGTACTGGCCACCCAGGGGCCAACGCAACTCTCTCGCTGCTGCGTAATCGCTTCTGGTGGCCTAACATGGCCAGGGACGTTAGAAGGTTTGTGCAAGGCTGCCCAGACTGCGCCATCTTCAAAAGCACCCGTCATCTCCCAGCAGGAAAACTTCATCCAATACCCCAACGTCCATGGTCACACCTAGGGGTGGACTTCATTACAGACTTGCCCTCATCAGATGGGAAAACTTGCATACTAGTCATCGTTGACCGATTTTCCAAATCCTGTCGCCTCATTCCACTCACTGGCCTTCTCACAGCCCTCCAGACGGCCAAACTCCTTTTCAACCACATATTCAAATACTATGGCATCCCCGAGGATATCGTATCGGATAGGGGACCCCAGTTTATTTCGAGGGTATGGAAGGCCTTCTTCTCCCTCCTAGGTGTGACCGTCAGTCTCTCGTCCGGATATCACCCGCAGTCAAATGGGCAGACCGAGCGCAAAATCCAGGAAATTGGGCGCTTCCTGAGAACCTTCTGCCATAGTCGCCAGAACTCCTGGAACCAGTTCCTAGGCTGGCCCGAGTACGCCCAGAACTCGCTACGTCAGCAATCCACAGGTCTCACGCCCTTCCAATGCGTACTCTGCTTCCAGCCTCCCCTGTTTCCCTGGTCAGGTGAACCCTCAGATGTCCCCGCCATCGATCACTGGTTCCGGGAGAGCGAGAGAGTCTGGGACGCAGCTCACCATCAGCTCTACCAGGCAGTGCGCAGACAAAGAGTGACAGCAGAAGCCCGAAGATCCGAACCTCCCAATTTCCATCCAGGGGAGAAGGTCTGGCTATCCACCAGGGACATAAGGCTGCGCCTGCCTTGTAAAAAACTAAGTCCCAGATTTGTTGGCCCCTTCACGATCCTGGAACGTTTCAACCCTGTCACCTACAAGCTCCAATTACCACCTCACTACAAGATTCACCCTACGTTCCATGTGTCACTATTAAAACCCTTCTCTCCACCTCTCTCCACAGGGCCTGACTTCGAGGAAGAGACCCCTCTCCCACAGATCCTGGACGAAGGTGCTATCTACCGAGTAAAGGAGATCTTGGAATCCCGGAGTCGTGGTGGCAAGTTGGAATATCTTGTCGACTGGGAGGGCTACGGCCCTGAGGAACTCCTTGACCACAACTCCTTGAAGAATTCCATACTACACACCCAGACCGCCCAGCACCCCGAGGCAGGGGCAGACCACCACGACGCCGAGGTCGGCCCTCAGGAGCGGGCCGTGGAGAGGGGGGTACTGTCACAGCTCAGTCAGGCCCTTCACTCCACCAATCACAGCGATCCACCTCACCAGAGTTCTGATCATGCACACCTGCACCCAATCACGTCCTCATCATCCCTCAGTACAAAAGCTCCTCTCACACTCACTTCACTGTCCGATCTCGTTCATCACTACACGGACTCCGACATCGCTATCTCTCAAGACCAATAATATATCCTTCCAAGAAAAGCATTGTCTTACCTTGTCTGCCTTACCATCTGTGTTCCTTCATCCTAGTGTCTCCTTGCCTCGTAGATTGTTTGTCAGTGAAGTGAGTGGGCATTATTGTGGATTCCCCCGTCTTGTCTTCGTGGCATGCTGTGGAAAAGAAGATCATCCATCTTTCCATCATCTATACCACTATCCAGCAAAAGACCTCATTATATACTTACCATTCCACCATTGTGTGCCATCACCTGCAATAAATAAACACATCTTTATTGTTTCACCATTTACTTTGTGTCCGAGTACTTCCGTAACAATTTCTATAGTCCACTTTAACTTTAGTTTAGTAACTTTCCAACTACATGTCAACTAGAAGTCATTAAAGTATTAGTAGACTGTCAACATACAACATACTGACCATGAGAAACTTTGCAAGTATATGCCAACTTATTCTACTAACCCTAAACCTACCCTTACTGAGAGTTGTATGAGAGAGAATTACCTGACATGTGGTTACAGAGTTACCAGAATGTCTATAGTGGACTATCAAAATAAAGTGTAACCATATTATTTCCTGCAGTGGTGAGTTTATTATCAAGGTTGAATTATTTTGGTTGCAACAGCACATACATTCACCTAATGACCATTCCTCAAACATGTAATAAGTTTCCTGCAAATTAATTTGCCTTCTTGAATAGTACAAAACCAAATGAAACTCTTGTCTTTGCTATTTAAGTTCTCATGTCCTCACGCACAGTATTAAAATACCTGTGCATTTTAAAAAGAAAACTTACCTGTGGCATTGCACCTTTCCAGAATAAGCAAAGCTTAGTTTCATCTCATTAAATCTTTTGAAAGAGGATTCC
This sequence comes from Acrossocheilus fasciatus, assembly GCA_036784905.1. Taxonomy (NCBI): domain Eukaryota; kingdom Metazoa; phylum Chordata; class Actinopteri; order Cypriniformes; family Cyprinidae; genus Acrossocheilus; species Acrossocheilus fasciatus. The sequence goes on along the minus strand of CM071951.1, from coordinate 25,080,706 downwards.
TTTTGAAGAAGACAACATGAAAAATTGAGAGGTGCGTAGACCCTTTAAAATACAAGATTGTAATCTCTTCACAGTCAATCAAAGCTTTTTCATTCTTTCTTATGCTGGCATATGCATTAATCATAGCCATTGAAGTTTTGGCTAATTAGCCATCTTAATGAAGTAGGCTTTCAAATAAGGGTGATATGTGTAGCTAAGTAAATGTAAGAAAACTATTCATAACCAGAGATACCCCTAGTGAAAAAAAAAAAAAAAAAGTATACCAAGTATACTTGCAGCCAGACTAATTTTCAGTATACTTGAAGTGTGTTAATGATTAGCTAACTTGAAATGTGCTATTTTGGAACAACTATTTTTGTACTAAGTGTATTTTAGTTGTAATTAAACTATACTAAAGTATAACTTTAAGTGTATTCAGTGTACTTTTATATGCTAAATTGGAGCAACTTCAAGTATACTTAGTACAACTTAAGTATATTTAGATGCTTGATTAGTGATATTAATGTGTACTTTTTTTGTATTACGAGTACATTACAAATTAATTATGAGTCTCTATGAAACACACAAGCAATATACTATAAATGTATTATTTTTGAGTAAAAATATGCAAATTTTTCCCCAATGCTGAATCCACTTTTCAAGGTCATTACAATAAATATATAACATCAATGACAGACAGAGACACATTATTAACAATTCAAAGTGTGTATTTAAACTTCAAATGGTTTTAGCATTGCAAAACATAAAATGCACCAAGCATGTTTTTAAATAAAAAGAACGCTGAAAGAAACAAACATAAAAATAACATTTTGTAACAGCAGCAACACACACACTTCACTTTTTTGTGACTTTATTTCGAACATGTAAAATAAATACAATAAAACAAAACAAAAACAAACAGTACAACACAATACAAAATAATTTTAAATTACACATGTATGAAAAATATTGCAATTCTGCAAATAATTGCTCCTTGTTAGACTTGGGCCTGATGGCCGCTCACACATCAGTTGTACTTGTTTGTGGCATGTTCATACAATTTATTATTTTTACTACATCAGACTGTAAATATCCTGTATTAAACCCATACTACTTAATAGAATGAACATCATGATTAGCAATGAGGAACTGTATCATTATGTCACGTCAATATTGCTTCCAGTTTATTAGTCAAACATACAGTATACAACAGAAGTGAGTACACCAGGGTTCTTACACCTTTCCCAAATTCAAATTCAAGCACTTATCAAGCACTTTCAAGGTGCATTTTCAAGATTTTCCAGCACTTTAAACTGTGGTAAATTACATGTTTACACACACACACACACACACACACACACACACACACACACACACTTGAGTTTTTCACTTTAAATCAGATGTTATTGTGCTATTAAAAACCACCGGTCTGGATCGCATATAGCATTGCATAATATAAATCGCCAACATAAAGTATATAAATTATAAAATAAAAATAAAGAAATAAATAATTTATAGGGTACCACCATGATTTTTTTTTAAAAAGGGCAATGTCTATGGTAACATATTAAACCATAAAATGACTGCAAAAAACATGATTTGCAGTTCAAATACAGGTTTTCACCACCCTATAGTTTTATAAAGTGACAAATTTAACATTTCAGCCTTTAAAATATTTTTAAGAAATAACTAAAAGGGATGAGTCAGAAGTATAAAGAATAATTTAGTTTTTCAGAGGCTTTGATGGCAGAGGATTAATTTGCACTTTCAATAAGCCCGCCTGCTGTTTTTGCTCAGAACAAAAAGCTTTCAAAAATTCAAAATCAGCCTTCCAAAATCTAAAACATTTAAACAGTAAGATGTCTTGTGTGCTTTAAATTAAAATAATTCTTTACACTTTTGACTCATCCCTTTCCTTTATTTTTTTTAAAATAGTTTAAAGTCTAAAATATGAGGTTCTGTCTGCCACTAGGTGGTGCTTTTGGAACTGTATTGATACAGCGATTTCCCCGGTAACGGCTGTACACAAAGCAGGGCTGTGTTCATAAATGATACTTTCAGGCCCCGTTTACACTAGTGTGTTTTTTCGTTTTAAAACGGCATTTTATAATGAAAACAATCAGCGTTTACACTGGCGTCTCCACTGCCTTTCAGAAACTATATCCGTTTACACTACACGACCAAAAACGCATGTCACATGACCATTTTGCAGGTACAACCATAGATATGTATAGGTAGATTCCCTATTATTTAGATCGCAGACGCGTTCGAATGGGGGATCTACGCATACATCTCTATGGGTACAATACAGAGCGTTATGTTATTGTTTACACGGTCATCAAGGATACGCACAGAGAATGTGGGCAGCCAAGCCATCGTTTTCAAAAGTCTCCGTTTTGGTCCGTTTACACTGAAACGCAACCCTGGAGTTTTCAAACTAAAACGGGGTCTGCAGCATTTTCAAACGTCTCCGTTTTCGACCTTGAAAACGCCGGAGTAGTATAAACTATAGGCGTATCCGTAGCACAAGTCAAAATGCACTAGTGTAAACGGGGCCTTAATATGTTATTCATTCTGCCAATACAGTCTGAATCAAAAATGGTGTCACACTACATTACATCAAACATCTTTGATCCTTGGATATCACAATGTCCTTCACGTGGTGTGAAAGAACCAGTATTTGCCTGGGATGTGTATGCATGAGTTGATCAATATATAGATTTAAATGTCAGTCTAAAATATTGTACTGCTCCAGAAGACCCATTTGTGCCGCTACATTTGTAAAAATAGCAATTTATCCAAAAATTAAAAATGAAGAAATATACTTAACCTTTCATAAAGTGATGATTTTCATCTCGCATAACACTAAAACTCACCAATTAAATCAATGTTGCATTTGACATCCCAGCACTCCACGCTTTCTTTGCTCTGAAAACATTGATTTCAAAAACATATGCAAGTAACGTTATGCAGGGCTCTCAAGTTATAGAGAAAGTTTGGAGTGAGATTAGAGGAGGGGCAAGTCAAAGGGGCTGGAACAACCAAAGACTATAGAATACCCAAGACATGTCACTCGTATAGTTTTGAATGGGGAAAAAATGCAACGCTCAATATGGCCGCTCAATCGCAGGAAGCTCCGCCTTCTGAATGAAAGAGCCAACCACTAATCTGTAAAGTCAGCGTGTCACCGCAGCTGCCGTTAGAAATCCCGGTTGCTATTGAAACAGTCCAACGTGATCTCACAGAATTCCGTGTAATGTTCACGGACTTAATTAACCTCCGAATCTGTGGTGGCATCACGGAATCGCCGAAAATTCCGTGATGGGCTTACAGAAAAAATTCCGTGATGGGCTCACAGAAGTGAAACCAATGTAAGTCAGTGACAGGCATCAGCCGTGCTCCACGCACGGAAACCCTTAGCATCAATATGCCGACGCGATGCTGGGAAATTTATCGTCATCATTATTGTTCAGAACTGGGTAGGTTTAGGGTAGGGGCTGTCAGGTACTCCAGTGAAAGTATAACTGCATCGGAGTCACTCTTTTTACGTTGAACCAGTGAATCCGTGCATGGACCATGGCTGATGCCTTCTGTGAGCCCATCACGGAATCTCCGAAAATTCTGTAATCTGCCACTACAGATTCGGATTAATTAAGTCCGTGAACATTACACTGAATTCTGTGAGATCAGGTTGAACAGTCAGTGTTGTGAGACATGCGCTCAGGACTGCGCATGCGCACTGGCTGATCTAGCCTGAAAAATAAGCTTTTTATAATGCTATTTGAGCAAAAGAAACAACATTTATGATACAGTTGTTGTCAGATTTCTTTGGTGATTTCAAATATGAAATTTAATCGCAAGCTTAGTGAACAGTTTTGGAGGATTTCCCCATTCAAAGAGATAGGAGCTGCACTTGGATGCCCGAGAGCCATTTCAAAGATGGCCGCCGAGTGACATGACTTGTCTTAAAGAGACTTTGTAACAACTCAAATATTTGCAGCACCCAAGTTTTTGCTAGCAGTTCAATTTTACCTATTGTTCATAATTGACTAGCACAAATAGAAGTTATAACATTTGGTAAATCTGATGAAAGACAAATTCATTCTAATAAAATAAAAAGATTTATGTATTTTAAAATACAAATGTATCAAAAATAAAAATAAATTTTGCCCCAAACGAGCCAACTGAACAGCAGTACTCAATGTACATAATGTACACATATACATTACAGTACTTACCCTGAGCATGTATGTCAAACTGTGTGTGTGTGTGTGTGTGTGTGTGTGTGTGTGTGTGTGTGTGTGAGAGACAGAGAGAGTATACATTTCAGCTTATGTTTCTTTTTTTCTGTTGTAAATGTTTGTTGCACATTTTGATGCCTGATGACAGGGGTAGAGGACTCCCACATAAAGCACTGTCATGATAATAGCATTCCATCCAGAGCCAATCTGTTTCTAGTTTTGTTTTTGTTCAAACCCACCATAGAAAACACACTGCATCTGAATTTGAATTTGGGGAAGCCTCAGTGCTTTATATGGGAGCCTCCTACCCCTGTCATCAAGGCATCAAAATGTGCAACAAACACAACAGAAAAAAAAAAAAAAAATGCATAAGCGGAAATATATGTACTCTCTCTCTCTCTCTCTCTCTCTCTCTCTCTCTCTCTCTAACACACACACACACACACACACACACACACACACACACACACACACACACACACACACACACACACACACACACACACAGAGTTTGACATACATGTTCAGGACCAGTTCTGTAATCCTACTGTGTGTGTACAGTATGTACATTGAACAATGCTGTTCAGTTGGCAAATTTCTTTGTATGTTTGTATCCTTTTTTAAATATGTAAAACAATTTATTTTATTTGGATGAATGTGTCTGTCTTTTATCAGATTCACCAACTGTTATAACATCTCTAGTACTTTCCTTTCAGGAAGCCAAAGCTAAGTTAAAGCTTCTGGTTGCAAAGCAGTTGGAGAGTTTTTTTTTTTTTTTTTTTTTTTTTTACTGCATCAATAATACTTTAGCACGAATTTGGTTATATTCCCCAACATCAGCTCTCACTGTCTTTTCACAGGCAAGTGATTTCGTAGAGGAATCTTAAAATCGAAAAAAAAAAAAAAAATGAAGGGGTTACCTACCATAGATATATATATATATATATATATATAAACACTAGATCTCTTAAGGTGGAGTCACTTCCGGCATCATAGGGCGGCCATCTTGCCACAGGGAAGCTTTCTGGCAAGTTCTGAGGTATCTGAGGTAAGATGAGTGATCAGCATAAACATAAATCTTCTTATCTCGCTGAAATCTTGACGGATTTACAAACGGTTTGGTTTCTTACAAACGTTATTAACGTGGCTATAATTCTGAATGCTGTAACACTATTGTTATAATTATTCATATGTATGCATAACTACATCTCTGACGTTGATAACAAATCAAACCGTTTGAAAATCGGTAGATAATTGAGCAAGTTATGGTTATTTAAATAGTACATGCTTCATACAACACAATGTTACGAGTGAGCGAGCACCCTGTGGCAAGATGGCCGCCGTGTGCAGACGTCGACCTCCATTGGCCAACAGCGCATACGAGGTATCTAGTGTTTATATATATATATATATCTATGTTACCTACAGCATTCATCGGATCTTTCTCTTCAAACTTACACTCCATGTGCGCGCGCATCCATGTTGGGTAGTACCCAACGCGCTTGTGGCAGAATAGCGTAATTTAAACGGAATCAACAACATCCTAATTTCTGATTGGCTGGTAGGTGGCATTTAACTCTGTATAACTCGAGAGTAGAGAGAGCTATGAACTCGGCAGAAAACTTACCTGCATATTCTCTCAACTATTAATTGTATAGTAATTGTAGTGGGACAAGTTAACCCTTCTCAGCGTGAGAAATACAAGGTGTGGCGTGAGAGCGTGTGAACTGGTTGAAATGCGTGAGACTTGAGAGCCCTGACGTTATGAGTTTCAAATTAAAACAAACATGAGGAGCAAATATCAGCCTGAAATGGTAAATAATGTTAGCAAAACAGCCATCATAAATGCCCCTCCAGCCATTTTGTTTACCGGGGCTTTGGCTGCATTAGTAACGTTAAACTTAATTAGCAATGAAACCGACAAAGCGGATCATAAACGATTAACACAAAGTTAAAAGTTATTGCAATATAGTGAATGGGTGGGTTTGTTTTACAGTTGCTTTACTGTGGTGCGAGTGTCGGTTAGCGTTAGATCTGTCAACCGTCTTTCTGGTTTAAAAGACAAAAATCATCGTACTTGTTTGTCTGTGTCCGACTGAGAAAAGCACAAACACATATACTTTTTTTTTCTTTTTTTTTTTTTCCCATTGACAAACTGTGGTGTAAAACACTGCCATATTTAACACTTGGCGTTGGTAACTTTGATATAATGGCATGTTAGTTCCTCTTTGCTAGCTAATACATTAGCATTGCTGAGCTGGTTAATATTCAAAATAATAATAAATCATAAACATTCAAAAGTGCTTTAAATAGAATAAAGAATCTTGAAATGCTTATCTTTTTCTTTCCGTGACTCTTGAAGCTCAGCTCAGCTGTGATTGGATGGGCTAACGTCACAGAACTGATTAGAAAACGGCCGCGGTTTTTGAATCGGGAAACACTAAAATATTTTGCCATAAGTAAAAGTTATTACATCAAAAAAGGCTTAATGTAGGCTTAATATGAAAGATTTATGTACACTGAAAAAAATGTAGTTTTTAAGGTAACGTTAAGTGGTTGCATATTCATTTTAGCTACATTTAAATAATAATAATAAAAAAAAAAATGTTGAAAGTTAGTCAACTAAATTTGTTTAAGTGTAGCTTATATAAATTGATTGCGACCACTTTCCTTAAATAATGTAGTAAATTCAATTAATATTTTTTCCCCAGTGAAATATAGCAAATATTAGTAAATATATAAATAGTAAATATATTTACTATTGTTTATGTATTTATTTGATTAGCTTTTAATTAGTTATAATATCCTACAGTCCTACATAAAACATGTAAGTAAAAGAAAAAAGTTGTTTCAACATGATGCAGTCGTGTTTGAACGGGAAACCTGATATGTGGTGTTAAATCAAAAGGACTTGTTTAAATAAAGTGAACAGCATAAAAAAAAATATATATATATATATATATATATATATATATATATTTTTTTTTTTTTTTTTTCAGTGAGCAGTGTTCGTTATCATTCCTGTAATAACACATGACAAAAAGAGAAACAATTCTGTTGTACAATTAAATGATGGAACATTCTGAGAAATTATGACCCTGGTGGCTTTCAAGTGTGAGGATGGGGCATCTTCTGCATCCACCACAAACAGAGTCTGCGTTTTTGCTAAAGAGCTTGCGTGGAGGAAGATGTTCAGCTAAATATATCCTCAACATTTCTCATAATGTATTTGCTGTCCATCCTAAATCATTCAAATGGAAATATGTAATAGGTCTAAGGACAAACTGTATGTCATTCCACTTCCAAACAATATTGAAAGAGACTACAAGCTAATTTCTGGGGAACTACTTCTGCAGCTTTTTACAGATATCAATGTCAATTATTGTTTTTCAGCTTTATTTCAGAGTGAGTGAACTTCAGTAGTTGGCCATGCAAAATAGACAGTGTTTACTTGACTGTACACTTTATAATGCATTTGCTTTATTTATTTGTTTTATTACTTTCTGAAAGCAATGTATGTCCAAATAATGAAGTGAATTCCAAGCATGAAGAAATGAACTTAAAAATTACTAAAAATGTGACTTAAAACATACTACAACTTCATCTTATTTAATAATGTACTTTGGAAGTATACTTTCAATGCATTGTTACAATGATCATTTTGAGCACACAATTAAACAATATTCATGAATTATATTTATAGTAAAGTGCAAAAAAATATATACTTATAAAAAAATAAACAGAACTGTCAATTCAAGTATATTTTTGTAAAATATATTTCCAGAAAATGTACTAAATTACAATAATTTTTAAAGTGTGCCAAAAGTTGTATTGTGAAAATACGCAAAAGGATGATGCTAATATACGTTTTATATATTTAAATATAGTATTTTTTTGTTAGTATATTTGCAATTTACTAATAAAAGAGGGCATGCTTAGCAATTACTTCCAACAATAATTTAGTTAAAAATAAATAAATAAGAACAGTAAAAATAGCTTTCATTCTGAATCAGTTTAAATCACCCCTTTTTTTTTTTTTTTTTTTTCTTTTTTTTTGTTTCCTTCCTAACTGGTCAAATCATTTTTCAACCTCGCTGTGTGACAGGACTGAACATACAATACAGAGATATATCTGAAGCTAACAGATACAATGGAAAAATTACAGAATAAGTGCCATTGAAGATCAAGAACTGGAAAAAAAAATGCTGAGACATCTTGTACTTGTCATATATAATCCTGCAAACTTGTTTTACAGTGGGTGAAAAATATTAATAATAACAATAATAATAACAATAATATATATATATATATATATATATATATATATATATATATATATATATATATATATATATATTTGATATATTTGATATTGACGAGTCCAAATTTGACAGTCTTGTTGGAAATCACGGACGCTGTGTCCTCCGTGCTAAAGAGTAGGGAGACCTTCCAGCATGTTTATCAGCATTCAGTTCAAAAGCCAGCATCTCTGATGGTATGGGGGTGCATAAGTGCATACAGTATAGGCAGCTTGCATGTTTTGGAAGGCACCATGAATACTGAAAGGTATATAAAGCTTTTATTGCAACATATGCTCCCCTCCAGACAACGTCTATTTCAGGGAAGGCCTTGTGTATTTCAGCAGGACAATGCAAAACCACATACTGCAGCTATTACAACAGCATGACTTCGTAGTAGAAGAGTCTAGGTGCTGCCTGCAGTCCAGATCTTTCACCTATAGAGAACATTTAGCACATCATTAAACGAAAAATACATCAAAGACGACCGCAAACTCTTCAGCAGATGGAAACCTATATCAGGCAAGAATAGGACCAAATTCCAACTCCAAATCTTCAGCAACTCATAACTTCGATGCCCAGATGTCTTCAAACTGTTTTGAAAAGAAGAGGAGATGCTACACCATGATAAACATGTCCCTGTAGCAGGCATCAAATTTCAAATTAGCTCATTTTTTGCATAACATTGTGAAATTTTTCAGTTTAAACATTTGTTATGCTATCTATATTCTATTGTGAATAAAATATTGGCTCATGTGATTTGAAATTCTTTTAGTTTTCAATTTATTCAAATAATAATAATAATAAAAAAAAAAAAACGTCCCAACAATTCCGAAATTTGGGCTGTAGATAGATACAGTCATGGCCAAAAATATTGGCACCCTTGGTAAATATGATCAAAGAAGGCTGTGAAAATTAATCTGCATCCTTTTGATCTTTTATTAAAAAAAAAAAAAAAAAAAAAAATCTAACCTTTCATTGGATAATAAGAGTTTAAAATGGGGGAAATATCATTATGAAATAAATGTTTTTCTCTGATACACAATTAACAGCACACTTTTATTCAATACTTTTTGAAATCTCCATTTGCCAGTTTAACAGCTCTAAATTTTCTCTTATAATGCCTGATGAGGTTAGAGAACACCTGAGAAGAGACCATTCCTTCATCCAGAATCACTCCAGACCCTTTAGATTCCCAGCTCCATGTTGGTGCTTCTTCTCTTCAGTTCACCCCACTCATTTTCTATAGAGTTCAGGTCAGAGGACTGGAATGGCCATAGCAGAAGCTTGGTTTTGTGCTCAGTGGCCCATTTTTGTGTTTTTGAGGTTTGTGTTTGGATTATTGTACAGTTGGAAGATACAAACATGACCCATTATAAGATTTCTAACAGAGTCAGTCACTTATTATTTTTTTTTATCTGTTAGTATTTGATAGAATCCATGATGCCATGTGTCTAAACAAGCTGTCCAGGACCTCCAGCAGAAATATAGGCCTACAACATAAAAAATACAGCAGTATATTTCATTGTACACATGGGGTACTTTTTATCCCTGTGTTCACCAAACCCATCTTGAATGTTTGCTGCTAAAAAGCTCATTTTTTTTAGTTTCATCTGACCATAGAAGCCAGTCCCATTTGAAGTTCCAGTCGTGTCTGACAACTGAATATGCTGGAGTTTGTTTTGGATGAGTCAGGAACATTTTTTCTTGAAACCCTCCCAAACAACACGTGGTGAATTAGGTGTTGTTTGACAATTTTTTTTAAGCTTTTCTGACCCCGAGACTCAACTATTTTCTGCAATTCTCCAGCTGTGGTCCTTGGAGAGTCTTTAGCCACTCAAACTCTCCTTCTCACCGTGCATTAAGACGATATAGACACACATCCTCTTCCAGGCAGTTTTGTAACATTTTATGTTGATTGGAAATTCTTAATTATTGCCCTGATGGTGGAAATGGGAATTTTCACTGCTCTAGCTCTTTTCTTAAATCCAGTTCACTAATTTGTGACGCTCAATTATCTTTTGCTGCACATCAGAAATATATTCTTTGGTTTTTCTCATTGTGATTGATGATTAAGGGAATTTGGGCTTTGTTTTCCCTCCTATTTCTATTTTTGTGAAACAGGAAGTCACGGCTGGATAATTTCATGTTCATAATCACCCTGGAGTGCTCAAAATTGTGAATATGAATGGGAATATACTTCAGAGATATTTTACTCATAAGAATTTCTAGGGGTGCCAATAATTGTGTCCAACGTGCATTTGAGAAAAAAACATTTATTTCATAATGATATTTCTCCCCATTTTAAATTATTATTTGTTTTATTCTTATCACTTTAATTTGTGAAGGGACAACATCTTTCTTTTCATGATCCAATATAACAAATCTGACTGTAAAATTTGTTTTATAGTTGCTGTAATAAAAGTCATAAAGTAAAGCGTATAAAGGTCAAAGTTTGCTTTTCAAATGGCAAGACACTTAGTGAGAGACTTAGCTTTAGTCTGCGGGTTGTCACAAAATGATTCAAAAGACTCTTCAGCTTGTTTAATCTGAATAATCTTTCTTCATTGCTTCCCTTTCTGACCACAGAGTTGATTTTCTTTCCAAGCCTCCTACCTTTGGCTGGACCCAGTGACACTATTTGTCCACGGAGAGTGACATGCGTGTGTATGCCATCAACCAGTCTGAATGGAGGAGCAGAAGGGTCAACATGGCAAATGTGTCCATTAATCTACAATGACAGCTAACCTCCATCCGTCCTTAGGGCACAACAGAGCGAACGCCATGAGCGCATACACTACAGTGAAAATGAGCGCTGGCCCAGCTGAGTGGAATGCAGAGGAGATGGAAGCAGGGGGTTGATTTATGCAACAGCACAACGCCAGACCAAACTGTTCCTTAGCAAACTGTCATTTCTAACAACCCCTAAGCAACAGCCCCTCACAGTCACATTTCTCGGATGCTATCTGTCCAGAAAAGTAGCTTAGAAACTTCACGGTTACCAGTCTGTGTGCTGTTATCCCAATCCTCAAACGGGTGGTAAAGGGTAAGTATTGCATTATGGGAAAGATGACAAGTCAGAGCATTAGCTTGCACTGACAGCGGCATATGCCCGGGAGGTGGGGGGCCTGTATTAGCCGTGGAATCTAGCTCCTTGGGGAGAACAATGGCAGAAAGGTGCAATGACAGTTTTGATACCGTTTGACAAAGCTACACCCCTTACACTGACAATCTTACTGTTAGGCCTGGTCGATCCCTCTCAAGAAAGTAGCAGCGATCACAATGTCTAAGCATATCAACAGTTTCTTAGTTACTGACTGCACACAACATCTGCTACAAGATTGGGGGAAATAATAGCTCATGCTAAAGATGACTGACGTGACATCTATTTTTTTTTTCCCTTCCTACTGCACATCTTTAGCTTTATTGGCAGTCTTAGACATTAAATAATGCAGATATTAGGTGCTTTCGCATTAGATGAACCTTTTCATAGTTCTTAGAACTATTAGCGGAAGTTTCCACTTTTTGGTGTGTTTACACAGCAGCAACTAGGAACGTATTTTGTTCTAGAAACTCCATTTGGGGGAATTAATTTAGCTCCTACTTCAGAGTAGGGTCTTAAACAGTTCTATACGAACTACCAGTGATATACATGTACACTGATTGGCCAAACACATACAAAACACTGGCTATCCCGGCAATTTTGAGAAACCAAGTGAAAATATTTACTCTACGAACATGGAAAACAGTGATAATGGCATTTACCTGTTGTCTGCAGCATTGTGTTCTTTTCTCAGCCTTGATGATAAAACTACAAGTTGTCAGATGAGATTTAGGTAGATTAACATGCTCTTTTAATCAGGTAAATTGTGCATTTACATTCTATCTCCATTATCACAAACCCACAACACACAAAACAGCTCTGAACACGGCGTCCTCCATTCACCGGTTGTTGATGTTTGTAAATGCTGCGAATGTTTGCTTCAGAGTGCAAATGCAACCAGGAAAACGGCCTGAGAGAGAAATTGGTTCTATAGGAATGACCCTGCTGGCTAGTTCCTAGAACTACACAGTGTGATAGCACCTATTAACAGTAATTTAGAACTTCTTTTTTTTTTTCTTCATAATGTAGGGCAAGTCTACGGTTATTGTAGTTCTGGTTGTAAATAAAGTACAGTATCAAATTACTTAATTGGGTACTGACCCTTAGTTCCCAGTCTGTTAAAGGTCTGCAAAATTCAATTGCAATTTGCTGCAGTAGATTTTCCAATAAAGTAGCATAGAAGCTAGAATTCTACAAACATCACTCTTTATTCGATAATGAAAACAAACCTAAAGACTGGTACAGTAGGACAATAGTTGACCATTCTACGTATAGATAGATAGATAGATAGATAGATAGATAGATAGATAGATAGATAGATAGATAGATAGATAGATAGATAGATAGATAGATAGATAGATAGATAGATAGATAGTTTATTATAGATCTTCACTGGGGTTGCTGTCAGGAACATGGCAGCAGGCACATGAGCAGACGCTATTGTAAAGCTCGATGGCAGTGTGCAGGAAGAATCCCCAGCAGAGCTTCTTAGAGCACTTAGGTGGAATAAGCTGGTGGCTAAATGTGCTCAAAGATAGCATACCGAAGAGAGGATTTGCTGAATTGGCTTCAATTTGCCTCCATCTCTGCCACTGCCTCCAGTGAGGCCAAGGTGAGTTCAGCAGTGGGACTGAACTCGCCTGATTGGTTTGTTAAGGTACCTGGAATCACCTGAAATTGTTTGGCTCCTACTGTACAGACTGGCAAAATATTTAGAACAGCTTGCACCACACAATAAAAAGCATGAATTTTCTCAGAACGCAGAGTCTGTTGTGGCCTTTTTTGTACAGTTTGGCTATGTTTAGAGCCAATCCGCTTACCATCCCTTTGCCAAGTAGGACATGTTGCTGGATCAACTTACTGGTTCCGGAACAACTTTCCTATCAGACAGATTTTAGGGTTGAGGTTAGGGCTTAAACAACGTTTTATCAACTAGGGCTGCACAATATGTCAACGTTTTAGAAAAAAGAAAAAAAAAAAATCAGAAATGAACCATGATAAGCGTATTGTCGGGGTTAAGATACATTGCAATTTTAATGGAATTTTAATTGTCTTAGGACCCTGCATGGTGGCAAAGGACGTAATGGTGCCCGAAATGTGCCGAAATTCACATATGGTTAATCCGGCCCTATTCAGAAGGACTTTTCCAGACTGACATGAACCTATAATTAATAATAATAATAATAATAATAATAATAATAATAATAATAATAATAATAATAATAATAATAACAACATGTGGGAGTAAAAAAAAAAATAATAATAATAATAATCTCCTGATAATTTATCTTGATATCATTGATGTTATATTGCACATGTAAATTATTATAGTCTCCCCATTGTGTAACCTTTTTTTTAAATGTATTTATTTATTTATTTACTTATTTAATCAGGAAGGTCCCATTGAGATACAATATCTCTTCTACCGGGGAGTCCTGGTCAAGATAGGCAGCAAAGGACAAATTTACAAAGAAAGACACATCACCACACAGTGATCAAACGTAAAACACAATTGTGTAAAAACAATGCTAATCCAAGTCAGTTATTAAAATGTACACTGTTCTATATAAACAGACTTTAAAATATGTTTAAACATAAAGAGATATGGTACAGATTCCATATGCAATATAACTTGAAGCTCATTCCACATATACAGAGCATAATTAGAAAAAGTAGAAGGACCTATCTCTGGAAGAAATATTGGCATCTTAAAGCTGCAGTCCGTAAGTTTTGCCTCAGTAAGTAACAAGTCAGTCACATTTGTTCTGACCAACTGAGGAAAAAAGCATTACAATAAATTGCGCTTCCAATGGTGATTTAATCTATTGATCGATTAGCTCATGTCACATCAAACTGTGCAAATTATTATTATTGTTATACTTTATTCTCAAATTAACAACATCAGCATTGCGTCACTATGAGTATAGTATGTATGCATGTAGATTTCAATTTCTGTACAGTTTAATGTAATTGTCATACCATTCGCATTTCATATTAAGAAATTATTTGGTAACACTTTATAAAAAATGCACGATATGAATCATTAGGTAAGCATTAGTAAATAGTCAATTCATCCTATATAAAGCATTGTCCCAACATTAATAGTTATTAGTAAGCAGTTTGTAAATACAGCTATAAATGCCTTGTTCTTGATTTATAAGCATATCTATTACAAAGGAGATTTAAAGGCTCAGTTATCTTCCTAACAGAAAAAAATAAACAAACACAACACAGAGGGATACAGAACTCAAAAATATTTATTTCAAGATGAAAAAAAAATGAAACTGTCCAACTGTACACTTTAAATTTTCTTTTTAGTTGTACAGTTGTACAATTTCATTTTTGCATCTTGAAAAAAATATTTCAGTGTTCTGTATCCCTCGGTGTTGTGTTTGTTTAACTTGTCTGTTTGGAAGATAAATGAGCCTTTAAATCTCCTTTGTAAATGTTTTACAGGGTATGAATAGTCCTCACTTTAGATGAGCTCACAAATATAGATGGCTGGCAACTACTAAATGTTTTATAACTACCTGACTTAATCATGAATTACAGCAGGAATATGTGTTAATAAAGCATTTATTAACACACTGAGCAACTATTATCATGTGTCTAAATAATAAGATTTATAAATGTACATTTAAATAGTTTATTAATCATTTACTTACACTTTCTAAATGATCTTATGAACCACTGACAACTCCTAAATAACTGGTTTGTAAATAACGTAATAAGTTAGAAATGATAAATTGATCATTAATAAAGTATGAAAATACAATTATTAAACATCATAGATATGCTCAAGAACAAAACATTTATAGCTGTTTTTATAAACTGCTTACTAATGCCTATTAATTTTGTAATAATGCTTTATAAATAATGAATTGGCTATTTATTAATGATTAACTAATGATTCATAGTGTGCAGTTATTATAAAGTGTTACCAATTATTTTAACTCAAAAAGCAAACTATGATCCCTTCGAAACGGTTTTCTTTAAAATACAAATATTGTGTAAACTCAGGCTATCTGTAATCAGAAGCACATTTAAAACTGGAATATAATTTAATTTCATTCACATGTGTTTCATAAAAACATAATACTTTCCGTATTACAATCAAAATGATGCATTTAATAATTTCAGCTGCTCTGAGAAAAGGCTATAAACGATGTGCCACCTGCAGCATCCGCACATGCTATAGCCTACTAGCAGGGACCACTTTTTTTTTCATGTCTACAGACGTGATGCAGTGCCATGCTCGAATGTCCCACGAAAGCCTACCCGTATCACTCAAATTAGAAAACATTATTATAAGCTAAACGTTGTGAATCGGGCTAAAGTAAGGCAATAGTTTGGAACACTGGCTAGTTATGTACTTTTGATTGATGATTGATTTTGGATCATTTTTAACCAAAAAAAGTGTATCTGTTGATCTGGAGTTATAAATATTTGTGCAGTATGTCAACAAACTAAATATATACTGTGGTAATTTACCCACTAAAGCTTTTAAAATATATATATATATATATATATATATATATATATATATATATTTTTTTTTTTTTCTCCTTAAGCACAACGAAGTCCATTTTGTCATTTCATATAAATTACAGTGATGTGTGCAGACACTTGTACCAGTAACAAATAGTAAAGCAGCATGATAAACTACATCCAATTTTTTCAAAACATTTTGAGGTAGCATGCATATAAATGATATCACCATAATCCAATACTAATAGAAGAGTACTTACTGCTAAAATTTTTCGAGCAACAAAGGATAAATATTTTTTTAAACGAAATTAAAACCTATCGTTGGTCTCAATTTCTTTAAAAGACTATCGATATGAGAACTGTAAGTCAGCTTATCATCGAGCCAGATACCAAAATATTTATAAAATACAACCCTTTCAATCTGTGCACCATTTAAAGTTTGAATCCTAAAATAATAACCTGAACCATGTAAAAATCATGTATTTTTTTTTTTTTTTTAGCATTTAACACTTTAAGCTACCAAGTTTTCTGTAAAGAGTCCATTGCCACTTTTAAAGATGGAGCCATAGTGTAGATGA
This sequence comes from Acrossocheilus fasciatus, assembly GCA_036784905.1. Taxonomy (NCBI): domain Eukaryota; kingdom Metazoa; phylum Chordata; class Actinopteri; order Cypriniformes; family Cyprinidae; genus Acrossocheilus; species Acrossocheilus fasciatus. Next base: position 25,064,019 of record CM071951.1, on the reverse strand, counting down.
TAGTATCATCTGCATAAAAGTGTACATTTGCTGTCTCTACTCCTTTACCAAGTTCATTTATATAGATAGAGAATAAAAACGGCCCCAAAACTGATCCTTGAGGAACATCTGTCTTCACTATTAAGGGAGCAGAAACATAATTTTCTATGGACACACGAGTCTTTCCAGTCAAATAATTAGAGAACCACTTCAACACTATATCACTAAAACCTACACATTTAAGCCTTTGCAATAAAAGATAATGATTCACAGAATTAAATGCTTTTGATAAATCAATAAAAAGTGCATGCGCATGATTTTTTTAGGTTACACTTTATTTTGATATTCCACTTTAGACATTCTACTAATTATAAGTAACTTTGTAACTACATGTCAGCTACATGTCAACTAATTATCATTAATTTGCAACTGCATGTATACTAAATCTCAGTAGGGTAGGTTTAGGGTTAGTAGAATAAGTTGACATATACTTGCAAAGTTTCTCATACTCAGTATGTTGTATGTTGAAGATTGTATGACTTTTACACGGTCCAGGTTACCATTAAATTATTTTATGATTCAAACTTTAAATGGTACACAGATTGAAAGGGTTGTATTTTATAAATATCTTGGCATCTGGCTCGATGATAAGCTGATTTACAGTGGTTGTATGTTGTCTAAAGTGGACTATCAAAATAAAGTGTTACCTTTTTTTAATCATCCAATGCAGTTATTATATCATTAGTGACTAACATTGCAGCAGTTACAGTACTATGTCATTGTCTAAAACCTGATTGAGTTTGACATACAATATTATTAGCTGACAAATAGTACTTTAACTGTTCATTTACCATAGATTCAAACACTTAAGCTGTAACAAACAATCTTGAAATAGGCTGATAACTATCCAATTACAAAGGAATCTCCACCCTTTAGTAATGGTCGAATAATTGCTGACTTCCAAGAATTTGGTATCAGACCACTGCTTAAACTTAAAGGTCCCATGGTATGAAAATTTCACTTTATGAGGTTTTTTAACATTAATATGAGTTCCCCTAGCCTGCCTATGGTCCCCCAGTGGCTAGAAATGGCAATAGGTGTAAACCGAGCCCTGGTTATACTGCTTCACCTTTGAGAAAATGAAAGCTCAGATGTCCCAATCTGGAATCTTCCGTTTATGTCATCATACTGGGATAGGTTACCTCCCATTCTCTGCTTTGCCCGCCCATGAGAAAATGAGCTAAGACCGTGCGAGGCAAGCGCAATATAAATATTTTTTTCCTCGAGAGACATCATGGCTTGCAAACGAGCGAAGCATGACAGTTGCTCATTGTTTGGATGTACAAATGAACACCTAAGTATTTTTTTAGTTCCTTCATCCGAGCCTACGGCTAGCATTAGCTACATGATTATAACTGTAACAGCATACATGTGAAGTCACCTTTATTTATATAGCGCTTTTACCAATACAGATTGTGTCAAAGCACTTAACAGTATCAAATTGGAGGACAGAGTGTCAGTAATATATAATGGTAAGATTAAACACTCAATTTTCAGTTAAAGGCATTTCATTATTGAATTCAGAGATGTCATTGTCTAGCTCAGTTTAGTTTAAATAGTATCTGTGCAATCAAATCGGCGATAATCGCTAGAAATAAGGTGTCCCCAACTGAGCAAGCCAGAGGCGACAGCGGCAAGGAACCAAAACTCCCTCTGTGACAGAATGGAGAAAAAAACCTTGGGAGAAACCAGGCTCAGTCGGGGCGCCAGTTCTCCTCTGACCAGACGAAACCCACAGTTCAAAAATTTCAAGTTCTAACAATAGTAGTATTATGTAGTTAGGTATTGTATTATATTTTTAGTTATATTTTTTAGTTTTATTGTATTTTAATCGAGGTCTCTGGGGGTCATCTGGGTGTCCTGGTCTCCGCTGACGATCAGGCCTGCAGACATCATCTCTTGGTGCTGATCCACCATCTGATCATAGGAAAGAAACAGACAAATATTAGCGTAGATGCCATAAACAAACCAACTAAATTACCGTATCCAGACACAATATTTTAAACTAACCATTTGGAGACGTCCTGCTGTTACCGCTGAGTTGCAGCTTCTTCATCCGGTGCTTCTCCATCCAGATCAGATTCTGGGTCAAACTGAAAAGCTTGAAGGACTGCGTGTCCATGAGCCATTGCGATACATCCACTGTCAACACTAGCGCATGGTAGCGCAAGCTGGTTAAGGCCACACACCCACCCTCCAAGTTGCCCCGCCTCTCTCCTCCTCATTAGCATTTAAAGCTACAGACACAGAATGTTACGTGTGGTGTCTTCACGAAGTGCGAGGAGACGAAGGAGATAAAACTTAATTCTCTTTAATGAGGAATAAGCGTTCACGAATAACGGAAATAACATTAAATGACGATATTACACTTCAATATGACATAACATAACTTTAAGACTTGACAAAGGGGAACACAAAACTGAAGGCTTATAAAGGAAACAGGAACAAAAGAGCAAACAACATAATTAAACTCAGGTGGGGACAATCAAATGATAATTAACCAATGAGGGTAGGAACTAAACCAAAACAAGGAAAACTAGGACCAGGACAGACTGACATGTAACACAGAAATGGCAAGTCCTAAGGAAAGCTCAATGTGGGACGGGCTCGTAGTGGCTGAAATTCTGCACCAAAGCTGAATTTCGGGAAACAGACTTCAGATTCAGTACTAGGGACCACTTAGGCCTATATAAAAGCATCCAAAAAGCAGCATGTCATGGGACCTTTAAATTAAAAATAGAAGCAACAGGTCTCGCTATTAAGTATGCAGATATTTTTAAAAAGTAAGGCTCTATTTGATCAGAGCCAGCAGACTTTTTACAATCAAGACTTATCAAGGCTTTATGAACCTGAGATGGGGAAATAGGTAGAAAATTAAAAACATTTCGGTAACACTTTATTTTGATGGTCCCTTTTGAACATTCTGTTGACACTAAGTAATGTTGCAACTACATGTCAACAAACTCTCATTAGATTATTAGTAGACTGTCTGCTTCATATCTGCTAACTCTTTATTGTGATGGTCTCACAACAGACACTCTACTGACTGTAAGTAACTTTGCAACTACATGTCAACTTATTCCAACCCTAACCCTACCAGTCAACTAATACACTACTAACAATCTAATGAGAGTCGGTAGAAATGTAGGTGCAATGTTACTTATAGTCAACAGAATGTGTTAAAGGGACCATCAAAATAAAGTGAAACCAACATTTCTTATACAACTTGAAGAGATGGCCATATTGTCCTTACCATCTGCATCCACAGAGAAACCAGATGAAGTGATTGAACGTATATTAGTAAAATGTGTATTAAAAGCTTGTACTATATTACTTGTTTACCCTAAGAAAATCGGGAGCTGCTGGAGCCAAAGTAGACCTAGCTGATTATTTTTTCAGCTTCCAAAATTTATTAGGATCATTAAAATGTTTATTTATCATGCTAAGATAATACTCACTTTTTGCATTTTTTATAATTTTAGTGCATTTATTCCTTAGTACCCTATATTGTTCCCGATCACTAGCTCTATTAGTTGTTTAGCCTTGGTCCAAGCAATATTTCTTTCTCTGATGGAAGAAGAAACAGATGTATTGAACCATGGATTGTCTTTCCCACGAACTCCAAATCTTCTTAGAGGTGCATGCTTATTAATTAGAGCTAAAAAAAAATAGTCTTAAATGGGTCATATGGTGCGATTTCAAGTTTTCCTTTCTCTTTGGAGTGTTACAAGCTGTTTGTGCATAGATAAGATCCCTGAAGTTGCAAAGACTAAAGTCTCAAAACCAAAGAGTTATTCTTTATAAAAGTTATGACTCGACCAAGCCCCCCTAAAACGGCTCATTCAAACATGCCCCCACATGTCTACGTTACGGTGTGGGGAGATTTGCAAAACACTGCCCAAACATATATGCAATGAAAGAGGGCGGGACTTTAATTCTCGCTGTAGTATTGTCCTGGAGACGCTGTGTTTCGTTGTGAAAGCGAAACTACTTTCTTTGGGCTTCCAAAAGAGGACACAACTAGAAATCAGTGGTTAAGTTGTATTTACAACACTGTTCCAGAACAGTTCAACCCAAATATTTGAGTGTGTGCAGCACATTTTATGGACTATTTTCTGAATCTGGGAGTAGCCTGCCAGCTATGCTTCGTTTCTATAAAGTGGCGCAATATCAACTTTACAAGGCCAGTCTGACTGTTATGTTCTCTCAAATTAATTGTTTGATAATGCATTGAGTTAGTGTTCAGTGATGAATCGAGTTTGATTGTGCTGAAAGCATTCTGTCATGCCTGGCCAATGTAGGTGTTCATTGGCGGGGGTCTGAGAATGGGAGATAAAGAAAAGAGATACGATAAGTTCATGCTACCCGCTGTGTCTGTGTGTTCCTTATCAAACACAAGACTAACTCACAGCCTGTAAGTATGTTTTCATATTTAAAGAATTTGCCACTGACTATTCAAACGCGAGTTTTGAGCTTTGTTGAGTAGTGCTTGTTGTTTGTCGTTTCTCCGATCACAAATACAGACATGGTAATGTTTATGCGGCGCGATGCAATGCGGTGCAATGCAACGCGGTGCAATGCAACACAATGCGTAAAAAGACATTATAAGTCATTATAATCAGTAATTATGTCCCCACTGGATGCAACAAATGCCTCTTTTGTAATGGGTTTTATATCACAATACGGTAAGGGGCTTAACATTTCCGTCTCACGCTTGAGGTATTTGGCCAATGCACTGGATAGCTGGCCAATCAGAGCACGCCTCGCTTCTCAGAACAATGAGCTTTGTAAAAAATTGGCATGTTTCAGAAAGGTGGGGCATAGAAGAGCAACAATAATGTACAGTATGTGGAAAATAATGTGTTTTTTGAACCTTAAACCACATAAACATATTGCATTACACCAAGCACACAAAATAATGGGTGACACTTTATTTTGATGGTCCTTTTTTAACATTCTATTGACACTAAGTAGTGTTGCAACTACATGTCAACAAACTCTCATAAGAGTATTAGTAGACTGTCTGCTTCATATCTACTCACTCCTTATTGTGTTGGTCTCCCAACAGATATTCTACTGACTATAAGTCAATTTACAAGAACTTGTCAACTTAATCTAACCCTAACCCTACCAGTCAACTAATACACTACTAACACTCTAATGAGAGTCGGTAGAAATGTAGGTGTAACATTACTTATAGTCAATAGAAGGGACCATCAAAATAAAGTGAAACCAAATAATGTTCTTTTTAGCAACATAATATGACTTCTTTAAAATAATTCCAAGCCAGATCAACATCTGCCATATCACATACATGAAAAAACTTCACTATTATACAGATCATGTAAAAATGCTTACTCACTAAATGTGTTTTTATAATTTCTCCTAAAAATAGACTTATATTCAGGCAGTTTACAATTTCTGACACAGGCAACTGTACAATGGTCTCTAACATCATTACTAAATATTCCAACGGAAGAATACTTATGTGGAGAATTTGTAAGTATAACGTCAAGCAATGTGGACTTGTTCATATGTTTTAAATTCAACCTAGTTGGGGAATTAATTAATTGTGACAAATTTAAAGCATCGCAAATATCCTTAAATGATTTTGAAGATTTGGTTAACCAGTCCCAGTTCAAGTCTCCCAGCAATACAAAGTCATTGTCTGAAAACGTTTTCATATAGTCCAACAACAGTGTTAAAGCTTCATGAGATGACAATGGTGAATGATAGCATCCCATTACTATAAAATAAGGACCGCTGGAGAAGTGTAACATAATTATGGACAGTTCAAAACATTTTTGTTTGCTGATAGACTCTATCCAAGTACAGTTGAGTGCCGTTTTAACATAGATCACAACTCCCCCCTCCTTTTTTAGCATGATCTGTCCTATAAACATTATATCCGTCAATATGAATCATATTGTTCGTAACTGATGATTTCAGCCACGTTTCTGACAGGACCATAATGTCACAATCAGTCGAATTTGCCCAGACGCAAACTGCATCAATTTTATTAATTACATTTTATTTTATTAATTTTATTTTATTTTATTACATTTTATTAATTTCAGTAAGTTAAACTGTTTATTAATTAAACATTTAGATGGATAAGACGCAGTCCACTGCTGGTTTTTAGATTATCTGATTTTTCAAGTTGTGCCAGTTCAGGGCCTGGATTCAGGTGAATTTTACCTGATAGAAGAAGCAGAAGAATCTACAAGGGTTTTTTAACTTGAGAAGCTTTCCGTCTTTGTCTGCAAGCAGCCGGCGAGACAAACTGCCCTGCACTCCTTGTCCCTCTACACAGCTGCACGTGCTGCATCCGCTGTTCGTCACATTTAAACAAACTCGCAGGACGCGTTGCTGTAATCCAGTGGTTTGATCCAAAACGGAGCCACATCTGACTGGAAAAAGGTCACCGTACTAGGCGCAGTAATCCACATCAAAGCACCCAGTCCATCACTATCCTCCAATTTGTCTACTATTTGTGATGACAACACGATGCTACCCCATAGGTAGAACAGCCCAACTGGCCACATAGTTATCAGTTTTCTTTTATCAAATCTTCAGTTAGCCGATTATCTATCTTTCAAGTAAATCATAAAAACCTTCTCTAAAACACCATCACAAAAACAAGAACAACGTGGGACGTGGAACACCTGTGCCACCATCTTGAAGTGTGGTTTGGTTTGACTTTATTTTTTTATTTTTTTGTCACTGCAGTAAAATATTTTGTACTTCCTTTAAAAAAGTTAATGATTTCTTTACCCCAGAGAAAGGGAAGACATGTTTTTGGATGAGTCAGTATGTTTCTGGCTTTAAATTTACTTGAAAATAATTGACATTGATTTGACACATTAATCTTAGATTTATCCAACAACCATTTTATTGCATATATGTTGTGCAGCCATACTATCATTTTTGTTTCCCACTGATGTTAATGGTAGTTGGGATTAGGATTATTTATATTTCTTCCAAGACCAACAATAGATGTTGTCCAGGAACTTGAATTTAATCTTAGATTTATCCAACAACCATTTTATTGCATATATGTTGTGCAGCCATACTATCATTTTTGTTTCCCACTCATGTTAATGGTAGTTGGGATTAGGATTATTTATATTTCTTCCAAGACCAACAATAGATGTTGTCCAGGAACTTGAATTGGTGAAATCATGTCTGAATTAGTTTGGTGTTGGACTCCAAACTCCCAAGCCTGCGGGAGTGAAATGATGTTTCAAATATAAATTATTTAATTTGTGAATTACATCAGCTACAAGTGACTTTTTACAGAGCTTGAACTACCACAGAAGTTGGAGCTATTCCAGAATGATATTCTCTAAAGACCAAGTCCACCACTACAACCCCTAAAATCCTCCAAACAAATCATAATCTGATTGTCTTCCTATGCCAGCTAATCAGTGTTGCCAGATGTTGCTGCATAATACTGTTGAATAGCAGACCATTCAAAAGTTTGTTTTTTTCTTCCTCTCCAAAAAAAAAAAAAAAAAATGTTTCATGTTCGTATTTCTGTTGAATAATGAAAAAAGCTTAACTTTTTATGGAGGATAAATAAATATATAAATATGAGTAACTCGTGAACTGCATACATTTGGCTTTTACTGTTCTGTTTAATAATTAAAGAAGGCTAGCTAAACCTTTTAATGATTTGAATAAAATAAAATAAAAGTATGTTCGTAAAACATGATAAAAAAAAGAAAATACTTTGAAGCAATATATAAATCATACAAATAAAATTAAAAAAAAAAATACTAAGAATTTACTCACCTTCATGTTGTTTCAATGACAATGACAGCACATTGCTGTAAAGGAATGGTTGATAAATATCACCTTAGATAATGTAACTGAAAGATATGTATTTTCATTACTTTTCTTCACAATGTGAAGAGATTTCTTGGGTCTATCTGTTCCTTTGCCTATAACATTTGCAGTCTGGGGTCTTATAGTGTCATATTTGAGTAGTGTTCATCATAAATCCACCAGGATAACTACAGTATATGAAATCTTTTCACTAAGCTTAGTGAAAACCTTTTTTTTTTTTTTTTTCCTTCATACATCATATATCTTTCCCAGTCATACTTCATTCTTACTGTATATTGTCATATTGTCAACACCATAGCAGAAGATGAATGTGCTTGATGGCACTCTATAGCATCTCATCTCTTCAGAGAAGAGTTGTCTCCATAAATCCAGCTCAATTATTTATCACTAATAAATGTTTGGCATTAATTAATTGATCTCAAAATCTGATGTACTCCTAGAAAAACCCAGCCATGTCAAGTATTCAGTAGGAAAGTATTAATGGTGACAGGCACAAACCTATTGCTGCACTGCAGATGACAGCCAGCAGAGGAATCTTGTTCCTTGGTAAAGGCACCAAATGATCCTTATAAAATCAGCCTTTGTTTTACAGCAGTGCATCAATTGCGGTGAAATGCAAGCTTATGTTGGCAAAGCAACAAGCGTGAAGCAGAAAGGCCACCGAGACATCTGCTCAACACCATAAACAAGACTGCAGGGCCCGTTTGAAACGATTAAGACATCTATTATTTAATGGGAAAAAAAGAGGAGAACTGAAATGCTGTTAGTGCAAAAGTCTTAAGAAATTCTCACTATGCAAATGCACAGGACTAAAACAGAAAGAGGGTATGTGCGAGGGCTTGTGTTCTCCTTTTAAATATTTTATTTTTATTTTTATTTTTTTAATGTATACACCCTATAAGAAAGAGCACCAAACCCTATCTGTCACTGGGTAATAGTGATTGGTGAAGTTATATTACACTGAATAACAACTTTATTTATTTGTTTATTATTATTATTATTATTATTATTATTATTATTATTATTTTACTCACACAGTTTATACTCCTACACTACTACTACTACTTCTTCTTCTTCTTCTATTCCATAAAGATTTCAGGAGATGCATTCTATTAGTGCATTAATATTACAGAAAAAAACACAAAATAAATGCATAAACATATTTCAGTTTATTTTTCTTGACAAAACTGAAATGCAATTTAAGTACACTTTTTTTTCTAAAAGTCTAATCCTAATAACTGTTTCCTGCAGCAGCTTTTCACGTATATTAAATCAACAGAATTGTTTCACGTGCTGCTAGCTAACCAGATTTCAGATGAATAAGATGAGTGCGTGTCTGTGTGTGTATTACTTGAGAGGGCGAATAATGGAAATTGAGACTTTACGTATTGATTTGGATATTTGCCAGTAATTTTACTGACCTAAAGCATGAAGCTTTCGAAAGTGGCACAAAGGTAAATCATTTACAAACGTCAGATGTCTGCTACAACAAAAAATGTAAATGAGGTTATGTTACTCCATAGATATTCTGTCAGATATCAGAGTGATAAAATTTCCAATAACCAATATTCAGTCAAATTCAGCTCCAAGGGTAAATACAGTATACCGACTTATTTTTATATTGACATATATACAGCATACTAAAAAAATAAATAATAATAATAAAATAATAATAATAATCCCACACTAACAAATATTATGACAAATGAACTTCACAATGATGTACTTCCTTTTTCCATCAAATACAATTACACGTACAGGAAGTCTTGCTCAGATTGTGCTTCTAACCCATATTGCAGTATTTCCAAAGAACAACCTGGTGCTCTGCTCTGATTCACAAATGGATACACCGTAGGGAAAGTAATCATTCCTGATTGCAATCATTATAAGCACCTCTTGACTATCGCTGGAAGGGTTTTTTCATATTTTGACAAAGCCATCAAACAAATCCAATACGTTTCAATCCACTTATTGTCTTTCAAATTAGGTTGGGGCCCTGCGTTCAGGCCTTTTGCATCAAACTAATAGTCTGAGGCCATGCGTTGCCTCTTGTAGAGTTTAAAGCAAGTCTACTACAGTATGCAGATGCTCTAATACATTATTAAACTAATTTGGTTAATTAGTTAAAAAGTCTCAAGTGAGGCCAGACTTTTCATTTATAACTTCGGGAATTACTTCACCCTGTTTAGGGTGCCACATGATTGGCATCTCTGTGTTGTTATTTGTTGCGGTTTTGCTAAGGTAGTCACAAAGCTGGGACATTTCTCCATCTGCCTGGACAGTTTTATGGGGTTCTGTCTGACATATTTGCAGATGCCTAAATGATTGCACAGGGAGTGACTTTCCCACTAAGGAAGGAAAGCATATCCGCTATGAGGAAGTATTTTTGTAGATGAATGACAGCTGTGAAAGCAGGCCTGGCTACGGCAGGCTTAGCCGGCTCTGGCATATCAAACAGACACTGTTTTTTTTTTTTTTTCTTTTTCTTTTCAGACTGATATGTTCCCCACTATGTCTTATAATTCACCAGTGTTGAACAACCAATGTCAATCACATTTTCAAAGGGAGAATGCAGGAAGAATGTATGTTGAAGGTAATAACACCAAATGTAGCCTTGAATAGCTCCATGCTATGGTAATAGTTCAGCGCTGATTTGTTGACTGATCAAATCGAATAAACCATAAAGCTCTAGGGCCATGAATTCTTCACATAAAATCTTTAGACAGCATTTCCTGGAGCCATGATGAATATTATGTGGAGTAAACTAGTTAGTTGACTAAGCTTTCTTTCCAGCCTGTTGTAAAGTCTGTTTGAGGAATGGTTAAATCTCTTATATCGACAGCTACGGCTGGCCGAGTCACCATTGTGCCGGTGGCCAGCATTACTGAGGTCTGTGAATGTGTCAACCAAAGGCTCAGGACCCGGAGGGGTCTGCCCACATTGGTTTAATGGAAAATGTCTCAGAAAACTGTTCAATTCAAAAAGTCCATTGCCTTTCGCTTTCTCTTGAGAGACATTTAGACCTTGCTTGGTAAAAGGACCGCCAAGGCCCTGGAAATTTTCAACAACATTAGGAAAGTGTGGAGTGGAAAAAAAAAAAAAAAAAAATGAACCTGTAAAGAAAAACGGGGAAAAGCCTGAAGGTTTTTAAAAACATTACTGAACCTCTGCTGAACTTAAAATGGCAGTGCAGTCTCATAAAGGAAGCGTTACTCTAGTGACTTTTATCTCAAACCATCAAAATCTGTCACTCTGGTGACACACTCACCTCACCTTAAAGTCTTGGCAAGGTGTTTGAATGAGACAAAGCACATACATGTATGTGTCTTCTATAATGTTTCAGATTATATTATATTAATTTAGTTTATTGTACTGTTGTGGTTACACTTTTATTTTTAGGTGTCATTGTTACAGTTTAGTTACATATTTAAGTACTGAATAATACGAATTAACTACATGTACTTACTATATGATTATGGTGTGGCTTAGGGTTACTTGCATGTAACTATGCATAAAGTAATATATTGTAATTATAACAGTATAAATGTAGCATGAAACGAGAAAACCTAAAAATAAAGTGTTACCTACTGTCATATAGGTATTGAGAATTATAAAAAGCACCATAAATTTGTCAATAAGAATCCACATTTCTAGCCCTCTGAAAATTGTTCTTTCAGATAATGTAGTATAAATTAACTAAAAAGCCACTTAAGTATACTTACAGACAAGTGCACATTTATGACTATGCTTCATAACAAATGTTACTACATTTTTAAACAGCAGAGTTTTAATGTGTGTGTGTGTATATATATATATATATATATATATATATATATATATATATATATATATATATATATATATATATATATATATATATATATACTACACTACTAAGGCGTTTAATATTAATTAAGTGGAAAAGGGAGGACACCCCAACTCATATATAATGGATTGTCATGCTTTAAAAACATGCACTAGATCAAATATATGTCAAACACGACATTTAAGTTTAAATAAAAATCACATTAAAGAATATTTCAGTTTACCATGAATAATTGGCAGTACAGTCGGCATTTTATTTTTAAAGGCAAATTTAAGTAAATATGAAATTATACAACAATGTAGCCTACTGAAGTTTTACCTAGGTCAAAAATCACAATACTGATGTCAAATCAGAAGTAATTTGCCTTTAATAAAAAAAAAAATATATATATATAATCCATTTTTAAAATGCAATTAACATGCAGTTAAGTGTGTGAAAACATTGCATTGCAAGTTTGTACTTGATAGAATTGCAACCATATTCTTTCAAAGTATATTATTTCCGTAGCAAGTAATCTTCTTTTTAAAAGTATGCTAGTGTACTTCTTTTTTTCACAGGAGTTTAAGATGCTCTAAATATACATTTATTTTTCTTTCTTTCTTTCTTTTCATTCAAGTGTTTTGACCGTGAGTAACACCCTAAAAGTGTAGCCTTGGGAAAAATAATGGATTCCTGCAAGTTGAATATGACAACAGAGTGACTTCATAGTGCAAGATAAAAGTGGCTCATTGTGTGCCGATTAGTTCATTAGGATGTCAGATGTGAATACACCAGTGTTCTAGATAATAAAGAAACATGTTTGTTGAGAGAAACACAAGTGTTACATATGGCTTGCAGGTCAGCCATTGTTTCGTCTTGCAGCAAAAGTAAACTGTCAATGGACTTCAGTAAAACAATTACACACTGAGATGTCATCACCTCCAGGGACGGATCTTCACCGTGTTGACACTTCATCATGGGGCCGTGTGACAAAGCTACCACTGGTGTCATTCCACTCTTAATTCACTTCAAGTGTGTCAATTATAGACATCCTTTGCTGACTAATCCATTTAACTTGTGGCCAGCTGTCACCAGGGTGAAGGTTTGTGAAAAAAGAAAAAAAAAATGACTCAGAAAAGTGAAGATAGATTTAAGAAAAGGTATAATTTGCTTGCCACATGGGTAGATATTGTGGCATCTAATGCCAGGATATTCATACATTTTTCGGTTGCATTTCAAAATTTCTTACTTTAGATACTGGTGAATCATGCTGCTATGGAATATGGTATTTTTTATCTTATTGTGTTAATCTTATTGAATACAGTTCTTCAAATAAATAAAGATAGATAGATAGATAGATAGATAGATAGATAGATAGATAGATATAGATAGATAGATAGATAGATAGATAGATAGATAGATAGATAGATAGATAGATAGATAGATAGATAGATAGATAGATAGATAGATAGATAGATAGATAGATAGATAGTAAATAAATGTTCTAGCAGATGCTCTGACTGTTTTATTTATTTATTTACTTAGGTACTGCTTCACTTGCTGGAGTAGATCCCTGCACAACATTTCTTTACTATAAAAAAGTTGCAAATCTCAAAATATATCACTCATGCCTTGAAACACTGTTCTGTGCAGCACAGTTGGTAGGTTGGCAGGGAAAAGTGCTATGCAGCTCATATTTCTGCAACAAAGGTCTTGAAAGGTCACATTTTTTCCTTCTAAAAATTATTTAAAACTTTTTCTGTACTTTAGGAAAAGTGTCACTGCTCAGTTTGGCTGGTAGAAAATTGCATAGAATGTCAAAAACTTGTGAGTTACTCATGAAAGACCCACAACCTTATAAAATCACCAATCAACCTGTCATGTGTCTTTTATTGTAGCATAGGCAAGAATGAAACATATCACACAGTAAATCAAACATCCTGAAACTAAAAAAAGAAAAGAAGAAAAAAAAAAGTTAAACTTTTGATAATGAAAGGGATCTAGCTGACTTCAAAAGGTAAAAGCCATGCAATTTCAGTCTATTCCGTTTCTATAACAATCACTGAACTGGCAGCTCATAGTGCTTAACTATACTGGGAAATGAAACAAAACAAAACAAATTAATTAATTAATTAATTAATTAATCTGTTTCACAGAAAATGGCATCTGTGGTTGGCAAAAAAATAAATAAATGTTTCAGGTATAATGGGATATTTTTCAACTTATAACTATATATTTCATTAAGTGCCAGTAGTCTCCTTTAACTTTTGAATTTTCAAAAGCTGCTTTGTATTTTTAAAATATGCTGATAGCCACCATGATAATACAAGTAGTACAACAGTTCATTGTCAGACATGGTGTATAGATGGCACACACGGTCTTACACACCAATACATTGATGCAATAAACATAATAATAACAATAATAATACAAGAAAAAAAACATACTGTTCAAATAAAATATAATCATATGTCTTGTATAGCAGGTATCTGGAAATGTCCTTTTACTATTTAGTGTTTTTCACCATTTATTGTATAGTAATTCATACTTATTTATTTAAAAAAACTATTTCATCATAGTTTTACAAAAAAAAAAAATAATAATAATATATATATATAAATGTTCTAGCAGATGCTCTGACTGTTTTATTTATTTATTTAATATAATGTTAAAACATTTACAGTTACCAGTACCATATATGAGTGTTGTGTCATGATCTCAGATCTGTTAACTTACAGAGACACAGTCAAAAAAATAAATAAATAAAAAATAAAAGACAGTAATCAAATGCAGTATTTGATGATTACAGACCTGTCTGTGACTCAGAGTCTTGCAGTGAAATGTGTTTTGCCTGGAAATGTCATCATCAATGACAACCTACAGCCAATAAGAGAGCAACATTGAGGGAAAGGCATTTCAAGTAGTGTTCAATACAAAGCCAATTGACATCCAGCTCCACCTCACTGAACATTATGGGTGGAGTTTGACCTAGTCCAGCTTTACCTCTGTGGACCTAATGGATGGAGTTATGTTTAGTGATAGGATAGTGGGTAGGGTTAGGGTATGGTTGAGGTGACTAGCTCCACCCATTATGTCTAGAGAGGGAGAGCTGGACACCAAGCTCCACCCATTGGCTCTGCAGTTAGCAGTCTCTGTTTACAAGTTGCCCGGGGGCTGCACATGAAAGCTTAGGCTGCTAAATTGTTGCCTTGCTGCCTGAAAAGGCAATGACAAAAAAATAAAAAAATAAAAAATAAAAATAAAAATAAAAAATAGAGCAAGCTTAATGAAATCTAAGGAAATGTTTAATTACCATAATAACAATTTCTCATGAGAAATTTAAAACGTGTGTGTGTGTGGGGGGGGGGGGGGTCAAAACTCAACCTTTACACACATACTGACCACAAACCACAACTTTCATATGCCTTATTATATATATATATATATATATATATATATATATATATATATTTTTTTTTTTTTTTTTTTTTTTTTTTTTTTTTTTTTTTTTTTTTTTTTTTTATTATTATTTAATAATTTTAGTTCAACCGTCACATAATGGAATGATTGTGGGATATCAAAGGCAGTGAAGCATACATATATGTATGACAGGAAATGAAGCTAACATTGAATTTAGATGCAACTTGATGCTTTCCGATTTTGGAATGCATCCTACAAAGGCAGCATTTTGCAGCTTTCGGACACAGTTTGTGTATCACCAGTGAGCTTCTACGAACAGTCTTGGGAAACGCCACCTTAAGCTATTTCAATATTAAACAGGAAGCTCATTTTGACTTGTGAATCTTTGCACATTTCCATTCTTAACCTCCACAGACAATTGAGCTCAAGGGTTTCTTGTGGAGTATGGTGCTAACGGCACCAAGGCCATAGGTTACAGTCCTAAGGAAATCACATGCTAACAAAATTTAGCCTGTGCAATGAATGACTATCAATTTGAATCAAATGCACAAAAGTACACAGGGACACCTGGGAAAACTAAAGTTTCATAAAATTTCCAATAAGACTTGAACCCAGATTTTTAGCCACAATCTAAATAGATTTTTCTTACCACTTAGCCACTGGCTGCTTTACGTCCCTCAGTTGAATGCTCCATCAGCTACACTTAGGCTGACCTCCTCACATGTTCCATGTATGAAATTACACACGTCATCAATTAAGGAAGCATATTGCATGCTTTGTACGGCCTTTGTGGTGGTGACAGCTTCAATGTATTATAACATTTTTTTTTTTTTTTTTTTTAAATGGGTGAAAGCAATTTTCAGTTCCTTATGAGAATCTCCAGAGAGCGTGATAGCAAAGCGTCTTTACTCAGTAAGTGAAACATGCCCTAATGCCCTGTCATTCTTTACCGTCTCCTTTGATTTATAAACCTGTCAGTGTGTATAGTGGCTCCACATCTTTGTGGCTTGTAACTTTGCCTCTTTTAATGCGCATGTTTGATGTATGCGATTCATGTCTGACAGTCGCAAATATGCAGCTGCATTGATTGGCTAAAAGGAATGAATTGAATCCTTTTACATGGATTTACTTTGGAATCAGGTGACTTGGGTCTCAGTTGAGCATTTAAGTCTAACTTCTGTGAAATGCCTATACACTTCTACAGTAAGATTATAAGGCACCTTATGAGTATCTGTAGATTATTTTCCATTTTTAAAACATTTCACCCCAAAATGAAAAAAATAAATAAATAAATAAATAAAAAATCCTGTCAAAACGTACTCACGTACTCATGTGAAACAATCTTCTTTAATGTCTTTCCACTGAACGACAGTTCATAGTGGCCATGCTTCAGAAAATGATGACCGTTTTGTGAACAAATTATTCTTGTCAGTCTTTTAACTTTTTAGTGAATCTGCTGAATCGGTTTTTAACCAGTCTGAATCAGAATGAATCTATCTCAGTGGTTCTCGAGTCACTGAGAATCTGACATGTAATTGAGAATCTGGCTGATTTAGGGCCTGTTACTTTTTTTAGGCAAATAGCAGGATTGCTAGGTTTTTAGTATAGTCTACTGCAAAAGCAATTTACATGGATTTACATAAAAAGTCTGTGTTTTTATTAGATCAGTTTTAACTGCAACAAACTGAACTGAGACACATTACAATAAACACTAAAGGGGAATATTTGCTGCATCCTATATGGCTTAATTTTAATATTTTAGATTGTGCAACATGCCATTATGTGATGTCAGGAATCACATTAAGCTGTAAATGAACTGCAACATACAGTATTTATTTGAAATGGTTTATTGAAACTAATTGTTTGAAGGAACTGATTCTTGGAAACGAGTCAGATATCCAATCAAAACAATAAAGACACCAGTGTCATAAACATCAACAATATGAATACTTATTGACTATTAATATATGTGAAATCTTCTATATGAAGCCATATGAAAGCTTTGTGCATTCACTGACATCTAGATTTAAAATGACACATTATTGTTATTGACACCAAAATAGCATTATGGAATTGTATGACACAAAATTTTAATTTATTTTATGAGGAGCATTATGTGATGTTTTATTAACAAATTTCAGGAGGAGCTCACACAGATAATTAACACGGCCAATTCATCATCGGTAATTACACCACCTATCCAATCAGCACGAGAGAGAACCCCTATAAATAATCAAGCAGTCTTACCTTCATTATCTCTTGTCTTCCAGCATCCCTCCACCACCCCGACTCCTCACCTTCAGCCCGTTTCTACCCCAGCACGGGGAGGAGCACTCGGGTGGGGGGAACGCTCTGGGTCCGGGCTAAATGCTGAGCTCGGACCCCTCTCCCCGGACAGGGGGAGTACCCTGGGCTCGGGAGTGATTACCGAGCTTGGAGCCCTCCCCCTGGACAGCACGCCAAATACGCATAAACTTTACTCAGTTTATTATAGGTAAGAGTGAACTTGTGAAATGTTAACAGTTTATGAGGTCATTTCAGAACGGTGCTTCTAATAAATGCATGCTTTTCAGTAACACATTCATTCACACAAGTTATGCTTTGCTAAGCAAAGCTTACTTGTAATATTGTGATAGTGTAATGCAGGCATGAGGCAAGTCCAAGTTATCTCAAGCTTCAAAGGTCAGCAGTTAATCAAAAGAGGGATTATCTTCTAATTAACAAACTATGAGTTAAGGGATAATTGCCTTTAAAAAATTGAGGCTTTGATTGTTCTTTAAATAGGGAATCATGGAAAGTGAAAGCATTTAGCCTGATGCACTTGTCTCAAAGGACTTTGTCATGCATTCAACAGATATTTAATATGCAAAATTTGCAGAACAGTGTTGCATTAAGTAATCAAACTCTATTAAAGCTCTGAAATATCATCTTAAAATATAAATAAATAAGAAACTCCCGGTCAGCACTTGATGTTTGCCAATGCTTGTATATGTGTGGGAACATCTCCATGTTTAAATTGAGGGGCTTTTTGAGGTGTTCTATTACTTTTCATATTTACATAAAACAGCTGAAAATGACTCTTTTGACTTGGGCCAGTAATCTACTGCCCAAAATGTTCTGGCATAGCGGTGAGCAGTGCCGTTTCTAGCCATTTTGACACCCTAGGCGAAATCCCTATAAGCGCCACCCAATTATATATATAATTTATTTTTCAGACATCAGTTTCTTGTTGCATTTAAATTGGTTGTCATCGTAATGACACTAATGTGTGGAAATTCAGCTTATTGTGAGTTCCACAAATCTGAACGCATCAGGCCTATTTGTAAATTGACTGTTAAGATAAAACATTTTGCACAGTTTGTTATCTGTGATACCATTATAGCCACTGGATGCCTGTATAGCTCTATGTAACAATCCTTAGTTGCTAAAAAATTGTCATCACACATAAATTAATTTTATTACATTTGGATTTGGATACATGTTTAGGTATCATCAGTGGCTACTTTTTGACTTTATCAGTTTTTTTGTTCAATTGTTTTGTTGTTGTTGTTGTGTCAGTTATTGCATTATTATGTCAGTCAAACCTATAAGACCTTTTGTTACCCCAAACTACGTAGGCCAATAAAAGCCTGATCAGTGACAAAAGTAATCAGAATGCAGCTACTTGTTCTTTTATTACTCATTAAACTTCCCCTTTAAATAACGTTACGCTCTGCCCTCTATATGTATGACGCTACTCCTTTTTTTAAGCGCTGTTGGAAGCAAATTATTATTTATTTATTTTTTTTATTGGAGGAAAATTAATTGATTGAGCATTTCGACACTTCCATAAGGATGCATTCAATTTGACAAAGTGGTTTAATAAAGTATGTATCGATCTTAATTGTATTTATTTTAATTGGCTGTAAAAGTTTTATATGGGAATATTACACAACACACCGAACCTTTAACAATGCATTGGCGCAAAAATGCACACCTTTTAGACCAGTTTCACATGAAACATGATTTCTCGACTGCCACAAATACTGCCTAAACAAAATACTGATTTTGTGCACTTTTTATGTACCAATATTTTAAATTGGCCTTTGAACTTGCATGGCAAAAAAAAGCCTTACCTTGCCAAAACATGGACAGAACACACTGATCTAATACCAATTTTGAGCGCTCCAAATCCAAATGCAAACTTTGCATGCAACAATCAGAGGCAGCAATTGACAGCGCTCTGATCCAATGGCATACAGGCATCGTCAGAATGACAGTACTCTTGCCCAATGATGTTGGGGGATCCAGTGGGAGTGGCAATCATATTTCAGGGTGTCCGTGCCACTCTTGATCACAACCCTGTTAAAATGTAGCGGCTGTATGTGCGCTCATTGATGCCCCCTCCAGCTGGTGGTGCTCTAAGCGACCGCCTAGCTTGCCTATGCCTAGAAACTGGTGGTGGGTATTTCATGAGCAAACATCACTCGTTTCCTTCATAAAACATAAAAAAATATATATTTAAAAAAATCAGTTTGACTCGCCATTTGAGAGCAGAGCAGAGCCAAGAAAAATCATCACAAAAGAGCCATTGTGTGTGTGATTGTCTGACTACAGAAATAGGAGTATGTGTCTAAGTCATCATACAGATGGAAAAAGACAGTTTATGCTCTGATGTGATTGGATAATGTTTCTTTTGAGTCAGAATGAGGATTAGTAAACCATTGACAAACTCTGCATGTAAGAAGCAATTTCTTCTTCTACTAAAATTGACAAGTTGTCATTGGACTAACCTCCTGTCAACCAGAGTCAACTGAGAAGTCAAAAAGAAGACGGCATTTAAAGTGACATGGGTTGGGGAGTCCATGCCAGTGGGTGAAGATGTCAACGAGCTGACCTTTCAGAGGATCTAATGAGGACATGCATTGTTTTTTTGGTCATTAGAGTGTCTTACCAGATTTCAGGTTTGTATCCATGGTATTGTATTATTATTATATATTTTTTGTTTTCCTCAATATAAATAAAGTTCATCATTTCATTGTACACCACAGTAACATCATGCCTGAAATTAGTATTGTTGAATTCAGTGGACAAGAAACCTCTGAATATATCCAGACTTTGAGGTTATCAACTTTCATCTCAGATGAGGCAGTGTGTACACCTAGGACAAACACACTCCTTTCCCGCTTCATTTTCTCTTTTATCTACTGTTGTTGTGCCTTTATCGTTGCAGCCCCCAACATTATCGAAGCAGCACAGCTCAGCAGATTCAACAATGAACATCAGAAGCGAGACACATTTGTCACTTGACCCGCAGTGTTGCTGGAGGATAATAGAGCCATAGAGGCACAGCACCTGCA
Organism: Acrossocheilus fasciatus; assembly: GCA_036784905.1. Taxonomy (NCBI): domain Eukaryota; kingdom Metazoa; phylum Chordata; class Actinopteri; order Cypriniformes; family Cyprinidae; genus Acrossocheilus; species Acrossocheilus fasciatus. The sequence goes on along the minus strand of CM071951.1, from coordinate 25,043,568 downwards.
ATATCACTGTGTTTCAGAGGGCCAAACAATGACACGGCAATTGAGAAATGACAAGAATAATGGCAGGGCACGGAAGAAATTTCATGCGCTTCATGCATTTGCACTCAGGATAATGGTGATATTAGCATTTTGTTTTTATTTTTAGTAGGTGAAAACTTTCACTTGGCATCAAATTAACATATATTTTCTTGCAATCTTTTTTCTTCTGCATAATTAATAATCAGCTAAACATTTTAAATCGGAAACAGTGAGCAAATATAATTTATATAGATGGGAGAAGAAAAAAAAAAGGGCCAGTAATTCTACTGTACCAGCTACCAGCTAGTCCCTTTCAAGAAAAGTCAGTTCACTCGGTGGCCATATTTGCAATACTTTTGAGCAGCTAATTTGAGGATGCAAAACTAACTCCTATTTACTGGAATGGGAAAATACCAAAATCTGTCTGACAAACTCATGATAAAATAACAAATAAGCAACAAAATATTTATTCGGATAGTCCACTTGCATAACTGCAAGTAATTTGCAACTGCATGTCAATTAACTCTCATTAATTTGCAGCTACATGTCAACTAACTTGAGTATTAGTTGACAGTTAGGTTAGGATTAGGAACTGGTTAGTAGAATAAGTTACTTATGGTCAGTAAAATGTCTGTTGGAGGACCATCAAAATGAAGTGTTAGCAGACATTAAGCAGACAGTTTCCTAATACTCTGATTACTGCTAGTTGACACGTAGAGGCAAAATTACAGTTAGTAGAATGTAAAGTGGACTATCAAAATAAAGTGTTACCAAATGTTGCCATATTAAAACGTGTTTATTTAGGGTGAGAAAGCCAATGCACTTGTGCTGTCCCATATCAGGAAATTGACTGCACTTAATGGTAGCTGCAGTGACTTTACCAAGTGGTAATTTGTGGTGCGGCTACATAAGGGGGATGTTTATAAGCGAGCCTATCAAGCTATTTGTGTAGTGTCAGCTGTCTTTGTATTACTAGGTGTGTTCGACTTGAAGCGGCGCTGCGCATAATGATGTAAGTGTATGACATCAAAGTACCGCGAGAGCGATTCAAAAGCATAAGGATCCATCTGATCTCTTATTGCTCTCGCGGTACTTTGATGGCATTCACTGATCATTCTGCGCAGCGCCACTTCAAGTCAAACACACCTATTAGGCTTGTTTGAGATGAGCAAAATCTGCGCAGAACTGATCACCGGTGATCACCGCCAGATGCATGCCGGTTAGAAAAGTGTCTGAGTTACGTCTGCCTTGCTCTGATGTCATGCTGACATGTGCCAAAAAAACTGGCGAAGGCGAGGCGGCCGTGTTGGATTGAGCAGTCGCGCACAGTTGACTCCTATAGTTTTTGATATTTTTCATACTCTGTGTGGTCAGTTCACAGCAGTGATAGAAATTAATATTTTCCAATAAGTTTGGATTCGAACCTTTTATGGCCATTTTTTACCTTTATAAAGCTATTTTTTACTAAAAGTGTACATCATTTTAAGTCAAATTCTTACATTTAATCAATGAATTATAGTAATTTAGGCTGTTACTAAACAAATGAAATCAGTATGGCCAATAGGTGGCAGCAAGTCACTGTTAATAAGTGAGTCATTGCGATTGAACCAAATCATTTAAACGATCGATTCATTCAGGAATAAAACACCGTTGTGTTGCTCAGAGACACAAAACAGTGCTGTGGCTATGTTTGAAATGTTTTTTTTTTTTGTTTTGTTGTTGTTGTTGTTGTTGGCGAAATAGTCAAGTCAAGTCACCTTTATTTATATAGCGCTTTTAACAATACAGATTGTGTCAAAGCACTTAACTATCAAATTGGAGGACAGTGTGTCTGTAATGTATACTGATAAGATTAAACACTCAATTTTCTCAATTTTCAGTTAAAGGCATTTAATTATTGAATTCAGAGATGTCATTGTCTAGCTCAGTTTAGTTTAAATAGTATTTGTGCAATCAAATCGACAATAATCGCTAGAAATTAAGTGTCCCCAACTGAGCAAGCCAGAGGCGACAGCGGCAAGGAACCAAAACTCCCTCTGTGACAGAATGGAGAAAAAAAAAAAAAAAAACCTTGGGAGAACCCAGGCTCAGTCGGGGGGGCCAGTTCTCCTCTGGCCAGACAAAACCCGCAGTTCAGTTCCAACTGCAGCCATGTCAGATTGTGTAAAGGGCTTATCTGATTGCCGTGGTCTTGTCCCGATGGAGCATTTTAATTTATAATTTAATGCATTTGTTACATTTGGGTTTTATTCATTATTTGAATACTCGGTCTATTTTTATAATATATTTGTTAGTTTATTATAATTTAAATTTATGTATCTGGGTCTCATCTAGGTGTCCTGGTCTCCGCTGACGATCAGGGCTGCAGACATCATCTCTTGGTGCTGATCCACTATCTGATCAGATACGGACTGAGAAACAGAATAAGAAAGAAACAGACAAATATTAGCAAATAATTAGACAAATATTCTATTATTCAAATTCTTTAACGGATTTGAATAATAGAAGTGTATTAGTGTGTTATGTGTAAGACAGGTTAAAGAGATGTGTCTTTAATCTAGATTTAAACTGACAGAGTATGTCTGCCTCCCGAACAGTGTTAGGTAGATTGTTCCAGAGTTTGGGTGCTAAACAGGAAAAGGATCTGCCACCTGCAGTCGATTTTGATATTCTAGGTATTATCAAACGGCCAGAGTTTTGAGAACGCAGTGGACGTAGAGGACTATAATGTGATAAGAACTCGCTCAAGTACTGAGGAGCTAAGCCATTCAGGGCTTTATAAGTAATTAAAAGGATAGTTCACCCAAAAAATGAAAATTTGATGTTTATCTGCTTACCCCCAGGGCACCCAAGATGTAGGTGACTTTGTTTCTTCAGTAGTACACAAACAAAGATTTTTAACTCAAACCGTTGTAGTCTATCAGTCATATTATGCCAGTCAATGGGCACACAATCTTTGGGAGAAAAACAAAAAACAAATCCAAATTAAACCTTGCGGCTCGTGACGATACATTGATGTCCTAAGACACGAAACGTGAACTGAACAGTATTTATATCATTTTTTAATCATGTATCATCACGAGCCGCAAGGTTTAATTTGGATTTGTGTATGCATGTTTTTTTGTTTGTTTTTTTCTCTCAAAGATTGTGTGCCCATTGACTGGCATTATAGGACTAACAGACTAACGGTTTGAGTTAAAAATCTTTGTTTGTGTTCTACTGAAGAAACAAAGTCACCTACATCTTGGATGCCCTGGGGGTAAGCAGATAAACATCAAATTTTCATTTTTGGGAGAACTATCCCTTTAACAAGATTTTAAAATCTATACAATGTTTGATAGGGAGCCAGTGCAGTGTTGACAGAACCTGGCTAATATGGTCATACTTCCTGGTTCTAGTAAGGACTCTAGCTGCTGCATTTTGGACCAACTGTAGTTTGCTGATCAAGCGTGCAGAACAACCACCCAATAAAGCATTACAATAGTCTAACCTTGAGGTGATAAACACATGTTTATATGTATTTCTGCATTTGACATTGAGAGCATAGGTCGCAATTTAGATATGTATTTGAGATGGAAAAACGCAGTTTCACAGATGCTAGAAACATGGCTTTCAAATGAAAGATTGATATAAAAAAACAGCACACCTAGGTTCCTAACTGATGAAGAAGAATTGACAGAGCAGCCGTCAAGTTTTAGGTTATTACATGTGGGGTTTTAAGGTTCGATAATTAACACCTCTGTTTTTTTTCAGAATTTAGCAGTAAGAAATTACTCGTCGTCCAGTTTTTTATATCGACTATGCATTCCGTTAGTTTCTCAATTTGGTGTGTTTCACCGGGCCACGAAGAAATATAGAGCTGAGTATCATTAGCATAACAGTGAAAGCTAACACCATGTCTCCTGATAATATCTCCCAAGGGTAACATATAAAGCGTGAAAAGTAACGGCCCTAGTACTGAGCCTTGAGGTACTCCATACTGCACTTTGATATGATACCTCTTCATTCACTGCTATGAACTGATGGCGGTCAGCTAAGTACGATTTGAACCATGCTAAGGCACTTCCAGTAATCCCAACAAAGTTTTCTAGTCTATTCAAAAGAATGTTATGGTTGATAGTGTCACACACAACGATCCAGTAGAACTAATAAAGAGATACAACCACAATCAGATGATAGAAGCAGGTCATTTGTAACTATAATAAGAGCAGTCTCAGTATTATGACATGGTCTAAATCCTGACTGGAATTCTTCACAGATACCATTTTCTCTAAGAAGGAATATAATTGTGAGGATACTACCTTTTCTGGTATCTTTGACAGAAAAGGGAGATTTGAGATCGGTCTGTAATTAACTAAATTTTTGAGGTCAAGCTGTGTTTTTTTTAATGAGAGGCTTAATAACAGCCAATTTGAAGGTTTTGGGGACATATCCTAATGACAATGATGAATTAATAATAGCCAAAAGAGGATCTATGACTTCTAGAAGCAGCTCTTTTAGTAGTTTAGATGGAATAGGGTCTAACATACATGTTGTTGGTTTAGATTATTTAACAAGTTTATACAATTCTTCCTCTCCTACAGTAGAGAATGAGTGGAATTGTTGCTCAGGGGATCTATAGTGCACTATCTGATGCGATACTGTAGCTGACGGCTGCATGGTTACAATTTTATCTCTGATAGTATCGATCTTGGAAGTAAAGTAGTTCATAAAGTCATTACTGCTGTGCTGTTGGGAAATGCCATCACTTTTTTCGTTAATTTAATCACTGTATTGAATAAATACCGCGGGTTATGTTTGTTTTCTTCTAGAAGAGACAAAAAGTTCTAGCAGTTCTAGCAGTTTTTAATGCTTTTCTGTAGGATATGGTACTTTCCCGCTAAGCTATACAAAATACCTCTATTTTTGCGCTCCATTTTCCTGGCTGCTCTCTTTAGGACGTGAGTGTGCTTATTATACCGCGGTGTTGGACTTTCATCCTTAATCTTCCTTAAGCGTAAAGGAGCAACTGTATCTAAAATGCTAGAGAAGAGAGAGTCCATAGTTTCTGTTACATCATCAAGTTGTTCTGAGCTATCGGATATGCTGAGGAACTGAGATAAGTCAGGAAGATTATTTATAAAGCAGTCTTTTGTGGTAGAAGTGATGGTTCTACCATATTTGTAACAAGAAGTTGGCTTTACAGCTTTAGCTGTAATATATGAAATATACAGGAGCCTAGATAATGATCTGAGATATCATCGCTCTGCTGCAAAATTTCAATGCCACTGACATCAATTCCATGTGACAGTATTAAATCTAGAGTATGATTTCAACAATGAGTAGGTCCTGATACGTGTTGTTTAACACCAATAGAGTTTAGAATGTCTATAAATGCTGATCCCCAGAAATATTTTTCATTATCAACATGGATATTAAAATCACCAACAATTAGGACTTTATCTGCAGCCAGCACTAACTCCGATAGAAAATCAGCAAATTCTTTAATAAAGTCTGTGTGGTGCCCTGGTGGCCTGTATACAGTAGCCAGTAGAAACATCACAGGGGATTTATCTTTAACACTTGTTTCTTTGTATTATACTTTGTAATTATACTTGAAACCCGACCCTATACTTGAAACCCGAAATATTGCTATAAATTGTGGCAACTCCTCCCCCTTTACCTTTTGGACGCGGTTCATGTTTGTAACAGTAATATTGGTGTGTAGACTCGTTTAAAGTAATTTAATCATCTGGTTTTAGCCAGGTTTCTGTCAAACAAAGCACATCTAGTTTATGGTCAGTGAACATATCATTTACAAAAAGTGCTTTTGTAGAAAGGGATCTAATATTCAATAAGTCAAGCTTTATCATGTGTTTATCTGTATTATATCTGTTTTTTTATTTTTTTTATTTGTTGAACATCAATTAAATTGTTACTATTACTTTGGTTTGGATGTTTTCTGTATTTTCTAGTACGGGGAACAGACACATTCTCTATAGTGTGATATCTAGGTGAAGGAGTCTCTATGTGCTGAGAATTAACTGACTTCTGTGGCGTGAAATAGAGCAAAAACAGACAAAATAATGTCAAAACCGGAGGTCTCTTGATATTAACTTATTGTTTATTGAACTGTTGTATAAAATCAATATCATATTTGTAACCATGATGATTTTTTTAAGAAAAAAGTGGCACTCTTTGTGTGATATTGATTAACTATATGAATGGATATAAATTTATACATTTTCTGCCCCCTTATCTTGAATTATATGACCCTTCTTAATGCATATTAACAGACTGAATCATGCAGTGAAAGAATGCACTCTAAATGCGTGCGCACTAAGTTAGTCTACAAAGCCTAAGTCGCGTGCACTCTGTGTGTTTTGTTTGGTTTTTGCAATATAATAGATAATGTCATGATGTCTCACGAGTTCAGTTTTTCCGCTAAATCTGCACAGATTTGGCTTGTATTAACTTCCCCAAGAAATTAATGAGTGAACATAACTTATGAAAAGTAACCCGCCAAATTGGCTAACGTAAGTGATTTGATGACGTTATCTGCCACAGCTGATTTTTACCCACATTTGGTGGGTGTTAATTTCAAACCCTGTATATATATATATATATATATATATATATATATATATATATATATATATATATATATATTAATATATATATATATAGTAACAACTGGCTGTTATTCTTCAGAACATGGGGCTGACCTGAGCTAAGCTAGGCTACTAAACTATTACTGAGCTAATTGCTAGCAGGGTGCTAGCATCTACATGTAGCAACTCTTAACTTGGCTAGCAGAAAATACGAGCACTCGTGTCCCATACACCACATGACCCTAAGTGTCTCTGTGAGCCGGAGCACTGACAGAACACAGCAAACAATAATGACTTTTTTTCTCCTTTTATTCTGAACACAGAATAAGAACTTACACAGGCAAGGCCATATTGCCAAGTCCCTCCCCTACACATCTCTCTCTGTGTCGGTAACAGCCACACTTTTTACATAACAGGGCAGTACATAAACACACATAACATTGCTGACATAAAAACCCAACCATCTTGCTTAAATAACACATAAATCAACTCTAAACAAATACCCATAATGCACCCGGCTGCTAGCGCTGACTGCCGGGTCATTGCAATATGTTAGCAGATGGCATATTTTATTCTTTGATTTGATTACTTGTACTGTATGTAAAATTAGCTTCTAACAGGTGAATACTTTTTTTTTTCCCTCTGTGTGCAGATAGACAGATAGTAACAGAAGTAAGAGTGGGTGAAGTATAGCACAGGGAGCCACAAGAGAAAAAAGAAAAAAAAAAGTTACCAGCTATAGGTCACAATTCATTTTGATATGAGAGGGGGGCGGTCGGGCAGAACGGAGAGTGGGCACAATGCCGTGAAACTGTCGCAGATGAGCCATAGACAGTGAAGTGTGTGGCTGTGAGCGAACGCTGCCCCAGGGAGGGATGCCGTCCTTGCCTACTGTACATCGCCTCTTCCAGGATCTAGCACTGGTTCTGACTGAGCGTTTGTGCTGACTTTGCGAGAAATGTTGTGCATTTTGAAAAGTGAAGTTGTTAAGGCAAGACACTACATGAAAAAAACATGGTATTTCTTCTTTCACTTGTCAATTTTGAGATTGGATTGGATTGGACTGGATTGGATTTTCATAGCGTGTTGTTTCAGACTTTGGCCATTTAGTGCTGTTTTAGCTATGCTCCTGATACATACTAAAGTGAATCACTGGTGAAAGGAAAATATAGAGACATACTTTTGACTATACAGTGAGATACAAACTATTGCATCATAAAATTATGTCTTGATACCAAAGAGCCATGCTATTCAGAACGTTCCATTACAAATCCAGGCATGGTTACAGTATAGACATAGTATATGGAAATGTGTATATCAAATATGATACATTATCATACTTTAGGAGTTTACTTTATAGGGGAGACTTTGAAAATCCCATGGCAATGTTTGACATACTTCTTTCAATGCACTATGATCTCACTAATCTTAATTTCTTCTGCTATATAGAACGGATAGCATGATAATTGGGATGCAGCCAAGCACTTCCACAAAACTCCAGAGTCAGCTCTCTGAACAAGTCTCTCTTGCTAATTTGGCATGATGAAACATATCTGTTGGTCATTTTACAATATATTGAACTTCTTCAAAGCAGATGGACAGGCTAATTGCCTGAGTACTTCACAGCTTGGGATCTAGTGCTCCTTCAGCCTCTCTTTATCAGACAGAGATGGGAATATTCTGTGCATTTCAAAGCAGCGGCAGATTAATTGTTAGCTTGTCATGTATGTTAACCATGCTCTCTCTATACGCTCTGTGCCCTTTCTAATGTTGGCTGGAATTGTGGAAAGTTGAAAGGTTGCCTGGCAATTAGTGGCTCTTTCGAGTCGCTTTTGTGTGTGTTGCCATCTGGTGTCTGCTAATTAAAGAGGTGATGGATTCAGTTCAAATAAGATCACTGAAAATTGATTAAACAATTCCTTGAAATGATGACTCCACCAATACATAATGCAAAAATAATTGTTTGGGTTCAGGAGGTAATTGAAGACCATTGTGTTATGCTTTCAACATCGTACAGTACGTTGTGTTGAATGAAACCTCAGGTTTGCATTCAAAACCCAATTTACTTTAATGATGTAAAGTATTTATCAGTGAAATTGGATATTCAATGGTTTAAAAAAAAAAAAATCATCAGGATTTTATAGTTTATATAGTTTATATGTTTTTATAGTATAGAAATAGTTTTATCAAAATGTCCAGGTCCACAAAAATGTGAAGACATTTTTATGAGTCTTAAATCTTAAAATGCAATGTCCAAAACGTATGTAGACCTTCTAGATGCACTGTTAGACATTTAGACTGTTGCCAGTAAGTTACTATAATTAAGATTTACAGTAGCAAACTGTACTGTTTTACAGTAAATTACTCCAATTCATCAATATACTACTGTAATTCATTCATTTGAATATATATTTCATTAGATTTTATTATTTTTTATATACAATTAATTTTATTATTACTCTACATAGGTACTACTGGCATTCAGTTAAAACAGACCCAATAATTACAAACTATCAAATTCTTTATTTAAAACATTGCATGTATAACACTTAAAAATATAGTCTTCCAATGCTGGAACAGTGCATCTTCACCATTTATCCTATCTTAGGATGTTTTGCAGTGCATTATGTTAAGTCATCTGGATTTATCCTCGCAAAGAATCTTTAGGCAACATAAACATAATGGGGAAAAAGACAAACATCTGCAAAACCCAGGTGCTGCTCCAAAACGTGGCCACCACCTTTGCTCGCCATCCATCCACTTTGTTAGTGACAGAAATGTCTTCTCTGAAAAACAAGAAGTAGAAATGGCAAGAAAGGCAAACTCCATATAGAATACACAAACCTCTCAAAACCATAGTTGGCCAACATTAACTACTAACACCTGAACAAAATTTCACATTCGTTAACCTAATTGTCACACTCTGGCTTGGGCAAGGAGTGAGGAGACAATGAGAATATTCAACAATCCTTTTATTGATGACAACAACACCAGGAACATGGAACTCGGGGGTAGAAAATCAGACTGACGTTAAGACATTGAATGACAATTCTGACATTTATGACATTTAAGACTGGACACTAAGGCAGTGAAACACAGGGTTTATAAACACTGAGGAAAACTAGATAATTAATAACACACGGCTAGGGACTAATTAACAGAAGATGACATCAAACAAGGACAGGAACAGGAACTCTAAATAAGGGCATGAGAGGAGGGGAAACACAAGACACTGAGACAGTCTGACACTACCCTCCCAGGAGGGCGCGTCCCGCGCCATACAACATCCAACGGGGAGGGGGGGTGGGCACTCTGGAGGCCTCAAGGGGCAGAGTACTGGGATGGATGGCCTCCAGGGCGGCGCCTGTTCCGGGACCCATGGTGGATCCGGGGACTCGGGAGGGCACGGTGGGTCTGGGAGTTCGGGAGGCCATGGTGGGTCTGGGGACTCGGGAGGCCATGGCGGATCTGGGGATTCAGCGGGCCACGGCGGAGCTGGAAGCTTGGGTGACCATGGCGGATCAGGGGACTTGGGAGGCCATGGTGGGTCTGCCTCCGAGAACACAGCCCCAGCCCCCACCTCGGCCTCTACGGCAGGAGCCCTACTACCCCCCAAAATTCCTTGGGGAAATTAGGGGTAGTTTCAGGCTGGCGTTCAGGGGGAGCGGACTTTTGGGGGCGCTCTGGAAGCACGGAGCTGGACGGGACCAGCAGGGACTCTTGGGGGCACTCTGGAAGCGTGGAAATAGGAAGACGCCTTCGTGGCGCAGGCACTGGGGGGCGCTCTGGAAGCGCGGAGCTTGATGGGACCAGCGGGGACTCTTGGGGGCACTCTGGAAGCACGGAAATAGGAAGACGCCTTCGTGGCGCAGGCACTGGGGGGCGCTCTGGAAGCGTGGACTCTTGGGGGCACTCTGGAAGCGAGGAGCTGGACGGGACCAGCGGGGACTCTTGGGGGCATTCTGGAAGTGCAGACTCTGGCGGGCACTTGCGAGGAGCAGGCACTGGCGGGCACTGGCAGGCACTGACTCCGCCCTTGGCTGCTTGGCAGCCGAACCAGCCTGAAGTCTGCCCAGTGGGCTGGGACCAGCCACAGATGGCGGCGGCCTGGAGTTAGCGGCGGCAGGCTAGCGTGGGCGACGATTTCCATGTTTTGTGGTCCAGTCTTCTGTCATACTCTGGCTTGGGCAAGGAGCGAGGAGATGATGAGAATATTCAACAATCCTTTTATTGACGACAACAACACCAGGAACATGGAACTCAGGAGTAGAAAATCAGACTGACGTTAAGACGTTGAATGACAATTCTGACATTTATGACATTTAAGACTGCACACTGAGGCAAGGAAACACAGGGCTTATAAACACTGAGGAAAACTAGATATTTAATAACACACGGCTATGGACTAATTAACAGAGGATGACATCAAACAAGGACAAGAACAGGAACTCCAAATAAGGGCACGAGAGGAGGTGAAACACAAGACACTGGGACAAAGTCTGACACTAATGTTAATATAAGAAAAGCGTTGCTAGTTAAAAATAATTTTAATTCGGTAACTTAATTCAATAAGCTGACAAAAGTCGTCAGCGCAGTTTACCATAGTAAGTTTGTTACTGCCATGTTGATGCGTAAATGTTACTAATTTTAGGTAAACTGGTGTGCAAAAATCTGACACAAACAAACAGACAAACGAACATACATTTTTACCTTGCTTGCAGGTCTTATTCTCTCGTAAGTGCATCGACACACAGCGCAGATGTTCTCAGGAGCTCTTCCACTCTCGCGGGTTCATCCCCGGGAAAAACCCGCGGCGCTGCCCCGCTGTTTCCTTGTCTTCTTCGGACGCGAGTGGCGCGGCACGTCACGACTCGATAAAAAACAATATAGAACCCATTATACAGTATAGTAATATATTATCTACAGTGGATGCGGACAGTAAAGTGATGCCCCGGTATATTTCTGACATACAGATGCACTCCAAGCGCTCGCGCTGTTTCTGACACGAAGTACAAACAGATTTTCCAGTCATTACAAGCGATGTAACATGTCCAATGCAGTCAGTCCCAAGCTGATGCACGGTGCAGGGAAAATTGTGTTAATCCAAATGTAAGAAATGAGGAAAATAAAACAACCTCAACAGAATGGCGCCAAAGAGGCCGTTACAGCAAATACAATAGTATACAGCAATTTTTAAAAATACAGTAAGTCTTTGTATGTGGGGTCTGACGTCACAGAAAATTCCCATGATGCAAAGGGTATTACAGTTATTTACTGTAAAGGGAATTTGCAGTATTATACTGGGTGATATACAGTAAATAACTGCAGAAATTACAGAAATGTCTAACAGTGTGGAACGAATGAAAGTGTCCTTCTAAATCTGCATCAGACCTTTAAAATTCTGCTAACAAATAATGTGTCCCTGCTTTCTGGTCTGCTAGGTCTTGTTTCTCTCTCTCATCCTTGCCATCTGCTTTACCATGATAAAGAACAAAGCATTTATGTTATACCTCAAAGTGAACACTTCTGAGGAGACATTCTCACAGGATGCAATTTTGTCTTTCATCTCTGTAATTTTTTAAATGTGTTGCTCCATGTATCCAAGCCAGACAAAAGTCTTTGACTGTCTTTTTGTTTGTTTTTGTTTTAGTTTTTTCCAGCATCTCACTCCTTGAGCATTTTTTTTCTATAATATAAAATAATAATATTACCATTATGATCACCATTTTAATGGTTATAACCATTAAAAATGTTTTGTTTGTATATGTAGGTTCATTTACTGACGCTAAATAGTTTTTTTGACTTAAATCCAATTAATTCAGCCATTTTTAGGTTTCTTTTTTTTTCTTCCCCAGAGTAAATACAATACCACATTTTGCTAATTTTACACTGGATACCCTGGCCTCACTGGGAAGAAAGTGGGGAAATGACTGAGTACAAATCAAAAGATTACGATATACACTTAATAATGTTTCACGAAAGGAAGACCCTAGCAAGGATTAATGTGTCAAAATGGTTCGTAATTCAAATTTTTTGATCAGTAGGTAGGTCAAAGTTTTGATGAGGTCATGTCTGGTCCATTTAATAAATTTAATCTTGTCAAAGAGAACAGTACGTGGCCTAAGGCTTCCACAGTCCATATGAGATACAAATTAAAACATGCTCTCCCTTATCAAATAATTCTCCATTGACCATGTACGGTATTTGACTAAAGCTTCTGGGCTTAGTGTACTGTATTAAATTAGGGTGTCGCAAGGGAGCTAGTGTAATTTTATTTTAATACCTGATGAATGCAGTAGTCCACATCCACAGTTGTTTATTTCATTGAAGGTTTAGTGGACAACATTATACTTTTTTTTTCTATTTAAAGAATGTGTCAGCTGCTCTTGATCAACTTCAGGGGTCATTTGCTTGAGGCCTGTTGCACTTCAAAGCAGGTTATTTTGTGACTGTTCATCATAAATATATAATGACCCTTAAAGACCTAATGAAATGCCTTAACGAGCATCGTTTTCTTTTCCATGTTGATGTATTATCCCAGGAGAGAGTTAAGGCAGAACAAAACAAAATTGGTAGTGACATTCAGTTTTCGTCATAGCTATGAACCCTGTGCTGTAGTCAGAGGTTGTGTATATCATGGGAGAGGGGATATTATCATTCTAGAGAGCATTTTATTGGACAAAAATGTGGACATCCCTTGAATGCAAGATGATGCATCAATATTTTTGGCCCATACTGCATTTAGAATGTGTTTATCTTCTAAGAGTCAACATCTTTTATGAGAATCTAGTTTATAGATGGCCTTGAAGCTAACAGACATGGACTAAAAGCTTTAACTTCAATTTTGAGTTTCAAAGGGTTGGCAGTGTCTGTGAAATTCAAAACCTGGAAAGTGGTTACTAGTTGAAAATCATTTTTGATGTTCTTTCCACATAGGTGACTTGGCACCATCAAGCACATCTCACCTCATTTGTCATCATCTCCATATGCAGAATATATATATATAAATATGTATTTTCAAAAGATTTATTTTGGCAATCAATGTGCCACAACCAATTAAACTCTTCTCTTGACTGTCCAGATAGGCCTCACGCAAAGGACAATGAAAGTGCAATTAAAACCTGACAATGAAAGAAATTCCAATATAATATAATTAACTGAAATGTTCTACAATTCAAGTACTTGATTAAATCAATGGGTTGACAGAAATTAATTTTACCCTCAGTAACTCATGAGTAATAAAAAAGTCAAATATGAATCAAGTTTCTCATTATGGGCTGTGAAATCATTGGTGTAAAATGGAAATATGGGGATTATCCAGGGATGAATTAGTGGAAGTGTTCTGTGTGAGTATGTTAATCTGCATTTTGCCATGTTGTGAGAAATGATTGTTTGCACATTATTAGTGTCTCCAACCTTTTATTCAAAATCTTGTTGAAGTTTGCAGTGTGCCATTTAAAAAATATTTTTTCTACTCAACATGCCTTGATATAAATTCTAATTACTATTGGGGAAAATAATGAAAGAATAATTAAAATGTGAATTGTCCATCAAAAAGTTCAGACTGTTGAAGACCCTTTGTACATTACATGATTGGGCATGTTTGATAATATAATTTATTCAAAAATGAAAGTATGTCATTATTTATATTAAAAAAATAATAATAAAAATGTCATTCAAAACCCTCCCCCCCACCCGCCTTGGAACACAAAAGCAGACGTTTTTGAGAAAATAAAGTGAAAGCATAATAAAAGTGGTCCATAGCGCTTCACTGAGATTCAGCAGGGGCCAAAACCTTTCTGTGAATTACAAACTTATGTTGGCAAAACATTTATGTTTTCTCATGAGATCAAATTTAATTTTTCATGAAGACCTTAGTCAGGGTAGTGCAATATTTAATTTTTGACAGAAATGAAAACAGGGCTGTGAAGAATAGCAGTGCAATCAACAGATTGTGCTGTTGTTTAACAACATACCGACTGAAAACTTCCAATAGCCAAAAACTTCATAAAACAATTTTGAAAGTTGGTATTTGTGAAAATTGCACAATCTAGGACCTTTATACAGTGTGTGCCATTATAAAGACTGTAAGTCTATCCCTCACAGCCTCGTTGTCATCCGTGTTAAATTCAATATGGCGTTTAACCTGACTAAGGTCTATACATGATTAAACAGCTGAGCTGTAGTTCTAGTAACACATCCAATATCTATCGAACGACTATTTGTACGAAAAGCAAAATTCAATAATCAGTTTTTTTCAACCTCGAAATAGAGCTCTGATAGTGCTGTCACCACTGAATCATTTAAATATCCTTTATCTTCACCATCGGAATGCTACGTTTTTCTCCCTACTAATCTTGCTTTATAAGTCAAATTATTCCTGCCATCCACGGATACACAGAGGATGGTCTTTATTTAGTGCTACTTTTGACAGCAACAGATGGGACTCCACCCCAGGGTAGCACGCAGGGTAGCTTGACAAAGCAGGCCATATTTTACATTTACATACCAGCAGTCGCTGCCAAATCTCTGCTCATGGAAACCAGATGCACTTGAGAAGTTTAACATCACAGACGCTATCAGCGTATCAGGTGTGACCAGAAAAGTAGAGCGATATCTAAGTTAATCAAAACCAACACGGCACACAACACCGCTGCACGAGTGCTTATAAATGTACACACTCAAGCAGACACAAACATTTTCCCACCGCTACGAATATTCGCTATTAGCATACAACGCTTCTGAAATCACGCCGTGCTCTCTTGTGAACATTACTATGATTTACTATACAGACCATCTCACTTTTCCTTTTTATCAGTGGCAACAAAGGCAACAGAATAGACTATAAAGACAAGCCAGTCGCAAACAGATACATAAATTAGGAAAAGAAAATGAAATTCAATTTCCAGGGGCTAGCTGCCGCACTGTGCTCTCTCTCTGCCTTAATTAAAAAGCAGTCAGCTGAAGAGGGGCTATGGAGGCAGACAGAGGGGAGCATGAGCCCCCCTTTCATCATCCCTGTAGTGAGTGGTGGCAAACTCCACTGAGACAACAGGCCAGAATAACAAGGCTGAAGAAATTCCCTCCTCTGTGCTCCAGTTCCTTCTCTCTTTCTCTCTCTTTCTCTGTTTCCTCAACCATAGAGGTTAAGCTCTAGTAGTTCAGCTCTAAAGGAACCACACGCAGGACCATGCAAACATGAGCCTTTGTGAACTGTAGCTGTTGTCTTGTTAGGATGATGTGTAATAAAACACAAGGATAGATAAAAGTTAAAGGGCAAATTCACTAAACAGTTGTGGCACTTTTGTGCATATTTTTTTAAGTGTAAACACCTGTGTCTTATTCGCTAACCACCCACGCTTCAGTTTAACCAGGTGCTAAATGCATTGGAATAGTGCTCATTATGTTATACTGTATATATTATTATAGACTGTACTGCTTGCATTTATTACGATGCCCTGCATCATATTTGCTTGTTTCTTACTAATTTTTGGGTTCACATTCCAAAAATAGTGCCTGTTTTGCTTGAAAATGTCACATTTTCTCACAAAATATGATGTGCATTTCATAGCATTTTTGCTTTCGACAACCATTTGTGACGAAGTCTTGTCTTATCCCTTAATCAGCAGAAAATCTGCCACAAAGACACAATTCCTGTCTTCCTCTGAGCCAGGTTAAAAGTATCTATTCAATTCTCAGCTGAGTTTTACATGTACAATATGAATGATCCTGTAGACTATATTTAATGGCTAATCCTGATTCCACCGTGACCCCAGGGCCGGCGCTAGCTGTAGGCAGAGCAGGCGATTGCCTAGGGCCTGGGGCTTCGAGGAGGGGCCTCCATAACCATAGCATCCCCTATATGCCAGTCCACCAATCAAGACGGGGCAGCAAAATACTGCCTCGTTGTTTATTGGATATAGTTGAATTGTCACTCATCTGCAATTAAACCAATTAATGTTGCAGTGTCAAAGCGGTCCCGCCTTCTGAATGTTTGCGTAATGAACATATATCTTCAGCTGCTGCGAATCATGTGATGCAAACGGCTAATAGGCACGCAAAGAAGTATAGCTCCTAATGCAGGTGTGTGATTTGTCATCATCTATTTTAGAGCGATTGCAATGTATTCTCTGTCAATCAACGTCGTTTCTGGTCACATCATTCACCGCTTTAGTACGAGTTTAAAAGAGTGTGAGCGCCATTGATGCACCCAGATGATGCTTTGAATTTGTGTGTACAATGAATGACATCGCGTATTTGCATTCAAAGCAAACACACTAGAACATTTTTTTTTTTTTATGTTTCAAATAAAGGATCTCAGGTGTATCTTCTAAATTATGCTGATGATTACATTATTGCTTCAACATAACACTTATAATATCAGTTTCAACTAACTACAAATTAACTTTTTTTTCTGCTAGTAGCGATCGTGTCTTTCTCTTTCACTTGATTTGTGTATATATATATCATATTTAAGGTAACAATGCAATACATTATCATACTATTGATATTAATAATATGACAATATCTGCTGTCAATATTTATCAAATGGGAGGGGGAAATCCTGCCCATACCCAGTTTATTCACAGTCGTGATTTGTGATTTTGATGTGTGAACGGAATCTGTTGTGTGTGGTGTGCTGTCACACTATAGGAACAAATCTGTTAAAATCTATGTTTTTATTTTTTTTATTTTTTTATTTTTTTATTATTTATTATTATTTGTTAGTAGTAGGCCTAAATCATGTTAATAAACAGTCTACAAATGTTAGTTAAACATTAGTTAATGTTGGACTAGTGTACACTTTACAATAAGAATCAAATTCCCTTAATAAATGCATTGTTAGTGGTAAGTCATGTTAATAAACAGCCTACAAACATGAGAAACATTATCAGTTGATGTTTAGATGGTTTCCAAGTTTACCATTCTCTAATCAGTGCCCAAATGGGAGGTTGGTATTGTTTATCCATTGTGTGTGTGTTAGCTGCTAAATAAACATATGTGTATATACTGTATGTAGTATAATTAAATAAAGCTATTTACAGGCATTGTTCATTGATTGTTCATGTTAACTAATGCATTAACAAACACATTAGTATATGAATGTTAACGTGAGAAAAGATTAAGTAATGCTGAACAGATGTGTTGTTAAATTGTATTTCATTGTATCTAATGCATTAACCACAACGTTAACTAGTTAATCTATTAATGTAAAGAGATGCACTAGTAAATGTGTAAGTAAACATTAGCAAAAACATTAAGTTCATTGTTAGTTCATGTTAACTAATGCATTAACAAACACATTAGTATATGAATAAGTTAACATGAACAAAGATTAAGTAATGCTGAACAGATGTTGTTCACTGTTGCATTAACTAACATTAACTAATACAACATTATTGTAAAGTGTTACCAAGTTTTTTATATTGTTATAATATATATATATATATATATATATATATATATATATATATATATATATATATACATACATACATACATACATACATACATACATACATACATACATACATACATACATACATACATACATACATACATACATACATATATATATAAACAACTTTTTTAATAATCAACAAATCCTGGAAAAAAAAAAAGATCATGGGTTATAAAATAAACATTGATAATAAATCAGCATATTAGAATGATTTCTGTAGGACCATGTGACACTGAAAACTGGAGTAATGGCTGATGAAAATTCAGCTTTGTATCACAGAAATATATTTTAAAGTATAGTAAAATAGAAAATCATTATTTTAAATGTTTTATATATATGTATATATATATATATATATGAATATTGCCTAGGGCCTCCTAAAGTCTAGAACCGACCCTGCGTAACCCATATTTTTTCTGCTACATCTGTGGATGTTTCATTATATTCAAAATTATTTGACATTAAATGGAGTTATAGTAACACTTTATAATAATTTTTATTAATAATAATTTGCCAACATTATATAATGCTTTTGATGTATAGCCTATTCACATAGCTAGAACTATGAGACAATGTGCTTGTTAGTGTTTACTCATGAACATAACATAAACATAACCTACTGATTAACACATCATTATTTAATGTAAATTGAAATGCTTACACATTTTACAAGTTTTACATTTTACATTTGTTGTTAAAACAAACAAACAAACAAACAAACAAACAAAAAAACACTTCACAAACTACTGAGGTTAACATATTATTCACAATCATAATCATAGTCTGTAAAGGTCACATAGTTGGTCTTTGTTTGTTGTGTAGACTTCTACTATTCACACGTCTCGATAAATAATGTATTAATCATTTGTTCATGTTTTGCAGTGCCTAATCTTAAGTAGAAACTATTTATAATTTGTAAAAGTTTATAAACGTTTACTAATCATTAGTACATTTACTGTATGAGCAGTCATCTGTCCCAAATAATAATTTGTTCATGTTTTTGCAGAACCCGATCGAAACTATTTGAAAATATTTATATAGTAATCATTTTGTATTTTTTTTTTTTTCTAGCTTCTGTAACAATGTTTGTGTAAAGTCTGGTTTTATTGCCTCAACACTTTTTATTATTATTCTACTGTATGCAATTAAACATAATATTTATTGAATCATACATCAACAGGAGAAAACAAATCAATTATTCAAGAAAATTCTTGTTCATTTAAAAGTGTTCTCTTTTAGTAATCAAATTGACCAATGACATTTGTAAGTATTATTACATGAAATAATGATCCGTTAATCATTAGGTAATGCTTAATAATTTCTAGCTATGTCAGTATGTGTTAACTGATGATATGTTTGTTGATGATTTATTAATGCACATTATTATTAAGTTATAGTTTAGTGTTACCCATTTGCCCTTTTTTTAAGTGCATTAAAGTTGATTTGAATCTGAAAAATATTCACTCTTAGTTTGTTTTAAAAGTTTTAAAATTATTTATTTATTTATTCATCCATTCATTCAGTCTATCTCTGTAGTACATAACAATTTAATAATCGTACTTTATTTTTATTTATTATTATCATTAAGATGATTATTATCCCAATATTGACTTCATGGACGTAAACAAAAAAGTTAAAGGCCAAAAAAAGGAGGCTCAGTCAATTTGCTTCTAAATATTAGTTTTCTGTAGGACTTCAGAGTTTTACAAATATATAATAGTTATACGTGCCACGACACATTATGGTACCATTCTCAGTGTGGGTGGTCAGAATGACCAGACGTTAATATCCTTCTTTTGTGAGAAATATCTGCCCTAACAAGTAAGTGTACTAGACCTCAGCTGACCTGGAAAACAAGGATGCTGCACTCTGCAATATAAGAGCACTGCTCCCTTGACACCTGGCTGGGCAGCTTTTCTTCAAACCTGCACACACATTCACAAGACAATGAGCCAACATGTCCACCTCGATGCCAAGCAGACCGTGGGCGGCCGTAGATGGCCACGGAGCCGGAGTGCCCCAGCCTGTGGGAGAGAGCTGTCAGACCTGTTTATATGCTGGTCGGGGTTCAACTCCAGACTGTCTGCTGAAATAGAGGAAGGCCAAGGGGCAAGGTAGAGGTGCAGCTCTAGGCAATGAGAGAAATACAAGCTCATCCCAGCAGGTTAGGAGGAGGTTAGGAGGAGGTCAGTAGGGAACGCTGTAATTACTCGGAGTACTAGGAAAACTGCATCTGCAGGGCAGAAAAAGGCATGACTTTGTGACTGCTCCATGAATCTTATCATATTACATTTCACATGTTTGCATGGTAAGATTGTGGGCTCAAAATGTATTTGGTCACTAAAAGAGACAGTTCACACAAAAATGAACATTGCGTCATCAGTTACTCACCATCATTGTTCCGAATATGCTTTCTTCTGTGTGAGGCAAAATAAGCTATTGTAAGAAAATGTCAGTGTCAGTATGTATGTATTTAAATACAGTGGAAATTAATAATGGTGTATATATAGGTTTGGAAAGACATGATAGTAAGTAAATCATGATGAATTTTATGATAGATAGATAGATAGATAGATAGATAGATAGATAGATAGATAGATAGATAGATAGATAGATAGATAGATAGATAGATAGATAGATAGATAGATAGATAGATAGATAGATAGATAGATAGATAGATAGATAGATAGATAGATAGGACTGTGGCTTGGGTAAAGAAGTTCATTTATTTATTTATTTTAAATATACTCATTACAGAGGTAATATATTTTAAAATAATATGTTTAAGTGTAACTGGATGTAATCTTTTCAGACACTTAATTGCAGGATAATTGCAATTACATGAAAACATATAATTTAAATTCATATTAAATTCAATTAGCATAACTTTTGAGTGCTTTTGACCTGTTTATTTACATATTTTATGTAATGTAATGTTATTGAAATATAGTTAACATGTAATGACTAGCATTTAAGGTTAAAAAGGAAAGAAAAAGAAAAAAAAAAAAAAAAAAAAAGCCTGGAAATCATTTATATTGAAATTTGTAGGTCATATATCAATTTTAAATGTAATATTAAATAACACACAAATACAGTTAAATATTACTTGAGCTTTTAATGCAATGTTTAATGTTAATGTTGTAATGTAACACATCGACATAAGTGTACTTCTATAATAACTAAACAATTATTAAAACAATAATTTAAAATGTTCTTCAAAGTAACATTTAATTTGACAGTGCACTTTTTATATAATGTATAATTTGAATTACACTACCAGTGCACATGCCATACAATTACATAAATAAAATTATAAGAAAAAGAAAAAAAAATAGAAAATGATTTTAGATTTTATTAAAATATGTAAAAGTTTTAAATGTGTACATTTTTGGACCACCGAGTAACCCTTAAGTAAAATTAAGCTTGCTAAATATGATGGAGGGCTCAAGCATGAGACTTGATTTGAGCTCTCAATTCCCTACTCAATTACAGAGTATATAATACAAATGAATGAAAATATAGGTGGTGGAGGGATTTTTTTTTTTTTTTCTATTAGACAGTAGCAGTAGCAGTAGCAAAACATGATTATTGTCTTAAAATATATATAAAAAAAAGAAGTCCCACTGTGCTTAATTAAATGTACACTAAATGGTAGATATGCTGATGCATCAATGCATGTAGGACATATGTGCCAGATGTTTAGTCCAGTCAAGGACTCTTACTGTGATTTTATGAAGGATGTTATTTTCTGTACTTGTTGCATGTACAGTATGTCCATAAAAGTATATTTGCAATTACATGAAAATATATAGTTTAAATTTATATTTACCTTATATATTGCTGTTTTACTGTACTCTATATTGCACTCTAAAGAAAATTATGCTGTTAGCTATAAGTAAACAGAACAGCAATGGTCTGAGGTAAAGCACTATATGGAGTGGTGTTCAAGGGCTCCATCCATCTTTGCATCCGTTCTCCAAGCCACTTGTTCTGTGTATTGTCGTGGGGATGCTGGAGCCTTTCCCAGCATCTCAGGCCGCAGGCAAGGAAACACCCGGAATGGATGGCCAGTCCATTACAGGAAGACACACACTCACACACATTCAGTTCAAGGACTGGTTGTTAGATATTCTTGGGCCAAACAAATTTCAGTTCAGTGCACCTCAGACTCAACTTTAGTATTCAATCAAATGCAAAGCCGAACAGTTTTCCCTTCTGAGATGCTCAAATCACAGTCAATCTAATTTAATAAATTGGTTGATGAGATGGATAAGTTTTCAATTTCTTGAACTGCATGATGAGTAAACATTCAATGATTGGTAGTTTTCGGGGCTCTAATCAAAACTGCATTTGCATTTGACTTAAAGGGATAGTTCACACACACACACACACACACACATACAAAAAGTAAATTCTGTCTTTTCAAACCCATAAGAGTCCATTCATATTCAAAACACAATTAAAGATATTTTAATGAAACCCAAGAGATTTCTGTCCCTCAATTGAAAGTTAATTTGCTTCAATGCTTTAAAAAGTTTATGAAAACATCATAAAAGTAATCCATATGAATTGAGTGAAATGATCCAAATCTTCATTAGAGACATGATTGCTTCATATAATAAACTTATTTAATTCAGTGTTTTTTTTGTTTGTTTTTTTTGTTTGTTTTTATGCATATATGGAAATCAGGCTCAGCCGGGGGGGGCAGTTCTCCTCTGACCAGACGAAACCAGTAGTTCAATTCCAACTTCAGCAAAGTCAGATTTTGTAAAGGACTCATTTGGTTCCCGTGGTCTTGTCCCGATGGCTGACTAGGTGACGAGGTCCTCACTGGGGATAACTACAAGACAAAAACACCAATTAAGGTGTGTATTATCATTATTTTTTTGTTGTTGTTGTTGTTTTGTTTGCCGTGTGCTGAAAAGTAAACAAAAGACACTTTTCCAACAAAGCATTCACATTTAAAACTTTTCAAGACATTTGCATCGATGCAATTGAATGATTTCATTGTGCATCCATTACCATCATGCATGTAAAACAGCCAGGGGCTCTGTTAATAAACCCAGTTACGCTGTTTTGTTTATTTGATGTAGGCCCCACAGCTCTGAGACTTGATTGAAAAATATTTGAAATTATTGTGTAAAGGTGTCTTCGCTTTGCCATCTTACCTGACTCTAAACTTCCCATGAGAACAATCCTTGAAAATAAGTCATTATGCTTGCAGGCGCTGCACTCCCACCATTGCCCTTTGTGTACAGAATTATGAGAGAGAGTTGCTCATGAAAACACTTTCATTAGCGTGTTTATAGCCTTCGACAACAAAGCCCTAACCGACAACCCAAAATACACACACATTCGCATAGATATTTCAGGCAAGGACTACCCTATTAACATAACAAAGACGGTGACGGTGGCATGGCATGCAGTAGGGACGGCTTGTAGGAGCACAGCCAATCTGTTTGCGTTCTTTGGGGAAATTAGCTGCTCTCAGACCTGTTTTTAGAGTGAACGGAAAGACAGTTTGTGCTCTGAAAGAGAGTGCCGTCACTCAGGGTCAAATCTATTATCCGGTCCTGACTGCCTTTGGGTATGTTAAGCTCTAATCCTGGAAATGAATCAAAACTCTGCTTGTTTGAATGTGAAGCATTGTTTCAGAACTCAAAGTTTTTATTTTATGAATGTCACAAATGTGCGCTACCTATTCCATTTACAAAACGACTCTTGTGTGTTTGTTTATTAAATATTTCGCTTGATTTAATTCTTTTGATTTGATCTGGCTGGCTTATTTTCAAAATCAGCACAGAAAAGGAATAGGGTACAAAAGGCTAGAGGCACACGGGTAAAACTTCCACTTGATTTTATTCTGGTTGGCCCAGAAACTCACCACAACAAAGCAAATTTAAATGCACCTAATATTTAATGTTTGCTATAGGTTTACAAAGCAAAATAGAAATGATAAATTCATGTATTTGAGACAAATATCTTGTTAACTACTGTAAATTCATTTTTTATGTAATCTCCTTCAAGCACTGTAAAAAAAAAAAAAAAAAAAAAAATGATTTATCTATTTTCCAGTATTTTTAAAATGAGCATTGTATTTGAACATGAAAATGGATTTTCTGAACAATAATAAACAATTCTGTTCTATTTTATTATTTATGTATTTATAAAAAAATAAATAAAAAAAAAGTTACAGTCGGGTCCATGTATATTTGGACATTGACACAATTTTCAATATTTTGGCTCTGTATGCCACCAGAACAGAATTAAAAATAAAACAATCAAGATGAAATTGAAGTGCAGACTTTAAGCTTTAATTCAATGGGATGAATAAAAATATAACATAGAATGAGTCCTCACAGTCCTCCCATTTTCAGGGGCTTAAATGTAATTGGACAAATTAATATAATCATAAATAAAATGTTCATTTTTAATATTTTGTTGAGAATCCTTTGCAGGCAATGTCTGGAATCATGGACAGCTGACTTCAGTTGTTGTTTGTTTGTGGGTCTTTCTGCCTTTAGTTTTGTCTTCAGCAAGTGAAATACATACTCAATCGGGTTGAGATCAGGAGATTGACTCGGCCATTGCAGAATATTACACTTTTTTATCTTCAAATACTGGGTTGCTTTTGTTGTATGTGTTGGGTCTCTGTACATTTGTACTATGAAGCGCCGTCCAATCAACTTTGCTGCATTTTGCTGAATCTGGGCAGACAGTATATCCCTGTACACTTCAGAATTAACCCGGCTGCTTCTGTCTTCTGTCATGTCATCAATAAACACCAGTAGCCCAGTGGCACTGGAAGCCATGCATGCTCATGCCATCACACTGCTCCATGTTTCACTGATGATGTTGTACGCTTTGGATCATGATCTGTTCCAAGCCTTCTCCACACTTTTTTCTTCCTGCCATTCTGGTATAGGTTGACCTTAATTTCAGTCGTCCAAAGAATGCTTTTCCAAGTTTTTTTTAAGATGTTTTTTTTTTGGCAAAGTCTAATCTGGCCTTGTTTGAACTTTGTGATGAACCCTCTGTATTTACTCTCTATAGTCTGAGTCTACAGTGGATTTGTTTTGATTTAGAACCCTTGCATGGAGGGCTCCTTTGACCACATGATGTGGGTTCAGAGTAACAGCTTCCAAATACAAATGGTACACTTAGACTCAACTCCAGAACTTTTACCTGCTTAATTGATGTAGACATAACAAAAAAATATCCTATGCCTGTCCATGAAACAGCTTTTGAGTCAACTGTCCAATTACTTATGGTCCCTTGAAAATAGGGGATGTACATATTAAAGTGCTGTTATTTCTTAACCTTTCCGCTAATTGTGATGAGAATACCCTCAAATTAAAGCTCAGAGTGTGCACATTAATCCCATATTATATTGTGCAATTATATATATATATATATATATATAGATAGATAGATAGATAGATAGATAGATACACACACATACATATACTGTATATATACACAAACAACCACACAAATATATATGGACCCAGGGCCGTCCGTACCAGTTGCACCAGCAAAAGGACAGCCCTGTATGTGTCATGGTGCACACAGCAGGGAGGAACGAGGAACACGGACACGAGGATAAACTTCAAAATAATAGTCTTTAATAATGACATCAAGGCAAGGCAGGGCAGGGCAAGGCAGGGCAAGGCAGGGCAAGGCAGGGCAAGGCAGGGCAAGGCAGGGCAAGGCAGGGCAAGGCAGGGCAAGGCAGGGCAAGGCAGGGCAAGGCAGGGCAAACACAGACAGGAACACAGGGGAATAACAAGTAGACCAGACGACATCTAACTAAACAGGCAGGAACTAAATACACATGACAATTACAGATAATGACTAAAACACAGCTGGACAAGACTTAACTAATAATCACACTTAACAAGGACAGGAACAAGACCAAATATGGAAACAAGAGGCGGGAACACATGACACACACGACAGAGGACTGGCAGTATGGACCAGACTGTTTTTATATTAAATGTTATTTTAACAAGTATTAACTTGATATTATGCAAATCATATTAATAACTGTAATAACTGTAATAATCACAGTATTGAAACAAATACTTTAATTTGTCTCAATAGTGTGATTATTACAATCGGATGATTTTTAAACAGACCAAACCACATTTCTTAAAGGAATAATTCCCCAAAAATCTGTCTGTCCGTCCGTCCAACCGACCGACAGACAGACAGACAGACAGACAGACACACAGACAGACAGGTTTCCACTTCATAAGACTTAATAACTTGTGGATTATTGTGTTTTCATCAGTTGTTTGAACTCTCATTGTGACGGCACCCATTCACTGCAGAGGATCTACTGGTGAGCAAGTGATGTAATGCTAGATTTCTCCAAATCTGTTCTGATGAAGAAACAAACTCATCTACTGTCATTTTTGGCTGAATTATTCCTTTACGTTGAGCCTATATCCCAATTGTGCCTTACAGTTTACATTTGCGCCTGCCTGTGGGCCAAGAAAAAAGTACGACATATCTTTTAATATATGAATAAGTAGCAACTAATGACTGGTACTTAGCAAACCTTAATAAAACTTTAGCACTGAATTAAACATGAGAGAAAAAACTGTTTATTACCCTGCAATATTTTACAGCAAAACTGCAGATACCTGAAGATGTAGTACCTGCTTCAAGTGGAAAAACTCCAGCAAATTACATCGAACATTAAAATAATAACTTAACAGGGCTGTGGACTCAAAACAAGGCTTGAAAATTGTGTATCGGTGCATTGGAATAACTCTAATATAATTGTACTTTGACTAATATCAGTGAAGTGTCCAGGCATAATTATCCTAATCAATTAAAACCTGAAGGGTCACATCTGGAAATGCAGTTCTGGATCTAATTTGTTTCAACAGAATGCATTATCCATACCGAGATGTCGGCACAGAGCTTCCCTTCTGGGTTAGAACAGGTGCAAATGGACAACAGCCTCCAAACATCTGAACAGCCAAATTGGTTTTTGAGACGTGGCCTCTTTAGTGAAGGAGAACCGGTGCTAGAACCTGTCCATCATTCTGCTGTCCTCCAGCCCTGAAGATTTTGAAAGGAGCAACCAGAGAGAAGACGAAGAGAGAGGAAATGAGCACAAAGCTTCCTCTTGAGGGACCGAGTGACAAGTAAATCCGTGGAGTGACTTAAAATACGTGCAAAAACACCCAATATGATAAATGGTGTGGCCTTAGCTCAGAGGTTGCTGGGTGAACAGTGCCTCGAGGGACGTCTCTCAAATCGACACTCGTAGTGAGCGGTCTAATTTAGCCCAGAAGCCGAGATGCTACGATTTTTTTCTTGCCGCGCAGGAGACAGGAGTCCTCTGTGAACGCAAACAGACGACCACTGCATAGGTTGGACTTGACGTGCTTGATTGCCGCATTATATATTTTTCCTCCTTTTCCTTCAGCCTCAGGAATACATTATTGGCATAGCCTGTTACCATGACAACACATTCTCTTTACTTGACATTGTGGCAGCGTCTGAGAGCTGATTTGTTGATGCTATTAATTAAAACTCCTTCTTAGCTGAACGAGAGCACTTTGTACAGCGAGATCCATCTGTAGGCGTTTATCATATGTGGCTTTCAAGATATGTGCGGTATCAGTGACCGATGTGTAATATGCACCAATATTCAAAAATATCTTAAAATATAGAATAAAATATCCACTTTTGTTTTTTTTGTTTTTTTCTCCCTTTGGGGTTAAAAACATGTTAGATTTGATAGTACTTAGACAACATTTTTGCTTAAAGCTTGTTCTTCATAGTTTAGGAGAATACATGAGGTTAGGTGTAATTTACATAACTACATTTCAGTTGTTTGTTTTAAAAATCATTAGCAAAAATGTACCATTTGAATGATAGCATGTATATATTAGTGAAAATAGGCTTTCATAGAAATTGTCAATTTTTACTGATTAATTAAAAAAAATAAAAGTTTATTATTTTATTTTATTTTTATTTTTTTGTTGTATTTTCCTTAGTGGAAACAAGCTCCAGATATAAAGTTAGACATAAAAATCCAATTTCATAGCCCTGATAATTCAGTATGGTCATTATCAAATGGAAAAAATAAATAAATAATACAGTTCATAGTTTGAGTTGTTTTAACATAATTTGAGCATAATTTGAGACGTTGTCTTTTGAAATCCCAGAAGAGACACCTTACTTACTGATATATTTTCAGAAGAAAAGCAGGAGACTTAAGCAAAGGCTAAATTTGCAATGCAGATATTAAAAAGATCTCATTTGCGTATTTTTTTTTGTTTGTATACTTGAAAGCTCTAAAAAGCCTGTATAATATGCAGCAGCTAAAAGTTGGGCTAGTAGTTTTGTTTTAAAGAGCTGGCAGTTCTGCAGCAAGAGCAGGGAAGTATTTATAAAGCAGGTGTCATTTATTGAAAAGACAAGGGCAGGAACTAGAGCAAAAATGATTGCCTTATTCTTTACTGAAGCTCACAAGAGGATTTGGACTGGCTCAGTCTCTAGAGCCGTCGCGGTAAGGCCAATCTGATGGTGACGGAGTACAGCTTGATAACAAAGATAACTATATCCATCCTCCACACTCCACTCAGGTCTGTCCATAACTCAAGCAGTCCACTGATAGAATGACACTTACAATGCGAAAGTTATGTGTTTGTTTGTTTGTTGCCTTTCATCCTTTCTTCCTGAGGTTGAGTCAGCATGACAGCTAATAGCTCCCATTTTCATAATGCTTTGAAGTGATACAGAGAAAAATGCAGTGAAAATGTATTTATTTATTTATTTATTTTTTAATCTATAGGCCTTTTCATAAAACAAGAAAATGTGAGTGTCATGTGTATGATACAGTTATGCTCATAGCTTCACAGAATCTGCACAATGTTTTATCAAAAATATGAAGGATTATAAAAACAGATTTTTTATACTGCCTGATTTGGTTTAACATTTCACATTTCACATATATTTAAATACATTCCACAAGACAAAATTAGGATGGAATTTAATTTTACAATGAATGGACTAATGTATAAAAAAAAAGTATAAAAATAAATAACAAATGCAGGCACACAACACAATTACTAAACTTTGACTAAAATTTTAATGAAAGTAGAACATATAAAAATAAAATATATTCAAATTGAGATTGACGCTACATTTTTAGAAATTGTATTATTTGGCTTGTTTTATTAAAATTATTTATTAATTGATAAATAAACCAAATTTGCTAAATTACAAAGATTGTAACACAACTGGATATGGATAATCTTCATAATAAAATATGCATAATAATATGGATTAATATAGCGAAGACAGCTATTACAGTCATTGATGTTAAGAAAGATGAAATATCTGACTTTTAAGATTGTAATTCACTCATTTAAGGTGCTATCTTTCTTTTTTAATAATTATTATTATTATTTAGAAGTATGCAGACCTAACTGTATTTTGTGTCACCATATTTGTTAATTATTTGCTTTGACTGCACATAATTTCCATATTTGCGATGTTGCAGTATGCTTGTTTAATGAGAATCTTCATCTGGAAGTTACAGTTACATTTATTTTGATGAGTGTAGATGGTGAGATGCAAGACAGTCTCTTGCTGTAGGTTTCAGCAGTTCGCTAAACAGCTCATGTCATGATATGTCAAAACCGCCGTCTGTTTACAAGATCCTTTCTTTCTTTCTTTTTTTTTTTTTTTTTTTGTTATCAAAACTGTCACACACTAGTCTCTGTAGCCCTGGAAAAGAATTTTCACAATGAACCCAAGGTGAAATGAACTTTCCTGTATCTCCACATCAGAAAAAGCAAAAGCAGTGGTGTCCATGGAAACAACTCAAGTGGAAGAGATTTAGAAGAAACTCATCATTTCCTCGTCTCAAAGCTATGCAGGGTTTTTTTTTTTTTTTTTTTAATTGAGAATGAATAGTCCTATATAACTCAAATTTCAAGCTCTGATTATAGAACAAGAACCTTGAAGGTTTGTTTTCAAAGGTTTGTTTTTCAAAGCGTGTTGGCTTTAGGTAAAAAAAAAAAAAAAAAAAAATGGGGGGAAAAGAAGAATGAAAACAAAACAAACATCAGATACTGTATATAAGAGATGGGAGTAATTTAACCTGCTTAACTCCAGCCTGCAGCTCTATTAGAACAAAATAATTACCACAGACACAAACATCCAGCATCAGTAGCTGCCAACTGAGCAAGCAGCTTTAAAATTATGAGTAAGCTATAATGGGACGGTGCCTTGAGCAGTAAATACAAGCTCTGCTCCCCGCCTCAAACGGCTTTGTCGTTCAGTTCCACATTATTCTGTTCTGTGAAAAGGATAACTGCAAGTTGATCTGAATGCATGATAGCAATGCAGGGTGCTATGCAGCTAAACGGCCAAATGATTTGTGACTGTCTGGGAGGTGAAGGAGTGATTCAGAAGCGTGTTGCTGCAGTGGGCACGAGTTCGGTTTGTGAAGCAACACTGCACCCTTGTGTCAACTGAGTGCTTTTCAGTGCCTGCAGATCTGTCTCCACAGCAACTGTTGACTATGCCTTTTACTGCTGTCTTTGGGTATGTATGTTGCAGTACAGTGATGCAATGAAAACACTGCAACATACTGGATATAAGGTAATGCCATTTCACTTAGATCATTTGTCAGTATTACTTATTACCAGCAGCTTTTCTCACAATGTTCAATCGCATGTTGCAAAACTACTAAAATGTGAAATTTCTTAAATAATTAATAAGGATTATCTAACTTGGGTTCAGCTAAAGAAGCATTTGACATTCAAAAACAAAGCCTTTTTTATTAGATAATGTTTTAATTTATAGCTTACTGTATGTGACAGCATTTGCCAATATTATGCAATGAGAAAAAAAAAATACATTTAATTTAGTTTCTGCAGTGTTCAGGTGTGTGTTTGCTGAAAACCACTAGATGGTGATAAAGTAGTTCACATGTTCCTGCACCACGCAGTGAGTGGAACGTGTGTGTGTGTGTGTGTGTGTGTGTGTGTGTGTGTGTGTGCTGTGTTCCAGAATGACTCCAGTCGCAGATCTGCACCTGCTCTGGGGGAGTATATTTAGTCTGCAATCCCCTCAACTGTGTGTAATGAGACATCATTCTCAACCCTACATGAGTCACAGGCCGCACTGTACGTCATCACTGGGACACCGCTAGAGAAAAATCAAACATTTCTGCTTTTCGTCTGGTATTATTGACCATTACTCTACTAATGTCAAGCAATATCTGTGATCCCACTGGATGTTACACTGAAAGGGACCAAGAGACAAGCCCTTATGAACATTTACCATAGTTCTGACATAAAAATCATAACTATTACTTCTAATCATAATTGTTGTTACTATTATCTATATACATTTTAAAGTTCCAAAGTTATTTCAGTTTTATTGTTGTAGAGTATTTGACTTGAAATTGAAAGCAGTGTCATATTTGTAATATAATATAATATAATATAATATAATATAATATAATATAATATAATATAATATAATATAATATAATATAATATAATAATATAATATAATATAATATAATATAATATAATATAATATAATATAATATAATAATTGTCCCTATATAATATTATATTACATTTTTTATATTGTATGATTTTTGAAATAAGTCTCTCATTCTCACCAATGGTGCATTCATTTGACCAAAAATACAGTAAAAACAGCAATATTGTGAAATATTATTACAATTTAAAGTAGCTGCTTTCAATTTTAATATGTACTAAAATGTAAATTGTTCCTGTGATATAAAGCTGAATTTTCAGCATCATTACTCCAGTCTTCAGTGTCACATGATCCTTCAGGAATAATTTTAAAATGCTCATTTGCTGCTGAAGAAACATTTCTTATTATTATCAATATTGGAAACTTCTTGTGCTGCTTAATATATTTCTGGGAACCAGGAATATTTATTGATTTACTTACTTACTTACATTTTGATTAATACAAATATTAATTTATTTCCAAAAAAAAAAAAAGTTTACTTTTTAAAGATAGTATACACTAAGTATTAAATACTCACCACTTCATGTCAAATCTTCAAAACCATTTCCTCAACCTTAATCTCTACAGCACTACAGCAGTAATTTGTCTACAGTAATTTTAAGCAAGATATGTCGATATACATTAATGTAAATGCAGATTTCAGCTTTCTGTCTTTTCAGTCTTACTCTCTCAATAGATTACTGAAAAGTATGAGCTGGCGATTGGGAGTCAGTCCTGATGGATCTGCCTTTGAATGCTGAGGAGGGGCAAGGCTGGCAGGGCCATAAAGGGCTTCGTTATGGGGCCGTTAGGGCAGGAGTGGGTCGGGGGAGTACCTGTGGTGGTGCCAGACACTGTGGGGATTGTGAGTGCTGCTGGGGCCAGCTGGGGATGGACAGAAGGCTCTCAGTGGTGGGCAGGAAGTGGCAGCGAGGGCTCTAACACAATGCCACACTCACAACAGCACCAAGCCAAATACTGCAAGGTCATCAGAGCTGCCAAGACTCAAATGCAAGTCTCAATCATTTTCCATTAAGCACTTGGAGGAAAAACTCTAGTTGGATCATGAAAAATCAACATTTTTCATTCTTTGAAATAAAAGAGTTTGATGTACGATTCAACCATGCTTTGACTTGCAAGAGGTAAACATTTTCCCCAAATGCATAAACACATAATCAAGCTCAACGACACCTATTTAGAATTTAGAAGCCAGTCATGGTGAAATAATATAAAGGATGGATACTATTATTATTTACATGTAAAAATGTTAGCCAGTCATAAGAAGGTGTTTATGTAGAAGTCTTTTTTTTCTCTTCCAACAATACTATTTAATCAATTATTAGAGTCAGAGAAAGGGTGTGAAATGAGCACTGCACTATGTTTTGATGCATGAAATTGTGACTAATGTTATGTTAAATAATGGAAATGATGCATTTTCATATGGAAATATGATACAAATCACATTGTGAATCATTGGATTTAATCTGATTTGTACATCCCAACACAGTGCCAACATTGCCTAGCACACAAAATGTAAATAATAATAATAATAATAATAATAATAATAATAATAATAATAATAATAATAATAAAACAATTAAAGTAATACTAATCCCTGCTGCCAATAATGCACTCCTTAAAACAAAACATTTATCTCCATTACCTGTATTTAATGTTGGTGTTTTGTTATTATTTTTGTTCATGGCTTCTGCGATTAACCCTCTCGGGTTTGAGTGGGTTTGGGGGCACTGGAGAAGTTTTGACATGCCCTGACATTTGTTTTTTTTTTTTTTTTTTTTTTTTTCTTATAAACATATTAATGGCTAAAGTCTGATTACACTATAATCAGCACAATCTGGGCTGCAATAATATGTAATCAGCATGTACGTACAAATTTGTATTTCTGAGAAAATAAGGTTTTTGTGTGGTTAGTGAAAAAAAAAAACAAATAAGTCACTGAAATAAGGTTATGAAACACATACAGAACATTTGTTCACTAGACTTTTAAGAAATGAATGTGGTAGACCAGAGTTTTTTCTACAAAATGATGTGAAAATCATCCAGTTCACTCATTCACAGAAAGCAATATATTGATTTAACTTTTGTAAGATATGTATGGCTGTATGCAAGGGAGTGACAATGGCCATGAATATTTATGGCTCGTTCCCACCGAGCGGTACGGTTCAGTACGGTACGGTACGCAATTATGTCCGTTTCCATTGTAAGAAGTTGTGAATAGTACCAAAATAACGAACCTTACTGTACCACTTTTTTGGTACCCTTCTGTTGGGGTACTGAATTTTGTTTTTATTTCCTCTTATGTAAGCCTCTTATACTTTGTACTTAAACTTTTAGAACGGCAATTCATGTTCATTAAAACTAACATTTAACAAAAAGAGGCAGAGTTGTGCTTATTGTAATGCTTTATCGTCGATCGCTACTTTCTGGTATACACCACTCCTATCAAGAAAGGGTACTGTTGGCCGTGGAAATGCAAGCTGGATCAGGGTGTTCGGTCCTGAATCGTACCATACTGTACTGTACTGACCCGTACCGCTTGGTGGAAATGAGCCATAAGTGATTCACACCTGAGAGGCAAAGGGCCTCCCATAATGGGCCATCAGTTTGAATGTGCCTGTCAGGTAAGAAAGAATGTTAGGAGAGTAAAATAATGGGGGTTTTGAACATTTGTATTTTATTTACAACACAGCTTAATCTAAATATACACGGTGAAAGTCAAAGACATACTATTATCAAGACTTCATGCAACCTGCCCACATTGGCATCGACAGAACCTTATTTCCAACACAGAACACAAGGTAATTGTGACTTTTATCTCACAATTCAGACTTTTTTTTTTTTTTAATTGCAAGATTTAAAGAGTTTTCATCTCACAAATCTGAGAAAAAAAGTTACAATTGTGAGAAGTAAAGTTTTACTATGAGAGAGAAAAAGTCTGAATTGTGAGATAAAAGTCACAATTATTATTATTATTATTATTATTATTATTATTATTATTATTATTATTATTATTATTATTATTATTATTATTATTTATTTTCTTTTTAAATATTTTTTAAATATATATATGACCCTGGATCACAAAACCAGTCTTAAGTCGCTGGGGTATATTTGTAGCAATAGCCAAAAATACATTACATGGGTCAAAATTATCCATTTTTATTTTATGCCAAAAATCATTAGGATATTAAATAAAGATCATGTTCCATGAAGATAATGTAAATATATTACCATAAATATATCAAAACTTAATTTTTGATTAGTAGTATGCATTGCTAATAACTTCATTTGGACAACTTTAAAGGTGATTTTCTCAATATTTTGATTTTTTTGCAACCTCAGATTCCAGATTTTCAAATAGTTGTATCTCGGCCAAATATTGTCCGATCATAACAAACCATACATCAATGGAAAGCTTATTTATTCAGATTTCAGATGATGTATAAATCTCAATTTAAAAAAACTGACACTTAAGACTCGTTTATATATATATATATATATATATATATATATATATATATATATATATATATATATATATATATATATATATAATTCTATGGTTAAAGTAAGCTTCCATCAGCCTAACTTTTTAGCTTCTTTTTTTCACCCATCTGCTGTTTTTGATAATATCAAATGAGACTGGCAACCCATTAGTGGAGAACCACTACTGTAATGTTAAATGGTATATTTTATTGCTAATGCATAATGTAGACCTCTGAATTCAGTCTATCTGAAGTGATACTCTGAAACAATCATTTGACTTTCAGTGGTGGAAGACTGTAGAGTCCTCAGTGCTTGGAGCTCTGCTGTTTTTAGACAGTGCTGTCAGTGAGTGAAGCAGGACTGGTGACAGCAGCACAAGCTGTCTCACAGTGGAGCGACTACACACGTTTCACACTGTGATGACTCATAAAATCATTACTAACGCGCTGACCTTCAACCCCTGGCTCAGAGCTCAGACGTACACTAATGAGCTATCCATCATTTAGCCCTTTCCTCAGTCTTGACAAACAGTTGATGCAAAGAAATGTAATTAGAAGTCAGTGAATCTGATTGTGCAACTGTATGTGTCATATTATGCTGAGAAGATACTTTTTTACATTCAGGAAATGATTGCAGATGATTAATTATTTGTAAATATTGAGTTACCTCAAGGACGATATGTATGTTATTGAATGCGTTAGCAAAGGGCAATAATGTTTTCTGAAAAGTGCTATTTATTTTTTAATTTTTAAACACACATATACTCCCTTTCTATATTGATGTTTTAATGTCTCATCACAAAAGACGTTGATCTGATCAAACAAGAACTCTCACAACATCTGCACACATCTCCATTGATTTTTAAAACTGCAACCAGCGTGTGAATTATTCAATGTCATTCTGGGGGACATTATTCAGTGTCATTACATTGTTCTCACAAATGTGAAGCTACACTGCTGTTAAAAAGGTTTAGGGTTAAAATGAACTAATTATTCATTCTTTCTTTCTTTCTTTCTTTCTTTCTTTATTTCTTTATTTCTTTCTTTCTTTCTTTCTTTCTTTCTTTCTTTCTTTCTTTCTTTCTTTCTTTCTTTCTTTCTTTCTTTTTCTTTCTT
The DNA here is from genome assembly GCA_036784905.1 of Acrossocheilus fasciatus. Taxonomy (NCBI): domain Eukaryota; kingdom Metazoa; phylum Chordata; class Actinopteri; order Cypriniformes; family Cyprinidae; genus Acrossocheilus; species Acrossocheilus fasciatus. The sequence continues at coordinate 25,007,353 of CM071951.1, read as the reverse complement.
TCATTTATTTATTCAATTCTCTCCCAGACTTCATTTATTTGATATATCATGAAATATAAATATATTAAATATATTATAAGGTTATTTTAAACTGTAATAATAATAATAGTAGTAGTAATAATAATACTACTTCTAATAACAACAACAATAATAATAATAATAATAATAATAATAATAATAATAATAATAATGATAATTATAATATTGAATCTTATACCATTTTTTTTTTTTTTTTTGAACGGTAGTCTAAATACATACATATGCCAGACTATGTAATTCCCCATGACTGTCAGGTTCAGCGTCATCACTATCAAAATGGATATTACAATGCTCAAAAAAAAAAAAAAAAGAATAAAAAGAAGATCATCCGCCAGTTCCTATCCCTCACAGACTCTTACTCTTGCAGAATGAGGAATATGCTGTGAAAATCATGTCAGATTGCTTACACCCGGGACACTGTGTGTTCCAGCATTTATCCTCTCAGCGGACACTGGGACTGAGAGTGCTAAAAAGCAGGACGGAACGCCACTGACTCAGTTTCTTCCTCCAGGTCATATCTATCATTAACAGCAACAGCAATGATCTCCATCAAATATTTCATACGCTCTGAAAATAATCTCCTCTTTTCAGTACCTGGAACAACAGCATCCACCAGAACTAGCACATTTGATCACTTTATATTTAATTTATTATTTTAATTATTACATCTAATGCCTGGTCTGTGCATATTTGGATATGCTTCACCTGCTCTAAGACCTGCTCCTTTGTATATCTTAATCTTAGTGAACAAAAAGTCTAAATGTTGATTTTTGAGTGAACTGTTCCTTTAAAAGACAGAGCAAAGATGCCCTTGAATAGAGGGTGCATCAGGGAATGGATTAACACAGTACAGTTATAGGTGGCCAGTGTAGCAGAGAAACCCACTTTCAGTGAAATTCTGCAGGGACCGCGATTCCTCTCCCAAGTGTCTCTCATATTTGTTGTATTTAAAGTGCACTAAAGAGCCAGCGAGTCCCCAAAAGGGATTAGCTTGCCAAACTCAACTTTGCCTTGAGTCAAGCCAAAATATGTTTTTCTTTCCTCTGATACTGGGTTAAATTGATGCTTTTTTGTGTCCTTGATACACAATAAATAATTCAGTTTGTTGTGGCCCAATTCAAGATTGCAAATATAGGAAGAGGGTCTTAGCAATGGCTGTAGTTGTGTCTGCAAAGTTCATAACACGCTGCAAAGAAAACTTTTTTTTTTTTTTTTTGTTACCAGCAATTTTGTCTTTGTATCCAGTAAAAATATGCAGGCTAAACATCATTGAAGAAAGATACATTTATTTGATTCAAAATTAAATCAAATACTTCACTAGTGTTTATTAATTAGTCAATTAATTAATTAATTAATTAATTAATTTATACATACATACAACCCGAACTTCGGTAATGTTGGGACATTTTTTAAATTTGAATAAAATGTAAACTAAAAGAATTTCAAATGACATGACCCAATATTTTATTCACTATGGAACATAGATAACATAACAAATGTTTAAACTGATAAATTTTACAAGTTTATGCACAAATTGCATTTCACATTTGATGCCTGCTACTGGCATGTTTATCATGTGTAGCATCTCCTCTTCTTTTCAAAACAATTTGAAGACGTCTAGGCATCGAGGTTATGAGTTTCTGGAGGTTTTGGTGTTGGAATTTGGTCTCATTCTTGCCTGATATAGGTCTCCAGCTGCTGAAGAGTTTGTGGTCATCTTTGACATTTCTCATTTAATGATGCACCAAATGTTCTCTATAGGTGAAAGATCTGGACTGCAGGCCAATTCAGCACCCGGACTCTTCTACTATGAAGCCATGCTGTTGTAATAGCTGCAGTATGTGGTTTGGCATTGTCCTGCTGAAATACACAAGGCCTTCCCTGAAATAGTCTGGAGAGGAGCATATGTTGCTCTAAAACCTTTATATACCTTTCAGCATTCATAGTGCTTTCCAAAACATGTAAGCTGCCCATATCATACGTACTTATTCACCCCATACCATCAGAGATGCTGGCTTTTGAATTGAACGCTGATAACACGCTGGAAGGTATCCCTCCTCCTTAGCCCAGAGGACACGGTGTCCGTGATTTCCAACAAGAATGTCAAATTTGGACTCGTCTGACCATAGAACACTTTTCCACTTTGAAACAGTAAATGAGCCTTGGCCCACAGGAGACGACGGCGGTTCTGGACCACGTTCACATATGGCTTCCTTTTTTCTTGATAGAGCTTTAGTTGGCATCTGCAGATGGCACGGCAGATTGTGTTTACCGACAGTGGTTTCTGGAAGTATTCCTGGGCCCATTTAGTAATGTCAATGACAGAATCATGCCGATGCAGTGTTGTCTGAGGGCCCAAAGACCACGGGCATCCAACAAAGGTCTTCGGCCTTGTCCCTTACGCACAGAGATTTCTCCAGTTTCTCTGATTCTTTTGATGATGTTATGCACTGTAGATGATGAGATTTGCAAAGCCTTTGCAATTTGACGTTGATGAACACTGTTTTTAAAGTATTCCACAATCTTTTTACGCACTCTTTCATAGATTGGAGAGCCTCTGCCCATCTTTACTTCTGAGACTCTGCCTCTCTAAGACATCCCTTTTATAGCTAATCATGTTACACACCTGATGTCAATTACCTTAATTAGTAGCTAGATGTTCTCCCAGCTGAATCTTTTCAAAATGTCTTGCTTTTTCAGCCCTTTGTTGGCCCCGCGCCAACTTTTTTGAGACCTGTAGCAGGAATAAAATTTGAAAATAGCTCATTTAGTGCATAAAAGTGTCAAATTTCTCCGTTTAAAGATTTGTTATGTTCTTTATGTTCTATTGTGAATAAAATATTGGCTCATATGATTTGAAAGTCTTTTAGTTTTCATTTTATTCAAATAAAAAAAAAACACCCCGACATTTCCAGATTTCGGGTTGTACATGCATACATACAAACATTAACATAATAATAAATAAATAAAAAACATAAACAATAATACAGATATATTGCATTCAACGAGTTAAAAATTAAAATAAGCAATTCATACTTTTATTAAGCAAAACGTGACAGTACAGAAATGTACAGTTACAAAAGAGTTATACGTAAATAAATGTTGTTCCTTTGAACATTCTATTAACTCAAAGAATCCTAAAAAATGAATGAATGAATGAATGAATAAATAAATATTCCAAAAATAGAATTTGAAATCTTATATAATATTTATTGATATGTATGTTATTTAATAAATCTAAATCTGAAATGTGTTATATCATACATTTATTGATATGCATGTTCTTTAATAAATCTAAATCTAATGACCTTAAAAAGCATTATGCTGACAATAATAAAATAATGTTTAAAAATGTATTTAAAAAAATAATAATAATAATTATAGAAATATGTAAAATACTACTACTACTACTACTACTACTACTACTACTACTACTAAACATTATTTAATTTACAGATTGCTTTGTTTTAAGGGAAAAATAAGAGTTTATATATTCTATTATATATGACAAAAAAAATATAACAAATAAAAAATCATAAAACGACATGGCTCTGAATGTGTCTTTGTATGAAAGTCAAAGCTGAATCAAAAAATAATGGTGCTAACTGTTAGAGAGCTTTTATCTTTCCATAAACAGAGCTATTCTCTGAAGTTATGTATTCTTGTCACACGTCTCGTCCTGATTATTATGACAGATTGCTGACTGCTGTCACTGCACTGTTCAGGAGGTGGCCACTCTCTTCACAAATTTCACAGCATCATCAAAAGGAATCCAAATCCATCAGCATACAAATTCAACAAATTTCATTCAGTTAAAAACAGTGAAAACTTCCAGATGTGCGCTTCAGAGCCCAAAGCCTTAACTGGGGGTACGAGGAAAGCTGCGTCTGTCTATGAGACGATTCATGCATTCGTGTGAAGAGGAGACGGGTTTATATTGCTCTGACAATCTCTCCCTTCTTATAAAACACTGCTATTAGTTTTCAATCCTTGCCTTCTTCTCCAGCACCCTTGACTCCTCTCATCCTCAGAGAGAGGATCTGGCGAGAGAGAGCTGCCATTTTGAGTGACAACCCCAGATAATGAAAGTGACAACTGCTATCTGTGTATATCTATTCGCTTTAATGTGGTGGAAATGAAGTCTGTCTTGACTTAGCGGTATGAGACTTGTGACTCGTTCAAGGATGATGTGGCCTCTTCATCTGCACATGCATGTGGCACTAATGCTAAGTGAGTGCGACTCATGTGACACTTTCTGTGTGAAAATGCACTTAGTAATGAAAGATAATGCAGTGCACCTGTTTATAGCATAACATTTCAGTATTTGGCACTTTCCACAAACAGGATGTCCCATTAGTTTGCAGCATTGCAGACATAAATCTGTTTTATAATTAGTATTAGTAGTAGTAGTAGTATTTTCTTAAAATGGTAATAATTCATGAAACAATATCATAATTGCATGTATATATTCAATACATTAGAAAAATATGTACTGATTAAACAATACAAATATTTACTGAATAACAAATTTCTTTCTTTCTTTCCTACATTTTGATTACAAAGTTGAAGAAATGGCTAACCTCACATTAAATAAATGGTAAATAATATAGCTCATATAACATTTAGTTTGACCTTCTGAGGTTGACTATCAATATTTTATAAAGGTTAAGCACCTTGTTTCTGTCTATATGCAAGACAAAAAAAAAAAAAAAAAAAAAAAAATACACAACCCACAAAAAATGTGTGACAGATATATTACACTTTAGCCACCCATGAAACCATATTGCTTACATTATGGCCAATTACATTCTGCAGTACTGTGTATAACTCATACGATTTCTATTTGTTGCTATAAGGTTGTAGTATGCAAGGCAGGGCTAGGATGACTGTGAGTCTCCAATTTTTTAACACATAAAACTTTTAACACAGTTTTAACATAAAGAACTTATCACCCACATTTCTCACAGCTGTTTCTCGTTCCACTCTCACTGTTGTATTAATAAAATACAGCAAATAAAAGTGCAGATAGTCTAATGAATATTATTATTTAAACTAGGGTGTAAATTAGGATGCATATTTACAATAGTAAGTACGATGATACTATAAATGTTAGTGTCGATACAAAGACATCCATTATAAAGTAGGCCCAATAAACCTGTGACCATGTGACCTGTGCCGGAGTAAACTCTAATTGTTTCGAGCCTCAGCCAGCACAAAACAGATTAGAAATGCAATTCCAATCTTTTGTGAAATGCTTTTGCAGGTGCATCAGGTCACATCTCTCTGGGAGTGCTTATCTCTGTGTGGGTTCAGATAAGCCTGAAGGAAAATGTTCTGTAATTTTGCTTACACATGTCTATAGTGTGTGGGTTTACATCCCTAGAGACTGATGTACAGCTATGGAACAAAGCTTATCGTGGAGTCCCGATGATAGGACAGAAGAGCAACCAATCATTTTTTTCTGCTGCTTCATAATGGGTACTTATAAACATCCACTCACAAATGCTTTCACCTGAAATCAACAAATCATACTGTGTTTATATACCACAACTTTCAAAACCTCTCAGTTTTTCTTTCTTTTCTTTTTTTTTGGAATTGAGCAAAAAGTTAGTGGTTGCTACTATGTCAATTGAGCCTTTCAAGATATTTAATGTACTTGACACTTCCAATGAATTCTCAAATGCTTAGTTCATTAAGATAAATTAATTAGCTTAATGTAGTAGTAATAATAATAATAATAATAATAATAATAATAATAATAATAATAATAATACATTATTTATTTATTTATTTCATAGTAGTTGTTGTATTGCTTGTTGTTTCGGAAAATTATATTTCCCCTATTGCTATCTAGATATTATTTAGATATTTTGATATTTTGGAAGCTCAGTTCCTGAAATATTTACCTTGTTAAACTATAGATAAAAACAACCAAACAGCCATTTACATGCTTCTTCTTCTTCTTCTTCTTCTTCTTCTTCTTCTTCTTCTTCTTCTTCTTCTTCTTCTTCTTATTGAACAGGATTATTATTAAAACTGATTTGTCCATTATATTCTTCCATTATATTCCATGATATTCTTCCATTATATAATTTTTCCATTATATTCTTCACATGTCCATCATGATAAATGTTACATTAGCTATATTGGTTTGGGGTCTCAGAACCCAGATATAAAACATAAATACAATTAAATTAATTTTACCATTCTAAGATTTTTGATTGATGTACACACTCTAGAGACTCACTCTAGCAAATGTATTTTGGATTCATTTTATTGCATTTTTCTACAGTTTATTGCAGTTTTCCTGGGGCCACATTGCACTGCCTACTTTGTGACAACACTTCAGTAACTTCAATAACACTTCAACGAAACTTCACTAATATCAGTCTAGTGGGAATTGATTAGTTTAAAGGAACAATTTGCAATGATTGTATTTTTTTATTTATTTTTATTTTATCAAGCACAATACATGTGCTTTAGTATGTTAGTCGACAAATCAAATTAAGGGTACTTACACAATATTGTTAAAATATGCTGATTTAAAATGTACTTTAAATTGGTGTTTAACTTGAAATCATTATAAAGTGCACTTTATTTTATTTATTTATTTATTTTTTAAGTGCATTTTCATAGTCATGCAGTGTACTTTCTTTAAATACACTTAAGTGGCCTTTTAATTCATTAATATAATATTATTGGCAAGTACAGCTTTTAAAATACTTTTAAGATTCACATTCAATTTAATAAAGCTCACTTCTTGCCAGTGCAGTTTCATACAAAGAGTGAGTCTCATAGTAAGAAAAAGAAGAGCAAGAAGCAGTAGCAGAAGAATAAGAAGAAACGTAAATCCTCTACAGTAATGAGACTTAAATGTGCTTTGATTTGCGCTGTGGTCTGTACGCGTGTGGTAAATAGTAGAGGAGGTCTGCCTGGAGAAACTTCATCAAAGGCACAGTGATGGACCCTGCGATCCTGCCGGCTGCTGACTCACCCTCAACATTTCAGCAATGCAGCGATCAAACTCCCTTCCTGTTTGTAGAGGTAACACCTGCAGACCATCAGAGAGAAGGTAAAGCATGCTTTTACTTGAAAAAAAAAAAATAATACTGTTTTCTACCACATTCAAAAGTCAGCGTTCTCCTCTGCTGACTCCAGATCAAAGTGCATTTTGAGAACAGACGTTTCAGCGTCAAGTCATTTGATATTTTAGGCGGTAGAAGAACAAAGTGTTTGATGGCAGGAAAGATAATAGGATTTCAGCTGCATACACATAGCGTTGTGGTACTTGTCATAGTTTTAAAACACAAAGGTTAGTGCGGGTAGCAAGAGCGATGTTCAAACAGCAATGCAGTAAAATAAATGGGCTACTGGCAAAGAGTCCAGGCCAATTAATTATCATTGATTCTGAAGATGCATGAACAATGGTCATTAAAATAACTGTTAGTGTCATTTCAATCATAAAATCACAATGGCATTTGTCCAGGGTTACACTTCATCATTTTCTTAATCAAGATATATTCTCTGAAAGCATGTCTAAATATCTTATTCTCAAGTATTTTCATTCTCAAGTAAATTGAGATTGTTTCAATGCTGATTTTAGTGGAAAACATGGTAGAAATACTGAGTGAGAAAATTATTATTTGTATGTACATATGTATTTATTTAAAATATTTATATTTTTTTATTTAATTTTTATTATTATTTATTTTTTATTTTTTGCAAATTCAGTCAGGGAGAAATGGCTGTTTAGTAAACATTCAACAGCTGTTCTAGTAACTGACATTTATGTTAGTTATATTTGCAATGGTTATGTATTTGCAATGGACCAAACAGACTGTAGGGTCATAAAGAAATCTAATAAATAACACTTGAATATCAGTGTGAAATTGGCTATATTATTAAGTTTTACAGTAAAATCATGACTGTGTCATCCACAAGGGGGCGGTCAGATATTAATACATCTGAGATAGACCCTTGCAAAAAATGAAGGCCAAACAAAAACAAATCACCAAGAACCAAAAATGGCATAATCATGTTAAAGAGAGTGTTTACTGCATCAGTATGTCTCAGCTGCTCTGATGGAGAGACGGCCCACAATTCATTTAGTGAGATTAGGCTGAGGAGCGAATAAAGGCTAAAGCTAAAGCTCAGGCAGACTCGTGCCTCTCTCAGCTCAAGACCGGTTAACCATCCTCTTTAATCCCTCATGATTTCCTAAAGCCCAGAGCTGAAATAAAGACCGAGCCTGTCGTCTATTTAAGCTATGAATTTGACTGATACTCAGTTAAAGGCGTAAAATTACCCCAAAATGTCAATGTTGTCATCACTGACTCACTTTTATGTTGTTCTGACCATGTGTAATTGTGTTTCTTCTGTGAAAGACAAAAGGAAATTGGCAACATGCCCAAGAAAGGAAACTGAATGTTTATTTATAATAGCAATAATATGAAATGTGCACCGCTACTCTGTGACAACACAGAGATAAAACTTCAACAATATCAGTCAAATGAGATTTGTTCAGTTCAAAGGAACACGTTTAAGAAATCTGAAGGGAGAATAGAATAGAATAGAATAGAATAGAATAGAATAGAATAGAATAGAATAGAATAGAATAGAATGATTAAAATAAGTAATGGAAAATGCAATGATAATTAAAGACGTATATACTGCGTATGACACATTGTATTTGCATACTAGGAGTGAGACTCAAATGTAAAACTTTAAATGTTAAGACTTGCTTTCAGAGAATATGTCTTGCCTCAGCAAGGAAAGTGCCAGTTTATTTAAAATGGCAAACATTTAGGAAAGAAAATAATATAGAATAGGGAAACCAGTGACAGCACCATTCCAAACGTTGTTATTAAGTATCAGGTATTTAACACTTATAATTCTTGTTTTTGTGATAATTACATAAGTGCCAAATGGGCTCAATTTGGCTTTGTTTGGATGTAGCTTAGTGAGTTTCATACCCAGCAGATCACAGAAAAAACTATTTCTGTAGTGCCCTGGCTTGTTCCACATTTGTTTGTAAAATGTACTACTTCAAATATGAATAATACAATTTCAGAGATGTGTTAGGCTCCAATCGTTAGCAGGTAAAAATTGGTTTTGTTTGTTTTTATTCTGCAGAAACATTAGATGTCCAAAAAAAAAAAAATAATAATCATTTGTGCTCTGGGGAAATTCTGAATAAATTTCAGATGTGTTATCTCAATCTTCTCCAACAGCTATTTGAAGACTGTGGCGTATATTTGTTTTTTTTTTTAACTTGGACTTATTTGAACTTTCAGCAACACAGCAGACTCTATAGTCAGCATCAGGTGAGAGCTAATTAGTTTTGTCTTTGCACGTAATTACTCACACAGTCCCTCATGAATATAGTCAACAATTTACAACTTGAGGTTCCACCAGCTATTAGCAAAATCAGACTGTTAACTCAAAATGAAAAAGACTGTGTAAGTTGTTTTGCATGGTGTTCCAATGAATGAGGCCTGAAGCTTTAAAATTGACATAAAAGTATAATAAAAAAGGACTGGAATATAGTGCACAAATCATAAGAACCACTTTTTGAAACTCATTTTGCTTTTGGGGGCTTTTTGAACGAATATGGAAAAGGGAGACCATTTTCAGTATTTTTCCTCTTGTGTTCCACAGAAGAAATAAAGTCATGTATGTTTGTAAAGACTTGGAAGGTGAGTAAATGATGACCACATTTTCATTTTTGGGTGAACTAATCTTTTACAGGCAATAAATGAAACCTCATGGAGTCATAGATGGATTTAGTGGAATTGGATATGGAGGTTTGCTCCTAGAAGTAAAGGATCATCCTTGTCCTGGATTTTCCAAGCAGCTTAGCTTTCTAAATATTCATCTGAACTCCTGTAAGAAGTGGCAGGTAGGATTTGTCATCCTTCTGGAACGTTCATTCCAGGCTATTGAACCATTGAGCCTCAAACCACCACAACCAAAGAAAGCTCCTCATCTTTGTGGTGAATGTTGCTACTATGGGAAAAATACAGAAGTGATTTAATTCATACCCACTCATTATTCATTATGCTAATTGTTTATGTAATAAGGTTTTAACATGATTGAGACAAGGTGTAGACTTTCAAATGCACCTCAGTATGTGTTTATCACAGGAACAACAGATTTATTAACACCCAAGTAAACAGGGCCTGGGAGGAAGCTGATAAGACTAACACTTATCCAACTGCAGTTTGTGCACTCTGTTGCAATGTAGCTACATTTTGTGAAGCCAAAACCTGCTGAATGGAATAATATTACTTAGAGATAATGATATACATATATAGATATTTACAAGAAAATATGAAGGGTGCTTGCTTTTGCAAAACTTACCACTGTGAAGCTAAGGTGTTGTTGGAAGGTTTTCTGTTTTGTCACTATGCTGTTACAAGTGTGTTCTGGGTAATAGGGTTTTGCAAGTCTCCAAAAACATGCCAATACATACAATTTACTGCAGTTTCCAGCTAAAATGAACACTAGAGGCAGTAAAACCACCACAATTATGGATATGGAGGAGATTATCTGTCATCTTCCTTTGCACAATATCATGGTATGACCTCAAAACACCATAGTGCATGATTTGTTTAACTAATATGCATGGATTGTCTTACTTGGTAAAGTTGCTCGGTAGCTCACCTGATACAGCACCTGTGATCCAGAGTATGAGACCAATGATTCGCAAATCACAATAAAAGAGCTCAAAAACTTGTAGAAGCAAGCTAAAATGGCAAGGTTGCTTGCAAATGTGTTTTTCTCATACATTCATCTTACGTATTTGTTAACACTGTCAGTTAGGTTTAGTGTAGGTACATTATTGTTAAATGTGATAGAGCATTAACCTTTTAGCGCCACTCACTGGACATATCAATTTGAAAGTGTTGCAAAACTCATTTCACAGGTAAAACATGCATGGAAACATTAGCAGATGCACAGGTACACATAAATTATTAAGGCAATGGCATTAGTTTTATGCATCCCTATATTGCGAACTGCAGCTGCATTTACAATTCAATCTGAATATGAAACTATGAATGCAAGATTAAATCATCATTCATATGGACAATCCATATCTGTGTCTTCTTCTCATATTGGCAAAGATTTCCTCTTCCTCTGTGACAACATTTAAGCCATGTCGTGTTTTGCTGATTCATCATTCCTATAGATAATCTAGTATTCCATTCTTGTCTCGGGGGAGGAATTTTATACACCTTAAGCAGTCAGTCGCATTGCTTTTCCTGGCAGTTTTCATGCCAATTTCCAATTTATAACCCGAGAGCTGCGTCCTTGACCACCGCTGAGTGTTCCTCTGTGGCACGCACCCCAAGTTCATTAAATACTTCATTAGCCATCGCTCCTGGACAGTGGAGAAGACTGCTGTTGATGGACCACACAAGAGAGGCACCTGGGTAATACCTCGAGAGACACAGCGGGCCACTGCAATTAATAAAGTCTGCTTTCTCTTTCAAAGCACATCTCTCATGCCAGGGTTGGGCCTTAATAATATGCCCGCACGGTGCAGAGATAACCTCTTTTCTCACCCACACTTAATTTTCAATCAAAGTTCCGTCAGAAGCCATTTCCAGTCACACTTAACTGCATTAATTTATTTCATGTGAATTAAAGGAGGTAATGGGAACATTTATCAGATTCAAGAGGCCTGCAGAAATACGGTTTTCCTCCAATGTGTTGTAACGTAACAGTTACATGAGTCCAAACGGCGTGTGGTAATTGGCTGTTAAAATTCCGTGCTGTTAGCACAATAATTGTGCTCCAGTACAAGATCAGAGGTGGTTTGTACATAAATATTTCACGAAAAGCCTCTTTGAAAAATTGAAGGGGTTCAAGATTCAGAGAAATAGGCGGAGAGTGAATTCTGATACGTTACACAAAATATCTCAAGAGTGATTTAGACAGGAATATTATGCTTTTTCTAGGCTAAATAGTCTAAACTGTGATTGTGTAAATTTTAAGAAGTAAAATTAAGATGAAAAAAAAAAATAATGCCTTAAAATGAAATCTGAATATTATATTAAACAGACATTCTAACAGGATTGCTCTTGGACAAAAGTAATATATCAATCAGTCTACCTAGTTTTGGACAAATTGTTGCTTTATAATTATTTATATATTCATATTTAATTTCATATTTTTCTTGAATAATAATAATAACAACAACAACAACAACAACAACAATAATAATAATGATAATAATACATACTTACATACTTTTTTTTTTGGTACATTTTGTGCATTGTGTAGATTTTTAAAGAAAATCTTGTGGTAACAGGGTAGCATGTAACAGTATATCTATCATATCTAAATGTTCTCACAACAAATGACATGGGAAACTGACCCCCCCCCCACCCAAAAAAAAAAAAATAAAATAAAAAAAATAAAAAATTACTGACACACAAATCTACTCCAAGAGCCAGTGTACATATTGTTAGAAGACTGCACTTTTTTGGCTATCAACATATCTTGTTTTTTTTTTTGTTTTTTGTTTTTTTTATATTATTATAATCATGCCAAGTATCTGTAATGGAGACATTTCCACGTCCAACAGAGCCCTCTTAAAGTTTCCACTTTGTTGCAGACGGCTTCAAGTATTGCTGCATTTTGGGCTAGAGTACTGGCATTATAGTCAATCCTCAGTAAACAGCAACTTTCCTTTTTTACAGAAAGAAAAAGCGGCACAGCTGAGCTATGGCTTCCCACCGAATTAATGAGGCCTTCAGTGAAAGAGGAAGCAGGGATGTGGGCAAAAGGAAGGACCAATAGCCGTGGGATTCCTATTCAATAACTGTTATTGCAGACGTACAGTCCTCTCGCCAACATCGTCATTATTCTTGGGGAATGGTTGGATCCTGTGGGTATATTCAGGCTTTTGTGTGCTGGTGAACACTGTCTACCCTCACACTGTTTCTCCCTTGTCCTTCTGTGACACACCGATGTATTTGTAAACGTGTGATGGAAGCTTGGACATGGTGGTTTCAAATGAAAAAGCTTTTCAGACTAAAAGCGTTTCTCGGTTGTACCTCGTCTGAAGGGGGAATCAGTGTCAGGTACCTGTCTGGCCTGAGAGGATATTTGTTCCTCTAAGTAAGCTGTTGAAATTTTCTTTAACCAAGCTGTTAAAGCCTCTATAAAAGAAATAAATGGACTTAATTTAAGGTAAACAATATTGGCACAAATCAGTAGCATTAAAACATGCATGCAATTTTTTTATGTCAGCATCTTTGTCCTCTCCAGCATTTCATTTCCTCTGTCTCTTCTGCACTCAACAGGAATTCGCTCACAGCTGCGAGCACATAGTGGAAATGGCCAATCAGAAAGTGATGGTGTGGAATGCCTAATTAAAAAACAGCACGCCAGAAAGAGGATATCTCATGCACATGACCTATGAGAGACTTCCTGCACTGGAAAAAACACATCTCCAGCAGAGTTATCAGGACATATTAGGACCACGGGCATTCATGCTTAAACTTAATTAGTTCTTTGTGAATACCAATAAGTATGACAGCTTTCTTGACAAATAGGCATTTGTTTGTTGATGAAGAAAATCTAGAATTGACATCATGTTTCTGGAGGATTCATTATATTATATTATATTATATTATATTATATTATATTATATTATATTATATTATATTATATTATATTATATTATATTATATTATATTATATTATATTTAGGGTTCTATAATTTCCACATTGTCATGAATGCCATGAAAATTTTGAATGAATAAATCAGAAACAGGGCTGTACAATAAAACAAATTGGAATATGAAGTAGTGTCTGTAAATATTAAAGTGCAAAAGGATTGTGTGTGAATGAGCAGTGGAGTTTTATCTACTACACATACTTTATCTACTACACATGCTTAATGCTTAATAATTTAACATCAAATTATTAAACAATTATTATATTAGTAATAACTAATTCTAACATTTTTTATCTCATTTTGGGGATTCAACTGAGTGGACATGCATTTTGATGATTAAAAACATTGTTTTTGAATAAATAAATAAATCAATAAATAACTACTACTACTACTACTAATAATAATAATAATAATAATAATAATAATAATAATAATAAAGGGAAAAACGCATGCATATATGTATTTAGTAACTTTAAAATTAACTTGTTTCACTTGATTCATTGTACATTTCATTATTCTCGCTTTTTTAATTTATGAAATTTAAGATTTGAGTACTATAAAGTGGAAAGATTTTCAGGTAATAATAACCTATAGAATAATAGCATTTCAGTATGCTGTTTTAAAACTAACATATAGATGTTTTTGTGTCATTATTCTCGAGAGAGCTCTTGACCCAAGACAAAAACGTGAAAGCACAAAATGTGGAATGTCTATACTGAACGCATACAATGTTGTAGGCCTCTTTCACACACTGGAATCATTGTTCTACAGGCCCTTAACTCGAAAAATAAAGATACACTGCAGATGGGAAAGACTTTGTATCTCAGTATACCCAGTCATCAGGAAATGCTCAGCTCCAAATGCTCAGTTTGAGAAGGAAGCGTATAGGATGTTTATTTGTGCATAAGCAACTTTTGACTTATTAAATAGGCTCCTGGAACATGTTCTGTCAAAATGACAAGTGTGATGCAATGTCAGTGAAAGGAAAAGCTAAGAACCAAATGTAGGGCAAATGTGAGTCATATTTTAACACTATAAATATATCATATTTAATACCCAAATTATTATGGCCTCTCAAAGATAAATGTTCAATCAAAACATTACTTTAAAAAACAGTTGTATACAATCTTCTACTACACGTTTTCTGTCATTTGATTGATAATGTATAATTTATAGCAAGTAAAAAGCATTGTATTATAATTGTAAAACCATCTACCCTCATTTTGCTGTCAAAGCATTTTTTCTCTTTCTTTCTCTTACTTTCTTTCTTTCTTTCTTTCTTCTCTCCTTTCTTGCTAATCATTTTTAACTTAAATTAACACAAATTTATGTTAGTAAAGTAATTTTTCAAGATGAACACTTACAAACCCGATTCCAAAAAAGTTGGGACACTGTACAAATTGTGAATAAAAACGGAATGCAATAATTTACAAATCTCATAAACTTTATGAGATTTATAATATTTTATTCACAATAGAATATAGATACCATATCAAATGTTGAAAGTGAGATATTTTGAAATGTCATGCCAAATATTGGCTCATTTTGGATTTCATGAGAGCTACGCATTCCAAAAAAGTTGGGACAGTTAGCAATAAGAGGCCGGAAAAGTTACATTTGCATATAAGGAACAGCTGGAGGACCAATTTGCAACTTATTAGGTTAATTGGCAACATGATTGGGTATAAAAAGAGCCTCTAAGAGTGGCAGTGTCTCTCAGAAGTCAAGATGGGAAGAGGATCACCAATTCCCCCAATGCTGCGGTGAAAAATAGTGGAGCAATATCAGAAAGGAGTTTCTCAGAGAAAAATTGTAAAGATTTTGAAGTTATCATCATCTACCGTGCATAATATCATCCAAATATTCATAGAATCTGGAACAATCTCTGTGCGTAAGGGTCAAGGCCAGAAAACCATACTGGATGCCCATGATCTTCGGGCCCTTAGACGGCACTGCATCACATACAGGGATGCTACTGTAACGGAAATCACAACATGGGCTCAGGAATACTTCCAGAAAACATTGCCGGTGAACACAATCCACCGTGCCATTCATCGTTGCCAGCTAAAACTCTATAGGTCAAAAAAGAAGCCATATCTAAACATGGTCCAGAAGTGCAGGCATTTTCTCTGGGCCAAGGCTCATTTAAAATGGACTGTGGCAAAGTGGAAAACTGTTCTGTGGTCAGACGAATCAAAATTTGAAGTTCTTTTTGGAAAACTGGGACGCCATGTCATCCGGACTAAAGAGGACAAGGACAACCCAAGTTGTTATCAGCGCTCAGTTCAGAAGCCTGCATCTCTGATGGTATGGGGTTGCATGAGTGCGTGTGGCATGGGCAGCTTACACATCTGGAAAGTCACCTTCAATGCTGAAAGGTATATCCAAGTTCTAGAACAACATATGCTCCCATCCAGACGTCCTTCTCTTTCAGGGAAGACCTTGCATTTTCCAACATGACAATGCCAGACCACATACTGCATCAATTACAACATCATGGCTGCGTAGAAGAAGAATCCAGGTACTGAAATGGCCAGCCTGCAGGAAAACATTTGGCGCATCATAAAGAGGAAGATGCGACAAAGAAGACCTAAGACAGTTGAGCAACTAGAAGCCTGTATTAGACAAGAATGGGACAACATTCCTATTCCTAAACTTGAGCAACTTATCTCCTCAGTCCCCAGACGTTTGCAGACTGTTATAAAAAGAAGAGGGGATGCCACACAGTGGTAAACATGGCCTTGTCCCAACTTTTTTGAGATGTGTTGATGCCATGAAATTTAAAATCAACTTATTTTTCCCTTAAAATGATACATTTTCTCAGTTTAAACATTTGATATGTCATCTATGTTGTATTCTGAATAAAATATTGAAATTCAAAACTTCCACATCACTGCATTCTGTTTTTATTCACAATTTGTACAGTGTCCCAACTTTTTTGGAATCGGGTTTGTACTTGAATGAAACAACTTATGTTCACTTGATTATATTTATGTATATTTTGTGTGTGTGTGTGTGTGTGTGTAGGAAACATGATAATATCAATTATGATACATCAAAATTTTGAGGAACATTTATTGTTTAGTTGCATATCACTAAATATTATATGTTTTGCCCCAACAATAAAAAATAAATAAAAATAAAAAATACAGAGTTTCGAGATCTTACGAAGACATAATTTTGGTAAATTAAGTGCGATATAGAGGAATATTTATATACATTTTATGCAATTAATCTGTCATACTGTTATACAGATCTTGTTGGTTTACATTATAATCTATACGAATTTTAAAGCCTCCATTTTAAAAGCTGATTTATTTTCGTACCTCACAATGCACAATTGTGTGATCGCATTTCCTTATTTGTATTTAGCATTGTTTTATGGCCTGCAACCCGAGCCATCGATGAGACTGCCTCTCCTAGCATAATCCCTGAATATTACATTTTATAGCATAAATATAGTAGATCTTCACTACAACACACAAAGCTGTTGTAAAGAGCAGGTGCTGCACAAATATTACAGCCCTGTTGAACAAACCTCGGAGTGTAACATGACAAGGTTCCACATCTGAGTTCAGTCATACACCAAATTATCGCCTTCACCGAAGCATTTGACACCGATACGTCACGGTGATAAAAAAACATCTTGCATATCCAGCACACTAGCAGCGTGCCTCTCCCCAGGTTCCCGTCAAGACAGCCGCACTTTGCCGTTCTTTCTTTTCATTCTGACGACTTCTGTCAGAAAAAAGGAAAGATCACATGTTGAGACTGCTCTGGAGGCGGCTTTGAGCATTTGTTGTTCTTCCATTACGTAACTACCTGCATCCTAATTGCTAGACGCTCGCAGAGGATGAAAGCCTCATTATAAACAGCGCAGTTGACACTGCAGCCCCTATGAAAAGTTTGATGTAGAGGTTTTTATAGGGTTGAATTGGGTAGATCAGAAATTTGCAGAGCCGAGGTTTGCGCCTGAGTTTTATTTTATTTATTATTTTTTTTGTTTTATTCACAGACAATTAATTACAGGAAACAGATCTGATTCTCTGCTGGCTTCTCCAGCTGAGCAGGGCAAGGAGCGGTCGGATTATATGAGGAAAATCGAGATCAGAAAGGTATGTAACAACAAGGTGTGTTGTGAAGCACCTCAAATCGCTGCTGAAACATGAGATTACAGAATATGTCAGGGAGTATTGCTGTGTGAGGAAAACTAGTGCAGTAAAGGGCCTTTTTGATTTCCCTTTTTCCTGATTTCTTTCTCAGCAATGCATTTATTATGTAGTCGTCAAGATTTGGAAGCGCTTCCCAGTGGAGAAGAGGTCTAGGACCATTGAGCTTGGGGTAAACAGCTCTTGCACTGGGGACTCAGTGCCTGCCTTTGAGCAAAATCTGGAGACAATGTGCACATTGAAACACAGAGGGATCTTTTAGCTAATCCTGTGGAGAAGCCTGCCGAGGGGCCAATCAATGGAGCTTTTATTAGGCGGGCCTGATACATGCCAACACTTTGCTACTTTAGTAACTAGCACTCAGGAATCTTCGAGCAGGGAATTCAGACAAGCCGTGTGAAGATGACCTTGACCGTCCAGAATTCCCCACCAAATAAACTCCCCTTTTGGGTGCGGGACTCATGGTCCATGGATATTACAATATACGCTAGCAGGTCTGAATGGTATTGGCCACACTTTGTGGAGGGGAACACATTTAAACACTGGGTGCCACACGCACTTACTTCACATGGCCTGTATAACAACAACAAGTGTGTGCAAATAAGTACACAATGAGAATTCTTACCTGGACAAAACTGAGATTTTAAGATGGTGTTTACTTCGCTTTCTTAATGAAAACCCCCTATTCTATCACATATGTCCAATGTTGGGGGTAACGCATTAAAAGTAATGTGAATTACATTATCAGATGACTTTTTTCAAGTAACTAGTACAGCAATTACTTTTTGTGTTACCATTAGGTACTGTTTGTGCTGTGTAAACATGATGGTTACTGTAATGCTCTACACCAAATATGAACAAGCATTTATTCACCTGCACAAAAACAGATTCAGTATTCCTCAAAATGGATAAAATTATGATACAAACCTGCAATAATTAAACGTTAAATGTCACAAAAATATTTTATGTATTTAATCCCATTTTATTAACCATTGTCTTTGCTGCTGACCTTCGATGGTCCAGTTCAATCATACTAATAAGCAAAAATGACTTTAGATAAACATAACATTTGTGTTTCTTTTCTCTCTTTTTAACTGCTGAAGATTCTATTCTTTCTGCAGTCCATAATGTCACCACAGCTGAATGTTTATACATACATACATACATACATATATGAATTTGCAAATTTCCTTCAGCCTGAGGCTTATTCATTTCACTTTTGGTGTGAAAGAGCTTTTATATTTTAACTTAACTTTTTTATATTAAAAACAAACAAGCAAGCCAAGCCTAGATTTAAAAAAGTAACGTTGCATTACTTTCCATAATAACGTAGTGTAATTAGTTATTTTTTTAGGGAGTAACACAATATTGTTATGCAGTAACTTTCACCAACACTGAATATGTCCAGACTTGAGCATTTGAATCTATTGATAATCCTCAAAAATTCAAAAGATGAAGACTTGTCATTCCTTGATTCCCATCAGTCAGTTCCATACACTGTTGATGCAACAAAACTTTAAAAGTATAGTTCACCCAAAAATCAAAATTCTGTTATCATTTACTCATGACTTTTTTTCTTTGTAAATTGTAAAAGAAGACAATTAGAGAAAAGTGTATGTGTGTCCACACAATGGATGGCAATGGTAACCAAAATGGCTTGGTTACCAACATTCTTCAAAATATCCTATTTTGTGTTATGCAGAAGAATGAGGGAGTCAAGGGAGTAAATGTTGGCAGGATTTTCATTTTCTGGGTGAACTATCCCTTTAAGGATGTTGTGAGCATGACATCCACTCATGAGTAAAGAAAACCTGGACTTTTTTTTTTTTTTTTTTTTTTAATTTAGTGTCATTCTTCATCATTTATGTGCACCTATTTTTTAGACCTTTTTTTATAGTGCATTCCGAATCGCGTTTATCAACATGTCAGTGATTTAGTATTTGGCAAATAGTTGCATTAATTTTCTAAAACACAAGAAATGGCACATTCCTTTATGGTGTCAGAAAAAAAAAACACTTTTATAGCAGGCCATCCTGGGGACATGATTTCCTTAAAAGCACTGCCCGTAACTTTGCGGCTATTAAGGAAAAAAGGGTCCATAGCCCATTGACGATGAAAAAGAATTAGCAATCAGTTATATGAGCTCAGTGAAGTGAAAACTGCAGCAGAGCTACTGACTGACATGTTAAAAGATGAAAAGACTGAACTTGAAATGAAAACGTCTTTGGAACTGTTATATGCAGTATTGGTGTACTGGAACACTGAGACACTTCTCAACAGAAAATAACAAAAGTAATGATCACGGACAATAATTTCATGACAAAATCATGCAAATTGTCAAAAGATCTGAAGAAATAATGACATCTGCAGCATTTATTTCAAGTCTGTTTTTATGTCTTTCTCCATTGCTTCAAGATAAACTGTCATTTGATTAATTATGGCCTGTAGAAATGTTGCTTGAAGAAATGAAAGCAAATCAAACTTCCGTCAGAGGCATTCTGAACAGCCCTGCTCATTAATAATTCTTCACACCTGTGCAGATTTTGTACTGAGCAGGTTCTGAACATACAGAGGCAAATTCCACCAAATAAATCATTTCGATTGTGATTTATTGGAAGCAGATAAATAAGTTGTTCAAGTAAATTTCTTCCCACGCATAGACCTTCAATTTCTAAGTGCTTAGGATTGGCTTCCCTGTCTTTACTGATGGTCCTGATGAGATTTAAGGGCCAAAATAACCCTATAGTAACCCTGTAAGCTTGCCCATTGAATAGACCTTTATCTAATGAAGCTTTAAGTAAGCAGTGAATAAAACCTCAAATCAGGACTTCTTGCACATTTCTTGCAATGTGCATATCATTATTTTAAAAATAGCAACTTTATGTACAATTACAGTATGGATTAGGATGGTGATCATATTGTTTTCTATCACATATTGAACCAGATTTAAGAAAGAAAGAAAGAAAGAAAGAAAGAAAGAAAGAAAGAAAGAAAGAAAGAAAGAAAGAAAGAAAGAAAGTAGCTAGTAACTGAAACTGCTGAATTACTTAACTATTTAGTATTTAAAATTCTCCAACACTGCTGACTACCTGTTCACAGCTAAGTTAGAATTCAACAAACCTAAATTATTTTGATTGTCTCTAGTTTTGAGAGTAGATTAATGTATAATATTGTTAAGCAAATGTGACACTAGTAGCATAGCTTGCTAGCTAACACAATTATTGGCAGGAAGACAATTCATTTTCATTAGCAAGCTGAACTCAAGCTATATTCATCAATTTTTGAATTTGTGCTAGAGAAAGAGAACCTGAGAGGTAGTTCTATCAGTGGAGTATTATTGTTTACTAAAACTATTAAACTTGTTTTTGTTGTTGTTAATTTAAATTAATTTGAAATAAAATTAAATATAAATATTTCAGTTACTTGCCAAAACAATTTAATATTATTATTATTTTTTTTTATATTTGTTTTAATTAAACTGGAATGAATTATTAACTAGAATACTACTGCTACTGCTACTGCTACTATTGGCACAGTAACAAACAAACAAATGAACGAATGAACAAACGCACAAACAAATAAATAAATATTCATATTCTTCTTATTATTGTAAAATAATAAAAAGACTGACTGAGGTTATACTTTTTGTCCAGGCAGGATATCCCACTGCAGAATCCAACAAGGACAGGGACAGAGTCTATGCCATTCTAGCACTAAATGAGAAGCTAAATTTATATTCAAATTGAGTCTTTCTAGTAGAAGTAATATGAACTCTCTACCTCTCTCTTTCTCTCCACTGTGTTTCTCTGTTTATCTCTCTCTAGCTGTGCATCTTTGATGTTGTGGTGACAGCTGTAGATTAATTACTACCTGCCAGCAGTTACTTAAAAATTAATCTTCAGAACCTTCTAGAAAGATGACAACTTGTTAAATTATGCAGAACAACATTAGAGGACTCAGTGTTTATGAATGTTGCTTACTGAAAAACAAGGAGGCTTAGAAAAGCATGTGGGGTTAAACAAAATAAAACTAAATAAGTTTTATATTACTCACCTTTATATATATATATATATATATATATATATATATATATATATATATATATATATATATATATATATATATATATATATATATATTTAAGTTTAATAAACTTTATTACTTATTATGATCAATATAATAATTTATTCATACAAAATAATATATTTCTAATAAAAAACAATAATAATGGTAACCCTTTAGAATAGGGAATACATATTCACTATTAACTATGACTTTTCCCTCAATAAATTCATAATTTGCTGCTTATTAATAGTTAGTAAGGCAGGTATTGGGTGGGATTAGGGATGTAGAATAAGGTCATGTAGAATAAGGCATTAATATGTGCTTAATTACTACTAATAATTGGCTAATATTCTAGTAATATGCATGCTAATAAGCAACTGGTAGACCCTAAAATAATTATACATTTAAGTAATTATACATTATACAACAGTAATTATTTATTTAAGTACTGTGTAATATTAATTAACTATATGTACTTACTATATGGTTAGGGCTAGGATTAGGATTTGGCTTAGTGTTCCTTGCATGTAATTATGCATGATGTATTGTTATTAGAATACTAAGTACATGTAATGTGTAACAAGGATACCTTAACATAAAGTGTTACCATCATTACTTCTAGCCAAAGCATGAGTCACTGATCCATAATAATGTTTCCTCTAGTGAAAAAGTCCATCCCCTGTTGTGCTCTCATATCAAAATCCACCTACATACAGTATTTGTTTAGAACTGTTTTGGCTTGTAGATGATGCATATTTCTCACCTGATTCATGACTTTTTCGCTGGAAAAATCAGAAATTAGTGTAGTATAAACAACACCTTAGAACAAAAGGGGAGCATGATTATGTAAATCACTGAAATCAGTGATTAGTTAGTTAGAATTCCACTTTTTGTTATCTAAAGCTTTTCATAGTTGATCTCAAGGCCAAATAAATATTCAGCTACAAGAAAAAAAAAAGAAAGAAAAAAATAAGTTGCATATACGCCCTCAGACAACTCAGCCGAACCCCTGCTTTCAGCCCCTGCAAAGTTTTGAATAATTCTGCCTTTTGAGTGGTACTTTTTTTGTTCTAAAGTTGTAAAATGCCTGTTTGATTGATTCCTGATAAAACACACAGTGAGTGAAACAGATTGGTTAGACTGCTGCTTAACTTGCATCCAAATGACTCATTTTTAGAAAGCCAGAAATATGTTAAAACACTTGGAGTCATCATAGATGACCTGCTCTCCTATGTGGACAACATTAAGGCAATCTCTGGGTCCTGCTGCTTCATGTTCCACAACAAATAAGTCCTTTCCTCAAGAACTACTCAGATCCTAATCCAGGCCTGAGTCATTTCACGTCTACTGCAACTCCCTCGCCGGCCAACTAGCATCTGTCATCCCCTCAAGCGCATCTGAAATGCTGCTGCTTAACTCCAGAAATTCTCACATTATACCTTTGCTCAGGTCTCTTCCCTGGCATGTGCTAGGATTTCATTCAAGACATGGCTTACGCTTGGCTTACGCTGCCGCCAAAGACTCAACTCTCCCACTATATCAAATCCTTCACCAAGCTGTACATCCCCAGCTGCAATCATTGCTCGCCTAGACCAAACTTGTTTTGCTTTTTGGTTTCTCAACTTGTTTATTAGTTTTAGCATGTTTAATCAAATGCATGCTGAATATGAAATTGAGCTACTTCTTTGCATCCAAGGTCTAGCTTAGCAAGTGCCTGGATGGGTCAAACGTCTCATCACCCAGTAAGCGTATCAAGATGTGTAAATTCACGTGTTGGTGTTTTTTTTTTTTTTTTTAACTTCAGAAATACAGAAATTTGGAATGAGTCGTTTTTGCAGCTTACTTTCAACAGATGGTCTTCTTGGACTGTGGAAGGTTTCGGATCTGGAAGTTACATGCTTACAAAGTACATCAAACACTTTTATCTCGTAAGATCAAAGAAAATTTGTTTTCATTATATAACCCATTTGAAATGTTTATAGCACATTCTTGAGTGACTGTATTAAGAAAGCATATATAATATGTAAATGTCTGTGCAAAGCAGCAGTGCTCCCAGCAAGTAAAATGGTCTCCATGTTAGTGTACCCTCTAATAAATTAGAACAATGCAATAAATCTGACAAATAAGCTGAAGTAAAGGCTGAACAAGCATCCTTCTCTGCCCAGAGGAGAACTGGTCCTATTGAGCCTGGTTTCTCCCAAGTTTTTTTCTCCATTTCTGTCACCTGATGGAGTTTGGTTTCCCTTCCACCCTACCCTTCTGCTTGCTTATTTGGAGTTTAAAAAGACACTTAATACTATCATTGATTTGACTGTACTGGATGAACACAAAACTTGAACTGAACTGAGCTGAATAATGACACTATTGTCTTCTGTAGAGCTGCTTAGCGCAAAATTGAACTTGTTTCATAACTGATTAACTTTACACAGTTACTGAACTGAACTGAAGCTGAATAATGACACTATTGTCTTGTTAGAGCTGTTTTACAGCATAATTTGAATTTGTATCGTATTTGATGAAGTTTGCATCATTGATTCTGTTATTTTCCTGTTTATTACTGTAATGTTGCTTTAAAACAATCTGTATCACAAAGCGCTATGTGACTTGAATTGACCCAATCTATATATTTTCTATATTCAATAGTAAAACTTTTCTTGGGTAAATCAGAGTTTGGCCCCCTCTTTCCCCCATTAACCCTGTTGGTCACCTTTAAAAATAATTATGCTTAGCCCATGTGCATTATAGGTGAAATTTTCACTATAATTGACAGCACTGAAAACAGAAGAGCCATATAATGAGAGTGGTGAGCAGAATATGAGTAACTAACCACAGTGGCATCAGCATGTGACTCACAGCTCAAGATCAAATGTAAGACTGGTATCCACGTCACTGAAATGTATTTATATGTTCAGCTCAGTTGTGTTTGATATGTTCCAGCTGAAACACAGTCAAATCAATTCCAAGAGGAAATATAGCTGCAAGCAGCAATTACGGGGCCAAGCACTCCAGTGGCAAAATGAGGAGCTAAGCATGGCATAGAGCATCAGACCAAATGCAACGAGTACTAAAAGCAATGTTAGGATGATTTTAGGTTGAAATGGTTGAAAAATCATAAACACAACCTCTAGTAATATGATTAAATGGCTTATCACTTTTGACCACCAGGTGGTGCTGTAATCAAAATCATATTAGTGTGTTCTATGTGAGGTGACATTGGCACACACAAAGTTTGTTGTCATTATGTCAAAGCTTTGCAGGGATATAGCATCAGAGTAATTTTGGCACCATGCCTAAAATTTGTAGTGGCGCTGTACAAAAAGGATTTTGTCTATCGACAGGAAATCCATAACTTTTTGCCAGCATGGTCTGCAGATGATCTGATTAGATTTTTGTGAAAATCGGAAAAACAGTTGAGGGGGAGTTCGAAAAAAGTAGGTTTTCAACATAAATCAAAATGGTGGACAGGAAGTTTGGCTTTCTATGACATAATTGATATGTATGTTGCCGGCATGACCCAAGGAATAATTTGAGACCAGTTTCATTACAATAGGTTAATGCAATCAAACATTATTAGCATTTTTAGAAATGCCATTATTAATAATTAATAGTGGTGGGCCGTTATCGGCGTTAACGTGCTGTGTTAACGTTAGACTCTTATCGGGCGATAAAAAAAATATCGCCGTTAATCTATTCTCAAAGTTGGATTGGCAGCTGGGTCTATACTACGCAAGCTATGATGACTTTCACCTTGATATTTTAGCGCGGATGTATACCTAGCCAAATTGCACTGTAGGGGGCGAGAACGAGTCTTCGAACCTGTGTGTGTTTACTGTGAAATTACCACATCAAACGTGACGTGCTAAGATGGATGCAGCTATGAAGCCGCCAGGTTTGCTTCAGGGAAAATTTTTCCCAATGGAAATCCGGACAAGAGTAAGGTTGTTTGCACCTTTTGCAATGCGGAATTAGTTTACTGTAGGAGTTCTTCCAGTTTCAAATACCACCTAAAAGCAAAGCATCCCTTAGCTAATGCGGAAGATGCCAGGCCAAGCACTGATGTAGCGCAGGGGAAGAGTCTTCGTCAAACTACTATGTTTGAGTGCAACCGAGGCAAGCCCGTCAGCACA
This sequence comes from Acrossocheilus fasciatus, assembly GCA_036784905.1. Taxonomy (NCBI): domain Eukaryota; kingdom Metazoa; phylum Chordata; class Actinopteri; order Cypriniformes; family Cyprinidae; genus Acrossocheilus; species Acrossocheilus fasciatus. The sequence goes on along the minus strand of CM071951.1, from coordinate 24,981,266 downwards.
GCTCTATCAGCCAAGCTAACTAATCTCCTCGCTCAGTGGATTGCCACCAGTTGCCGGCCCATCAGCGTGGTTGAAGATGATGGGCTCGAGCTTGTTCTCCAGGCAGCCACAGGTGACCCATCTTACAAACTACCTGCGAGGCGAACTATCATGAGGAGAATACATGACCAGCACGCCACAGAGAAAGCCGCAAAAGATGAGAAGATGGTAGAGGCGAGGTGTGTAGCACTGACTGGGGACCATTGGACATCTGTCCACAACGATAACTACCTCGGCGTTACTGTACACCTCATCGATGCCAGCTGGGAACTTCACTCCTTCGCTTTAGGTAGGCTACGTTATGTAATTTTAAATTACATAATTTAATTTAATTACTTAGCCTATTAATTACCACGATACCACAAATTACCACCACATTATGTTTGCTTCTTGATGATTGCTAGTTGTTTACTACTAGTAGTGAACTTATTCTGATCTACTTTGTCTGTCCGTTAGGTGTGATGAAAACAGAGGAGCGTCACTTTGCAGAAGCGTGTGCCAGGCAGTTTCTGGACGTCGCTAATCAGTGGGCGATAGCTGACAAAATCAGCTCTATTGGAACAGACAGCGCTCCTAATATGGTGGCAGCAGGGAGGATACTGCCATTCGAGCATTTGCCCTGTGTTGCGCATGTTGTACAGAGAGCTATTGTAATGTCACTTCGGGAAGGTGGTTTTGATGGTGCACTGGCCAGGTGCCGTACAAGTGGTCGGACATTTCAAACACAGTCCAGCCAACTCAGACGAGCTGAATGTCCAGCAAGCCTCCCTTGGACAAATTCAGGAGCTACTCATGCAAGATGTTCCAACACGGTGGAATTCCACCCTTGAGATGATCAAGCGCGTGAGGCGCAACAGAGACGCACTGCACACAACGCTGTCTCAGCAGAAGCACAATCTGGCCCTCCCAACAAATGCTGAATATGAAAAGTTGGCAAAGCTAGAGAAACTGCTGGAGCCATGCAGGTATGGTCTACAAAGAGAGTGTTCATGAATGGGCATACAAGTTCTTTTAAATGTCACTTTTTATTTAAGAAGCACGTCCCCTTAAATGTATTGCGATTTAAGAACTTTAAAAATGTGTAATCTGAGTTAAATGAATCAGTCATTAATTATTTATTGCTCTGTTTCTGTCTGTCTGTGTGTGTGTGTGTGTGTGTGTGTGTGTGTGTGTGTGTGTATCTGTCTGTCTGTCTGTCTGTGTAGGTACATCACTGAGCTCCTTGGAGGGGATAAGTATGTATCCTGCTCTGTGGTTCTACCTGCCCTGTGCCACCTCCAACATGCGATGAAGATCTCAGATGATGATCCTGCCTATATTGTTCGATTCAAGGCTGCCTTCACCAAGGACCTCAACCAGCGGAGGGAGAATATAAACCTGGAATGGCTTAAGGTATGTCAGACTGACCAGAAGATAATTGCATTGCAGCCACTCGGGGAGGAGAACCCTGAGCCACCCAAGAAGAAAACAGCCCTGCTACTGATAGGATCAGACTCAGAATCAGATGAGGAGACACCAGAAGACAATACTGTGGAGAGGTACAAGGTAGAGCCCAGTGCCAGTCTAGATCAGTGTCCACTGAAGTGGTGGTCGGAGCACACTGCTGTCTATGGTAAGATGGCCCACATTGCCCGTAAATACTTGGGGACTCCTGCCACAACTGTCCCATGCGAGAGACTTTTTTCTTTAGCAGGCCATATTGTGCAGAAGAGGAGATCTAGTTTGTCACCAGAAAATGTGAACAAGCTGGTCTGCCTGAGTGACTGGTGGAAGAAGGAGAAATAGAGCTTGGACTGATTGACACAAAGCTACTGACTGTAAACAGTTCATCGCGACCTCTTTTGTAGGCCTACAGTTCAAAATTCATGTTTAACTGCATTTTGGAAACCGGAGATGAGCCCCTGGTCTAATGCGCCACCTGGCTTGAGAAACCATTCTCAGAGACTTACTTTTAGTCATTATTTGGGTAGCACACATATTCTGAATGCCTTCGGCAGAATTCAAATGAGCTTTTTTAATCTAGATTAATCTAGATTAATTTCAAGATTACAGTGAGATTAATCTAGATTTAAAAAATTAATCTATGCCCACCTATAATAATTAATGAATGGTTTATTATTCTTGACCAATAGGGGGCGCTGCTACCAAACTGATGTAGCATAGTCAGTGTGAGGTGACAATGTCACATACAAAATTTGGTGTGAATATGTCAAAGTTTCGCTGAGATACAGCCTCAGATGCAGTTTGGCTTTCCAGCAAATTCGTTGATGTGCTAAATGAAGACAGTTTTATATCGACACAAAATCCATAACTTTTTGCCAACATGGTCTGAAGATGATCCGGGTCAAATTTGGTGAAAATCGGACTAACGGTCTAGGAGGAGTTTGAAAAAGTAGGTTTTCAACATGAATCAAAATGGCGAACAGGAAGTTCAGTCAAACTGATATTTATGTTCTCGGCATGAACCAAGGAATCTATCAACATGAGTTTGATTACAATAGGCTAATGTAAGCAAAAGTTATTAGCAGTTTTAGAAATTTCATTATAACTTTTTACCACAATATGGCGCTGTTCCCAAACTTTTTTGAGTACCATCAGGGCATGGTGCTGAAGAAGCATACCAAGTTCCGTAACGATACGTCAATGCATTCATAAAATATAGCATTTTACAACAAAATTAAAAATGGCCGATGTCCAAAATGGTTGACATGGGAAAATTGGATATGGTTTGACTCGGCATGATACACCGAATCTAAAGAAACCAGTTTTGTGATTTTTGGCCAAACCATTGCCATTTTTCATATATCCTGACCAATAGGTGGCACAGTGCCAAAACAGTGCAGGTAGTCTCAGGTCATGCTTGTTATAACGCACACCAAGTTTGGTCTCAGTACGCCAAACCCTTGCGGAGTTATAGCCTCAGATCCATCTTTGTGTGCTTTTCGGCGAATTCGTTAGTGTGCTATTCGAGAATGCTTGGACGAATCGACTTGAATTCCATAACTTTTTGCCAGCGTGGTCTGCCATTGGCGGAAGAAGAAATGGAAGAAGAAGAAGAAGAATGCCAACGGATACAATAGGTGCCTACGCATCTTCGGTGCTTGGCCCCTAAATATCCAATCATTACAGACTCAGCAATGCTATTTACAGGATGAATTGTTCAGATTGTTTTAATACTCCAGTGGTAATGAAGTCAATAAATGCTAACTCCTGAAAGCAATCTTTGTTTATTTCTCAAAATGTCTCTAAAATGAGTATACCCGTTAAAGTCTGATTTGTTTTTGAAAGAACAACTAAGGTCGTGTTGTTTTGATCCAGGGTTTACAGATAAGGGTTATGTTTAAAATGGAATTCTAGTTTACTGCTTAGCAATTCTGTAGAAAAAAAATAGGAGAAAGAGAGATTGAAAAAGATATTCTGGTTCATCTGTCACACTGGAAATCAGAAGGTCAAATGGAGGACATTGCACTGTGAGTGTATTCTTATTGCATTGAATTTTGCACATTTTAACACTAGTGGCAGTAAAACACCAACAACTCATATTCCTTTTTTTCCACACAAATTACAGTGACAGGGCAAATTATTGATCAAATGAATGACATAACCAGCTCCATATGCGTGGCGTTTCTAATGGAGTAAAATTGCTCAGTGACCCACCTGGTACAGTACTGCACTGGCAATGTGGAGCATTCAGTTACAAGTCCTGTGAAACATATTTTACGAGACTCGATAAATGAGCTCAAACAGTAATAGAAACAAACAAAAATGGCATAGCTGCTTCAACAAATGCATTTTTAGCTGATGATTTCTTTTGTTAACACTTTCGATTAGATTTAAAGGAACACTCCACTTTTTTTGGAAATAGGCTCTTTCTCCAACTCCCCCAGAGTTAATAAGTTGAGTTTTACCGTTTTTCAGCCGATCTATATTATAACTAGTTACCTAGCTGGGGACTACTTTCAGGCGCTGCGTAATATCACTGCACCTGCTGCGGCCATGTTACGGCAGCAAAGTTCCTTGATTATTACACCGGAATGAGAGTATAGTTCCTAGCCAAATAGGACTAGAAAATCGCAACTTTTCATTTCGCAACGGTCTTAGTACACGATATAACTACAGAAGAGTCAAGTTTTAAATAGGAAAACTATCGAAACTCTTTGATCGTTTTTGAACGCGATGCTACTGGTCTAATAGGATTCAATGATCTATGCTAAGCTATGCTATAAGTGCTATCGTCAGATCCGGAGATCGGCTGAATGGATTCAAAAACGGTAAAACTCAACTTATTAACTCTGGGGGAGTTGGAGAATGAGCCTATTTCAAAAAAAAGTGGAGTGTTCCTTTAAGGCTGGAAGTGGTACAATATTTTCAAATGCAATCAATCAATCAACAATTTTTCACATTTTAGTTTTAGTATCACATTTCATTTTCAAAGCACCACAATATGACCAAAGTAATAAAACATTTCCAGATTCATATCCATCTGTTTTGAATAAAACTGAATATGTTTCTAACCCACTGGACATTTCACTTAGAAAATGCTGTAAAATGTTAAGCAACATAATATAATTTTGCAGAAATGTCGCCACAGGCATGTTTTTACAATGGTCCTGCATTAATATATGCATACTGCATAAAAAAAAAATACTATATACACGGAAGAAAGTAGTATGTTATTATGCTCTTCCAAATATATCCATGCCATGGTCTCAACTCACACACACATACCTTCTCTCACAATTTGTCTATAAACCAGAGCAGTAAAGATCAATGTGGCTGTACAGTTGCAGTAGTATTGACTGTACAGTTGATCAATTATCACAATTTGATGAAGCCCTACTTCAAAGTGCCCTCTGAAGCAAGCTCTTCTATTGTGTAATAGCTCATTCACATATTCATAAATGTGCTTTAAAAGTGTATCATGATGCAACATTAATGAGCTTGATAGTAACATTGGTTTTGTCCCCAGTTCAGACACACTGGGCCTGGCTGTCATATTGTGTGCTGCTACATGATGGATACTTGCCCCATCCAACGCAAAAGAGCTACGAGAGAGCAAACACAAGATCAAAAGCACCGACAGTGCAAGAAAATCCAATTAGGGGCAAATGTATGCAATTTGATAATTTACGATTCCCATTGAGACAGTGATAAAACAGACTTCTAAGCTCCTTCTTGTTTATGTATGAACAGAGGTCTGGAATAATGCAAGACAACTTTTTACAGAAAAAGAAGAGTCCCTGGTGTGGACCGACTAAAGAAACGACCCTCAACCCCTGCAGAAATGTGAAAATCCTCCAGTTAATGAAACTAGGGATGGATATAAGGCTGCATAGAGGAATCTACAGAGGGATAGAATTAAATAAAATCAAATATATTGTGTGCAATGGGATTTGTTTGTTTTGAGTTTTTTTTTTTCTCAGAATTATGTACTGTAGTCATTAGAGAGCATTCTCTGAAAAATCTCCTTTTGATGTTCACATGAATCTTACAATTGTCAAAAGCAACCCTGATAACTACATCATTTTTTACTGTTATGCTGCTTTCTAAGATACCTGTTCTCCTAATTCTAGGGCAACATCACATCCTTCACCCATGATGCACTGCAACATGATCAGTGAGACAAAATTAAATTAATTAATTAATAAACAAAAAAAAAATCCAGGACAGTGGACAAAGAAAGATAAATATCATTAATGTTTATGAATTCAATTCCAGAAAAAAAATAAGGAAGGATGAAAGAAAGAAAGAAAGAAAGAAAGAAAGAAAGAAAGAAAGAAAGAAAGAAAGAAAGAAAGAAAGAAAGAAAGAAAGGAAGAGAAAATAATTTACTTAAAAAAAAAAAAAATGTTTTTAATGAAATCTGAGAGCTTTCTGACCCTGCATAGACAGCAATGCAACTACCAAATGCAAAGCCCAGAAAAGGATATTGCTGTCAATGCAGGGTCAGAAAATTCTCAATTTCCAACAGGTTTGTAACGACATGAGGGTGAGCAATTAATGACAAAATTTTCATTTTGGGGTGACCTATCTGTTTAAATAGCTTCACATCATGCTAACACCACACCACATCACAAAAAAAAAAAAAAAAAATAGCAATAAAATTGTTTGTGAATAAACAATACTATGCAGTGCTAAAATTTGTTTTGCAGTTGTAAAATTATGAACAGAAAAGCTAAATTACTGTTTATCACCCCAATCTTTCTTAAACAGTTAGTATTATCATGTAATGTAAGAACATTGATTAATTTAATTTATTTCATTTGCTTAAGAGTAAATATTTTCCTTTAGCTGTACACATCCTGGTGCCGTTGTGTTTGTTTTCATTCTACACCTGCAAAATAAGAGTTATGGATGTCTACAAAAGTTTTCAAGTGACATTTGCATATTGTATTTTTCCAAATAGGAAGCTGGAAAATCTCAGCTTTCTGATCTGGATGAAACCGGCAGAGGTCGCGTAAAACCAGTCAATCAGATTAAAGCTCGCCAGTTGTTAAGTGCTTTCCAGTTTTGAGTGCAATATCTATCTGATGGTCGTCTGAGGCTGACTATTTTGGATGCCGCCTATGCATCCTCACTTGGTTTTGGACCAAAACGAATAATTAGATATTATCCTTCATCAAGAATAATGCAGTGTATTGTTCTATAACTTACTTCATCCAAAACACCTTCAAAATGGTAAAATAAATTTTAATCATGCTGCAGATAACCTCCTGGTAGAAAGCGTTATCTATACGACATACTGAACTACGGGGTCAATTCTTCACACTAACAGAGCATCATTAATATCCCCTCTTTGGCAATGCCTGTCACAGAGAATGTGATAAAGCATTGTGGATGCTATCATTTTAAAGCCAACCCTTGAGACACAGCAGGGATTGTTGTGTTGGCACATCGCGATTGCACTGTTCTTTAAACCGCTGTGCGCACACCATGTCCCCTTTCACTGCATCCGTCAGCAACATGACAGAGTCTCTCCAGTGGGCGTTTCATTACAGATAACAGCGGTTTGCACGTTAAAAGTGCCACTGTTAACTGTTTACTGCATCATGCTTTCTGCATCTGAATGTTTTGCACTGATAAAACAAAGAATACTGAGGATATCCAGGGTTTCATCAAACTGTATTGCAGAATAGATAGATGGCTTTAGGTAAATATTTATTAAGGAGTTAAAAGAAGTTAAAGTTAAAGACATGATACCAAGAAATGTTCTGAGGTTATTAGGTTAAGCTCCAAAATAACCCATCATTATATCCCACATATACCAGGACCCAGATTTTAAATTGATTTTTAATTTATAGTGAAATATGACTACAAGTTTTCCTCTTAAAAGTTTTTCAAACAGGGGTATGAAGTGTTTCAGTAATAGCACTTCACTACTTATGTATTGTTTTGGGGAATCTGTACTACATTTGAAAGTACAAAGTAGCCTATGCGATACCATAATTACTTAAATCTTTATATATACATATACATATATAATAAAAACAATAAAAAAATCAGCATGTTTAGACCTACTGTATTTTTGCTTCTTCTGTCGTGTTTTAGAGCTTTGCCTCAGCTGTTCTTACAGCTTTCTATGAATGTGCCTTAAACAATGTCTAGCTAGTATATGTCTCATTATTTTTAGCAAGCTATGTTTTCAAAAACATCTTTTAAATTGATTTTGAAAAAGAGCTGGCCTAAGGGTAAAAGTTACAATTCATCTTCTTTTTTTTCCCCTCTTTTTATGCTTTTATATTAAAGAGAAAACAAACAAACAATAAAAAAAAAACTAGCAGTGCTTCCAGAAACTGTTATTTATGCAACAATTACATATTTCACATCAAAAGAATGTAGTATGACACAATACAAATTCAAAAGGTAATATAAAAGTTAAGAACTTCCTTTTGTAGAATATACCATTTTCACAGATGGTGTATTTCTGCTTCAATTCAGCAGGGTAATTTTTTTTTTTTTTTTTTTTTTTTTTACATTTTTACAATAATATACATGCTTTGATGTATGTTTCTATGACTCTGTTGTATCCTGGTATTCATGTATTGATTTGGTATTCACAAATACTTTTATGAGGGGATTATTATTATTATTTTGTTTTAATTAATTTTTATTTTAGTTACAAGGGTACAGGGATGGAGAGGAAACAGTAGCTGGGTTTCCATCCAAAGTTGCAAATGTAAAGGGATAGTTCACCAAAAAAAATTAATTGCTCATTAATTGCTCACCCTTATGTCGTTTCAAACCTGTAGGACCTTCGTTCATCTTCGGAACACATATTAAGATATTTTTGATGAAATCCAAGAGCTTTCTGACCCTGCATAGACAGCAACAGAAATACCATATTCCAGGCCCAGAAACGTAGTAAAATGTTTGGGAACACAGTCGATTAAAACAAGACAAGATACAAGAGACTTTGCTCGGGCATTTAAGAATGACCATAACAATATTTCAGATGCTGTGCAAAGAGATGGGTCTGCTGGTTAGTCAGTTTGTGCTGTTCCATAGCTCAAAGTCACATGACTTTTTTGATGCAAATGGATGAATTTATTCAGCAAATGCGTTTGCATCATAGCAAATAGCAAAAACTAAAGATCAACTGATCAGTTTTTTACCAACATACAGTGTAGTTTCTGGTGGGTCTATATCAAATGGATCATTCTTGAAATTATAGATCATACTTGAAATTATATAAATCATTAGTTTGTTCTGTTATTAAGCATTTACATATCTCAAATAATGCTATATTGTAATTGAGGTCAGATTGTGTGTACATTGTGAGTGGTTCGGGTAAGGAATCTGAGGTGAATGGTCCTTCTATAATGCACAACGAATGTGCTGTTGGCAGCTCTGTTGCAACCTGTCTGGAACTCAGTGGTAAACTTGTCCTTCTGTGTGATGGTTGCACAGCCACTGTTCCCGTGATTAAAGTGTCTGTCACTGCTGCTGGTTCTGCATTAAACACAGCAGACTGGACTAGAATGCAACGGCTTGAGAAAGCAGAGGGAAATGTATATATCAAGATTGTACAGTTAATACATACACATGACCGGACTCATATAACATGTAAGGAATAATCTTGGGACGAAGATTTGGATTAAATCTAGGTGCAGTGTTAATGGTTTAGGTAAATTGATATTTCAGGCCTTAATTCTGCCAAATCACAGCTGCTTTAAACTTTGTTGTTAACATAAAATGACTTGACCTCACTATCCAAATAAATGCAAGAATGAAGAGTTACCCTAATAATTACCCTAACCCTACTCATCAGAAGTGCCTAACCTAAACTACCCTTTACCCAGTTATAATCTGACCCCTAAAGCCAAGTCTTGACCCTCAAACAGGCCTTTAACCTTGTGCGATCTTCGAGGAATAAATTTGTGAGACTAAAAAAAACTGCTCTCTTATAATTTGCCAAATAAAATAATCCAAAATGCAGAACCACCACAAAAATAAATTGGTGACACTGATACATCGACAATGCACACATAGACACACACACACACACACACACACACACACACACACACACACACACACACACACACACACACACACACACACACACACACACACACACATTGGTTTCTGTGAATTGTGGGGACTTTCCATAGACTCCTATTACTTTCATATTGACCAAACAATATTTTCTATTCTTTAACCCAACCCTAACCCTAAACCTACCCCTTACAGAAAATCTTACACTTTCACGTAAACACTTTCATGTTTTTTTCGTTTTTTTTTTTTTTTTTTTCTTTTCCTCATGGGGACTACAGGCCACTACCCACAATGTCAAAAAATGTCAGGTTTTACTATCCCTGTGGGGACATTTGGTCCACACAATGTAGCATAAACAAGTACACACACAGCACACCACCTAATCAATTCTCTAAATTAAAATTGCATGATATGACCCCTATTAGTTGTTGAAATAAATTCTAGGGAAAAAGGGAAGAAAAAAGAAAAAAAAAATATTTGAAGAATATTCATAAGAGTAAAAGGATGTTCTTGCATGTTTTATATAGCCACAAACCAACAAAAATCGATAGATAAATAGATAGAGAGATAGATAGATAGATAGATAGATAGATAGATAGATAGATAGATAGATAGATAGATAGATAGATAGATAGATAGATAGATAGATAGATAGATAGATAGATAGATAGATAGATGACAACATTGTGCATTGGCAGATATGGACAGGTCCAGTCCAGGCCCAGCACCACGATGTTATAACTGGGGGGGGGGGGGGGGGGGGGTTGGGGGCACCACTACACTACACTACACTACACTACAGACACGGGTGGTCGCACTATATAAATGCCTCATTCATTCACATAAAAAAATAACAATTTTTTTTTTTTTTTAAGTAAATTTTTAAAGACATTTTTTAATCATTTGCTGCATGGATTTAACATAACTTTTATAAAATTACATTTTTCAGGGACAAAAAAAAAGGTAGGCTAAGGCCAAGTCACATTTTTGTCAGGGTGGGGTGAAGGGAGGACAGCAAGGACTCAATTGCAGGAAGAAAGGGCTTTTATTAACAATAAACAAACAAACTACCCCGTAGGGGAAAACAGACTGGCAAGGCAGGACAAGGCTGGACACGGTTAAACAAGGCAGGGCAGAACACCAGGCACACACAACATTCGACGACGAGGGCTAATGAGGAGACTCATAAGCCGCATCTTCGTGTCCTGTTTTGCACGTGGCTAGTGATTTTTGTTTTGCTGGCCATATGCTCGTGTTTTTGTTTTGTGTCAGCACTCACAGCTGCCCCTGGCTGCTTGGTCCTTGCTTAAAAAAATTCATTTAACGAACAAAAAATGCTACAATAATTTTTTTTTCTAAATTACATACAAACTTTTCCATAACATACAAAACTGAACTATTTTAATAACAGCTAGTCTGTTTTGGGAGAAGGGGAAGATGGGCTCGGGTAATTCTGATAAGTGCGTACTCTTGGAAGAAATCCTGCAGGCGCCCCTGATTGCATTGATATAACTAGAATTTTTACAAGAGTTTGTTACCATTTTAAAGCACGACATGAAATATGGTGAGTCAGGTAAATCGTGAATTAGAGGTCATCAGAGCTCGTGCAGCCAGCAGCGCAAGAGAAACTGCTATGACCATAATCAGCCAAAGATTTGAATTGGAATTGAACACAAATTCTTAGCGCCGTAGCGCCGGGCCTGGTCCAGTCAATATATACACATGACCCCCATAGAATGCTGTCCCCTCACAAATCAAGAACTTCTCTAACGGGATCCTGAGTGCCAACATGCTGTGCCATCTTAATGGCTTTGAATAGATTTTAATGACTTTTCTACAGTCGACATAAACAGATTAAAAGCTACCATGAATTTACAAATTACAAACAAGTATGCTACACGACTGTGACTCTATCTGTGCTATCATAAACCAACACAACAAGGCCATGTCAGATATATTATTCATTTTAACACAAGTCTATCCTCTCTGCAACCGATAAGTAAAATGTGCACAAGTTAGCAATCCATTCTCATAGGTTAGTAAAATGTGAACAAGTTATAGTAATCCATGCACATGGCTTAAACCTAACCCACAAATTAAATTAGTTGTATTTAATGCTTAAACATCATAGGCAGATGGCGGCCATGTTTTTTTAGATAAGTGAACATCCTCATAGACACTTGTGCCACTTCGGACAAAGGCACGGCACACTTAATGTCTAAGCATGACTCCATCAAACCTATGAACAGTACTGTTTTAGTGCATTTAATGAGCCCATTAGTGGTATTCCGCTGCCATATAGTGGTTATAAATGCAATTTATCATACACCACTGTTTTTAACCTTTATAACTATTATAGTGTTATTTTTTGCCCAATCTCTCCAAGTTCACATGCTTGTTTATAATGAAACCATGCATCATTTTACACAGTTGTGAGAGAAGATGTGGGCTTTCTTTTAGGATTTATAGACCTTTGGGTATCCTATGTAAAGAACATATTATAAAATGACCGGTTTATAGTTGTCCAATTGCATATGTTCAACATTCTTTTGATAATTACTAACCTTAAGATTCTAGAGAACAGTACTGCACTGATTTTTTTTTTTTTTTTTATAATCTCAAATATTTAATGAACAGTTTGATTGACAGCATTGGTCCCAGAGGCAAAGTTGTTCATCATGAGGAGATCTCTCTTATAATATGAAGATGTAGTGTATGTGTGAATATATGAACATTATTTTTTACAATTTAATTATTTTATAATTGAAATATTGTGTTTTTGAAGACTTGTTTTTACTGTTATAGTGCCACCTATGGATATATCTGTATGAAACTTTGCATGCTAGTTAATAGTCATCAGGCACGTTTTCAGCAAGTTTTGTAAAGTTTTGAGTTTTTGTTTAAGTTTTATATGATTTTGGGTATTTCTGGCCACGCCCCTTTTTAAATGACCCCATTATAGCTTACCAAAAGACAAAATTCAGCATTTTTTCGATAATTATTGATCTAGAAAGTCCATTAGTGTGCATGTGTCTAAAGAGTATATATATATATATATATATATAATAGGGGTGTCAACGCTAATGCATTAACGCATGTGATTAATCCAAAAATGTTAACGCGTTCATATTTGTTTTTAAACGCAGAATAATCGTTTGATAAGGTTTGACCCCAACTTATTGCCGTCATCGCAGCGCGGAAGGTTATCTATTATTGTGTAATGAGGGTACAGCGAGCCAGTGTTGCCAGGGTAACGGCACAAGGGGGCTATTTTGAAAATGCAGTCGCGGGAAAAATTACAGAGCCGTGGGTTGCGGTTTTTTGGGCTACTTTTATAATGTACCGTGGCCGCCCAAAGTGTATATAGACAAATAAAAATTAAGATCCTTTTACTAATGTGTATCATACTTGGAATGTATCCCTGGCAACTTAAGAACGGAGAGGTGGTTGTAACATCACAAACAACGTGAGTTTCAGCAAAGCATACATGTTAAGGCTTTTACGCAGCAGAAATGCACATGACAACAGCCACTATAGATTATATTAGATAATAAACACATGATTACGATAGATATGGTCTGTATTTGATTTTCTTGAAACAAATGTGTGCATCTGAAATGCTAATTTGTGCAGAAATATACAGGTGCTGGTCATATAATTAGAATATCATCAAAAAGCTGATTTATTTCACTAATTCCATTCAAAAAGTGAAACTTGTATATAATATTCATTCATTACACACAGACTGATATTTTTCAAATGTTTATTTCTTTTAATTTTGATGATTATAACTGACAACTAAGGAAAATCCCAAATTCAGTATCTCTGGTCAGGTGTTATGAGAGCCCAGGTTGCTCTGATAGTGGCCTTAAGCTCTTCTGCATTGTTGGGTCTGGCATATCGCATCTTCCTCTTCACAATACCCCATAGATTTTCTATGGGGTTAAGGTCAGGCGAGTTTGCTGGCCAATTAAGAACAGGGATACCATGGTCCTTAAACCAGATACTGGTTGCTTTGGCACTGTGTGCAGGTGCCAAGTCCTGTTGGAAAATGAAATCTGCATCTCCATAAAATTTGTCAGCAGCAGGAAGCATGAAGTGCTCTAAAACTTCCTGGTAGATGGCTGCGTTGACTGTGGACTTCAGAAAACATAGTGAACCAACACCAGCAGATGACATGGCAGCCCAAATCATCACTGACTGTGGAAACTTTACACTGGACTTCAAGAAACATGGATTCTGTGCCTCTACACTCTTCCTCCAGACTCTGGGACCTTGATTTCCAAATGAAATGCAAAAATTACTTTAATCTGAAAAGAGGACTTTGGACCACTGAGCAACAGTCCAGTTATTTTTCTCCACAGCCCAGGTAAGACGCTTCTAATGTTGTTTCTGGTTCAGAAGTGGCTTGGTAGCCTTTTTCCTGAAGACGTCTGAACGTGGTGACTCTTGATGCACTGACTCCAGCTTCAGTCCACTCCTTGTGAAGCTTTCACAAGTGTTTGAATCAGCTTTGCTTAACTGTATTCTCAAGCTTGCAGTCATCCCTGTTGCTTGTGCACCTTTTCCTACCTAAATTCTTCCTTCCAGTCAACTTTGCATTTAATATGCTTTGATACAGCACTCTGTAAACAGCCACACCTTTCAGTAATAACCTCTGTGATTTACCCTCTTTGTGGAGGGCGTCAATGATCGTCTTCTGGATCATTGCCAAGTCAGCAGTCTTCTCCATTAATGTGGTTTCAAAGAACAAGAGATACCCGAAATTTATACTGTAGGGATGGTCATTAATTGAAACTCAAATGTAAATATTCTAATTTTCTGAGATACTGAATTTGGGATTTTCCTTAGTTGTCAGTTATAATCATCAAAATGAAAAGAAATAAACATTTAAAATATATTAGTCTGTGCGTAATGAATGAATATAATATACAAGTTTCACTTTTTGAATGGAATTAGTGAAATAAATCAACTTTTTGATGATATTCTAATTATATGACCAGCACCTGTAAAAGGCTATAAATAGCATATTTTAACAACAGTAAACGACCAAATTCCACATGTGATCGCAAAAAGAAGTTATTACAAACACTCGATAGTGGTTTGAAGTGAGTTCTGAGTAAAAGTGTACTATTAAACTCATAAATTGTCTTATGTAGCATGTTAGCTCTAATGCAGCGAAAGAACAGGTCCAATTCTTCTTTATAATGCATTTTGTCATAATACTTCACATAAGGTTGCAAGAAATGTTTTGTTTTATTTATTTAGAAATACTTCTGATAATAGTTGGGTAAATGTATACTGGGATTGAAGCGATGCGGCTTGGTAAACGTTTTATTGACAGTTTAAAGGCTGATAATGGCTGAATAAAAACAAAAGAATAATAAGGATTATGACTCATACCTGGCGCAAGTGTGAAAGGTTATGTTTCCTTAAACTAGTTTGTCATACATTTCTTTTTCAACACATTTACAGGTAAATCCTAGTATTTTAAATTTGCAACTAATCATGATTAATCACAATCCATGACTAATTAATGCGATTAATTTTTTTTAATTGGTTGACAGCACTAATAATAAATAAATAAATTTAAATAGATAAATAAATATATATATATATATATATATATATATATATATATATATGTATCAAATAATATGATTGATAAAGGACACAAAGATTGTGTCTTCTGAACATAACAGTGATATATGTGAGGTAACTAGTATGTAAATGTATACACAAACATCTTTACGATCTACTTTGGATTCGTCAGTCACATACATTAACTTATACATTTTCGGGCAGGGTAAATGTGCATAAACAAAGTAAAGAACAATACTGCAGTGGTTTGGTTACGATCAGGCGAAAAACCTAGGACTAGTTCACAAAAGTAGGTTTTTAACATAATTGAGAATATTTAATGGTCGATTTGATTGACAGCAATGGTCCTTGAGGCAAACTTGCTCATTATGAGGTGATCTGTCAAATGATATGCATATTGTGTGGATGTGTGAAACACCACATGATTACAGAGCCATAAAACTCGACAGCGCCAACTAGTGGCCGATTTCTTTCAAAATTATTACAGACCTTTAGGGCCATGAGTCGAACTTGCCCACTGAGTTTCGTTCCAATCGACCTCCGTTAACCTTGTCTAACAGGTGCTTAAAATTCTTTGGCCAATGGCGGCCATGTGTTTTGAGATAAGCAAATGTCATCATAGACACTTGTGCCCCTTTAGACAAAGACACTGCATACTAATTTTCAAGTCGATCGGACAAACGGTTGCGTAGTTATCATCATTTTTATGTTTTTTTTTTCCGTTTTATTCTGTTCAAGAATTATGCGTCAGTTAAAATTTGGCTAACGTTAGCATAGCGTTAGAATTGCTGTCTCCAATCAAGCCACCTATAAGAACAAGCTCCACTCAGCCACTCATTGTCTGGTCTACTGTTCACATTGCTGAACCGTACCCTGACTCTATGTGTGCTACTTACCTGTGTATAATTTCCTCTAGATCTCCTGACAATTCTCCAACGTTGTTCTCCGCCATTTCTGACCTCCTACGAACCTGCAAAGAAACCACACATCAACATACAGCTAAGATCCATTGAACTGCTCATAGTATTTGATACTCACCTGCCATTGCTCTTCACGATCCGCTTCCACAAACTTGTCAATAAACCTGCCTGTTATCACCTTACCTGTTGTCTCTGGCTTGATCTGTGACAATCACAAATTTGAAGCTTGTGAAATTTGAGCAACAACAAAGGTTTTTCCTTTAGTGCATTGTTTGTAATCCTGCCATTATTTCCATGATTTAGCTACTTATTTAGCTATTTGACACGATTGCATACTGCCTGCTGTGGTCCATTTTCAAAGAACAGTTGTATAATTGATTATGCTATGAGACATTTTTTTGCACTGCTGGGAAAAAACAAAAAAACAAAAAAAAAAAACATTGTATGGACTTACCATAGATATAATACAGTTTACAGCTGCTAATGAAGCCTCGAGAGCTGAAACATGATTAAGTGCTTTTACATTTCCAAAATATGGTGCTTAACCAACCACAGCAAACTGGGTCAGCTGACCAATCAGAGCAGATATGCCTGTTTGAAAAGGCAGCTATTACAGAGCAGGAACTAAGGAGACAGGTAAAGGGTAAAAGAGGTGCTACCCAGTGTTTTTATTTATTTATTTGTTTTAACTATAAATCATTTAAAGGTGTGTTTACATCGCAACAATTATACTAAAAATGGAAAGGTTTTTCATTTGCGTTTTTGAAAAGTTTTGGATACAGATGACAACATTGTCAAAAATATCAGTTCACACAGATCTATATCTGATTATTATGCTAACAGCAGTTCAGAACATCCTAGTAGCCACTAGAACGATGTAATAACTGCCAAGCAATCATTCACAACACTCCAATAATTTGCTACATATTATAGTACCTAGCATCAAGTGAGAACACAACTACTACACCTAGAATAGTAACTTCCTACCAATACACATGTAACCATAGCAATGGTTTAAGGCATGAATAAACTTCACACTTTAAATATCTCTTCAAACTGTTCAACTATTCGAACAACATAAAGTCTAAATAACCTTTAAACTTTTTAAGCTGTCATGAAGACCTTTATCAAGCAAGCATTCAAGGTTTCTCTTGGCAAACTTTCTTTTTCTGCTTTAACTTGGTCTTCAAATACAAAGTCATATCTATTTTAAATGCAAATTACAAGATTCTATGTCTTCCCTGAAGTATAAAATATTGGACATCTTAGCTTATATAGCTCATTTGGAATGAGCGGTCAGGATCAGAAGGAGATGGGTATCTGTGGATGCACAACACTGTGTAAAAAAGGGATTGAGTGAAGGAAAAGAACCCATTTACATGACCTGACTAGCACAGAGATAAGCAGCAGAAAATTGAACAGAAGAGTCAAAGGAACAAATTTCAAATGCCATATTGCTTCTTACAAGAATTAAAGCCATTGAAAATGTGCAATCTCTGCCTTTGTCTCAGTATTACATACTGTCAGGCATGTTATGTTTTGTCTTGTGTTTCCTCATAATGGGGACAGCTTTATGGTATGTCTTGGTTGCATATATCACCACATAACTCCCAGAGGCGGCAGTGCCCACGATGGTGTCTCCAGAGGTGGCGGCTGAAGCTGCAGGAACTTCTGAGCCAGTGGCTCTCACTGTTGTGTCCCCAGAGGCAATGACACCCGCTGCAGTTTCTCTAGAGGTGGCGGCCCATGCTGTAGAACCTCCCGAGGCGTCGGTGCTCGCTTCAGCTTTTTGCCTGGTGATGGCACTCAGTAATGAACTCTCCTTGTTTCCCTATGATACTGCTGTAGAACCTCCAGAGGTGGCAGCAACCGCTGCGGAACCTCCAGAGGTGTCAGTGGTATCCACTCATGAACTCTCTGCCTGTCCTGTCATGGCTAAGGAGGCCGCCTGTGAGCTCTCTGCCTGTCCTGTCACGGCTATGGAGGTCGTCTCTGAACTTTCTGTGTGTCCCGTTATGGTTAAGGAGACTGTCTGTGAACTCTTAATTTGTCCTGTCACAGCCAGAAAGGCTGCCCCTGAACTCTCGTCCTGTCCTGAATCGGCCAAGGAGGCCGCCTGTGAACTCTTTTCCTGTCCTGACCTGGCCATGGTGGCCAATCATGAACTTTTGTCTTGTTCTGACCCAGCTGTAGAAGCTGCCTTTAGACTCTCAAGCGTCGTTCACACTAGCAGCGACTTTTGGCTGGCGATGAGGTCGCTAGTGGGCGTTCTCATTACTGGTTGCCTAGTAACATCGTTCTTGACAGCGAATCAGGTTTCTTGCCGCTAAATACTAACATTTTGGAGACAAAAGACTTTTCATCAATTTAGAGGTCCCTATATATCACGTATGTATATATAATGTATATAATTATTATTATGAGCAAATTAACTTATACACACATATTTCCACAGCTTCCTTGCAACAGGGGACTCATACCGCACCATTTCCTTCAGCTACCGTGTTGGGCACAGCACTGTAGCTGGTATTGTTGTTGATGTGGCAAAGGCCATTTGGGATTCCCTGGTGGAGGACTATATGCCTGTTCCCACCACAGAAAACTGACGGGACATTGCTTCAGAGTTCCACCATCGCTGGAATTTCCCAAACTGTCTTGGGTCTATTGATGGGAAGCATGTAGTGATCCAGGCTCCCAACAACTCTGGATCACTATTCTACAACTACAAGGGGACATTCTCTATTGTCCTCTTAGCAGTTGTAGATGCCAAATACTGCTTCCGCATTATAGATGGTGGCAGTTATGGGAAAACAAGTGATGGTGGGACTCTGGCTAATAGTCCGTTTGGGAATGGTCTTCGCAATGGAACTCTCGGCCTACCGGAGGACACACTGCTGCCAGGAGTGGAGCACCTGGGGCCCCAGCCTCACATCTTTGTTGCAGATGAAGCCTTCCCTCTCCGCAGACACCTGATGAGACCCTTCCAAGGTACCAACCTTCCTAGTAGACACAGGGTGTTCAACTACAGGCTTTCACGAGCAAGGCTGACAGTTGAGATTGCGTTTGGTATGTAGGGAGTGAGATTATTTCCTTTATGAAAATAACTCCTCGTGAAACCAAAACTTAGGAACTCTTACAATGCAAATGTCATGCCGCAAGACAATAAACTCTCTAATCAGACAAGATCTGAGAGAAAGACCATTTGGTCCACTCATCCATCCTTCCCCCCTGGGCTCATGGTACTGGTCACTGAAAGAACTCAAGTTGCTACTGTAAGGGTTTTATACATAAATATAATTTAATTTAGCTCAAAGGGAATCATTAATGATTTTATAGGGAATTTGAACAGAATCACTGTTTTGCGGCTGATCACTGAGCGATTCACTGAACGAGCCGTATAACATTAATTCTGCCCTGGATATTAAAATCCAAAATATAGTGAAAACACTATTAATAAGCACAGTAACAAAATCGGCAGATTAAGACATTAACTTGTAAGCACAAAACACAAGATACTTCTCTTTTAAATATAAATAAGACTTTATTTATATAAACCTAAGACATAAACTAACACTAACATGAACACACGCATTCACACATTCACACGTTGCAGGAAAAGAGAAAGGATGAGTTTAGAGAATGAGAATGTGAAATCCCAAGTTTACAGCAATATGTGCTATTGCACAGACCTGAACAACCATCAATCACTTAATTAACCCTCGCACTGAGTTTCTCAATGAGGCTAAAATTTATATTAAATACACCAGCTCAGTTAGAATCTGGAGTTTGTACTTGCGTTGCCTTGTGTTACAGGGATTCCCTTTTGTCTTCGTCGTCGTTGCAGGAAAGGGGTTTTCCCGAGTTGGTGATTGGCTGGAAGTTCAGTAGTCTTTGAAGCAAGGTCTTGGGAAGCCAATGGTTGGGCCGTTGGCTGAGGATGGTCTTGGAGTCCGTTTCTGGTTGAAGTTTGAAGCGGGTGCAGTCGCTGGACTTTGCGGCAAACTTAACTTTTGAACACGAGACTCAACGGAAAGAAAAGAAACTAAAGTAAAAGAATAAAATGAGTAATGAGACTAGGTGGTTTTTCTTCTCATCGTGGTGTTAAGTAGCAACTGGCCTGTAGGCCAGAGCACGCTCAAAGAGCGCTAAAACAGCGTCAAAACGCTGTGGCGAAAAGAAGAAGGGTAGAAGGGAAGAGAAGAGAGGGCTTAGAGAGACAAAAAGAGAGATTTGATGGTGTCCTGAGTTCTTAAACTCGGCTTTGGGACACATCCCATTTGGTGTTTTGACCAATTAGATAGGCTATTGTCTTAGCTAGGGTTGTTCCTTCCATCATAAATCAGCCTGTTATCAGTCACATGGTCTGAATTTTACACACTCTTGCAAAGTATACTTTTGGATATGATTTCTATAACCAGAATATGATACATTTGACACAGAATTAATTGAAAGAAACATTTCAAGCTAGAAATGTCAAACTCATACATACCAAACACGACTAACCTTAAAGTCATTCAATAGTTATTAGAAAGACATACATAATATGTGCTTAAAACATGATAGTCTAATATGTGATTACATACATAATATAGTGTTATGCCTAGCATTGACCTTTTAGGATGGTTTTATGTGCATATGAAAAAGAAAGTCTCTGTGTACCAAAAAGAAGTGTTCTTTGGCCAGAGGAATTTCAGTCTGGTTCTTTGTCTTGTATGTGTGGGGGAGAAGTCAATCTGAAGAAGCTTGTGATTTCTCTTGTGGAACGCCATGTGATGGCCATCTCTTTGACCATTAATCTTGACTATTTACCCCAAATTTGATGATCTCCTTCCTGCGTAGAACACTTATCAATAAGTGTTCTTTTGTCTTAATGTTGCGAGCTGTTCTGTGAAAGAGGCTTGTTAGTTAGGCTTGCTCCAGAAGTCAGAGATAGGAATCTTTACGATGTTGTCCTGGAATTTCAGCTCCTCATGTTTCGATGCTCCGATCGAATCTTAGTTTTGTCTGACTCGTTCTGACGCTACATACCCCCCTTGATTGGCGATGTGTCGAGTTGGAGACCTCGGCAAGCACTGGATAAACAGAGGCAGAAGAAGCAGACACAAAAACAGCAAACAACAAGACAACACCTCCATGACAGTTACTGTACTGGTGCAGGGCATCAGGTTATTCGGGTACAGGCGGCTATATTCAATTGGTCAATCTAGTTTGGTAAACTGAATAGTTTTAGTTCAATTTTGGAAATTGTTGTTCTAATTTAGTTTAGTACGTTGATTCTTCGATCAAATTTTGTGATTAGATTTGTTTGTTTCTTCTAAGTTGTCTCAACTTAAGAATGTTCACCTTTAGTTTCTAGTGACATCATTTGTGGTAAAATGAATTGACCTATCGTGCGTGGAGCTCTCTGGCTTCCATTCGGTTTCGAGTGGTTTGCGGATATTAGGTGTGGTGAGTCAATCCTAATATCAGACCTTTGACCCTTGCAGGGTGTCTAGGTTTTTCACCTACTAAAGAAAGAGGGGAAGGAAAGGATAGGTAAAAGAAGAACAAAACAAACAAAGCTACTGTGGGTTTTCCTAGCATGTTTTGCAACTACTGTTGAGCTAGGATGTCGTGCAGCTAGGGAGTCATGTACCTTAACTTAGTGTCAGGTTTTCTAACTATGGTGAGGATAGCTGCATGTTTCTTCATGGTGGTGTA
The DNA here is from genome assembly GCA_036784905.1 of Acrossocheilus fasciatus. Classification (NCBI taxonomy): domain Eukaryota; kingdom Metazoa; phylum Chordata; class Actinopteri; order Cypriniformes; family Cyprinidae; genus Acrossocheilus; species Acrossocheilus fasciatus. Next base: position 24,959,511 of record CM071951.1, on the reverse strand, counting down.
TGTAACTATGTTACGCTACAATTTGGATATTCTACTTGTGGGAAGAATATGTTTGTTACATGTGTTGTCAGTAGATGTGGTTACCTCTAGGTGTAGGTAATGTTGTGTGTGTTACTGGTGTAGTGTAGGTGTGGTCAGATCTGTTTCAGTCTGTGTTGTCTCCCCCCTTTTCGGGTATGTCAGTGGAGACGGGCTCTCTGCATCCTTGGCTTGGATGAGGGCGTGTCCATGATCTAATGGGGGTCAGTCCAGAAAGGCAGGAAGTTCTTCTGCATACAGTCGGAGGTAGTTTGGCATGGCTGTGCGAAGCTGGGATGCACACTTCGTCTCCTATGTTGCATTCCTCTTGTGCTGCCTTCTGGATGTGGCAGACTTTCTGACCTTCTGTGCTTTGGTGGTTGCTGTTGCACAGACAGGAATGTGGTTCTTGGAGTTGGAGTTCATTTACCAGTTTGTTAGTGAGTGATGGGTGACTGAGGTGACGTTCTCTGGTACCTCAGTTTTCATCAATAGTTGGCCGTGAGAGACTTGCTCGTTCAGGGTGGTTGTTGAACAGGTGCTTGTCATCTCTGATATGGTGGTGTACCATGTGATCACCGGCCTTCCATTCTGTCGCTGGTCACAGCGAGCATGACTCAATTTTGTAGTCATCCGTGTTCAGCTTATCTTGAAGGATCTCTTTCAGTTGTCTCATGACTTGTTCCATGTCTTCTGATGGTAAGCTGTCTAGATCTTGTGTGTACTCAGCACTGTGCATGTCTGAGTGGTGCTGAGGTGGGTTTCGTTGTCGCTTACCCACACGAGTTGCTCTTGGATGAGTCAGGTGATTACCTTTGGATGTCTGATCTTTTGTGTTTCTTGAGAAGCGTGGCTTGTCCCATGGATTTTTCCAGCGGTTGGGCTGATAGCTGTCGTGGACATGGGGGTCACGTTCTCCGTGCTCTTGATGGAAAACTCTGGTGTTGTGATGCAACTGGGTGTCGTCCAGTGCAAGGCTAGAGTCTTTGGTGACAGAGTTCAAGAGTGTGGAGGTTTTGTTACCTTTCTTTGAGGCCATCTTCTGCTTGTTGTAGGCCTTCTGTGTTAGGTCACGCAACTGTTGGATGGTCATGGAGCGTGGACAGGCCATGACGCCTAGATGGTGACTGACTCCCGGGTGCAGATTTTTTAGGAAGAGGCTTTTGAAGTTCACATCCTCTTCAAGGTCAGGTTCGTTGTGTGCACCAAAGTAAGCTTGTCGGAGTCGGTTGTAGTAAGCTTGTGGAGTCTCTTGTCGACCTTGTTTGGTTTCCAAGGCAGTTAACAGTCCATGTTCGGACTCTGGGTCTGTAAATTCTTTAATCAGGACCTCACAAAGTAGCTGGTAGTCTGACTTCGTTCGACTGGGCTGCCGATCTAGGAAGTTTCGTACCTCGGGACTGGATGTTGCTCTAAGGAGGTATAACCTGTCTCTGTCAGTCACATGAGGTCTCATTTCTAGATAGAAGTCGATATCTTGCAGATGAGCCTCGATGGTGTGGCCCTCTGTGGAGTTCGGGTTGAACTTGCTGATGTTTTTAGACAGCTTGTCAAGGTCCTTGACGGTCATCCCAAGTGCAGCTCCAAGGTCTGCTTGGATGGGAGGTTTTCTTTCGTTGGCAGGAAAGACTTCTGCAGCGAAGGCAGGTGAGGTTTTGGGTTGTGGCCCTTCGCTTCTTTCGTTGCATGCCAGTTCTTGGACGTAGGACTCGGCTCTGCTCAGCAGGGGTGAGGCTGAGAGATGTTTCTCTTGCCTTGGCTCTTGTTTCTGCTCATAAGCATGTTTGAGTTCTTTTCTGACCATATAGAGCTCATAGTTGGTATCATCTAGTTGTTGGGTCAGATTGTCCATTTCAGTTCTGTACCTTTCAAGGTCGTCTTTCAAGGAACTGATTTCGGCGTTCTTGTTGCTGATGTCATTCTTAGCTTTCTCTAGTAGCTGTTTGGCATACTGGAGTCTGTTTACCAGGTCTTTCTGAGCAGCTTTTGCAAGTTGTTGGTCAAGCTGAGCTGCTGTCAGGGCTGCTTGGAGCTCCTTAACTTGTTCCGTTGTTTCCTGCTCCCTCTCGTTGGGTGCTTTGAGTTGATCTTGAACTTTCACTTCCAGCTTGTCTATGCGGCGTTGAGCACATGTCAGCTCCTCTTGAAGATGGGTGATGTGCTTGTCGCTCAGTTTCAGCTGGGTCGTGAAGGCATAGCTTAGGGAGCTGGTGATTTTGACTAGCTCCTCGTGGATGGTGTTCTGGCTCGAATCTTGTGTCAGGAATCTTCTCAGAATTAGGATTATTATTAAAAATAATAACAGTTCAAGGGTCTTGGGGGTGAGGCTGTCTGTCGTGCCTCTCAGCCAAGTGTTCCCATCTTTCCCTTGGGCAAAGGGGGCTGCAGTCTGCGGCATGTTAGCACGCTGGGGAGAAGAGAGACTGACACAGATCTGTGTGGAGTAGAAGCCTATGTGTGGTGGGACAACTAAGTGTTGTGTCAGTGATTTTGAACCACTAGTGTAATGTGGTGATGACTGTGTTGGTCTCAGGGTATCTAGGTAGACTAGAGATGTGAAGACTTCGTCACTTCTAATGAGGAAGAGGGAAAAGAGAGAAAAAAGGTGAAAAACAATTTCCTTTTTTTTTTTTTTAAATGAGGAAAATTCTTTTTTTTTCTCAATTAAATGTTATCAAGGAGGCAGACAATATTATTAAATCTCTGTTTTAGACAAATGATTATAATAATAATTCTGATATCTCTTTCTTAGTCTGACAGGATTGACAACATACACCTTACAGTTGGACCGCTCACCAGGGAGGCTGCAAAGGCAACGGTTGCCCAAAACTTATCTCTATTAAATTGATCTCAGCGTTGGATGAGATGTTAAAATTTGGATTGCGTTTTCAAATGTGGGGAGGCTAGGAAGAACGAAAGAGTGTTTGATTACAATCAAATTCATAAGGATGATTCTCCTTTTGACAGGATTGTGTATTTCATTCACTTAGAATTGATTGATGGTTCTTACAGGTCCCTACAAATGTGAAAAGTGAAGAGTGAAGAAAGCAGGAGAGAACAGGAGAGAGACAGTAGATTAAGTGGATCGGGTCCACTAGCACGCTGTTATGCCCAACTACGAGTAGAGCGTTATTTTCAGTTGCTGCACAACTAATAACAAATAAATAAATTTTGGGTGAAAGAGATTTGTCTCTCTAATTTATTTGTACTCGTAGTGAGGGATAACAATGTCTCCTATTCAGGCTCGGGTGTGTCGTCCCCAAGCTAGGATACACAGAGGAAAGAGAATGGTAAGACAAAAGAAACTTGAAAAGTAATAAATGGGTAAAATAAGCAAAAATGAAATTAAATAAAGGAGGAAATAAGTCTTTAGTTTTAGTAACTAAAAATAGTGGCTAAGTGTATAACCAAAACAGGAAGAAAGAGGGTTAAAACGCAATAAAATAATGAGTAAGTAGTCTGAATAGAATCTATTGAGATGGGTAATAAATCAATTAGGTAGAATAAGTTTACTTAAACCTTCAAAGTTCAAGACTTATTTGTACCTAAAATGATTAGGCCCAAAAAAGAATACTAGAAGTAATGATCATATGAAATGATCTGAGGGGGAAATTTTGAATGATTCCAAATAAATTTAATGTTTTAATTAAATTTTGAATTTGGCACAATTAATAATTGTGAACTAGTAGTATTTCCCTTTCTAGTAAAATGCAAATAAGTGGTAAGAAGTGAAAAATTAGAGAAATAAGAAAGAGAAAGTCCAACAAGTGTATTAGTTTAGATGTTTAAAGGGTTAAACCACTTTAGCTTTTCAAACACACACACTGTATTCAACCACTGGATGCTAATGCTAACTTCTAACCTTTGAGGCTAATGGCTTTAACATAGGCTTCAATGTAAACACAACCGTTCCGTTAGCTTAGCAACAGTATAGAGTTTGTTTACAATAGCATCAATGTGCTGCGCGTGCGCAGTTCAGAGTTGCTCCGGAAGTAGGTTAAGACTTCCGTGTCATGCAAGTAACTGTGGCAACTAAAACAAACTCTAGTGGACTAGATTACAATTACAGTTAATGCAGTTACAGTTAGGCATGTTACATGAAATGTCGGCGCATTTCAACACTGTACAAATAACAACACCGCTTTTAGTTGGTTCTGCGATGTGGCGCTTAAACTCTCAGTTCGTTCAGAGTTTACTTTAAACTTTATTCAAATCGCCGCTTCGTGCTGCAGTTGAGGAAAACAGTGATCGGATCATAAAAGCCCGTGCCAGTTTCTCTGGACACGTACACACAACAGGTTTTCTTCGCTGTTGGCACAACGTTAACTTTAACTTTATCAAGCTTATATCATAGCTGATCTGACAATGGAACACGCACTGAAAATCAAACTATGAATAATAAAGCTTTGATCAGATAGAATTGAGGAACACGCTCAAAACTATTCTTTATCCACCGATTTATTTACCTTTTAACTATTGCAGTTTAGCTCCGTTCAGCTAACAGTGACTGAGATTCAGGAGTATAACTATTGAATGACCTGGAACACGCAGGACATCAATTCAGCTATAAAACAAGGCATTACAGAAAAGAGGAACACGCTCAATTTCAACCTTATTGTATGATCTCAGATAACTTTAAGTTCACTTACTGCAGTTTAACAATGAAGAGGCAGACTGGAGTTACAGCCTTCTCTGCGTTCATTCATTCAAGCAGGCGCGCGCTGCTGACGTCACACACACACACGCTAGTCTCAGAAGCGTCTCATCTTTCATCCACAGCAATGGAAAAGATTAAATAACTTGGTTTATGCTCACAATTTAGATTAATCTGCCCGCGTCCTCCACCAATAAATATGTAAAGGTTTTATACATAAATATAATTTAATTTAGCTCAAAGGGAATCATTAATGATTTTATAGGGAATTTGAACAGAATCACTGTTTTGCGGCTGATCACTGAGCGATTCACTGAACGAGCCGTATAACATTAATTCTGCCCTGGATATTAAAATCCAAAATATAGTGAAAACACTATTAATAAGCACAGTAACAAAATCGGCAGATTAAGACATTAACTTGTAAGCACAAAACACAAGATACTTCTCTTTTAAATATAAATAAGACTTTATTTATATAAACCTAAGACATAAACTAACACTAACATGAACACACGCATTCACACATTCACACGTTGCAGGAAAAGAGAAAGGATGAGTTTAGAGAATGAGAATGTGAAATCCCAAGTTTACAGCAATATGTGCTATTGCACAGACCTGAACAACCATCAATCACTTAATTAACCCTCGCACTGAGTTTCTCAATGAGGCTAAAATTTATATTAAATACACCAGCTCAGTTAGAATCTGGAGTTTGTACTTGCGTTGCCTTGTGTTACAGGGATTCCCTTTTGTCTTCGTCGTCGTTGCAGGAAAGGGGTTTTCCCGAGTTGGTGATTGGCTGGAAGTTCAGTAGTCTTTGAAGCAAGGTCTTGGGAAGCCAATGGTTGGGCCGTTGGCTGAGGATGGTCTTGGAGTCCGTTTCTGGTTGAAGTTTGAAGCGGGTGCAGTCGCTGGACTTTGCGGCAAACTTAACTTTTGAACACGAGACTCAACGGAAAGAAAAGAAACTAAAGTAAAAGAATAAAATGAGTAATGAGACTAGGTGGTTTTTCTTCTCATCGTGGTGTTAAGTAGCAACTGGCCTGTAGGCCAGAGCACGCTCAAAGAGCGCTAAAACAGCGTCAAAACGCTGTGGCGAAAAGAAGAAGGGTAGAAGGGAAGAGAAGAGAGGGCTTAGAGAGACAAAAAGAGAGATTTGATGGTGTCCTGAGTTCTTAAACTCGGCTTTGGGACACATCCCATTTGGTGTTTTGACCAATTAGATAGGCTATTGTCTTAGCTAGGGTTGTTCCTTCCATCATAAATCAGCCTGTTATCAGTCACATGGTCTGAATTTTACACACTCTTGCAAAGTATACTTTTGGATATGATTTCTATAACCAGAATATGATACATTTGACACAGAATTAATTGAAAGAAACATTTCAAGCTAGAAATGTCAAACTCATACATACCAAACACGACTAACCTTAAAGTCATTCAATAGTTATTAGAAAGACATACATAATATGTGCTTAAAACATGATAGTCTAATATGTGATTACATACATAATATAGTGTTATGCCTAGCATTGACCTTTTAGGATGGTTTTATGTGCATATGAAAAAGAAAGTCTCTGTGTACCAAAAAGAAGTGTTCTTTGGCCAGAGGAATTTCAGTCTGGTTCTTTGTCTTGTATGTGTGGGGGAGAAGTCAATCTGAAGAAGCTTGTGATTTCTCTTGTGGAACGCCATGTGATGGCCATCTCTTTGACCATTAATCTTGACTATTTACCCCAAATTTGATGATCTCCTTCCTGCGTAGAACACTTATCAATAAGTGTTCTTTTGTCTTAATGTTGCGAGCTGTTCTGTGAAAGAGGCTTGTTAGTTAGGCTTGCTCCAGAAGTCAGAGATAGGAATCTTTACGATGTTGTCCTGGAATTTCAGCTCCTCATGTTTCGATGCTCCGATCGAATCTTAGTTTTGTCTGACTCGTTCTGACGCTACACTACTCTTACATAAATATTTACTATATCTTAAGAATTACTGATCTTAACCCTTTCATGTTTGGTATCATTTTAAAGGTCTCTGTGCAATTGGTAAACTGGTCTCAATTTCACAGCAGTCACTTATATTATGGGAAATATTGGAAACTTAAGTTAACTCTGTGCTTCTGTTGTGGGCGGTCTCCTTTCAAAATCTGATAAACATTGCTCTACAGGTGTACTGAAGTTTATAATCCCCCATACACAGATCTAATCTGTTTTGGGGCAGATAATAAATGTTTATGGGCCTTTTGTTCTGGTATTATTTAAGGGAAAGTTGCAAATGAGTCGGTGCAATTCTGCAGCCAGAATGAGCCCATAGTGTGGTGTGTCTCTACACTCCATACTATGTATTTTCTAAGGTCTGGTATGCATCATTTACTCTTAGATTAATCTTTGAGAATTTGATGTTCTGTATTGAGATGATTTGATATTTTTGAATTTGGTTTATAATTGGCGTGATACAATTTTACCTGACCAATAATAAATTGTTATATTTGACTTATTCTGATCTCTTCAGAAATATTTTTTTCCAGTAGATTAGATTTGTAGTCTAGTGTTTCCACAAATCTGCGTCCAGGACAGATCATACTGAAGTACCAATGAAGCGGGGGCTCGTCATTAGGGATCTTCTGATTTCTGTCTGTCACTGACTTAATAAGTTACAGTTTTCGTGATTATAGAAAAAATACACTTTTTATTATGTGCTAGCAGGGTGCAGCCTAATTAAAGGTGTTATAGTCACCCTGTATCCTCTGAGTAAGATAAACTGGCGAGTTTGTGCCGTGCGTTCGCAGTTGGCCAGTGAATTGCTAAGTGACACTAGGTCGCTAATGAACGAATAATTGAATGTATGGGATTTTCGGAATAATCAAATATCTAAATTAATGTACAATCGATATCTGTGATCAGTTTAATTATAAATATTGTCTAAATTTAATGATCACTTGAAATTGGAGTCAGATCAAGCACGGAGTTAGACTAAAATTGAAACTAGATCCTGATAAATTCAGAAGTGCAAGTAAAAGACCGAACATGCATTAAACCTTCGGCCAGGCCACTGGATGCCGTTGTTTGGACCAGCGGGTGGATCCTTACAGGTATACAGTGGCGAAGATATCGGCGTGTAATTGGTGTCAGCCCTATCAATGCAGAAGCCTGTGTGAAGGCCACCTGTGTGCTACACAACTTCTTGCGGAGGACAACAGGGACTGTGCGGTACCCACTAACCCCGGCTGCTGATGGAGAAGCCTCTGGACTGCAGAACATCAGCAGAGTAGGGAGCAACAATGCAGGATGGGAAGCAATGCATGTGAGGGAAACCCTTGCTGATTACTTCTGCGCTGAGGGTGCAGTTCCCTGGCCGCCACAGGTGTGACAAGCATGAAAGGTTCTTCTTAGAACCAAACCAAAGGCTCTTTTAAGAGCCACCCACAGTATAATAAAAGAGCAATGTTTCCATGTGTTTCCATCATTTTTTGAAAAAAAATTATGTCCTGGCTATGCTATTAGATATACCTCACTTTCACCAAATATATACATAATAGAAAGCTTTTGCAACATTTAAGTTACTGTTCAAAAGTTTGACGTCAGTAAGATTTTTAAAAATAAATTAATACAAGGATGCATTAAATTGACAGGAAATACATTTAATGTTACAAAAGCTTTCTATTTCAGATAATTGTTGTTCTTTTGAACATTGGATTCATTAAAGAATCCTGAAAATGGTATACAACTGTTTTCAACATTGCTAATAATCAGAAATGTTTCTTGAGCAGCAAATTAGCACATTAGAATGATTTCTGAAGGATCGTGTGACACTAAATACCCCTTAACTATAATCTCAAAAAGAAACATTGGAAAGGCTGAAACTAATTTATTTTTAAAAAATGCCTTAAAGTTATAAGTAAATTTATAAGTTTATTAGCTCTTTTTTTTTTTTTCCAGAACGGCATGAGGCTGCACGAGGTAAACAGTAATAGTAAATATAGAAAGTTAGACCTTGTCAGCTGTACCTCGCTCTCATGAACAACAAAAAACACCAACAATATGAACACTAAACACATAATATAACTCTAGCTGCAGGGTACAGGACTACAATGGTATCCCTCATGGCTGTGTCAGCTGTACCATACTCTGCTCCTGGTCCTGGCTGCAATGGGCCTCAAAGATGATTCTGTGTATTTCAAATTGAACCTTTTCCCTCCTTCTCGAATTAAGATTTTTAATTTGTGGCAAAAGGCTCCGGAGGAAAAGTTCATCTGGATCATCAGATGCTGATGGGAGATGAGATGGGGGATGAGATGGTGATGCCTCTGCCCTATTTAGAGCAGAGAGAAGACGCTTCTCAAAAAAAGTTAAAGTCCCACCCCCACGGTGCCTTTTTGAGATGCCCTGGGGAGACTTTTCTTCCTCCTGTCTTAATTGCTTTCCCTGTCTGCCTGGATCTAGCTGGCTGCTGGTTGCAATCGGCTGGCTGCTTGTGGGATCTTGCTGACTGGTGACTGTGGCTGGCTGGCTGGCTGGTTCTTCCTGATCTGCTGGCTGTCTGACTGGCATTGCCTGGCTTTGGAGTTCAGTTGCCACAGTGGGCTCCCCAACCCCTTGGGACATGTTTCCACTCGTGCTTCTGTACTCCATAAAGGGGTTGAGGAAGCCCATGATGGCACTGCACCTCCAAGGTTTTATTGGATCAGCAGCTGAACCACTTTTTCTTTCTTTTATTTTCTTTTATTTAATTATCTTCTATATATATATATATATCACAGAGGTTTTTCCTTTTTTTTTTTTTTGCATTCTTCAACTAAAAAAAAAAAAAAAGGGGTGAAAAAATTATTCACATATACACACACTGTATACATATATAGTCATTTAGCAGACGTTTTTATCCAAAGCAACTTTACAAATAAAGACAATAGAAGCAGGTTACAATTAATTTTAATACAGTTAATATTATTTTTAATATGGTATGTTTATTTGCTATCTGATCATTTATGATTTTGTCTGTTGTCATACATTTAACACATTTTATTTTTGTTTTTTAAAAAAGGTAATCTAATTTTACATCCTATTCGTTGATTAAAAACCTACTTGGAATCCCTACGATCTCAGACACCCCTTTCCACGCCTGATTTTTTAAATGTATGTCCCTGTATGTGGGCAGGAACATGTCGTATAAAACAGGACAATTGCTAACGGCAATAATCAACTTCTCCTCCATCTTTCGTCACTGCTGGAGCTGAAAGAAGAATGATCGCATGAGCGCTACCGTCTTCTTTGCTATTGGCTGTCGCTCCCGAAAGTTGCTCTTCATTTGCATAAAGTTGAAGGATTCTGAACTTTGTCGTGTTGCTGGACACGCCCCATCCGGTCACCAACGGTCGCTATTGCTCGCTGTAGCTTGTGTCGCCGGAAATCGCCAGCTCTCCATTGAAATGAATGGAATCGCATCGCTTTGTCGCTGCATGTCGCTTGTAGTGTGAACGGAGCTTCAGCCTTATCGGTCACAGCCGAGGAGGCTGTTAGTGAACACTCTGTATTGCCAGTCCCAGTCAGTTAATCTAAATATGAACTCTCTACCTGTGTTGTCTCCACAAATATGTCTGTAGAATCATCCGTTTTGCCAATCCTAGTCAGTGAGTCAAATTATAAGATGTCACCTTGCTCAGACCCTCCAAGTGTGTCAACTGTTGAATTGTCAGCTTCTTCAGTTTGTGTCAAGAAGTCAGGTCATGTGTCATTTGTAGGGGTGTCCCGATACTAAATCATCTGTTGTACCAGCCTCAGTCAGTGAATCTACTTTTAAACCATCTGTCTGTCTAGGCAGTCCAGTTCCAATCAATGCACGCAATTCTGAATTGTGTGTCAATATGTCTCATGATGATGTTCCTGTCTGTCCAGTTTCTGCCAGTGACCTTGAGTGTGAACTGCTAGCCCTTCCAGTTTCAGATTGTGTTTATGAATTGTCTACCAGTTCAGTTTCAGTCAGTGAGCCTGATGTTAAATCATCTGTCTGTTTAGTCTTGCCAAGTGTGTCTGGTTTCAAAGTGTCTGTGCTGCCAGATTCACTCTGTGAATTGAGTTACGAACCATCAGTCTGTCCAATTTCCCCAAATGTCTCAGAGCTTGAACCGTCTGTCACATCCAGGGAACCCTCCTCTGAACGCTCGATCCTGTCTGTCATGAGCTCAGAAACTAGAGATGCATTCCACCTTTGTAACCTGGTCACTGACATAGAGACCACTCATGAACTGTCAACCCGTTTTGTTATCCAATAGGTTTCTAACTGCGAATCATCTGTTCCACCAGTTTCAGTCAGTGATTCGAATTATAAGTTATCTGTCTGTTCATATCTCCCAAGTGTATCTGAGTCTGAACCGTCTGCTTCACCAGTTCGAGTCAATGAGGCTAATGGTGAAATGTCTACCTGCCCAGTTTTCCCAAGTGTGTCTGATTGTGAACTATCTGCCTTGTCATTTTTTGTTAGTGAGTTAATGGATGAACTGTCTGCCGATCCCGCTCCTATTTATGCCAATAATTATGAACTGTCAGCCCAATCTGTCATAACCAAGAGGACTGTCATGAAACCCACTATGTTGCCTTCATTGGTCCTTGGGGCCATAAATGCTCTGTCTGTCCCCTGTGTCTCAGTGTTCCCTAGGTCTCAGTACCTGCCATGATCTTCAGCTCCTCCTGTCCTGCCGAGGTGGTCTTCAGTTCTGCTCTGGTGGTCTCCAGCTCCATCTGCCGTGATGGTCTTCTGCTCCAGTGTGGTAGTCTGCTACTCCATCTGCTCCAGCCTGGTGGTCTTCTGTCTAGCGCTAGTGGTCTTCTGATTTGTCTGCTCCAGCCCAGTAGTCTTCTGCTCCATCTGCCCCGCCGTGGTGGTCTTGTGCTCTGTCTGCTCCGCCGGTTTCTCCCTGGCTTCCTGCCAGTTCTGCCTAGGTGCCCTGCTCTGCCTCAGTCCCTGGTCTCTCCACTTCCACATGGATATGGCCCTGCGTCCCTCCCCCTGTTCCACCTCCGCTCCACCACCCTCCTGGATTATATTGAGATAGGAGCATCTGGAAGCCGATCGAAGACCCACGCTTGCCCTAGGATTACTCTTGTCTTACCTCATCTATGTCTGTTTGCTGTGAATTGACCACGCCTGTTTTGACCATGCTAATGAATAAAGATCTGCAGATGGATCCGCAAGTTTCCTCTGTTCCTTCTGTAACAATTATATCCGTGCAGTACAGTAGGACTTACTATATACTGTTAAGCTAAGCTATAAGCTAAGAAAGCAGAATGCCTAACTACACTTGTTCTTGGAATAAAGTTCTTACCTGACTCCCAAAATGAAAAAATAAAAAAATATGGGTGAGTCTTCCAGACACCTGCTTCCCTCACTCAGCTTTTACTAAATAAACAAAATGTAAACTAATAAATAAATACACTACCTGCTACTGGTTAATTAACAAAGAATATCACATATCAAAACACAAAATTACAAGTTAAACCTAAGCATAGAAAAACAAAATAGCCTCAAAGAGCCGATGGGAGAGACGCCCGCAAGAACAATGGGAAGTGGAGCAACAGAGAGAGACCGCCATTGTCGTCTCGCAGCCTATTTAATATACTGATTTATTTTCTTTATTTTTCTTTATTATTATTATTATTATTCAATCTGATGGAGAGCAGGTTCAATCACTACGCTTTTGGCTCAGTGGGCCTTTTAGGGACAAGTGGACTGGTCACACAACATTTGTTTCTGTTGTTTATGCAGACCTACACTCTCGGTAATGTGTGGTTTGCTTTGGTTTTTATACACAGTTGTTTGTCGTTCCTTGTTTTTGCTTTTTTCTATGCCCTTCAACAGACATACTTTTATTTATTCTGTTTTCCTTTTAAAATGACTATGCATCTAGGTGGATTGGTATCCAGGATACAATCTTGTTCTGAACGTGAATGGCCTAAATTCTCCTATTAAGCGTACTCAAATATTAGAATATTTGCACCGTAAATCGATTTCCTGTGCCCTGATACAAGAGTCTCATTTAAAACAATGCAATGAGACACGTTTTCAAAACAAGTATTACAAACTGGCAGCCTTCTCTTGTGCTGGTAATAAAACTAAGGGGGTGCATATCTTAGTCAATAGGAAGTTACATTTAAATATTAAACATACCGAGAATGATGATTAAGGTAGATTTGTTTTTATACGCTGTAAAATGCATAATGAAAGGTTACACTGGTCTCTGTTTAATGCCCGAATGAGTCAGACAACGCATTTTTCACAAAAATTTCCAATATATTACTTGAGCAGATTGATTTTCCTTTAGTGATGGGTGGTGATTTTAATGCTGTTTTAAATCCTGCACTGGATAAATCTCACCCTGATACTACAGCTAACCCATCCTCTAAGTTATTGAATGAATGTATCACTGAACTTAATGTAATCGATCCAGAATCCAGAATACTACATCTAAGGACTTCACTTTTTTCTAAAAAGAACGTCCGATGGGAGGACCTTTCAAAATTTGTAACAACACATCCTTATGGCACAACTTAATTTTTTTATGTTGAAATCAGCCATTTGTCCAACCCTCTTGGTCTACTTTGGGCAGAAACACATACGGTGTCTTATATGATAACCAGGGACTCTGCTCAACTAAGGTTTGTTTACCAGCATCACCATATTTTGTCTTTTTTCAGTTACGTTCTCCTCTCGAGGCCTATGGGGATCCCTGGGCATCCCCTATTTCCTCGCATCTTATGTGGGATTGGATCGCACCACCCTCTGGTCAGCCATCTTTTTCTTTAATATATAGTAAATTTAATGATCACACTGCAAAGTCTCTTTCTATTAAATCTATCTGGAATCGTGAATTAACAGATTTTGATTTATCGGTCGACTGGGAGAGGGTGTGGTCTAATATAATCTTAACTTAAAAAAACTTGGCTCATCGTCTTATCCATTTCAAAGTCATCCATAGAGCATACATAACTCCTTACAAGAGGTTTAAAATGAAACTGCAATCGACCTATAATTGTCATATTTGTAACACTGTATCAGCAGGTACTTTTCTCCAAGTTTTGGGAATGTCCAATTGTTGTCAATCTATGGACTCATGTGAATTCTGTTTTGTCCTTTTTACTACAAATTGAAATTGAAATTGTTGATGTCACGGATCAGCCAGGCTCATTCACCTCCCAATCACAACGCACTCCATCTCCTGAGTATTAATGGCATGCACCTGCACATCATCAGCACCCTCATCAGCCAGCATATGAAAGCACACACCTCAGACCAGTTCAATGTCCGATCTTGTTTTGTTTGAAGTGGACTGATGCTACTACAGCTAGTAACCTGTTTACTTACCTTGATATTCTACTTACTTTCTGTCTCATCCCCAGTGTGTTCCTCCCAGCTCTATTCCATCGTCGGTGTTTCCCAGGATCTCCACGAGTGTGTCTCCGTCATCCAGGATTGTGAGGTGTGTGTGGTGTGTGTGCTCTGTTCCCCCTTTCCAAGAGTACTCCCATTACCACCCTCCTCATACTACTGTGCCTGTTCACTGAACTTGTTGCTTACCTCCATCAGCCACCCGCTGACTCTACCGATTGCAATAAAACTCACCTGTTGTATTCTAACCATCGGTCTGAGTTTGCTTCTCTAACAGTTGATGGTGTGTCTGTTGTTCCCCCCTCCCTGTTGTTTGTTTGAGTGGATGTTGTTTTGTTGTTTTGAAAAAAATAAAGTTGATCACAAAAAAAAAAAAAAAAAACAAGATCAATCCTGGACAAGCCCCCAAATATGTCATGGTGTATAACCATTTTTAAAGCTTTCATTTAATTAATCTCAAACATTAAAATAAACAATGCATGACAATTCACAAAGTATATTTACAAACATAATTTAATTAATAATAACAAAGAAAGAATATCAGTTCAGGTAGGGAAGCTAAGAAAGCAGAACGCCTAACTACACCTGTTCTCAGAATAAAGTTCTTACCTGACTCCCGAAATCAAAATAAAAACGGGCGAGTCTTTCGGACACCTGCTTCCCTCGCTCACCTCTTGAACTAATAAATAAATACACTACACACTACTGATTAGTAACAAATAATATCACATATCAAAACACAAAATTACAAGTTAAACCTAAGTGTAGAAAAACAAAATAGCCTCAAAGAGGCGATGAGAGAGACACCCGCGAGAACAATGGGAAGCGGAGCAACACAGAGTGACTACCATTATCACCTCGCAGCCTATTTATCCGGAATCCTTGATGACGTCATGCGACTATAGCAGAATGGGAATCCCCCCCTCAAGGCCACCTATGGACTCTGAATATAAGTGTCACACAGACACACGTAACACTAACAATAAAATAAAAGATTGTTGCTCTTGATTGAACTGCTTTTGTAGTTAATTAATCCACCTATAATAAACACACTGAAGTGATTTTTACTTTTGATTATTTGTTTTTCTTACTTGAATGCTTTTGCTTAGATGTAAAATGAAAAATGTAATGCACTAGGCCTACTTGTTTCTTTCTTATATTTGTTCTACTGTTATTGTTGTTTTGGTATCTGTTCTTATTTTAATATTATTATTTTAATAACAAAGATTAAAATAATGGCTCTAATGTGATTATTAATATATTAATTCATATTAAGAAAGGAAGTGGAGGAAACAATGCAACATTGCAAGGTGATTTTACTTTGGAACCTTCAGAAAACTTCAACCTGATTTTTCTCAGAACTGACTTTGCTGACTTCGTTGACATCAACGGTTTGCTTATTGTGACTAATTTTGCCAGCACGTCACAAATTATCTTTCTGTGCAAACTGAAAATTGTTTACAACATTATTACCTGTAATTGTGCCTCAGCCAACAGGGAAATATGATTATTCACAAACTGGTTATTTCGGACAGTTTGTTTCAGAGAACAGGGGACTGTTTCATAAAACAAGTTTACCAAACAAAGCCAGGCTTATTTTAGTTAGACTTATTTTGAACCAAATAAACTGACAATAAGACAGACTAACTGAAATAAATCTGGCTTATTAGGTAAACTTAAGTGAAACAGGCCCCTGGTTCAGTTCACTAGTTTGCTTACTTCATCATGCAATGACGTAACGTATATGCAATAATATCTTCATCTAAAGTTTTCATCAGCATACATTTTTACATAAACAATGATAAATCCATAAATACTTTTTTACCCGTTCATTCTGATCAATTCTTCGTTCTGAGTCGGGACTGTTTTCTCAGTACAGTGACTGTTGGAGTATCTGGAAAGCTGAATGAGTTGGCAAAACTGGCATCATAGGATCATATACACCGGTATATTGGCTCATTTTGAGTCTGAGTGAGGCACACTCAAAAGTGAGTTTTGATTGAATCTGGACCGTTTGCCTGAGGCCATGAATTACAGGTAATAATGTTGTAAATAATGTTCAGTTTCTTGTACAAACCAATCGTTTTGCTTCATAAGACCTCAATATATCATCAGGAGCCAATGATATTAAGTTTATTCCTTAACATGTTTTTTTTTTCCCCCACTTACTTGCATTAGATGAATTTCCAAGGACCACAGTTTCAGTTTCTTTACTGTTCTACAGAAGAAAAATAAAATCACCTACATCTTGAATGGCCTGAGGGTGAGTAAATCAACAGCAAATTTTAATTTTGGGTTAAATATTCCTTGAATAGAATCAAACCTCATGTTAATCATTCAGTTCCTTTTTTTTTTCTTCAGGTATTAATGAAAATAATTTCCTGTCTCCTAACCCAGCTGTTTCTACTTCCTGTAGACAGATTTAATTGTGAGCTATAAACAGCTGTATGTGTGACACTTATGCATGTGGGAAGAGTCTAGTTTTATTTATGACCACAGTGTGATCAACAGATCTACAGCTATGGTAAGTACACAGTGGAAATATGTGGAATTTTTGCATTGACCTTTACCAGATTAAACATGATTTCTTATAAAAATAGACATGATTCAGCAGATTTCTTATAGAATTGTATAACAATTACTTTATGCAACAGTGTGAGCTGAACTGTGGTTTATTTATGCAAACAAAGGAACAGTTAATACATCCATCCATTTTCAAAATGATTATCAATGCTGTCATTATTCACCCTTATGTAGTTTCAAACAGATGTGACTTTATTTCAAAATACAAAATGCAAAATTGGTGAAAATTAGTGATTACTTCTAAAAGGTCTACTTCTCCTTTTGTTATAGAAGAACACCATTTAGAACAACATGAGGGTAAAAAAAAAAAGGCTGACAGAATTTTTTTGGCTGTTCCTTTGAAAGAAAAAAAAAGTGTTCCTTTAAAAAATTTGCATACATTTTAGCCATTAAGAGTAATTAATCATCACTTGCTATGTGCTACATGAGGCATCCTTTACACATTCCCCTTAAAAACAATGACAGCATTTAATGCTTAGTTATAACACACATGAGAGTACTTGTTTTTCCTGTCAGAGGAACACATAGCAAGCTGGGATAACTGCACACACTGTCTTGACATTGCTCACGATGTGTCACCTCATGCACTTACATGATGGCTGTAAACAATATTTATGTTCTTGTGGATTGTTATTGGCCTCTGCTTGGTTATCTAAGGATAACTCCTAATGCCCCTGAACACAAAGAGGTAAATAGCACATGAATGAACTAACAAGGTCTAGAAGACCATAATGCTGTATTTGTTAAGAAACAGTGTAATAACACATGAGTAAGCTAACAAATTAACAAAAGTAAGAAACAGCAGTAATAACAGCGATACTTACAATGATGAAGGCACAGCAGAACTGGTTATTATTAAAGCTTTCTACAACCCGAATTCAATAAATGTTGGAACGTTTTTTTAAAGGTGAATAAAATGAAAACTAAAAGACTTTCAAATCACATGAGCCAATATTTTATTCACAATAGAACAGAGATAACATAACAAATGTTTAAACTGAGAAACTTTACAATTATATGCACAAAATGAGCTCATTTCAAATTTGATGCCTGCTACAGGCCTCAAAATAGTTGGGACGGGGGCATGTTTACCATGGTGTAGCATCTCTTCTTTACAAAATAGTTTGAAGGTTATGAGTTTCTGGAGTTTTGGTGTTGGAATTTGGTCCCATTCTTGCCTGATACAGGTTTCCAGCTGCTGAACAGTTTGTGGTCATCTTTGACATAATTTTGGTTTAATAATGGACCAAATGTTCTCCATAGGTGAAAAATCTGGACTGCAGACAGGCCAATTCAGCACCCAGACTCTTCTACTATGAAGCCATGCTGTTGTAATAGCAGCAGTATGTGATTTTGCATTGTCCTGCTGAAATACACGTCACCTGGAGGGGAGCATATGTTGTTCTAAAACCTTTATATACCTTTCAGCATTCATAGTGCCTTCCAAAACATGCAAGCTGTCCATACAGTATGCACTTATGCACCCCCATAACATCAGAGATGCTAACTGAACACTGATGACACGCTGGTAGGTCTCCCTCTTCTTTAGCCCGGAGGACACTGCATCCTTAATTTCCAACAAGAATGTCAAATTTGGACTCAACTGACCATAGAACACTTTTCCACTTTGAAACAGTCCAATTTATATGAGCCTTGGCCCACAGGACACGACAGCGCTTCTGGACCATGTTCACATATGCCTTCCTTTTTGCATGATAGAGCTTTAGTTGGCATCTTCATCTTCAGTTGGCAGATTGTGTTTACCGACAGTGGTTTCTGGAGGTATTACTGGGCCCATTTAGTTATGTCATTGACAGAATCATGCCGATGAGTGATGAAGTGTTGTCTGAGGGCCCAGGTGTCTTGTCCCTTATGCACAGAGATGTATCCGGTTTCTCTGAATCTTTTGATGATGTTATGCAGTGTAGACGATGAGATTTTCAAAGGATTTGCAATTTGACGATGGGGAATGTTGTTTTTAAAGTATTCCACAATCTTTTTATGCATTCTTTCACAGATTGGAGAGCCTCTGCCCATCTTTACTTCTGAAAGACTCTGCCTCTCTAAGACATCCCTTTTATGTTAAATAACTTATGTTAATTAACTTAATTAGTTGCTAGATGTTTTCCCAGCTGAATCTTTTCAAAATTTTTAGCCCTTTGTTGCCTCCTGTGCCAACTTTTTTGAGACCTGTAGCAGGTCTCAAATTTTAAATAAGCTCATTTAGTGGATGAAATGTATCTGTTTAAAAAATTGTTTAATTGTGAATAAAATATTGACTTAGATTTCATTTTATTCAAATTTAAAAAAAATATTTTTTTAAAGATTTCTTTTCCGGAATTCGGGTTGTAAATATTTCCGTAATTATTTGCCATTTAAATTAATTTCTTATCTCCTTGACTGAAAACTTTTGTGAACGAAAAGAAAAAGAAAAGAAAAGAAAAAAGAGCTGCATGTTTTTTTTTTGTTTGTTTTTTTTTTTCTTTTGTGTGTGTGTGTGTGTGGGGGGGGGGGGGGGTTGTTTTTTGGTTTTCTTGAATAATGATACTTTAAACTTGTGACAAACAAAAAGATTAATAAATAAAACTTTCTCTTACTAAATTGTCAAGATCAGGCTTGGATGGTTTGTAAAGCAATGGAATGTAAACGTACATTTAGGTATTTTTCCACTCTTTTTCTTGTCATATCTTGTTATAGATCTCAGATTGTTTTGAAACACAATGGCTTCTCTTCTGTGCACTCAAGTTTTGTTTTTCCATTAGATTCTGTTGCTTTTGAAACCACACAAGCCTGGGCCACCTATTGCTTACAGAACTGCCAAATAGCTATATGCTCAACATGCGTCAGTATATCTTGACAATTTGATGGTATTAAGCTATGAACCACAGAGAGAAAAGAAAGGCCATTCTCAGATCAAAAAATGCTTGACAGAGTATCATAACACATATCTTATTCAGTGAGAACATTCCATTGTATCAGAAGCAGGACACTGAGTTGAATATCTGGCTTAGGTATGCCAGCCATAGGATTTTCTTAACTCACAGGTGGTAAATACATCTAACCATATCAAAATACCACATATTTCTACAGTGTTTCACATATAATTCCATATTATTATTTGAATTCATTTATTAGGATTAACCCCTTGAGATGTATCATCTAATTTTTGAGGGGGTCCCACAATGTATCACAATCACAACATAGTACCAAAAACACAAAACAAAACACAAATTTACATTGCATCCATAAACAACAAAACACAAACATTAATTGAAAAAAAGCACCAAAACATCAAAAAATAACCAGTGAGCAAATATAAAACAAAACATAATACAAAAATATACCGATCAGTGTATCTGCTCACAACATAAGCCAAAAACTATATATATATATTAAAAAACAAAAAACAAACAAAACAAAAAAATCAATACCTTATCTTCAAAAATAACATGTACAATCCAAAGTAAAATAAGAAAGTTTGCTTAAACATCTTAAATTATGTGATTGTCAGTGATTCGTCAGAATCACCACAGTCACCATCCAGGACAATCACCCGCTCACAGTCAGTCACCTGAATACTATTCACCCACACCTGCGGAGGTCCTGGAGGAGCTTGTCACTACCCTCTGGGCTTCCCTGGCTCCCCCAACACCTCTGCGGTCTGCCTCTGCCAGTCCCATGGCCCTGCCTGCTACTTACGTGGGTGACGCAGCTGAGTGTTGGCAGTTTCCTTCTTCAAGTGGTGCTCTACATGGAGATGCAGCCTCAGCAATTTTCCACCAAACGATCCAAGGTAGCTTTCCTTATTTCACTTCTCCAAGGCAAAGTGCTGTTGTGGGCAAAAGTCATATGGGATGCTAATAGTATCATAACCAACTCATACAGTGCATTCACTAACCGTTTAAAGGAGGTGTTTGGCTATGCTACAGGAAAGCTCTCGGTGACCGATCAATTACTGCGGTTGCGTCAAGGTACATCTTCCATGAGCAACTACAAACTTGAATTTAGGACGCTAGCGGCCACTAGCAGGTGGAATGAGGCTGCTCTACTCAGTGCCTACTGGCAAGGGTTGGATCCCCGCATTCAAGCACACATGGCCATTTATGACGACTCCGTGGGACTAGAGAGTTTTATGCAAAGAGCCACCCGCATTTCTCAGCGTCTCACTGCCTCACACAGCGCAGAAACCACCCACCAGTCTGTCGCGCCCGCTACGGGTTCCCCAGTACCAGAACCTATGCAAGTGGATAACGCTCGGCTCACCCCCTTGGAGCATGCGCGCCACCTGGCGGCAGGCTTATGCCTTTACTGCGCTGCAATGGACCATTACATCAGGACCTGCCCTGTCTCTTCAGTTGGATCCCATCATTTCAACAGTGTCATTACTATCAGTGCAACTATTCACTGATGATCATTCTGTTACAGTCTCACCTCTCATCGACTCGGGCTCCTTGGGCAATTTCATCTCCCAGGACCTATTGAATCGTCTTCAACTGCCCCGGAGGCGCCATGTCCAGGAGTTCCGAGTCGAGACCATCCAGGGAAAACCGCTAGGGCGTGGATGGGTGAAATACCGAGCTCCTACACTAAGGCTCAAGGTTGGTCACCTGCACGAGGATGAGATCACGTTTCTGGTACTGGAGGGACCCATGGTGGATATCATCCTGGGACGCCCCTGGCTCGTTCTCCATTCTCCAGAGATCAGATGGGACTCGTGTGAGGTGACTTGCTGGAGTGAACACTGTCACCGCCACTGCCTCTTGTCACTACCCACTCCTTCCCAGAGATCCAGCCCTGTTCAAGTGGCCTCCACCCTCATCGAGGGCCCCAAGCCTAAGGAGAAAATCACGGTCACATCTGATTATTCGGTGTTCCAGGATGTTTTTAGTAAGCAGGCAGCCACCAAACTACCACCACATCGGCCATGGGACTGCGCCATCGATTTGCTGCCTGGAGCTAAACTCCCCAAGGGTAGAGTTTACCCCTTGTCCATCCCGGAGCGTAAGGCAATGGAGGAGTACATCAAGGAGGCTCTCAACCAGGGATTCATTCGACCTTCCACCTC
This sequence comes from Acrossocheilus fasciatus, assembly GCA_036784905.1. Classification (NCBI taxonomy): domain Eukaryota; kingdom Metazoa; phylum Chordata; class Actinopteri; order Cypriniformes; family Cyprinidae; genus Acrossocheilus; species Acrossocheilus fasciatus. The sequence continues at coordinate 24,937,813 of CM071951.1, read as the reverse complement.
TCCTGCGCCATTGAGTTTCTTCTTCATGGGCAAGAAGGACAGGGGCTTGCGGCCCTGCATAGATTACTAAGCTTTGAATTCCCAAACGGTGAAACTGCCTTATCCTCTTCCCCTGGTCCGACCGCCCTTGAGGAACTCCGTGGGGCCCGCATATTCTCCAAGCTGGACCTGCGAAGCGCGTATAACCTCGTTCGTATCTGGAAGGACAACGAATGGAAGACGACATTCATCACTCCATCAGGGCACTATGAGTATCGTGTCATGTTGTATGGGCTCGCCAATGCCCCGTTGGTCTTCCAAGGATTCATGAATGAGGTGTTCCGGGAGTTCCTCCACCACTTTGTGATTGTCTACATCGACAATATATTGATTTACTCCCGGAACAAGGCCGAACATCGCCAACACACCAAGCAGGTACTACAGAAGCTCCGTGAACACCATATCTTCCTGAAGCTGGAGAAATGCGAGTTCCATTGCAGTTCCTGGGTTCAATCTTCAGTCAAGAAGGGATTCAAATGGTCCAGGGGAAGGTAGATGCAGTCAGGAAGTGGCCTCGTCCCCAGACCGTGAAAGGGCTCCAAAAGTTCTTAGGATTTGCAAACTTTTACTGCCGATTCATCAAAGATTTCAGTCTTCACACAGCCCCCTTGACTTCCCTACTCTGAGGAAAGCCCAAGTCCCTGTCCTGGAACTCCAACGCCCATGAAGCCTTCCAGAAACTTCAGACAGCCTTCAGCACGGCCCCCATCTTGCACCATCCTGACCCGACCGCTCCGGGAGTTATTGGTCATCAAACTCGCCCTGGAAGAGTGGCGGCACTGGCTGGAGGGAGCAAACCATCCATTTACAGTCATCACCGACCATAAAAACCTCCAATATCTTCGAGACGGCAAGAGACACAACCCACGTCAAGCCCGCTGGGCGTTATTCTTCACCAGATTCCAGTTTTCCATAACTTACCACCCCGGAAACTGCAATAATAAAGCCGAAGCCCTCTCCCAAATGCACTCTCCAGACTCACCCTCCGATCCTGAGCCAATCCTCCCTCCAGCCAGTGGAAACTTGATGAGGAGATTTGAGCCGCCACTCTCACTGAACTTGCTCCACTGGGAAGCCCAGAAAGGAGAATGTATATTCCTACTTCCCAGCGACAATCCCTTCTGGGCTCAGTTCACAATGTACCGGGCTCTGGACATCCAGGCAGCCAACGGACCCTCTCGCTCCTTCAAGCTCGGTACTGCTGGCCTAGTATGACCCAGGACGTCATCAGGTACGTCTGCAGTTGCTCAGTCTGTGCCATGTCCAAGACCCCTCGTCATCTCCCCGTGGGCAAGCTCGTGCCCGTACCGATCCTTCGTCGACCCTGGTCTCACCTGGGAATAGACTTTGTGACGGACTTACCCAACTCCAATGGCAACACCTGTGTATTTGTAGCCGTAGATTGCTTCTCCAAAGCGTGCAAGCTCATACCCCTCAAAGGACTTCCCACTGCTCGAGACTGCAGAAAGTCTATTCACCCACGTTTTCCGAAATTTCAGAATCCCCGAGGATTTAGTCTCAGACAGAGGTCCACAGTTCATTTCCCACATTTGGAGGACGTTTTTTCCAGTTATTGGGAGTCACTGTGAGCTTGTCCTCGGGCTACCACCCCCAGATGAATGGCCAGACTGAGCGTAAGATCCAGGAACTCAGACGTTACCTCTGGGCATACTGTCACGACGATCAACACAGCTGGAGCCACTTCCTCCCTTGGGCCGAGTATGCACAGAATTCCCTGCAGTGTTGGGGGTAACGAGTTACAAAGTAACGGATTACAGTAACGATATTACTTTTTTGGGTAATGAAGTAAAGTAACGCATTACACTAAAAATATCGGTAACTACACTACTTTACTAGACTATAGGAACATGCTTTCCTGCGTTACCCAAGCCTTGTTTGCCTGTGTGTAAAGATCTGATCTGTTTAAGTGGTCCGTGCATGCGTGCTGCCTGTGTGTGCGCTTGCCCGGGCACCGTTGCCAGAGAGATCGATTTGAGTGACGTAGCTTGCTGGTGCGAAGGAGAGAGGGAGATGGAGACGGAGACGGAGACGGAGACGGAGACAGGAGATTTCAGCCAGTGGCGATATTCACATTACTTTCAGTTTATTGCTCGAAAGGACAAAAATATTAGTGTGAAATGCACTCTATGCCGAGGCGACAAGTGTCTTTCAACTGCTGCCAACTCAATGAGCAACCTGTCTAAGCATTTGTCAGCCCAGCATGGCAATACAAAACTCGTGGCGAAAGATCCTGCTCGCCGGTCATTTGAAGGAGTCACTCAGTAGCCGAACCCGCCTAAACAAGCAAAGCTTTTCTCAAGTCTTGGAGTACAGCAGGTAACACAAAATGAAATGAACAGACTAGTTGCAGGCTTCATTGTAGAAGATATGCTTCCCCTGTCAACCATTGAATCGCCCTGGTTTAAAAAAATACTAGATAAAATACCCGTGACTCGCAAGCCAACGTCCGACCGGAAAACATTTTCCCATTACCTGGACAAGTGTTATTCAGACATGGAATCAAAGCTCAAAAGAACGTTTGAGTCCCTGGATCATGTGTCTACCACTGCGGACATTTGGTCCGCCAACAACAAAAGTTACTTAGGAATGACGGTGCACTGCATAGACAGCATTAGTTTTAAACGCGAGAAGGCTGCTCTTGCCTGCAAGAGGGTGAGAGGAAGACACACTTACGATGTCATAGCTAGCGAAATAGAACAGGTTCATTCAGCCTTTGGACTATCACATAAAGTAACAGCATGCGTCACTGATAATGGCAGCAATTTTGTAAAAGCCTTTAGAATGTTTGAATCCCATCCTGATGATGGGTCTGACTCTGACGAGCCATCTGATGAGGAGGAGGAGGAAGAGGAGGTCACTTTTACTGATGTTGCCGAAGCACTCTCCATAGAATCAGATGAAACATTTTCACTGCCGCCTCATCTGCGCTGTGCATCACATACACTAAACCTGATCTCAAAAAATGACCTGGAGAAATGGCTGACCAGTAACAATGACTGTAAAGCAGTTTACAGAAGTGCTCTCCCCAAGTGTGCAGCTCTCTGGACAAAAACTAGTCGCCCTACTATGGCTTCAGACCAGGTTGAGGATGTGCTAAAAAGAAAGCTCATCATACCCACTGCTACACGCTGGAACTCGACTCATGACGCCTGGTCTCTCATCACAGAAATCCCAATCAGAGATTTAAACACCATTTTTTCTAGACTGAGTGTTAAGGGCATCACTGAGCGAGAGTATCAGTTCCTTAAGGAATATTGTGCAGTGTCAAGACCTCTTGCTGCCGCATTAGATATACTACAAGGAGAAGATGATTGCTACTACGGCATCCTCCTGCCAACCTTGGAGATTCTCATGTCAAAGTTGCTTGCGTTGAAGGATGGCCTTTCCCAGATGACAGCTGGCATGCCTGGTGCTATTGTACAGGTAAACATATATTAATAATAAAATGAATAGTCCCTACCCTGCCTTAAATAATAGCTTACAGTGTAGGCTATAGGCCTACAGTTTAATATAGCTGATGTATAGTTTATGAGGCTGTAAAAGCTGTTAATTGAACTGTATATGTTTGTCTAATGTAGTCTATTATTTCATATCACAGGCGATCAAAGACAGATTTGCATCTGTCTTGGACAGCAAGGATGCTCTGATGGCTGCTGCCACAATGCCCAAATTCAAGGTCCGCTGGCTCAAAGATGAGAAGAGAAGAGAAGAGATGCTGTTAAAACCATGCTAATTTCTGAGTGTCGTGCCCGGATTCCTGTAGAGCCACTGATGAGACAAGCAGTTCAGAGCCCTTCCACCTCCAGTCACAATGACTTTTTTGAATTTGAAGAGGAGTTTTCCTACATAGCAGAGACTGAAGTCATGGAGTACTTAAAATTGCCTGGATCTGACTGGGAGGTTCTCTCCAGGTTCCCCAGGATTAAGGAACTTGCAAAGCAGTACAACACTCCAATACCGTCAAGTGCACCGGTCGAAAGGCTTTTCAGCTTGGGCAGTATTGTTCTGACCCTAAGGAGGAACAGGCTGTCAGATAAAAGATTCGAAAGACTTTTACTTATGCGATACAATTGTTATTTCGAAGAATAGAGATAAAAATTAATTGAATGTGATCAAGTTTATGAGATAAACTTTTTGTTGCACTTTCTGTTTTCACTGTTGCACTTTTGTTGCACTTTCTGTTTTGTGCATTGTAATAATTGCAACACTCTCAATAATTCATTAATAGGTGCATCAAGAGTTTGTGACTTGGTATGTTAACTTACCGCCTCTGGCAGCCACATCTCCTAGAGGCAGAGCGAAAGCGAGCTAAGGGGAAAATAATGTTTTTGGGATGACGTGAATTTTCTGTTTTCTTTTTATGGGCTTAAGTGCATTTCTGTTTTAATTTTATCGGATAAAGTGACCTTTATTTTTATATTTTTCATTGACAACTTCATTTTTTTTTGCCATGAATCTAATTAAAAAGCTGGTTTTGTTCTCAGGAGAAGAGTTTTGTGCTTATGTTTCCCAAAGCCTGTTTTGAAACTTGTTTGTTGTCCCCATTTTAAAATGACTCCACCATAGCCTCCTTTATCCTGCTGTTTGTGGATTTTACAGGTGAGGCATATTTCTTTGTGATAGGGATATTGTTGTTTCATATGGTTTTACATGCCATTTTGTATACATTTATACAATAAACACTATGCGGACAGGCTAAGTTATGATAAGGCTATGTTTGTCCATGTATCGACATGGTAAATTAAGAAACGGGAAAGTAAAGTAATAAGTAGGGAAGTTACTTTTCAAATGCAGTAACTAGTAAAGTAATCTCATTCCAATTTACAGAAGTAACTAGTAACTAGTAACTAATTACTTTTTTTGAGTAACTACCCCAAAACTGATTCCCTGCAACAGAACACCACCGGCCTCACGCCATTTCAGTGCATACTCGGTTATTAGCCACCGCTCTTCCCGTGGACAGGAGAGCCGTCGGAGGTTCCAGCTGTAGACCACTGGTTCCAAGTGAGCGAGAGAGTGTGGGACTCAGCTCACATCTACCTCCAATATGCAGTGCAGAGGCACAAGACCTTTGCAGATGCTCGGCGTACCACTACACCCATCTACCACCCCGGAGACAAGGTCTGGATGTCCACCCGAGATCTGCGCCTCCGCCTGCCATGTAAGAAGCTGAGTTCCTGCTACATTGGTCCCTTCCCGATACAGAGGCAGATCAACGAGGTCACTTACGAACTGCAACTCCCACCCAGGTACAGAATTCATCCCTCCTTTCACGTACCACTCCTTAAAACTTGTTCTCCCTCTGCACCAGGACCCACCGAATCAGACGAGCCTCCTCCCCCAGAAATCCTCGACCAACCCTCCATCTACCTGGTCACAGAGATCCTGGACTCGCGGCGACAGGGTGGCCGGCTAGAATATCTAGTCGACTGGGAAGGCTACGGACCAGAAGAACGTTCCTGGGTGGCCAGGGACGACATCTTAGACCCGTTATTACTCGAAGACTTCCATCACACCCATCCCGATCATCCCGCACCCAGAGGCCGCACCTGCTTTCACCAATCAAGCCACAGTATAAACACACGCACACCCCAACCTCTCATTGTCCGGTCTACCGTTCACCTACACAAACTGCTCTGGACTCCCCAAATAATTACCTACCTGATATACTTACCCTTGGACACTCTCCGCCGATCCTCCTACGAATCCTGTTGTTCCCGATCCAAGATCATCCACCAACCTGCCTTTTGCCTCTCCTTTTCCAGTTTCTCGATTCCCCTTCAATAAACCATCCTGTTTGTCACTTACCTGTTGTCTCTGGCCTTGCTTTGTGACAGTGATAGCTCAAATATCAGCAGGTAAATGATTCCAGTCTATTGGACCTTTAAACATGAAAACTCTTTTACCATTTTTTTTTTTTTTGACACGAGGAACAAAAAAATAGGTCTGAACAGAATGCCTAACTTGATGATTTAAAAAAAAGGTACAAAGTATTGTTGTAAATAACTAGGATATTTAAAATGAATACATATGAATATAAAAAGCCAGTGAATATGTCGTCTTGTGTGCAAAGATGACCACTGGAGTGCATCATACATTATACAATGATGAGTATAAAAAGAACACCCCAAAACAAATCTGCAAAGATTATAATATGCGGTGTTAAGAGGAGCAAGATCTAATTTTGATGCAGTCGGATAAACAACATCACAATAATCAAGGATTGGAAGTATAAGTTGAGAGGCAAGTTTTTTACGAACACTGCATGAAAAACAATTTCTAGATCGATGTAAAGTACTAATTCCAAAATTGATTTTCTGTAATATATGATTAATATGTGATTTAAATGAAAGTTCAGAATCAAGCCATACTCCAAGATATTTAATAGTATCAACTTCATGCAGAGAAGTGTTGTCTTAACATAATATAGCACAGGAACAACTTTTGGATTTAAGTTTCTGTCTAGAACCAAAAATCATAGTATAATACTTAATTTTATTAAGCACTAATGTATTATCCAAAAGCCAATCCTGTAAGATAATAAAATCATACTGAAAAGATAAACTGAATATGTAAAATATCAGAATTAGATACATATATGACGATGTCATCAGCATAAAGTTGAACACTATAGACTTACTGAGAATTAACGGTAAATCATTAACATAAATAGAAAAAAGAAGTGGTCCTAGTATTGAACCAAAACAAATCAGATTTATTCCCATTTAATACTGCACATTGTTTTCTAGGGATGTGCCCGAAGCCGATTACTTTATTCGGAAAGGCACGGATAATGGCTTCAAAACGAATAACGGATTTATCCGAATAACAGAAAAAAATATTCGGCAGACACAATCAAATGTTTGCTGGAACAGCACTACATTAATAAGGTTTGATGCTTTGATAGCATTTGGCACAGTTTCGTAGATAATATCATGGTGATCATTGCGTTTGTCTAACGAATGTGGTCTCCTTACGAGTCACCAATAAACTATCCGCGCGCTCCTCGTTTGGTTTCTGCCTGTCAGTGCCAGCGAAGCAGTGTTGCCAGATATTGCTACAAAAAACAAACACAACCAATCTCCTGAAAAATGAACCAAAATAAGTTTAATTCTCATATTTTGCAAATAGGATACAGAATCTCTAACCTCAATCTTCATCTTCCCACTTTATTAACACCCTAATTACTTTATTAACGCTGTTACATTAAGTATTAAAACAAGTCCAGCGACGCTTATATACTAGATCTGGCAACATGGCGGAGCGGAGTGGAGGCTGCACTTGCGCCAAGCTCCTTCACGCCTGCGTTTCGCAGCTGCTGCGAGTCAGCCACATTATTATAAATAATTTTTCGTATGTTTTTCAATTTTATTTTTGAACATAAAACATTTACAGAGGTCTGGACCTCATAGCTGGCTATGGGCGTGGATGTGTAAACTGAATGGGTGTAAACTATAGCCTATATGAATTAAATGAGTGCAAGCCGCGTTGGGGTCTATGCGCGTCTCTCAGAAATCAGAGCTTTGTCTGGAGTTATATCAACTCGACAAAAATATCCTAAAAACGATCCTAACTTCAAAGCTTTTCGAAATCCAACTGTAAAAACGCATTACATTAGCCCTTTTCATGAATGGCATTACATTTAATTATACAAGACGAAGAAAAGCGTTGTTTGATCAAGGCTTTTGGAGGCTCCAAATAATTTTTTGAGTTCTGTTGATAAAAAAAAAAAAAAAAAACTCATAAATGATCACAGACTCCCGCAAGTTCAAGCAAGCTTTATTGTCATTCTGCTATGAGTAGGCTTCTGAACACTTTCTTTCCATTTCTATTTTTTTTCAGCTTCTTTTTGTCTTCTAGTGTTCTTATTTAAGATTGTGGATGCTTGTCTCTTGTGAAAACTACGAATCAAACAGATTTGCATTTGAAATGGTATTTGCATGTAATTTTACTAACTTCCTGTTTAAGCCACGCCCACTTCCGGATCTATCCGAATACAGATACAGATACAAATAATTTTGAGATTGTCACAGATACAGATACAGATACAAATAATGGCTCCGCTGCACACCCCTATTGTTTTCTATTATGCAAATATGAATTAAACCAAATAATTGCATTTTCAGACAGACCAATAGCATAAAGTGTATCTAAAAGTAAATATCGATCAACTAAATCAAAAGCTTTGGACAAATCAAGATAAATAGCACCTCTAAGTTTACCATCATCAGCAGCTGAAAACACATCATTGGTAAACTTAAGTAATGCAGTAGTTGTAGAATGATTGGATATAAAGCCAGATTGATATGGTGATAAAATATTATTAATACTTAAATAATCTGAAAGTTGTTTAATTTTTCAAAAACTTTAGCTATAGAACATATAATAGATATAGATCTGTAATTATTGAGATCAAGTACATCACCTCCTTTGTAAAGTGGAATAATGCGTGCATTTATTCAAATAACTGGTATCTCACATGTAGACAAAGACAAATTAAATAACTCAGCAAGTGGATACATAAGAATACGAGAAGATCATTTAAGAAATTTATTTTCAATACCATCCAATCCAGCACCAATAGTACCACTTAACTCATTAATATCATTCTGAATTTCAACAGGTAAAATCTTCCTAAATTGAAAAGAACTACTACACGAAAAAGTATAATATATAGTACCAGTATTCAGATAAGAATCAGATATCAACTTAGAACAAAAAGAGGAGAAATGCTGATTGAATGATTGAGCAATAGATAAAGAGTCATGTGATATAGTATTGTTAACTCTAATTCGATTAATTAAATGTTTATCTGAAGCACTGAATATGTTTTTAATTTTATTCCAAAAATATTTAGGGTTCTTACCATACTGGAAAATACATTATTTGTAATAAGTAGATTGAGCATTTCGTACTTTTGTCTTGTTCAAATTTCTCAAGTGCCTATATACTTCCCAATCAGCATTGCTTCTTGTCTGACGAAATACTGACCATGCTTTATCCCTTAGCCTAAAAAGACTAATAAATTCAGAGTTAATCCAAGGGAGATGATTACCCCTAACCCTAATAGTTTTCCAGGGAGCATGCTTGTCCACAACATTAATGAATTCTGTATAAAGAAAATCCCAAGCATCTTGTACACTATGAATTAAATGAAATATATCCCAATTACTAGAAATCAAATCATTAAATTAATTTAGATTAAGTTTTTTTTTATTTTTTTATTTTTTTTTTTATATACATATATATTGTCTGAAAATATAATAGAGTGATCACTAAAGCAGTCAGACATAACACCTGCCCTTAAAAATTTGTTAGGATATGAAACAAGTATCCAATCAAGAAGAGACTGAGATTGAGCAGTAACTCTAGTAGGCTCAGTAATTAGTTGGGTAATACTTAAACTATTATATATATATATATATATATATATATATATATATATATATATATATATATATATATATATATATATATATATATATATATATTATTTTTTATTTATTTTTTTTTATCAGATGATTTACCTAACCAATTTTTGTTAAAATCGCCAAGTAATATAATTTCATTTTTACCAAAAATAGAATTAATGGTGGATATCAAACAACTGAATGACTCCACTGGTGAAGAGGGTGGTCTGTATATTCTTCCTATAATTATATATTTATTTAAATGTATAATTACTTTGCGTTCTCGTGTTCCCTGAAAAGGGCAGATGTATCGATACTCGAAACCACGATCAGCAATGCAGTGATTGGCTGGCGGCAAGACAGCAACGTAATGACATCATATCATTAAAAAAGACTCCTGACGAAAAAGTTGACACATTTCAATACCTTTATAAGGAAACAGCCAAATGAACAAAACTACACAAATGTTATAGGCTAATAGATCAATTAAATGTGCACTGTTTTTAATTTATTTGTAATTCATGATTCATACATGATTCCCAATTATTTATACTCATGATTTCTAGTATTTGTACATGCTTTACATTTTTATTTCAATGTCGTAATTAGCAATTCATTTAATTTTATCTTTTAAGCAGGTTTATGACACTTTTGTGACAGCATTAAAGTTTCTTAGATATCAAATTATCTGCATCTCCTGCGCTCCATCAAGCCACTCCCATAATAGCTGTCACCACTCAAATTAATGCATGACTCAGATTAACTGTATAGCATGTGTATAATACTCCAATACAATTATAAAGTAATTATGTCATCACTAATAAATCTTTCAATGAGTAAAACTGTCTGTCTATAGTATTATAGACTACACTACATTGTTATATTATTTTCAAATTAATTTTTAAATTATTATTATTTTAAATTATTGTCCCTGGATCAGTAGGATACTCTTGTAATAAATTAATGGTGGCTGGGACATATTTTAAATATGAATTCTGCTTAAAAAGACACAATCTAATCCTGTTTACATGAAATAAGCCTGCTCCTGAGCAGGTTTAAGTTTACGGACCTGTTGCTATGACAGCTTCGAAGAACCAAATGATCCAAGATCAAGCGAAATCGTCAACAATCAAATCAAGCTAACTGAGTTAGCGACGTACGAAGAACGGACCCCTGGGATGACATGAAAACAGCTTCAGCTTCTTTGTGACAGTTGAAATGTTGCTGTTTACCATCAACAAGAACACAAAGTGCAAGGATAACGAATAAAGTATTTCATATTAAGTTCACGAAGCTTACGTTTAACAGGATCAAAAGTCTTGTGCCTCTTCATCAAATCAGCACTGAAGTCCAGGTAGATAAATATGCGCGTCCCGCTATACTCCAGTTTCTTTTCCCTTGCAATGCGAGGAATCTTCAACTTGTCTTGAAAGTTAAGGAGCTTGACCATAACAGGCCTCGGACTAGCTCTACCGCTTTGACGAACTGTCAGACAGCGATGAGCCCATTCAGTGATCAGTGGAGTTGGAAAGTAGTCTTGGCCCAAAAACTGTGGAATCAGCCAGGACATAAAACCAGTAATATCATTGCCTTCCAATGACTCCTGTACTCCAACAAAACGAAGATTATAACGCCAGTGTTGTGCCCAATTTTGACCCCCGCCGGATTATTACCCCCCTAGTATTGGTAAATTTAGAGTTAGGTATGGGGGAGGGGTTAGGATTAGGAGTGGGGTTAGGATTAGGCAATCAAATAGCGATTTCAACGAGAGGGGGTAATAATTTGGCAGGGGTCGAAAATGGGCACAACACTGGCTTCGATTCTCCAAGTCGTCAACTTTGCCGATCGGGTAGGAGTTATCTTTCTCCAGTTGTTGAATCCGAGTAACACACGCTTGCACATTATCTTCATTAGCTGAAACACGCTGCTCTAACAGGTTAACTTGATCTCCCAAAGTACTTAAAGAGTTCTGAATGCTGCTCAAACTACTATGAATGGGTCCGATTTTACATCAAAGTGAGTCAGCATATCGGTCTTAATCTGTTGAATGGCATCCCACAACGTTTGTAGCGTGATGTGCCGCACATCCATTGCAGGAGCAAACAAACACTTAGCTGCTAACGTTGAAAAAAAAAAAGATTCTAAAAAGTAAAACAAACATGCCAATCCACAAAGGGATATTTTACACAGCTACTTTAATAGCAGAGCAGACTTGAGCTTGAGACACATTCACTCATGCTGCGGCCATTTATAATTTGTATTGGATTTTTATAATTAATTATAATTATAATTCCATATATTATGCATTAGTATATTAGTAAAAACTAACAATCCATTTATTAATTATTATTATTATTATTATTAACTTTTGAGCATGGGCACAATAAATTAACAAAAAGTCACAGTAAAGACATCTTCATAATAATATTTGGATTTTAATATTTAAATTTTCAATTTAAATGATGTTCTTTTGAACAAAGAATCCTGAAATATAGTGATGATAAAACTTATTTTTAATTGCAATAATATTTCACAATATTACCATTTTAGACTGAAAGGAATATGTCTGATGACTATACAATAATAGCTTAACTAATATCAAGACAAAGCCAGAATCAGAAACAGATCAGAACTGAGAAGGTCATTTTGGTAGTTAATTGTATTATGAAATCTTCAGCCCAACAGGAAACAGTCAAAGAAAAATGGACTGATCCCAATCTGTCAACATTATAATTTCATTGAGTCCATATTAATGAAAATCAGAGCTCTACTTTAGTGACTTCTAGATATCACACCACATGTACCTTCACAAATGATGTGGCTACTGAGGCAACGGCACCAGAAATAATAATAATAATTTTCTTGGCTTGAAATTAAGTATCAAAAATAAGCATATCTAGCAAAAAGACTGAGATACCAGGCCCTCTACATTTCTTAACCTCAACCTGAATTAATATTGAATTCTGAGGAGTGAAATTGTGTGGTTAACATTTATTGAAGAAAACCTACACTAAATGAGGGGTCACATATTACTAATACAAATGTGATGCAACATCCTAATCACCCCCATTTATATATCTGCAAAGCTGAGAGTGAAAGGGCTTTACATTTTTAACAGTAGGCACACCATCAGAATCATTTTACAAAAGGAAGTTATAAAATCATAAGGAATTTGGTAATATGGACTTCTGAAAAAAAAAAAAAAAAAGTTTGTAGAGCTTTATAAATGAAAGACTTTTTTACGGTCACTATTGTGACCGGTGGGATTAAATGGGTTAAGACTTGAGGCATCAAATGCTTATTAGGCCATTGTATAATAGTTTATCTCACACTCTCAATCCATGAAGGCCACATATGCCTAGAAACAGATGGGAAATTCTAACGAGGGCTGTATTCATTGCTTTATATATCACTCATTGGCTAAACTGTAAAGCATTTGCCCAGAGCTATTGAAGTCTCAGGCAGCCTTATATCCAACTGCAAACTTATAAGTGACACCAGGATTGAGACTGCCATTGTGCTCGTTATGCTCTGGGTCAAGAGGTCAAAATATATTGAAGACAGTAATATCATTCTGCAATTTGCCCGTGAGGCTGTAACCATGAGACCCTTGGAGGAGATTACGTGAGGAAGCATTCCATCAGAAGCCACTGTTTTGGCCAACGGTATGGGCACAGAATCAAAGCTAGAGGTACTGTACAAGACAGATAAAGAAAGGATCTTTATGATGGGTTGGAAAAGGAACGGTGAGGAGTGATCGTGCCTAGAGCAAGAAGTGTTTTTATAGTGAGAGCATCAGTGTTTTCTTTTCCTCCAAAATTGTTCTGATACAACTCACAAGCATAGAGGAGAATATGGAGTAACAACTTTTTAACCAATTATACACAAGTTACAAGGTAAAATCACAATCATACGTGACCACCATCCTCCTAGTACCCGAATGTACACTGTATATGATTTTGTGCTGTCCCAGACGAAAGAGGAGAAACGTAAGACCATCATGCGATTTCTTTTTTTGTGGCTCCTCAACATTGGTTCTACGTTGTACTGTGAGAGGGTTTCAAAGATGGCTATTTGTGATCAAAAAAAGCTTGCGAAAATTGTATGACAGTGTCAGAAATTTAGGATGAACAAGAAGCTGGCTAACCACACATTGAGTCCAATCCACTCTGGAAAAGTCTATTTTATTTATTTATTTATTTTTTTAATAAATTGTATTGTGCAAAAGGTGCAGAGTGCATGTGAGTTAAAAGCAGATGTTTCAGCACATTGCTGTCTTCAACATAGCAATGTACTGAAACGTCTGCTTTTAACTCACATGCACTCTGCACCTTTTGTACAATGCAATTTATATATAAAAAATAAATAAACAAAAAATATGTTTTTGTACACTTTTCCAGTCTGGATTGCATTCAGTGTTCGGTTAGCCACTTTCTTGTTCATTTTCAAGCAGTCATTTGGCTCTACACACCTGCTAGTTCTTTTTTTCAGTTTGGAGCGCTACAATTCTCTTGAGTTTTACAACATTTAGGATGACCATCTCACAGTGTTTGCTGCTACAACCTACAGGTATATCTACTGACAATAAAAATGCAACATCAAATGATGCATTGATCAATGTGACATGGAACTAAAGTTTAAATACCATGGAGGCAGAAAGAAATACAACAAATAGCAAAGTGCAATTCATCTTGCTCTATATGTTTACCATCAAGCTGATGACATTTTTTCTATACAAACTTGTGTTGTAGCCTACAATTCAATAGGGTAGATAACAGTAGATATATATTATAACAGTAGATCCATGTTGCACAGTACTAACCTTAATTTCTTGAACAAACTTCTTTTGAGCCGGTTCTCAGGAAGTAACCAGTCGAGGCAGTTCACAAATTGATGACGTAAGATGCACAGCCGAAGTAGCACATTTGACTCAGAAAGAACCGAACGAGCAAGTTCAATCAACTGTTGAAGTTTGCTGAGGATTACAGAGGATTCTGACGAGTTAATTGCTGACATTACACACATGCGTGTGTATCACCATGGACTTAAATGAGCTTCATACACAATGAAAGTTTAAGAACAAACAAAACACACTGGACATATGTATATGACTAGTTTTATTAAATAGACCTACATTTTAATTTAAATAAAACAAACAAACAAAAAAAAAAAAAAACACTATACTTTCTGTATACTTTAAACATGCAGAACACATCCACATTTGTGCATCAATGTCCGTAATGTGTCCTGTAGGTGTGAAACTTATCCAAGATATAGTCTACTCAATATTAGTCAGTCATAACTGACATGAAGGATCAGTGAGTGAAAGTGTGTCCACATCATTAACTTAAAGGGATAGTTCACCCAAAAAAGAAAATTAGCCAAAGATTTACTCACCCTCAGGTCATCCTAGGTGTGTCTGACATTCCTCTTTCAGATGAACACATTCGGAGTTATATTCAACATTGTCCTGTCCGTCCCAATCTGTATAATTGCAGTGAATGGTGCCCCTGTTTCTGAATCGGAAAAAAAAGTATCCATCCATCGCAAAACTACTCCACACGGCTCCAGGGTGTTAATAAAGGACTTCTGAAGCGAAACGATGCGTTAGTATAAGAAAAATTTAGATTCTTAAAACTCTATAAACAGTTTAGTCCAGCTTCCCGTCTCTCGAGCAGGTGCGTTCACGACAAGGCGGTTGGGCTTATGACGTAGGTGCCGCAAAATGCACAACGTAAGCTCCGGGGAGAAGTACGTAGTCTTGCGAGAGTAAGCTCCTAGGAGAGAGTGACGAACACGGAAGCACAGAGGAGAAAGGAAAACAAAACACCTGTCACTAACTATTAAAATGAAGATACAAGTGAAAAATGTCGGAGGATTTTGATATAAGGCAAGAGGAGACTGAGATTTTTGCACGCGTTTCCACGTTTATACAGGCCAAAATAATCAAAACTTCTACTTAGTGCTTGCTCCATTTCTGCAAATCAGTTTTTGTAAATGAATGACTTGATCCACATATGGCCTTCATCAACAGCGGCTGGTGCCACCTGCTGGTGAACGGCTGACAGCAGCTGGAGATCATGCATCTGTGCTCTACTGTTATTCCTGCAGTTCCCGGATGTGCAACGCTGAATTTTCGGTTACACTTTATTTCGATAGTCCACTTTAGACATTCTACTAACTATAAGTAACTTTGTAACTACATGTCAACTAATTCTCATTAATTTGTAACTACATGTCTACTAACTCTCAGTAGGGTAGGTTTAGGGTCAGTAGAATAAGTTGACATGTATTTGCAAAGTTTCTGATAGTCAGTATGTTGTATGTTGTGGACCCATAAAAATAAAATGTTAGAAGATATTAAGCAGACAGTCTACTAATACTCTAATGACTGCTAGTTGACATGTAGTTGCAAAGTTACTTACTGTTAGTAGAATATCTAAAGTGGACTATCTAAATAAAGTGTTACCGAATTTTCTGCCGAATTTTGACCACTGAATTTGTGGCAGCGAATTTGGAAAGTGAAATAAAATGACCAAAATTTGCCTGTCGAATATTATACATCGTACTTTTAAACAGATTTAATATTTTGAAAGTGAATTCTGGAAGGTGAATATGAATTGTTGAATTTTTAATTATGAAAATGTGTGTGAAATATTTTGAACTGAAATATTCACAACTTAAATAAACAACTGTGTTAAATTTCAGGACCTAAAAATGCAAGCCCTGGAAATACAAGGCATTAAAATGCAAGCACTGTTAATTGCAGTGTATCTTTTTTTTTTTTTCTCTCGATTTGTGGAATTCAGCATTCTTTATGTTTAAAAAACTATTGTCATTATTCTGCTTCCATATAATTGCATCTACTTTAGGAAGGCCATATAAAGTTAGTTTGCTTTTGCATAGAAACACACATAGTCTCCCCGACATGGCTGCTTCAAAACTACTGATGTTACTGAAACCACTCCTTCTTTCTTTGCGTGCACATTTGGGCTTCATTATGCAAATATTTCCACATCGTGACGTAGACATGTGTGGGCGTTTTTTTAATAAGGCGTTTTAGCCCGGTCTGGATCAGCCTTCTCTTTTAGATAGAATATATCCTTTTGTGGGAGACTCTGAGCTTTGTAACTCTGCAGATCCTATACATGCACAAACAGCTACATAACACACTAAAGAAAAGGAAAACAAGAAATCACATCATATGACCCCTTTAATTTACAGTAGATCTTTATCTTTAAGCCCTTTCAAGCCACAAGCTTTTGAAACCTTGATGTCAAAATCCAGCATTTTTCCAAAAATCCCTGGCACCTAAAGGGTTAAGTCTGCCAAGCTTTCAGCTGTTTAGAACGGACCACAACTCAAAATCAACGGGGAAACATGCTTTTACATCAATGAGAGGTGGTGTACAGATGTAACAGTGTTAAAGAAGATGTGCTGTTCAGATCTAGAAGTGCTCTTCATTAACTGTAAGTCTTTCTACTCGCCATGGTAGTTTTGCTCATTCATTCTCGTGAGTGTTTACATTCCACCGCAAGCGCACGTGAGCTCAGCTTTACAGAAACTAGCTGATCTGATCACAGAGACTGAGCAACAACACCTAGACTCTGTTTTAATCATTCTCGGGGACTTTAATAAAGCCAATCTCTCCCGTGAACTGCCAAAATACAGACAGCAAGTCAAGTCAAGTCAAGTCAAGTCACCTTTATTTATATAGCGCTTTTAACAATACAGATTGTGTCAAAGCACTTAACAGTATCAAATTGGAGGACAGAGTGTCAGTAATGTATAATGATAAGATTAAACACTCAATTTTCAGTTAAAGGCATTTCATTATTGAATTCAGAGATGTCATTGTCTAGCTCAGTTTAGTTTAAATAGTATCTGTGCAATCAAATCAGTGATAATCGCTAGAAATTAAGTGTCCCCAGAGATCATGCATCACTTGTACCAGCAGAGATAGTAATGGATCACTGTTACACAGCAATAAAAGATGCATATCATTTTAGGACTCTCTGATCACTGTTTGGTTCATCTTATACCGACCTACAGGCAGAAAATGAAATCAGCTAAACCTGTTTTAAGGACTGTTAAAAGATGGACTAATGAAACAGAGCGGGATTTACAAGCCTGTTCCTTTCTCACTGATTGGAGTGTTTTTGAAGCTGCTGCCACCGATCTGGACGAGCTCACAGAGACTGTAACAGTTTATATCAGTTTCTGTGAGGATATGTGTATTCCTACCAGGACTCATTTAACCTACAACAACGACAAACCTTGGTTTACTGCAAAACTCAGACAGCTCCGCCAGGCCAAAGAAGATGCTTACCCTGCAAACAGGCCTATGGTGGCCCTTTACGGGCCCACTTAGGGCTAGCCTAATGGCCCCCAGCGGGCTGCCAGTGCAGGGTCCCTGAGAATTTGCTCATTGGCAAAACGTTGGCCCCTTAGCGCTGGCCCTGCACGGGTAGCCTTCTCTTAGCCTCCAGGAAGCCCTCACTAGGCCCACACAGGGCCTGCACTATTAATCTACAACGGGGTGGCCAACCATGGTCCTGGAGATCTACCTTCCTGCAGAATTAAGTTCCAACCCTGATCAAACACACCTGTCTGTAATTACCAAGTGCTCCTTCAGATTCGAATTAGTTGGGTCAGCTGTGTTTGATAAGGGTTGGAGCTGAACTCTCCATGAAGGTAGATCTCCAGACATGCCCATTCAAAGTGAGGGGGCACGTGCCACCTCATATTTTTGAGCCAAGTGGATTTTGAATGCAGCTTCCAAAAGACAAAAAATAGTTGAATAATATTTTCTATATTTGATACAATCACACAGGCGTGATTAAATCGTTCAATGCATCATATCATTAGCTGATAAATTCAAATATGTGTTCACTGGCTGGTGCTGAGCTCACAGCACAGCACTGCGTATTATAACCAATCACACATGATGCTATTCAGCTTATGAATGCAATGACCAATCAGAGGTGTTCAGATGAGTCTCGCTGACTGAATACCTCTTTCTGGCGAATTCTCTTGTTAGAAACAACAAAGTGCAGATAAGTGTATGAATCTGTAAGTAAGAAACTAATTTCACAGTGTAAACAGCTTCAGTGATTTTAATGGGAGTTTTTGAGAGTGCTTGAACTCTAGACTGTCAGTGAAAATGTTCTTTTGTAATGTAAATGTTCTTTGCTCTCATTCTTTCTTTGTTCAGTAGTTCTTTGCTACTATAATTTAAGTCTTTGGGGAAAACAGTTATTATATATCTGAAATGGATGCAGTCACAACATAACTGATGACTGTATTGTCAAAAAATGTACAGTAGTCAAAGGGATTTCAAATAAATGTATTAAATACAAAATAGAAAACATTCAGTTTGGGTTAATACAGCTACATACAGCCAAAAATGTAAATACACAAAAAGAAGAAGAAGAAAAAAAAAAAGAAAGCAAACAAAGCAATGTAAAGGCCATACATACAAGTAAAATATCTGCAAAAAACATCAACTCCTTACTTTAGACTTGGTTTGAAATGACACATTTTTCCCAACCAGGGGCCTGTTCCATAAAAGACGCTAAGAAAAGCGGGAATTAAAGTCCAAAACCTGACTTGAAATAGCCTAACAAATCAATTGGGACTAAAGCGGTTTCATAAACGACAATTTAAGTTCACACAATCTCACTAATGCGATCCAGGTTCAGTAAGTCAGGATAATTTGATGTGCACGCTTATTCTTAAGCAGCCCTTAATGTTGATCATGGATCAAATCGATCCATCATGACAAACAGCGAATATTTGTGTTGTTTAATGCATTTGAGACATTGTGTTTTCCTCAGTGCATAACTGACACGTCACAGGTATATTTCTCATCTGTAAATGTTAGAAAGTAATGCAAATATATCCATTTTGCTGTCAGGAGTGGGCGAGGCTTAGCGAGCACTGCTGAGGGCATGCCTCGTTACACAGACGGAGCAGAACAGAATAATAGCGCAAGAATTCTGAATAAAATATACATTCTGCTAAAATATTTGTAGTTGGACATTAAATGTGACACGTAGAATTTTAATCCTACATATAAGTGTATTTTTATTCATACAGGCCAGCAATAACTGTAAATCAAATGTAAGCTGACTAATACAGCCATACTGGCTCAAATGAGTTAAATGTGTGTTCCTCTTATCAGTTAAAATGTAGTCTGATTTCTATTATTTATTTTAATTTTTAATTCAGTGATTTTAACTCTTGATTTAGTGTTTTTAATGCTTTAAAGAGCCATTTTAGATTGCAATGTTTTAATGTTCTAATAACCATAAAAGGTGCAGCTGTCATAAATTCAGAGAGAAATGCTGCATGGCTAGAAACTGCTGATCAACTAAATGTGCAAGTAGCAACTATGTTAAAATGTCATTAGCCTATTTTGGGCACAATACATTAAATACAGTTGGTTGTAGCCTATTTTTTATTTATTTGATTATTTAAGGTGTATTTTCTGTATACTTTTATTTTTGGACTGATGATAAATTCAACTAATTGTATGTGAGCGAGTCAGTGGTAATATCGATGCGTTCCTATTGGTCCATGTTAGAGGAGCTCAGGTTAGCCTGACAGTTAGCTTGCTCCTGACCAGGTTAGTTTGCCAGCATAGGTTGCCACAGTGACTGAGCTTGAGCTATGGTAATTTTGCTTTCAGAAACCAAATCAAGTGAAAATAAGTCAGAATTACTGAAATAAGCCTGGCTTATTTGGTAAACTTGTTTTATGGAACAGGCCCCAGGTGTGTTTGATTAAGGTTAGAACTAAACACTGCAGGAAAAGTGAATCTCGTGAGCCAGATTTGAGGATCCCTGGCCTATATGAATCAACAGGTTCTGGAAAGGTCTCTTTTGGTTTGAGCCATTCCAGTTCAATTGAGTAGCTAAAGAATGGCCAGTCAATGTTAGTATTCTCCAGTGATGGGAATAACGGCGTTATAAATAAACGGCGTTACTAACGGCGTTATTTTTTTCAGTAACGAGTAATCAAACGAATTACTGTTTCCCCAGTTACAACGCCGTTACCGTTACTGACAATAAAATGTGGCGTTACTATATTATATTATTAGAATTAAATTTTTCAGTTCATCTGAACAGATGCGCAGTGTAGCTGTATTTGACGTACCGTAAACTCTAGTGTGAAGCGCATGACTCACCGTCGCTTTCTCTCACACTCACGCACGCAAAGAAAGATACAGAGCAAGAGAATCTTTCATAACATGCAGAATTGACGCGCTACATGTAAACGATATACTTTGTTGTATTTTCCTGTCAACATAAAGGAGTTCCTTTTGAATTCTTCAGATTTTAAGAACTGCCGGTTTCTCTGGTAGTGGGCGTAACTAATGCGCAAACGACAATCTCATTGGCTGGCGCTCACCTATAGCGTCCCTGTTTTGATTTCAGCAAATCAATTCGAGCGAACTCAGACAACGTGATTAATGTTCATGAACCCAGCAGCTCATTAATCCTTAGTGCTCATTAGCAGCTCATTAATCCTTAATCCTTAGCTCATTAATCCTTATATATTGATGATGACAAATATGCATTCATACTTGGTTATTCTAATTACTAAAGTTCTATTATCATATAATATAAAATTATCATAATATTATATTATAATGCTTGACTGACTGATACTAAGTGTCAGTAGATAAATAGTGCAGATTAATGTACAATGTTTAATAATAATTTATTCTTTTTAGTGTCCATTTCATTAATTTAACATATTTAATATTGGGGGCATCCAAAGTTATCTGACATTTGAACATTTTTAATGCAATAATTACTTTCCCTGGTAATTAGTTACTTTTATAATGATGTAACTCAATTACTAACTCAGTTACTATTTGTGAGAAGTAACTAGTAACTATAACTTATTACTTTTTTAAAGTAACGTGCCCAACACTGGTATTCTCCTAGTTGAATTACAGGGCTGCCTACATCAAATCTGCATGAGCCTAAAGGTACAAAAGTTGCTCTGGGCCCGAAAGGGCTGGCCCATACTGGGCCATCATTGGATTAATGTGGGCAGTCCCATAGTGTGGGCTGCTCACAGAGAGCCTGCGGTGAGCCCAAAGCTGTGGGCCTTGCCTGGGCAAGCCCACACTGGGCTTGTTTAGGTTTGTTGTGGGCTGGCCCTAGCCCACTGTGCCCGCAAAAAGCCAGCATGGGCCCTGCATGCTTGTATAAACAGGCCAACACACACACACAACCATAGCAACCTCCCTCTCCCCCATACCTGCAATTCAGATCAGCAAAGATGAGGTGCGCCAGGTCTTCCGGTAGCAGAAAAGGAAAAAAGCACCAGGCCCAGATTGTGTTATACCAGTCTGTCTGAAATCATGTGCTGAACAGCTGGCCCCCAAACGCTTCAAACGCTCCACCATCATCCCCATCCCAAAGAGATCCAAATTTACAGGACTAAATTAATACAGGTCTGTGGCTCTAACATCTGTGGTCATGAAGTCTTTTGAAAAACTGGTTCTGGCCCACCTGAAGGACATTACTGGATCCTTACTGGATCCTCTTCAGTTTGCTATGACAGGCATCAGCCGTGCTCCACGCACGGAAACCCTTAGCATCAATATGCCGACGCGATACTGGGAAATTTATCGTCATCATTATTGTTCAGAACTGGGTAGGTTTAGGGTAGGGGTGGGGTCAGGTACTCCAGTGAAAGTATAACTGCATCGGAGTCACTCTTTTTACGTGGTCCGATGCAGTGCTGGTGTTGAACCAGTGAATCCGTGCATGGACCACGGCTGATGCCTTCTGTGAGCCCATCATGGAATTTTCGGCGATTCCGTGATGCAACTACAGATTCGGAGGTTAATTAAGTCCGTGAACATTACATGGAATTCTGTGAGATCAGGTTGTCCTGACAGACAGGCAGCAGCTAGTGAGGCTGGGAAAATACACATCCAGCACCCGCATAATCAGCACTGGAGCTCCTCAGGGCTGCGTTCTCTCCCCACCGGTATTCTCCCAGTACACCAATGACTGCACATCTAAAGACCCCTCTGTCAAGCTCCTGAAGTTTGAAGATGACACCACACTTATCAGCCTCATTCAGGAGAGTGACGAGTCTGCTTACAGACAGGAGGTTAAGGAGCTGGCTGTCTGGTGCAGTCTTAACAACCTGGAGCTCAACACGCTCGAAACAGATGATCGTGGACTTCAGGAGAAACCCCCCTGCACTCCCCCCACTCACCATCATGAACAGCACTGTAACGACAGTGGAGTCATTAAGGTTCCCGGGCACCACAATTTCTCAGGACCTGAAGTGGGACATTCACAGACTCCATTGTTAAAAAGGCCCAGCAGAGGTTGTACTTCCTTCGCCAGCTGAGGAAGTTCAACCTGCCACAGTAGCTGCTGAAACAGTTCTACTCCACCATCACTGAATCCATTCTCTGCATTTCAATAACTGTCTGGTTAAGCTCAACTACCAAATCTGACCTCAGAAGACTACAAAGGGTAGTCCGGACTGCTGAGCGAATCATTGGTACAACCCTCCGTACTCTCCAAGAACTGTACTCATCCAGAGTGAGCAAAAGGGCTGGAAAAATCACTCTGGACCCCTCACATTCAGCACACTCCCTCTTTGAACTGTTGCCGTCTGGTCGACGCTACAGAGCTCTGAGCACCAGAAAGGCCAGGCACAGGAACAGTTTCTTCCCTCAGACAATCCATCTCGTGAACACCTGACAATAATTGTAGAACACACACTATTTATACACTTATACACTTATTTATCTAACACACATACTTAGTCTACATTTCAATTTGCACATAATATGCCTGTACATACAACTGTCTATTGTTATATACCTGTACATACAATTATCAAATTATATATTTTTATTCCTTATTTACTTGTTCTATTTTTTAAGTCTTCTTTTTATTATCTGTGTTTTTTTGTTCTGTTGCTCTCATTCTGAAGCTTCTGTCATGAAAAGAAATTCCTCGTATGTGTAAACATACCTGGCAATAAAAGTTAATTCTGATTCTGTATATATTGTGAATTATTTCCTCCGGGACATTTATTCTGAAACCACAATCTCCCTGCGCGGAAGCGCAGATGTTTGGGTATGTCCAGAAACAAAAGAGAGGGAATGATGAAGCAACACAGTTCAGAAATGCACTATTTTAATTGTTTAGCTCTGGAAAACATTTGACTGTAAGTAATTTACAATGTTAATCAAGTTGTTATGGAGGTTTGAATGTAACAAGTGATTTGACTGTCTTTGTTAAAAAGGAACAGTGTTATTGAAGAGGAACGGTTGTGAATAAGAGCAAACAGTTGACTGTCATCAAACAGGATAATTGCAATTATGTGTTCTTGTAATGTGTACTTACATATTGTATTTTCTATATTTTCAGTTTTACAGTAAAGGACACAATCTGCATTGTGAAAAGCACTATATAAATATCGATGACTTAACTTGACTTAACTTCACTGCCTTTGATATCCCACAATCCTGTGTGTTCCATTCCGTGACATTTGAGCTAAAAATTAAAGAGGACATCTGAAAGTTACGGTTAGTATAAATAAAGTATGGTTTTTGACCAACGTTTCTACTTTTGATGTGAGTGATTCTAGTTAGTAATTGCTATAATAGTAATTAAATAGTTGATTGGTTATCAGCAAATCATTCTGTTGTAGCTATAGCCTATCAATAACCCGTTACGCTGTGTACTTTTACACGGTTGCCACAGATCGTTTTCTTTAGTTCACAATAAACCAGTCTCCTCTTCCCCCTGGGATGTGATTTCAAGAGAGGGGACTCCCAACAGAAGGTAAAACTTTTAAAACAAGATGTAACCTGTCATCAAAAAATAAAAAAAAATAAAATAAAATCGGACCTAGTCAATAAATCAGAATAAGGCATCAAGACCTACAGTGTAAATGTGGCCTAATTGGAGACTCTTACATATTACATTTAAATGTTTAAAGCTTAAATGTGGGAAAACTTTGACTTCCACATTAAATATTAAATTCAGGGCATTTGAATTGTCCATCCTGTTTCTTTGATGCTGTCACGAATCTGGTCTGCACTTCCATTCACCACCAGAGGTCACTCGCTCATCATATTGACTTTCACACCACACATCACATGGACTGCATTTCCCATCAGCCATCTCACCAATCACACGCACACAGCTGTCACCAATCACTCGTTGCACTAATCACACGCACACCTGATCACACAGCATCACTAATCACACACACTATTGCTGTGTCTGAAATGGCTCACTCGTTCACTCATTCACTAATCCCTATATAGTGTAAGGCAGTTGAGTGGACTATATTAGAACGGAGTGAACGAAATGAAGTGAACGGATTCGGACGGTGACGTGTACACTGCGCGTGAGACTTGGCTGTTGCAAAAACATCTTCGATGTACTTTTGTATTTCATGTACCTCATTTTAGAAAATAATATTAATAGCAATAACACTTAAAATGACTATTGTAATCAGCTTTGTGGTTTCATTGATGGTATATTATTCATTTGTTCATATGGTCATAATCATTAAATACTATTCAAATATTGTCAACAAAAATAAACTCACATCAGCACATATTAATAATTGTATGTATTTATTGTTTGTAGTATCTTGAAACTCTCCCGAGCAGCGTTTTTACACTCAAATAAGATGGCAGTAGAGTGCCCTCAGGCGACCGTTAATTTGACATCAGAATGAATACACTACCAACGAACATTTTTAAAAATCCACCAAATTCATAATTTTTGCAAATTAAACGGCATCTCCCGTTCAAACTCGCTCGCTCCCGCTCCCTCTAACAGCTCGTCGGTTCTCCGCATTGGATTGTGGGAAATAGTGCTTCAGCGAGTGTACATTGGTTGTACACTCGAAATCAGAATGCATTGTGGGTAAAAAGTAGTGAACGAATGTAGGGAATGAAGTCGTTCACTCAGAATTCAGACAGCACTACAAAATGGCTGACACCCGATATAGTGCACTATATAGTGAATAGGGAGTGGTTTCGGACACAGCTTATTTCAACCCTGGACATTCTCTCCCTCATTGCCGAGTATCGTATGCACTATCGCTGCCCTACAGAGCCCGTTAGTTTTCCTGGCCTTGCCTTTGTTGGATTGTGTTTGCCCCTGCCTGGACTATCGCTGACATTGTTGGATTACCTCTCCTGTCTCGCCCCTCTGGATACTGTTCGCTGATCGTCGACCCACGCTTGCCCTAAGTTTTACTCTTTGTCTTGTCCCTGCCATACCTGTTTGCCATTGTTTGACCCTGCCTGTTATGACCACATCTCTGCCTAATAAAAGCCTGCACATGGATCCGCACGCCTCTCGTCTCGTCAGCCTTCTTACAGATGCCACTATGGATATGTAAATGGCTGGGGAAAGAACATGAATGAACAGATGCCACTTAACAACATTAAGGATGAATGGAGAGACATTTACTAAGGACCTTTGTTGTTTATAACATATGGATTTAATCACTGTAGTTTTGTTCCACCATGACAAATGAAAGGATTTGGGAGATATCATCTGTGATTTTGCAACATATAAAGTGTTAATATTTAAAACATATGATCTTTGACCAAGATCCTACAGCTGAATTAGAAATGAATAACAGTAACTGAACAAACTGATTCACTTAAATGGGTAATTCAGACCCATTTAATGTTTTAGATTACAAACAACATACAAAAATAAAGTAATAAATTAAAACAATCACAATGTAATGCAAACATAAAGTGAGACAACACTACTACTTGTTGGAGCAAATCAAGCGTAGCGTTAGTTCTGGCAGGTCACGTTAGTCAAACTCGCATCAGCTGACTCTCAGTTGATCCCCATCTACCTATAGGAATACGACACCCATCTAAGCATCCATATGTAAGGTCCTTCAGTATTATCAGACGTTTTTGCATTGCTCAATAGTTAATTGAATGACGAATTCGGCAGGCAAAACACCATCACTAGGAATCAGGAATTCAGTGGAATTCGTTGTCCCAATGGATTCACCTCCGATTCGTTCAAGTTCATTAACTTGAAAACGTGAATTCACAGCATTGATCATAAGCTGCCTGATTCGGAAGTGACCGAGTTAGCATTACTTCACGCATCGCTACATTATTGAAATGGACTCCACAAGTTATGTGACCGACTCAAGAACAAGTTCAGATGGGAACTTCATCCCCAAGAAGGATATCAAGAGATCAAGCATCCTCGCCACAGCTGCTATGTTTCACTCTCTCAAACATCTTCACAAGCTAAGTTCCTTGTAATGCTCTCAGGTTATTGGCAACAACGTTGCTATGGTTATCCGTGTTACTTGGGCTCATTGGTCCCACTTTATATTAGGTGGCCTTAACTACTATGTACTTCCATTTAAATTAATTGTTTGATACAATGCACTTATTGTGTACATGCATGTTTTTACACTGTACTCATATTTTTAAAATTACATATATGTAATTACATCTGTAATTAATGTCCCTTACACATCAAATTATCCCTTACACCTTAACCTACCCTTAAACCTACCCATACTACCAAACCTGTCCCTAACCTTACCCGTGTCCCACCTCAATAGCAGCAAAAGTGTTTTGCAATACAATATGACCACAATAAGTACATTGTACTTATTTTTTTGATGTAAGTGCATAGTAGTTAAGGCCACCTAATATAAAGTGTGACCGACTCATTTAGTTGTTTACAACACGCTTGTCATTGCAATATGCTGCGCTTAAAGGGGGATATAATGCCATTTCATGCATTCTGAGTTGTTTACACTATTAAAGGAACACTCCACTTTTTTTGGAAATAGGCTCATTCTCCAACTACCCCAGAGTTAATAAGTTGAGTTTTACCGTTTTTGAATCCATTCAGCCGATCTCCGGATCTGGCAAGAGCACTTTTAGCATAGCTTAGCATAGATCATTGAATCCTATTAGACCAGTAGCATCGCGTTCAAAAACGATCAAAGAGTTTCAATAGTTTTCCTATTTAAAACTTGACTCTTCTGTAGTTATATCGTGTACTAAGACCAGCGGGAAATGAAAAGTTGCGATTTTCTAGTCCTATTTGGCTATGAACTATACTCTCATTCCGGTGTAATAATCAAGGAACTTTGCTGCCGTAACATGGCCGCGGCAGGCGCAGTGATATTACGTAGCGCCTGAAAGTAGTCCCTAGCTATATTATAACTAGTTACCTAGCTCCAATCGAGTTCCAATCAACAGAAAATGTTATGAATCTGCCTGGAAGAGGACATGTGTCTATATTGTCCTCATGCGTGGTGAGAAGGAGAGTTTAAGTGGCCATAGACTCTTCAGGGATCACAGCTGGAGAATTGCTGAAAAAAAGGATGAGTTTCGGGGACAGAAAACCTTAAATAAAATGATCAAACAGCACATACATCACCACGTTTTTTTTGGGGGAAAAAAAATGCTTTCACCAAAAAACAATCTCCAGAATATTCAGTTGTCAGACACGACTGGAACTTCAAATGGGACTGGAAATAATAATAAAAAAACCCTTACAATAAGGTTGATTAATTAACATTAATTAACAACATGTAAAGTAACGAAATTAGTTGTAAACATGAACTAGGAATGAACAATAATTCTACAGCATTTATCAATCTTAGTTAATGTTAATTTCAGCATTTACTAATGCATTATTAAAATCACAATTTGTGTTTGTTAACATTAGTTAATGCACTGTGAACTAACATGAACAAACAATGAACAACTGTATTTTCATTAACTAACATTGACAAAGATTAATAAATAGTGTAATAATTGTTCATTATTTGTTCATGTTAGTTAATACATTAAACCATTTTAATAAAAGACACCTTATTGTAAAGTGTTACCGGCGAAATCTTTTAATGAGCCATGTTTGGATCTTCCAACCAGACAATAATCCAAAAACAAACCTTAAAAACAACACAAAAATGGGTCACTGGGCACAAAACCAAGCTTCTGTTATGGCTATTTCAGTTCCGTTACCTGCACCCTATAGAAAATGAGTGGGGTGAACTGAAGAGGAGAAGCACCGTCATGGAGCTGCGAACCTGAAGGATCTGGAGTGATTCTGGATGAAGGAATGGTCTCTGATCTCTTGTCAGGCGTTCTCTAACCTCATCAGGCATTATAGGAGAAAACTCCTATACTATTTTGGCAAATGGAGGCTTCAAAAAGTATTGAACAAAAGCGTACTGTTAATTTTGTCTAAATGTCTAAATGGACATGCTAATGAAAGTTTAGACTTTTGTGATTTTTTTTTTCTTAATAATAGATCAAAAGGATTAACAATGCAGATTTATTTCCAGAGCCTTCTTTGATCATAATTACCAAGGGTACCAACAATTCTGACCATGTGTGTGTGTGTGTGTATGTGTGTATATATGTATATATATATATATATATATATATATATATATATATATATGTGTATATGTATGTATGTGTATATATATATATACATACATACTGTTACATGTCTGTCTGTCTGGAATCCCCGTTGTCCTTATTTGGTTTAGTTCCTGCCCTCATTAGTCAATTATCGTTTCATTGTCACCACCTGAGTTTGATTATGTTGTTTGCTCTTTTGTTCCTCTCTTCTTTAAAAGTCCTCAGTTCTCCCCTTGTCTTTGTCCGTGTTTATGTTTAATAAATGGTAAACTGAGTTGAAGCTATTTGTCCTCTCATCATTATTTAATATTTGCCTTCGCCGATGCCACAACCACAAACCCGCGTAACACATACATACAACTTACATGTTTTCTGTGTTATCAGCTTATCAGTGCTTTTTCCAGGGCCGCTGCTGGCCAAATGGGTGCCCTAAGCAGAATTGTATTCTTGTGCCCCCTCTGTCAAATATTATGAAAGTAAAAAAAAAAAAAAAACTATAGGGGTCAAAATAGAACTTTAATAAAATATAAAAGTAAATAAATAAATAAACTGTAATTAAATTTTATTATTTACAAATTACAATTTTAGCGCTAGACAGTTACCTATGGCTATTATTTTATTAATACAGTTGTCTGATTGATTTTATAGTCTCAAGCATTCAGAAATGCGTTGTTGGTGGTTAAATTATTACCAACATTAAAAGCACATTATTAACGTCAACAGCCAAAAAGTTTCACAGGATTATGAATGAAGGCTACCTAAAAGTGATACACAGATTTCATCTTTTTTTTTTTTTTGCTTTGCGCCAGATTGCTGTTTGTGTTTTCAGGGGCAAACTGCGTACTCTGCGTAGAGGGAGCGGTGGTACTGCCTTTTTCCATAATAGAGAGAGAGCTTCTGTACATGGTTACCAGGTTTGGAAGATTAAGTAAACCACTGGGTATAATCAATTTAAAATATAAGCTCTGATTGGGGGATTTAAATTATTAGCATCTGGCAACCAAAACCATGAAGGCTTCTGGAGGCTTGTTATCAAGAGATAACAAGCAGAAATCATGGTCGAAAGAAGAGAGAATAAATCGTGATCATAACTAAAATTTGATTCGATTTATCGTGCAGTCCTATGCTTTTGTTTAAAATGCACTGCATACAGCTTAAACAAACAAACACGCACACACACGCATATGTTTGTTAAAAAATATTTTAATAAAAGTATTGACAATTATCAAAAATGTATGATGAACTTTTTGAAAACAAATAAATAAATTCCTCCTTTTCTCAAATAATCCAATAATAGTCAATAATGGTGTGTATTGGTGTGTGAACTGAAAAAAAAAAAAAAAAAAAAAAAAAATTGCTTTGCTAGTGGGTTAATTAACTCGAACCACAGTCATATCACCCTGCAGCCCAAGACTGGTTGCCCACTGAAGCTAAGCAGGGTTGAGCCTGGTCAGTACCTGAATGGGAGACCTTCTGGGAGAACTAGGTTGCTGTTGGAAGAGGTGTTAAGCACACCAAGCCGACGCCGACAACCTAATGGAGACGAAAGCAGACTGCGGGGTCGGCTCACGTCGGCAGCGTCTGGGTCTAAAGTTGCCTTGACACACCAAGCCGACGCTCGACACCCGATGGCCAAGTAGCACGTCCATTCTGCACCTTTCTCACGTACTGGTTCGCCGGCTGAACAGCCAATCAGAATGATCAGATGACCCGAATGACCGATGAGCTCTGACGCAGATTCAACATGTCGAATCGGCCGAAAAAAAGCCGACAGGGACCAACTTCAGCCTGACGGCACAGAACACACTGAGAAAACCCTGTGGTCTGTGTGGGTCTAAAGTCTCCAATATAGTGATGGGGACACTATACTGTCAACAAGCACCGTCCTTTGGATGAGACGTTAAACCGAGGTCCTGACTCTCTGTGGTCATTAAAAATCCCATGGCACTACTTGCAAAGAGTAGGGGTGTAACCCCGGTGTCCTGGCCAAATTCCCTCCACTGGCCTTTGTCAATCATGGCCTCCTAATAATCCCCATTCATTGAATTGGCTCCATCACACTCTCTCCTCTGTAGCTGGTGTGTGGTGAGCGCACTGGCGCCATTGTACTGTGGCTGCCGTCGCATCATCCAAGTGGATGCTGCACAATGGTGGTGGTTGAGGAGAGACCCCCTCATGATTGTAAAGTGCTTTGGGTGTACAGCAATGCACAAGCGCTATATAAATGCCTCATGCATTCATTCATTCATTCAAATGCATATGGGATTAACCAAATGCAAATGGGATTATGTAATCAGATATAAACAACATAAATGTAATATTACAATTTACATCTGCAAAAAAAATCACTGTACTAGTCTGAATGTTCTAATAAGTCCCATTGTGGATGTGCGTTTCTGGTAACAACAGGATGCCCTAACATTAATCAATCAGGGTCCAAGTTAACCCACAAAATTCTGCCATAACCAATCAAAAAAGAAAAAAAAAAGAAAAGAGATTGTTTATGCACTAATTCTTTTCATGATCGTTCACTTCTGTTGATTGCAAGGACTTATGCCTATGTGATCTCCAATATTTTGGCAACCCGCTAAATGTAAAACAAAATGAGTGGGCATCATTTGTATTTTATAAAGTTCTGGGTGTAAAACTTTTTTTTAATAAGGAATAAATTACTGATTGTATCTTTAAACCCATTCACTTTTTTATTTATTGCATTGTGGGCAGCAGTATCTCCCTTCCCCCAACACTTCTCAGTTGAGATTGATGACAAGAGAACGTTAGTGCACTCACTTTAAAACTAATCACCAGCTGCCAATCTTACACAGGAGCCTGAAGCCCCCAGTGGCCCTCGGCAGTAAATAACACATTCTGTCTGACTCCCACTTCTTGTCCCATGGCCAATTTAATTCTTCCTCTGTCTCTTCTGTTTGCTTTGCATTCACTAGTGTAATACCTCTCTCTTTCTCTCTCTCGTTTCTCTGTGTCTCTTGCTGATTATAGAGTAGCCAGGGGATGACTTTGGTGAATCAGATGCAGCATGGAAACAACATTAGCTGTTGCTTTTGGGTTTCGGAAATGGAGATGCAAAGATTACTGGATCCAGTCCGAGGACCGACATACATGTATCTGATGTTAAAATGCATTTCCTGGTACAAAATGTACTGACCCCCTAAAATTGTTCTGTTGAAATTTCAGTTGTCAGAAACTGAAGGTACAGTATGACATCATGTGCTCACAAAAATGCAAAGAGAGATAAGAAGATAGAAGTGGAAAATATATGAAATATATATAATAATAAAAAAAAACTTGACAAAAGATAGCATGAAAACATGGATACCTTTGAAAGGCCAGGAAGATGTTTGTGAGAAGCTGTTCAATTCATATATCTGGCTTTTTTTATTTTATTTTATTATTATTATTTTTTTTTAAATAAAGTAATAAAATACTTTTTGTTTGATTCATCATTCATAAAACATTTTTTTTTTCTTCAGATTTTCAAATCTTTGCATGAAAGTTTGTATTATGTTCTACGAAGTTTGCATATTTGTATGCATGCAAGGATGGCACAAACATTGCAGTTCAGTTCCAGGTTTATTGTATAGAATATTTAAATAGTGCTGTCTTGCATGGACTATAATTATAAAATAAATATGCCAGTTGCCTTTTTTTTTAAGAATGAATTGTATTACACTGCCATGTATTCAAAATTGGAACTATTAAATCAGCTTTTAAGAGTATTATCAGTGATTTATTTATTTTATTTTATTTTTTTTTTGGTAAATGCATTTTAAAATAATTACATTTTTACTCACATTATGTGGAGGCACTCTTATTTCCATTCATAATCAATGCATGTCTCATTGAAAAAAAAAAAAGAGAAAGTACAGTACCATTTAGCAGATGTCAAAACCATTCATTCATTCATTCATTCATTCATCAGGTCAACCTAGAATATTTTTATACATTTACATTTATCCTTACATTCACCATCTCTCAAGCTGGTGATGGCAACAAAAGCAGAGTTTCTAATTTATTCATACAAGTGTTGCACATTGTTGATTTGTATACATAAGGCATCACTATATAAATGGCAAAGGCCATGGGAGATCACTGTATAATTTTTCTGCGTTTCAAATGTAAATCATTACCCCATAGAGTGGGGACATTTATTCAAAGTGCATTTTTAACGTTGTTGTTGTTGTTACTATAGTGGCTCTGTACTGATTGCTGTGCTGAAAATCATTTCCCAGTAACTATTTTTTTTTTTTTTTTTTTCTCAATTTAGTGATTTCTTGCACTCCAGGATCACTTAATGGGGCTTCTTTTACTATCAAGGGGCAGCTGAAAATTGACTTGATTATCACTTGTTTATAAGACTTTTGCAGTCACAATTGTGATTGTGAAATTGTTTATCACAATTTTTTTTTTTTTTTATATGTGCATTCACTTAATTTCCTACAGGTACAGCTCTACTTTTACTTTTACCCTTTCAGAATATACAAAATGTTTTTATTATTTATTTTTTTTTTTTACAAAATAAGATGAAACATAAAACAAACAACAAAAATAAATTCCATTTTTTTGTACTGTCCTGAATAATCTATTTCACATAACAAATGTCAACATATATTCTCTGCAAGACAAAATAATAACATAATTTATAAAAATGACCCAGTTTAAAAGTTTACATACCCTTGAATCACTGTGTCATTACCTGGATGATCCTCAACTGTTTTTGCATCTGTTTTTATTTCACGTGAGACAAAATAATAACAATTTATCCCACACATCCAATTCAAAACATTAAAATGATTAACATTTAGCATATTCTGCAAGGGGTATGTAAATGTATAAGCAGAACTGTACATAATGAAGAAGCAGGTCTCAATGTGGTTTCCAATTTCCTCTGCAGATGAACCCTCTTTCACAGACAACGCTGGGTGCCTCTCTTGCAGTACCGCAGTTTCCATCATGATCTAATTATGATATCGAGATACGTTACAATGTATTGAATCATATGTATAGCATATTATGAGGCAGTCCCAGCACTAAGAATTACATTCACTACAATAGACTGAAGCTGATCTGCTCCAGCAGTGGATCAGAAAAATATCCCTCATGAGAAAGAACCTTTCAGAGGTGAACCAGTCTATCTTCTTTAGAGGATAACACCTGTGACAAAAATAAGCAAGAGAGATACAGCGCGAGCTGAGTTCTGGGGACAGAATGTCAAGACTTGACAAATTAGGGTCTATAGCAGTACATGGAGGGTATTAGTTTTCCAAACAAAACTTGAGTTGCAATTATTAACAGTGGACGACTGTGATTTATTGTGTCGAATCAGATGGGATTGTGATTTTTGTATTTGTTACGAAGACTGGAGTGCTTGTTGTCTGGATGTGGGTGTTATGGAAGGTCACATGATCAAAGCTCTGCATTCCTTTTAGCAACATTAATTGAATTTGATATAGTTTTAAGGCTAATAAATACAAATGTCAAATCATAACTATTAAATCAAATTAAGAACATTTTAGAGACATTTTAAAACTTCAAAATTACTAAAGGTTTTAAGTGTGTAGAACTAATGAATGACTCAGTCAATGAAATGATGGCACTCTTTATTCCATTCATAATCATTTGACTGTCTCTGTAAAATAATAATGGTGGCAATTAACAGATGTTGAAACCATTTTTATTTTTTATTTTTTTTAAACACTCATCAGACCGATGTTTTCATTCATTTTAATTTCTTCACTGGCTTTGCTGTAACTTTCAAACCAAGCTGCTTTATGTTGGTCATTGTGGTGAATTTGTGTGATCAACTTGCATGGGGAATTGTTTCTCCCTCACATAAATTCCCAGATGTCGTGGATTAGTGTTAAAAGGCTGGATTTCACTCATGAAGATTCATCAAACAATTGTAAATATGACCACATTTATGATTCAGAAATGCATAGCTTTAAACTGAGACTACAATGGTTGCAAATGTGTCTTACTAATTAACAGAAAGAAAGTTAAAAAAATAATAATAATTTAAAATCTAGCTGCCATAAGTAGCGTTTTTGAAAACACGGTGTCCATACTCCATATGCATTTTCATCTATTTCCATGTCTTTACTTCCACCTAGATGTGTGCAAAAAAAGTAAAGAAGTATTTTTAACTAAAGAATATTTATGTATGTAAGAAAACTAGGGGTGACCCCGAATAGTCAACGATTGGATGCTTCGATTCGAGGAGCCTGATTCGACTCCCAATCTCACATTCGAATATTCTCGGGGTGTTATGATCATGCCATTTTGGCAATATGGGGGTGCTCAATGTCTGATTTCACATGGAACTACCGGTTTTCTCCCAATAAGTTAATATACAGCCTATTATGATAATGCTGTAAATAATAATCTGAAAATAAAAAAAAAAAATAAAAAAAACAGCTTTTGATAAATATTTTAACGTGCGTGAATAAATCCAACCACCCCTATAGATTTAAGTTTCACTTTCCATAATCCATGACTGACAGAGGAGCATTTTGGCGGCAAGGATTTAAAACTGTAACAAGACTCAAGCTGACACAGGCAGAGTGAAAGACTGGATTTTTTCGTTCAGGTAGGGTTCAAGTGATTTCAAAACATTTCAACCGGTTTATATATATCGGGTATATTATTCATCTCGTATAAGATGCATTTGGTTGAGTTACACTGCAGTAAAACGCTTCATTGTACGGTGATTAAATCTTCAGCGCGAGCAGGACAAACATAACATTACAATGAGAACACTATTATAATAAAACGCTGTGAATTTTTAGAGTTTAGTTCCCGTGTTTCTGCACATTGTTGCATGAAGAACGCGTCCACAAAAGGAGCTCATTCAGAGCCGCTCAGACGCAGACGTTCATGCATCGGGGCGTTTTGTGCAGATAGCTTATAAATTGTTATATTAACGTTATGTTGTATAAATAATGAAGCGTATTCTATATGAGATACATGAGTTAAATCCCATTGATTAAAAACCTGCTATCAAATGCTTCATTCAACTTGTCATTCAGCGCGCAAAGCTCAAAACAGAAATTCAGAACATTAATAACTGTCATATCCATAACGTTATAATGAGAGCACTATTGTAAAACATGTTGTGAACTCTTAGGGTTTCGCTGACGTTTAATGTTAAACTATCTTTTAATCAAAGCATAAAACATTATTCACTCCGTTTGTATCTGCGAGCCGTCCATTACACATTTTCCCTGTGTATTAACGTCAGTAATTATGACTGTCGAATGTCTGACTTGACTCTCGGTAATGTATTTTGTCCCGCCCCCAAACATATGATTGCATATTATTTCGATAGTCCACTTTAGACATTCTACTAACAGTAAGTAACTTTGCAACTACATGTCAAGTAGCAGTCATCAGAGTATTAGTAGACTGTCTGCTTAATATCTTCTAACACTTTATTTTGATGGGTCCACAACATACAACATACTGAGTATGAGAAACTTTGCAAGTATATGTCAACTTATTCTACTAACCCTAAACCTACCCTACTGAGAGTTAGTAGACATGTAGTTGACATGAAGTTACTTATAGTTAGTAGAATGTCTGAAGTGGACTATCGAAATAAAGCGTAACCAAAACTTAAAAAAAAAAAGTCTTATAGTATATACACATACGGTATATTTAATTTTTAGTACCAGTACCTATCAGTACCTTCAGCCACTAATTGGTATTTTACCTAGGAAGTTGGTAAAAAGCTCCAAACCCAATGAAAGTGCAAAAACTTTAGCTTTAGTTACAATATTCAACGAAGGTCAAAATAAAGAAGGAGAAGCATTGTGTAATCAGATCGGTTGCTTTTTATGGAGAAGCTGAGTATGAGCATCACACCCAGGAATAGGTACAGTCTAGCCAAGCTCAGTTTGGCTTGTAAGGCTGTTTGGCTCATTCATAGACACAGAATGATTGCCAAGCACAACCAGGGGGTCTGGACAACTTCCAAGACTTGGTTGCATTTGATCCACTGACCTTCAAGAAGCCCCAGGCAGGTGTTTTTGCCAGCTGAGTACCCAAATGGCAGCACTTTATGGGGCAAATAGGGGAATGGCAGCTCTGATAAGGCCTGCCTGGCATAACGACTTAGAGATATTTGCCACCGAGT
Source organism: Acrossocheilus fasciatus (assembly GCA_036784905.1). NCBI lineage: Eukaryota > Metazoa > Chordata > Actinopteri > Cypriniformes > Cyprinidae > Acrossocheilus > Acrossocheilus fasciatus. Next base: position 24,900,747 of record CM071951.1, on the reverse strand, counting down.
CAACGGAGGACAATCTGTGAGTGAGAGCTTGTCAGATTGCTCCTGTCACATTACACTAACAGAGTTCCCACTAGACTTGTGTATGTGAATAATTTAGAGGAAAACCACCATCTATTTTGTTGCGCCTATCTCAGTTTGGCATTTTATGCAACTAGACATGGTCAAGACGACCGTTTTGGGACAGCGGGGAGCCATTACAACTGATATTAGGACTAATTAGGGATGCATATATTGCTGAACTAAATACCAGGGAGCACTGAGGGAGAAGTTTGTTCATTTGTTTCGATGGCGGTGAACGATGTAGACCACTCTGGGGAAGTGCTCTGGCTTTGACCTGCTTCATCTGCTTTGCATAGAATCATCATCAGACAGTTGAGTTATTAATCCTCACACACCAGTGGCGATGCTTGCCTTTTCCATATTAGGCTACATTAGCAAAATCTTGCAGGCAAAAAAGGCCCATTGTCAATAATATAGTGATGTATGAAGTACAAATCATACAAAAGTCACTTTTAAATCATGAAGATTTTTTATTGGCTAACAAGGCAAATTTGCGTGATCAACTTGAATCTATTGCAAAAACTTTTGCCCTAATGCACAAATCATGATTACATGGTTTCCTACCGGAATGATTGATCTTGCCTGAGAAAATTTGCAGAACAACAGTATATGTGATCATAAAGACTCCTGAAAATGTCTGCAAATATGACTAAAAATAATACTTTGTTCCAGTTCTAGAAGCACACAACATTGCTCGCTGTCTTCAAGTATTGCGGGTATCATGTCAGACGCAGCCCGATCAAGAGTTGTAAATATCAAACATGTAATGACACCACACAATTGAGGATTTTTTGGACAAAAAATCATTGGCGTCATCCCTCGAATCGGGCCATGCCCAATTAATTTGGATTTTTTTTTTTTAAAATAAGATAAATCCTACATGAAATAGCCACAAAAAGGAAGCCAATATGAAAGGCTTTATGACATTTTTATCTATATAGCTAAAGCTACTGTTTTCAAATAATTTCATAATTCCTGTCACCAAATGGCATGACCATATGTCCTCTTTTTCCCAGACATGTCCTGGCTGATATTTCTAAACCTCTGGGATTTAAGAAAGTAGTTTGACCAATAGTATGCAGGTATTGCACAATGTTGATGTGTGAGAAGGTGGGACCCAGACATTTTAGGTAATTTAGAAATCCCAACCTCTTCTCAGGGAAAAAAACAAACAAACAAACAAAAACAAGATGTATGATCACCCTATAAGTATTCACATGTCTTGTCTATTTAATTGCATGGCCATTAAAATTGCACACTCTGCCTTATTGTAATCAACAATTCTTTGTCACAAATATACCAAAATGTATGACAACAAATCTATATATTGCATTGTTTGTTGGTGGCGGAGCATACATTTGGGAAAATGGCTGAAAATTGCGTTATTCAAACTGAAAGTCCCTAAAGTATTTGAGTGGAAATTGCTACCCAGGGGACCTCTGTGCTCACGTAGCAGGCAGCTAACAATACATTATGAGAAGCAGGTTAGAAAAGAGAATGATTTGAATTTCAAAGGTCTTTTTTTATTCAGCTCAGATTTTTTTTTAGGACCAGTAACTGAGAGCAGACATACACGGGGATGTGCTGTGATCCGGATGGCAGAGGAAGACAATTGTAGCAAGCAGAAAACAGAAAGCTGTTTTTCTTCTGAATCACAGAATCCAATTCAGACCTTTTGCAGTCTTTGTTCTGCACCGTTTTTCCTGTTAGTCGCAGGATAAACATTGTGATAGACGTTAGTCAGAGCAGATGGTAACTCAGATGTTTTTTTGTTTTTTTTTGAAAGTACAAAACTAATGACTTGTGGTTCAAAAAAGTAAGGAGTGAGTGAGTTATTTGATTCAAACCAATTATTAATGAGTTCAGTACTGATCTGTAAGTCTTTAAGACTGATTCATTTAAAAGAACCAGCTTGTAAGACTCATTTGTTTGCACACCAGAGACCGCTGGTCATGCTGGATTGGTGTTTTTCATCAGTAAGAAGAAAAACACAATAAAAAGATAAATACACTTTATTTCTATAGTCCACTTTAGACAACTAACAGTAAGTAACTTTGCAACTACATGTCAACTAGCAGTGATTAGAGTATTAGTAAACTATCTGCTTAATATCTAAACACTTTAACACTTTATTACTGATTATGAGAAACTTTGCAATTATACGTCAGCTTATTCTACCAACCCTAAACCTACCCTAACAGTCTACTCTGAAAGTTAGTAGACATGTCATTGCAAATGAATGATAATTAGTTGTCATGTAGTTACGAAGTTACTTATAGTTAGAGTGTCTAAAGTGGACTATCAAAATAAAGTGTAAACAAAAGTTAACTTAAAACTTAACTTGAATAGTATTGTACTTTTGGGTCATCCTGCATCAGCCAAGAAACTGTCATTGATTTAAATGAGGATGCTAACCTTGTTGGTTTTGTCCTTGGACAACTAACATATATATATATAACCGCACATATTACTCAAACAGGCAAATTATGTTCTGTTGGGAAATTACTCTGTTTCTTGAAGTGCCTTTCCAAATAAAACAGACACAACACGAATGTATGAAAGTCGGCACAAGGTTAACTTCTTCATCAAATTGATGATCATTGATATTACTTGATGTGGAGGTTGGCTCTGGGTCAACATGCTTCTAGAGATTTATTTAGAGCTATAAAGTCTACTGTAAACCAACAAACCATTAGCTTGCTGACACTGAGCCACTGGAGTAATAGCCTCTTGATTAACTGGATGAGATGCATCATGAAAAATATGATTTCTGAGTGAGCTGATTATGCTGCACCCAAGTGCACCAAACCACCAATATAAGTAAATGAGGTCACTTAGAAATGGACGGTAGTTACAGAAAGGCAGTGTTCGAATTAAAGAAGCGCTGAGAGTCCCTAGAAATGTTTAGGGATAACATGTATGAACCGAAAAAGTAAACTTGAGGGAGATATGAAGGTTAAATTATAAATTATTCACATCAATTAATCAATTGACAGTCATTGTTTTATTTCATGAGTTTACAGAAGAGTAGTTTACCCCCAATAAATGGAAGTTTATTTATCATTTACTCATCCTCATGTTGTTCCAAACCCATAAGACTCATTTCTGAAACACAAATGGATATATATTCTCATCATTTGTGTCCATTCATTGAAAGACCACACAACCATAATGTTTTGTCATGCTCCAAAAAGTACGAAATGACATCACAAAAGTAATCCATATAAATTGGGTGGTTTAATCCAACCAATTGACAACCAACTGGACCTTATTTACACACAAACCTGCTCCACTGGTCATGTGCTGGTTACTCCACTGCACACCTTGGATCATTTACTCCTCACACTTAACCTCAACATGGTTCCTGACACAAAACATACCCCATTCACATGTCATCTTTCTACATAACCTACGCTCACTCTCACTCTCACCCTCACGCAGGGGCAGACTTAGTGATTAGGGGGCCCTAAGCAAATTTCAGGTACGAGGCCCCAACACAATAACTATATGCTCTGTTACGCCTAACCCTTATTTTGCTTGCTAGCTCTCTCTCATTATAGCTATAACTATTATTTATTATAACTATTACCCCTTCACAACTTAAGTAGCCTAAATGATTAGTCAACCTGATGCTATTCTAAAGCCATATTAAGCTACCCTATTTTTTTTTTTTCGGATCACCAAAGAAGACATTATATTAAAAAAATGCTTGCACTTTTCAATTTAATGAATTGTAAACTTCTTCAATCTTTTTACAAACAGGATTAAAATGTCATAAACATTATCCCATGCAGCTCGTTCCATATTCCAAGTGTTCTTCAGGTACACGATAGGGTTTGCCGAGAAACAAATCGAAAATCTAATCTATTAAGCGAAAATCTCCAGTCATTGCATTCGTGCATTTATACGCATTTTTAGTTTATAGTTCTTTCGCATTCATTTCGTGCTGGCGCGCCTAGGAAAAGCACACAAGAGAGTCATTTTGAACCATCAAGACAAATAAAACGATGACTTGAAACACAATAATTTCTTTACTGAGTTGAATATATCTGTTCTGAGACAGTCAAACAGCTTAGCGCAAAGAGCGCTTCGTCTATAATCACTAAAAGCTCGCAATCACATGACGTTCCGTTAATAAGCTCTCTGCACAATGAATCTCTTATTTACATCTTATCTACATGTTGTTATAATGAGAGGATTCACAAGCTTGCAGAACTCCGCACCTGACAAAAACTCACTGTTTTCAGTGGTGAGTGAACATTTGACACTCTCCATAACACGAATAGGCTACGTACTGGTGGATTTGCCAAGTATGTTTCACGAATATCTGACGGGGCCTGATTCCCCGGGGCCCTAAGCGTCCGCTTACCTTGCCTATTGGTTAAGTCCGCTCCTTCCCTCACGACTATCTGCTCCACTCTTACATCTTGTTGAGACACTGCCTGCCCCTGTCTTCCAGGCCAGCCCTTCTGCCCCTTGGCTGTCTAAAGTTCTCTGCGAACATTGTTCCGCTCTAAGCTCAGGGCTGCTGAAAGAGTATGGCACAAATCAAAAATCCTACTGACCTTAATGCACATTAGTCACTCCTCTCTTCCTTCTCTGCTAATGTCTCCACTGCTAAAAGAACATACTGTCAATAAACAATTTGTCTAACTCTTGCATGGTCTTTAAAACATTTTCCTCCCTCCTTTGTCCTCTTCCTCCCCCTCCTTCATCGACTCTAACAGCTGACTACTTTGCCACGTTCTTCATTAATAAAATTAAAACCATCAGTGCACAATTTTCCACAACACAATCTGTTAAGCACATCTTACCAGCAAACATTCACTCATTCACATTCTTCTCTTCAATCTCTGAGGCAGAAGCCTCCAGACTCATCCTTTCTAATCATCCTAATACTTGTCCGCTTGATCCTAATTTCCATCTTGTCTTCTTCAAGCCATTTCTCCTGCAGGTGTACCTGCACTCACTCACATCATTAACACATCCCTTCACACTGGTGTTTTTTTTTTTTGTTTTTTTTTTCCCCACAGCATTTAGACAGACTCGTATAACCCCACTACTTAAGAAACCCACCCTTGAACCATGTCTTTTAAAGAACTACAGACCGGTTTTCCTTCTTCCTTTTCATTCCAAAAACACTTGCATGAGCTTTGTTCAACCATGTATCTGCCTTTCTCACACAGAACAACCTCCTGGACTACAACCAGTCTGGTTTCAGATGTGGACATTCAACTGAGACTTCCTTGCTCTCAGTTGTTGAAGCCCGAAGACTGGCAAGAGCAGATTTCAAATCTTCTATACTTATCTTTCTAGATCTGTCTGCTGCTTTTTACATGGTTAACCACCAGATCCTGTCAACCCTATTGGCAAAGGGCATCTCAGGAACCACACTCCAGTGGTTTGAGTCTTATCTCTCAGATAGGTCCTTCAAGATATCTTTGAGAGGTGAGGTGTCCAAGTCGCAACATCTAACTACTGGGGTGCCTCAGGGCTCAGTTCTTGGACCACTTCTCTACTCTGTCTACATGGCATCTCGAGGTTCTTTCATTCAGACACATGGCTTTTCATATCACTGCTATGCTGATGCCACTCAACTCTACCTCTCATTCCATCTTGAAGATCCGACGATAACTGCTCACATCTCAGATTGTCTAACAGACATTTCTTGCTGGATGAAGGACCATCACCTTCAACTCAACCTTGCCAAGACAAAGCTTCTTGTGGTTCCATCAAACCCATCGTTTCATCAATATCACCATCCAGTTAGCACATCAACCATGAATCTTTCAAAAAACAGCCAGAAACCCTAAAGTTATGATTGATGATCAGCTAACTTTTTCAGACCACATTACTAAAACTACCCGGTCCTACAGATTTGCTTTATTCAACATCAAGAAGATGAGGCCCTTTCTTTCGGAACATGCTTCACAATTCCTTGTTCAAGCTCTTGTTCTGTTCAGGCTGGACTATTGCAATGCTCTCTTGGCAGGTCTTCCAGCCAGTTCTATCAAACCTTTACAATTAATCCAGAATGCGGTAGCAAGATTAATTTTTAATGAGTCGAAAAAATGCACGTCACACCTCTGTTTATCAATTTGCACTGGCTACCAATAGCTGCTCGCATAAAATTCAATGCATTTGTGTTTGCCTATAAAACCACCACTGGCTCTGTTCCCCTTTACTTAAATTAATTACTTCAGACTTATGTGCCCACTAGAAGCTTGTGTTCTGCAGGTGATGGTGCATCATTGTGCCATCCCAAAGATGCACAAAATCACTTTCACAGACTTTGACATTAAATGTTCCTTCCTGGTGGAATGACCTGCCCAACTCAATCCGAGTCCTTAGCCATCTTCAAGAATCGGCTAAAAACACATCTCTTCCGTCTTTATATGACCCTCTAACTCTAGCACTCTCTATTCAAATATATTCTTAAAAAAAAAAAAAAACCTGCCTTTTAGCACTCTGTTCATTTACTAACTGCTTTTTTCCTTAAAACAACAACAACAACAACAACAACAAGAAACGCTTTCTCTATTATATGTTTATTCTATCTATTTTCTGTTCTTTTATCTATTATACAATTATCAAAAAAGGCATCTAACACTAGCTTGCTTTTTTAATTTTATTATTTAAATATTATTTTATTATTTTTGTATTATATATGTTTTCTTTTTTTATTTATTATATAATTGAAAAAAAGCACTTTTGTTGATTTTGATTGCTTCCATTGTCCTCATTTGTAAGTCAGATAAAAGTGTCTCCTAAATGACTAAATGCAAATGTAATCCAAATCCTCTGAGGAGACATGATCACTGTAAATGATGAACAGATTTTATTTAGGCTTTTATTCACTTTCTAAACATTGATTAATGCATATATTGTTACGGAAGGAACAGAGGAAGCGTTCGGATCCATCTGCAAAGATTTATTCAGAGACGTGGTCAATATACAGGCAAGTTTCTGACCATGGAAAACAGGTATATAGAGGGCAAGGCAAGAGAAGTATCCTAAAGAGGCGTGGTCAATCAACGGCTAACAATATCCAGAGGGCTTAGACAAGGTAATCCATAAACATAAGCAATGGTCTGGGCTGGGGCAAACAGTATCCAAACGGCAAGGCAAAGGGTAAATCTAAGATAAACAGGCAAGAATCAAAAACACTGGAAAATAGGCAAGACTATGACTTCGACTAGATTAGGAAAACTTAAGAGAGGCTCCGTAGAGTAGCTATCACAGTGACAGATGCTAAACAATACTCGGCGAAGAGGAAGTCCATGGTTTATGTAGGGTGTGTGATCAGTGTGATCAGTGCAATCAGCTGTGTGTGTCGTCAGTGCAATGGCTGATGGGAATTGTAGTGCAAGGTAATGTGAAACAGTCTGTGAAGTGTGAGAGTCAATATGATGGAAGAGTGACCTCTGGTGGCAATCAGACAGAAGGCCACGAACCAGATTCGTAACATACATAGAGAACACATCAAATATGGTCTTCTGCATGCTTAATGCACAAAATCAGGAACCTAGAAAGTTATTTATTTTTTTATTTTTTTATTAATTAATTATTTATTTTTATTTTATTTATTTATTTTTATATATCAATAATATATTGAAATGTGTATCAGTGCATTTGAGATTGGTATCATCCTACAGCCAAAAGACTGTATGGGAAATTTTGAACCCTGCAAAAGCTTCATTTGTCAATAAAGTATTTATTACTGTATATGTTACTCCACATCTGAAAAACCAACTTGAAACATGGTAAAACGCCAAGACTGAAGAAAAGAGCATCTAAAAACCCACTGGACATTTTCAACATAGCCAACAGCTTTCCCCAGGCACTCAGATTTCCATTATCCACAAACAGCAGAGTGGAGTGGATTATGACAGGTCATAAAACTGTCAGGACCTGTCATTTCTTTCTCTTACAGCCTTCTTGCATTTGCACTACATTGGGGTCATTGAAGCCCAGACTCTCTGACTTTTGAGTGCTTCACACCAGACATATCCTGCAGGTAACTTCAAATGATCATCTGAGAATCAATAGCTCTCAGTGGACGCCCTATCCCAGAATTCTTTATTCTTCACAGGCATCCTCCCCTCACCCATAGATCATACACTGCACATAAAAGCACAGTAGATTAGACAGCTGAAATGTAACATTATTCCATTCTCCAAGCACTGATGAGATCTGAGAGTACATTTAAACACATTTAAGGCTAATGAGCAAAGTTGATGACTCTGTTGAATGTGACCTTTGGGAACAAAGGTCATGATCATTAAGCAGCTGATTCTCTCACATTTTGTAGACTTGTTTAAAGTCTGATGACCCTAGAGAGACATCAAACTTTATTTTTCAAGCTGTTTGGGATTCTTAAAAAAAGTGTTGTATTGACTTACTGGAATCATATTTGAGATGATTTAGCTTTGTAAGAGTTGCATCATTTACTCTATAAAGCCTACTAATGTTCACATGTCTTTTTGCTGTGAAATATTTAATGTTTTTGATAACATAAATGTAAGAACAACTTTGATATTAATATATTCAAGATGTACATTTACTGGACTGAAGCAACTAAGGTTTACTTAATTATCCATAATTTAAAACATGTTAAAGTGAGTATCAAATATGATACATGAGGTTTTTGAGGAATGTTTATTTGTACATCTCTCAATCATCATTGTATTGTATTACATGTATTGCCACCACAAAAACTAGAGACCTTTGATCATATTTGATCACCTCAATTCGGCATGGCATGGACGTGATCAGTTTGTGGCACTGCTGAGGTGGTACGGAAGCCCAGGTTTCTTTGACAGTGGCCTTCAGCTCATATGCATTTTTTGGTCTCTTGTTTCTCATTTTTCCCTTGACAATAGCCCATAGATTCTCTACGGGGTTCAGGTCTGGTGAGTTTGCTGGCCAACACCATGGTCATTTAACCAACTTTTGGTGCTCTTGGCAGTGTGGGCAGGTGCCAAATCTTGCTGGAAAATGAAATCAGCATCTTCAAAAAGCTGGTCAGCAGAAGGAAGCATGAAGTACTCCAAAATTTCTTGGTAAACGGGTGCAGTGACTTTGGTTTTCAAAAAACACAATGGACCAACACCAGCAGATGACATTGCACCCCAAATCATCACAGACTGTGGAAACTTAACACTGGACTTCAAGCAACTTGGGCTATGAGCTTCTCCACCCTTCCTCCAGACTCTAGGACCTTGGTTTCCAAATGAAATACAAAACTTGCTGTCATCTGAAAAGAGGACTTTGGACCACTGTTGAGTACACAAGTGCAACAGTCCGGTTTTTCTTCTCCTTAGCCCAGGTAAGACGCCTCTGACGTTGTCTGTGGTTCAGGAATGGCTTAACAAGAGGAATACGACAACTGTAGCCAAATTCCTTGACACGTCTGTGTGTGGTGGCTCTTGATTCCTTGACCCCAGCCTCAGTCCATTCCTTGTGAAGTTCACCCAAATTCTTGAATCGATTTTGCTTGACAATCCTCATAAGGCTGCAGTTCTCTCGGTTGGTTGTGCATCTTTTTCTTCCATACTTTTTCCTTCCACTCAACTTTCTGTTAACATGCTTGGATACAGCACTCTGTGAACGGCCAGCTTCTTTGGCAATGAATGTTTGTGGCTTACCCTCCTTGTGAAGGGTGTCAATGTCTTCTGGACAACTGTCAGATCAGCAATCTTCCCCATGATTGTGTAGCCTAGTGAACCAAACTGAGAGACCATTTTGAAGGCTCAGGAAAACTTTGCAGGTGTTTTGAATTGATTAGCATGTCACCATATTCTAATTTGTTGAGATAGTGAATTGGTGGGTTTTTGTTAAATGTGAGCCAAAATCATCACAAAAGGAACTAAAGACTTAAACTACTGCAGTCTGTGTGCATTGAATTTATTTAATACACGAGTTTCACAATTTGAGTTGAATTACTGAAATAAATGAACTTTTCCACAACATTCTAATTTATTGAGATGCACCTGTATATGAGCCATAAAACCCTGTGACTGGTCTGTCAAATATGATATTCAACAAAGAATGAATTGCAGCAAGAAAAAAGCAAACTTTTTGAAATTTTACCTAAAGCTTTAATAAACTGTTTGGTTACACTTTATTTTGATAGTCCACTTTAGACATTCTACTAACTATAAGTAATTATGTAACTACATGCCAACTGCATGTCAACTAATTCTCATTAATTTGTAACTACATGTTTACTAACTCTCAGTAGGGTAGGTTTAGGGTTAGTAGAATAAGTTGACATATATTTGCAAAGCTTCAGATAGTCAGTATGTTGTATGTTGTGGACCCATAAAAATAAAATGTTAGAAGATATTAAGCAGACTGTCTACTAATACTCTAATGATTGCTAGTTGACATGTAGTTGCAAAGTTACTTACCATTAGTAGAATGTCTAAAGTGGACTATCGAAATAAAGTGTTACCAACTGTTCAATAAAGGTTTGTTTTAATTAGATTTTTAGACTATTATTTATTTAATATGTTAGACTTTACAACAGGGGTGCTAAACCTTGCTAGCCAATGTCCTACAAAGTTTAGTTCCAGCCCTTCTCCAACACATATCTGTAGTTTTAAATAATCCTGAAGGACCTGATTAGCTGGATTGGGTGCATTTAATTAGGGCTCAACTCTGCAGGACTGTGGCCCTTCATGAATTGAGTTTGGCACCCCTGCTTTACAGGGTTAAAGAATCACTGTCACCTCTGGTGAGAATAGCTATACAGAAATTGCACACTTCAGCTTTAAATATCAAAGAGTTCTAAAAGAGGCAAGATACATGTTTGTTTGTTTTTTGTCTGTTGTACCGGTTTGCAAGAAATAAGTCCTTCAGAGACTCATTAAAGAGGTAAAAAAAGAACATAACGTAACAAATTACCAACAAGATGGCATGCCTTTGTTAGGGATACATGCAAGATGTGGAAAGGTAATTGCAGAACAAATATACTGCATTTCTTAATTAATCAAACATCCAGCACGTAGTGTTCTTCAGAAACAAGCTAATACTGACCTTATTAGTTTGATTTTTAACTTTAACATGAACTTGGAAAGTACAAAAAGACCAGCCGTGTACCTTACTATCAAGACCTTGTTATTTCTTCCATACTATAGCATGCATTTATTGTATACACCCAATTGTATCCTATCAAAACACCATCTCAACTGTTCCTTCCAGCATTTTGTTATCGCAAGCTTCATTCGCAAAGCATTTAAAGGGCTTCTTGGCCCATCTCTTGTGTTTCAGATGTACTGCAATACAAATGTCAAGTGAGATTTTATGACAAGCTTTGATTCCAAACAAGATTAAGGGGGTGTGTTTCTTCAGATTTCGGCCTGATGCATTGAGAGGGAAGGTGGGCCCGGGAGTCTTCCTCTTGTAGTAGCGCTAAATAAATTCAGCTTTGAGTGGAGGGGGGCTCTGGCGGTGAGTTAATCCCCCAGAAACGCAGCAGGCAAAAGACGGCTCCGTTTCCACTGCCCTAAAGGGGTGGAGCAGAGAGAGAAAGCATCCAAAGCTATCTTTAAAAGGAGGCTGCAGACCTGAGATAATTGCTTTTGTTCGTCAGCCATTGCTTAAGAATGGCTTAAGAGCACATTCTCGGTTTTTAATCTGTCTGAATGCCAAAATTGTAAGTTTAAGAGCCATGCAAATGCATTAGGGTGGTGCCCTTTAGGATGTCTTTCTATGTATATTTTTATTTCCCAAAGCACTGACCCACTTCATTGGGAGTCCCCAACTAAACTTGCATCAAGACACAAGTGGAAAATAACTTAAATTGCTAGTTATCACCATAGATATCACCTTTGGATAAAGCCAGGGTCAGATTTTTTATTATAAAATGGATAGTTCCAGTCTTTGATTCTGATTGGTTGAGCCATGTTCGAAGCTGTTGTAAATTGCTCTACAAACATACACCTCTTTGTTTCTGTGTGTTGCTCGGCAACCATTTTGTTGCAACCATAGATATATATATATATATATATATATATATATATATGTAGATGCCTCATTAGCGACTGTTTCTATGGGCGGCAATACGTAAGACATCTGTCATTTTTGGAGTGGTTTGCAAACCTTTGAGTGTGTTGACTGTGTGCGTCTACAACAGCAAGTTATACCCTTGTATATCTTTGAATATTCAATGATTATTATAATGAATGACATCAAGTTGACCGTTCCAAAACTGTGGATGCATCAACGTATCTGGAGCAGTTGAATAGGGCATCTATACATATCTATGGTTGCAACCACAGCCATTTCTGAGGAACTACATTGTTTGACTGAAGAATAATGTTTTTTTTTAATTAATATCAGTACATTGTATTTGCTTTGTTTCATTGTGTGAAACCTTGCTACATATAGGTAATAGTTTTACAGTGAATTTATAACAGCTAAAGGGGTTTAAGACACTCCACTCCACATTGTGCCTAACAATGCCCCTTGGCTATTATAAATACACTGTAAACCACAGATTCACGTTTGACATATTAGATTCAAAGGTTTTTACAGATGGGTCTTTGGATCTCACTCCATATCAGAAATAACAATCAGGAGAAAGAAAGAAAGTAAGAAAGAAAGAAAGAAGTACATAATTAATAAATATGCACGCAACTGCAAATTATATATGAACAAGCCCTTCTGTTAAAATAAAGAAATAAAGAAGGAAAGGAAGGATGGATGGATAGACAGACAGATAGGACTGTAAAGTTTGGCTTAGTTTGAACTCTTTGTCATGTTCCTCAAATCATTCCTAAGCAATATTTGCAGTGTGCATTATCATTAATAGTGTGACTCATCAATACAGGCAACCATATTTCATTGCTACATGGTCCAATTCTGATGCTCGTTGCCTATTTTAGGTGCTTTCGATGGTGGACAGGGGGTCATCTTGGGCACACTAACCGGTCACTCTCCACACAACTCCATACATAGCAAACAAACAGCTATGAACTTTGTGTTTTGACACGTTTTTATCATGGCCAGCATTAAAGTCCCTGTAAATGCAATTCAAATAATTATTTCTAAGCACATTAGAAATGTTAGAAATGTATTGCTGAAAATATTGCATTAAAACCATGGTTAATTTGTGGTTATGGTTTGGCCATGTTTTTTTTTTTTTTAGTGTAGTTTTATTTGTAGTAAAACCATGGTTCATAGCAGGGTTACAATGTCCCTAAATTAAAGAAGAAAAGGTGATGCAGCTAGCAATTTCACCCAAAATACAAATCCTATCAATTACTCACCCTCATGTTGCTCCCATTTGACGTTCCCATTTGTGAAACACAAGGATGAGGGATGACAGTACTCCATATGATTTGTGTGCATTATAACAAGTCTTCTGAAGTCGTAACTAAGATTTTGTGGGGAAAACATAGGATTGGTGTATGTGGTTGTTTTTATTCAAAACTTTGATATTCCTGCGTCCAAATCTGGCATGCATGCGATGACGTCTGTTTGTTTACATAAGCATTTATGCCATAAGGAGATAAAGGTGGAATTATAAGAAGCTCACTTGATTTGGCGTCTGTCGTCAAGCTGGTAGATTTGAATTTGTGAAAGTGAATGTGATTTGAAGAAAGAAACTGAAGAATGAAACAACTTTTTCATTCACTTTTCATTCATTCCACTTCATTTGTTTTATTTCTGGTTAAATATGCTGGAATGTTCCTCTTCATGATATGTTGAGGTATGTTTTCAACAACCACAATCATTTTATTTACACTACACTATTATTTATATATCTTTGAGTACTCATCACGAACCCCAAACCTAACAATTTGTTTACAACATAAAAACCTAATATGCTAGTAGTTCTCTGTGATCTGTTAGTAGTTCTCTATCATAAAAAAAAGCAATCAGCCTTAAAACAGCCTTTTAAACAAGGTTTTCTATATTGTGTAGATTTTTCTGTACATATCTATACAGGCTCTGATGTGCAATAACATGACACATGAGGCATTGCTTCCACTTCAGGCACCTGCCTGAATGCAATATGCTGTGCTTGTGGGTTTGCCTGTTTCAATAGCACATACAAACCTGACAAATACTCCAGAGACAGAGTTTCTGCGTGGAGTTCAACAAGATGAATGGGTCTTTTTGAACAAAGCAATTTACACTTTCCAACTCTCTGCTTTGCCTCCATAAACATCTATGATATGACTATTCATCCACCACTTCTTTTCCCAAGCCCCCCAGAAATTGAGTTTAATTCATCCCATAGAAAGACGACATTCCTGTTTTTAAAATGCCACTTTCAAGAGGATTCCCTCTTTCAAGGCCAGAGTCTTTTATAGAGGGACAAGCTTTCTCCCAGCAGTGTGGGAAACAGAGATGGTCCATTGATTCCAGAAACTCATTACACACTGCATGGTCCAGGTCCTTTGAATAAGAGGCCACCTCGACTCAAATAAACTTGCCTTCCTCTTAGAACACCATGGCTTTTCGTATTAATGCAGGCTCTGGCCCAAATGAAGCACCCCTAGTCTTACTCTATAACTGTCCTTCGATGTATGTAGGCTACAGACACCATTATTAATCTAGTAATATCTTATTTCAAAACGTGATGAAGTGTGCATATAGTATCTCAACATTTCTGCCAGAGGTTAATGTAAGTTGCAGTTTTTGTAATGAGCTCACTAGGTATCAGCTCAGTTTCACCATAAAAAAGGTTGAGAGGCTAACACACTTTTCAGATGGTTTAATCTAGCACTCGGTTTCCCCAGTGTAAAGAAAAAGTGGAAAGAGTCCCTGAATTAGTTTTTTGGCAACAATTCAATATCCCCCAAAGTCAAAACAAAACAAAAAGTCAATATTAACCAAATTGTAAATGGAGGCCAACAGTCACAATATATCAGGTGCATTTTCGAGAGTTTTGGTGGTTAGATGTTAGTGATGTTATTACATTGTGGTTTCACTTCATATTTCAAAACAGACAGAAGTGATCAGTAAGAAGACATTTTATTAAGAAATAAGCACTTCACACTATTGCTCACATCAGTTCTGAGAGTCTATTATAGAATATGCTGTATGTGGTGTATTGATTATTTTTTTTTATTTTTTTTTTTTAAAGGTGAGATGCAAACAAATATGCAAATGAAAATGTCTGTTGTGTTTATCAGTTGAATTATGCACCATTTTCTGAGGCTAATTTATCCTTAAGATAAAACAATGAAATGATAAGCATGTTTCTGAAAAGGCATCTGTCAATTATTGAAAATATTTGTCGCAGCAAATATATTCTCATTAGAAACTCCAAATAACCCTCCATAATTCTCAACACCCTTTAAATTGGCGGGGGAAAAAAAGTGTATTTACCTCTATAACAGAGAGAGAGAGAGAGAAAAAGAAAAAAAAACGTTATTTATTTGCAGGGTTTCAAAACCCTACAGAGCAAACTCTAAAAAAAGATGGTTCTTCAAAGGTTCCTCACATGTAGTAACAGTTCTATTTAGAACCATAGCATCCTGAAGAACCCTTTTAATGCTGAAATGGTTCTTTGTGTCAGAGTTTAGGGTTCTTTATTCCCGCCTTTTTCTTTTTCAAATCTGTAACTGTCAAAGCACCTTATTACTGATTTGCTGGAGCTCAGTGATCCACCTACAGACTGTCAACACACTCTCAATAGGTAAATGATTTTATTCTTAAATGTAAATACAAATTTAACTTTAAAATTGTGTCTGGTTTTCAAAAAAACATGTTATTTTCTATTATTTTGATCACATGTACGTGTGAGCAGCTCTGTTAAGCTGAGGATACTCCTCTTCTCCATTAAGTAACAGAGACGTTGATTTTTTTTTTCATTATTTATTACTAAGAGAGGCTACACTCTAAAAAAGATGGCTTATTACTGATTTTCTGTCTATAATTTTTAACTTTCAAATTGTAACTGGTTCATGTCATTTTCTCTTTTCAGTTCAAGAGAACATGTAAGTGTGACCAGCCCTGCTCAGTTAACACTTATCTCCTCCTCACCAATAAGCAAGTAAAAAAAAAAAAAAAAAAAAAAACTGAATTTATGGTCCTTTTTTTGTTTTTACAAAAACAAATGGAAGGAGATGAATTGTATCTCTAAACTCAATTGTGTATTTCAGATGCATCACATCCTACAACCTCATAATCAGCAGAGAGAAACTGGCACTCAGTCACACCAAAATACACATAATGATGGATTTGCAGGCATCATGGAGGATTATTAAAATACAGTATTTTACTGGAACCTGGTCTTCATTTCACCATTTTGTTTTACTTCTTGAAATATTTATTGATGTTCAGTGTCAATTGTTATTTATTAATGTAATCTGCTAATAACTGTTTTTAGAACGCTGTAATTATTGCTACAAATTCACATGCTAGTAAAAAAATAATGTTGTTGTTTTATGTAAAACCCTAATAGACACTACAATATATCATTATACCAGGCAGAGGGGTAAAAAAAAACAAAAAACAATATTAATCAATAATATATACACATAATATTAATAATAATGTAAATATATTCATATATTAATACTAATTCAAATAAACTGTTGCTTTTAATTATATATAGCGCTCTATATTTAACACTTTATAGCATTTTCAAAGCATGGTTCTTTATGGAACCCTATAAAAAGGATTCTATTTAGCACCAAAAAGGGTTCTGCTATTGTTACAAGCCAAAGAACCCTTTTCTGGTTCTGTTTAGAACCATTTTTCTTAAGAGTGCAGTCCTGCGATGAACCTACCTGGAAAGGTTGAAAATTGTTCCTTTAGGAACCTACAAGAAAACCCAACTTTCATGCTTGCCGAAAGAAACACAAACATGAATGCCTGTTGTTCAATATCACAGGTGCTGTGATGGGTGAAGTTTTGGATCAGCTAAGACAGAAATAGACTTTTTAGCAACATTCGCCAGAGGTGGCCAGAGGGAGGATATGGTGTAAAAAGAGTCAAAGCCATGCATAAAAGAATGTAATCCCACTGTGAAGTATAGAAGTCGATCCGTGATGTTGTTGAGTTTTATAGATGATGTGTGAGTTTTTTAGATTTTGAGAGACATGTTGCATCATGAGCTACATCAAATACCATCTGATTTTAGAAATCTCTGACAGCTTCCAGAAGCTGTTTACCAAAATCCACAAAATAAGCACTGTCAGTGGCACCTCATGTCACGAAAGAGTTGGATTTTGCTATGTGTTGTGTAAGATCTAGATAATAAATATATAGATTATTTTACTGCCATTTTGTCAGGGGTTCCAATAATGTTATATTCTTGGATTTTTTTTTTTTTTTGCCGCAAATGGTTCCATAAAGAACCTTTTAAACTTTCCATTGCACAAGATTATTTATAGGAGACAAAAAGGTTCTTCAGATTATTCCAATATTCTTCACACAGCTGGTTTATAGGAACTGATGACTGAAAGTTTATTTGAGGAACCAAAAATAGAAACCCCCTTTTAGCACCTTTATTTAAGAGTGTAGAGTCAAGGCTGAAAACTTTTCTTTGCCCATCATTAATAAAAGTGCTCATCTTTACACCATCTACAATCTCAGACTTACATTAAGATGAGCATTTCCATTGTTTAAACATCTTCATTAATTGCCTCATTAATTCAAGCAGAGCACACTAAGGTATAAGGACTTTCAAAGCTCATTAAAATCAGTGCCAGAGCAAACATCAAACCCTCATCAAAGCTTTATTAAGGCATAACCACAAAGGTTTACGGTCACTATTTTGAAAGTCTATTTTTTAAAGCAATACTTCATGGATTTTAAATGTATTTCCTTGGTGTTAGATCAAATGGTGATTGTTCATCACAAGAGTCCCTTGTTCTGACATGAGTGGGCAGACAAGGGTGAACTTTCTATACAGGAATGAAGAAAAAATAGATCTATAATCAGTTCTGAAAAACCACATCTTAAACAAGAGCTTCAAAAGGACAGACTCAACATCCACGAACAAGTTGAGGGCAGATCACAATCAATCCTCCTCAACGGTGCCAACTGCTCTCTGATGATTGAGCAAGATAATGTTAAATGTGGAGAGAGTTTGTATGCCTCAGGTGTTACATGTTCCAATAATAATACATTTGTTTTTCACAAAATTTCCAAAAGGAGATAAAAGCATTTGACATTTTTTGTCTAAACAGAAGGCAGTAACACTTTACAATAAGGTTCAATTTGTTAACATTTGTGGATTGCATTATTTAAAACACAGTTAACAGAGCTCCTTGGAATGCAACACAAATGTCGTTGCCTTGGTAATGCAAGAGTTAAGATACGGTACCAGATGAAAATAGCACCCATGTCATGAAAGATTAAATATTTATTTTAATTTTAATATTAACTTGTTTACTTTGCTTAAACAGCACACTTGGCCAGCTAGAGAAACTGGTGGCTAGGCAAAAGACGAACGGCCAATCCTGAGCAGCGACGTCAGGCTTTCTACATCATGGTTCCGCATGTTTGACTAAGAATTCCAGATCAGGAACGGTTTTGTAATCACACTATGCCTAACCAAGTTCAGGCAGAAATATAACTGGAGCTGCTCCTTACTATTCATAGAACCGTTTGGCCCAAAAGTCGATTAAATGGCCCCATTCATATGGATTTATTTTGTTTTTTTAAGGAACATTTTGAAGTGTCAAAGTTTTGGGTTAAATATCTTCATTTGTGTCATGAAGATGAACACTTTTTTTATGGGATGGAATAAGAATGGCATAATTTTCTTTTTTGGGTGAACAAGGTATATAGCAGACCAACATTGATTCAATGTTAATGCATCAACCAAATTATCATTGAATCAATGTTGAAGTTTAACATCAATTTTTCATCAGGTTTGCACCCTGAAATAATGTTAATTCAATGATGAAAAATAGATCAAGATGGTCATAAAATCAACATTTCTTCAACTTAAATTAAATCACTTATTTAATATTGAATCAACATAGAAGCATTATCAAATCAATCCTGCTTTTTACTCGTTTCAATCAGAAAACATGCAGGACTGCAATTAATATGGTTTTGAATCAAAAAAGTCACTCAAAGTAAACCACATCCTTCAGTTTACATGCAAAAATATTTATTTTTGCCCCCACACTATTTGAACAGGAACTATTTGAACAGGAAAATAATATTGCATTCAAGTAAAACAAGTGATTCTTTTAAAAAATAAAATAAAATAAACTTGGTGGTGACTTCAATACATATAGGCATGGATTCACAGACAAGGCTTAATTTAAACCAGGACTGAGCCTTAAATTAGGATGCTTAAACAACTTTTATAAAAATGGAACAAATAAATAAGTAAACAAACAAATAAACAAACACATTACTGGTGTACATCTTGATACAAAGCAATGGCAATGACATTCAGATCTGTCAAAGCAAGTTATTTTCAGTTAAGACAGCTCAAACATACATTTTAGTCTGGGACTAGCCTTGTGAAACTGGGAGATAGAGCTTAAAATACATTTTATGTACAGGATACTATAAAATGAATGGCAAAGTGACGTATTACATGGAACAGTTCATTCTGAATTTATAAAGAAAATGCCAGGAGAAGACCCTGTAAAACTGACAACATATAGGCCTAACAAATGCAGACTGCATCTGCAAAATGGAAGTAAATGCAAATGAAAACTCACCATCAAAGGCAGAAACACTAAAGTACTACAGACTGAAACATTACCAGTTTGTTGTTTAGGACTTGAAGCTTTTCACAGATTGAAGCTACTTTTCTGATTCAAAAAGATGTCTTTACTCCTCATTAAATGGATAGTCTGATGAACTCAGGCCTTTCCACCACAAGGCAATGGCCACAAGCCCACAACAGAGCCATTTTTGCACTGTCACAGCAAAGATGATCTCTGAGGCCTCCTTTTTCTCAGCTTTCCCTTGTTGTATAAAAACAAACTCAAACAAGTATAAAAACAAACAGGATGTTAAAACTGCTCATTGTTGTAAAACATTTGACTGGTAGTAGTAGTGTACAACTGAAAGAAGGTGGGTCCTAAGTATTTGGAAATGTGATTTAATGTACTACAAAATTAAGTGCAAATTGAAATTTGATAAAAAGGTTTACATTCATGGTGAATTCAAATTTAAGACTATTTAATTTTAATATAGAAATTTTAAGCACCTGTAGTCTTACATATTATTTTGAAACCCTTAATATAAAGCATGTTTTCCTCACAGCAGCTCACTCTCTGCCCTCTATTTTTAAGATGTGCTTGTAATATCAAACCACTTTATATTGATATAAATGGCATTGCCTCATTCTATATTGTTTATAAATTCTAATATATATATATATATATATATATATATATATATATATATATATATATATATATATATATATATATATATATATATCATACAAACTCAAAGAGTATATACTCAATATATAAATGTGTATGAGTTTCTTTCTTCTGTTGAACATAAAATAAGATATTCTGAAGAATGTTGGTAACCAGACAGTTGATGGTAGCCATTGACTTCCATTGAGCGGGGAAAAAATACAATGGAAGTTAATGGTTTCCGTCAGCTGTTGGGTACGGTGGCCGGGAAGTGCAAAACAACATTACAAAGTGTGAAACACTTTTACGAAGCTCGAGACAAATTTACATTTTGGAAAACATTTTTACCAATCATAAAACACAATTACATGAGAAAAACACTTTTACCAAGGACGAAACAAATTTACATTTTAGAAAACAAATTAACATTTTAGAAAACAAATTAACAAGACGCAACACACTTTTACCAGTCCCGAAACAAATTTACAATGACAGATTCTTCACGGAAAGGGAATGTACCACACACCGGAAGTGACGCGGTGCTCCACGCACGGATTCACTGGTTCAATACCAGCGCTGCATCGGACCACGTAAAAAGAGTGACTCCGATGCAGTTATATTTGTATGAATGAATGATGATGCATTTATATAACGCTTTTATTGTGTATTGCCATACACCCAAAGCGCTTTACAATCATGTGGGGGGTCTCTCCTCAACCACCACCAGTGTGCAGCATCCACTTGGATGGTCATCATTCATTTGTATATAAATGTATACGTTCACTGGAGCACCTAAACCACCCCTACCCTAAACCTACCCACTTCTGAACAATATAAAACATACACAGGCAAATATAAGTGCAGTCACGGGTATTTATTGCAAAAACTGTCCATAAACAAGCAGTATAAAAGCATTACAAACATGTCGTGTTGCATTCCAAGTCTTCTGAAGCCATACAAAGTCTTTATGCGAAGAAGAGAGTAAAACATAAGGTTTTAATCGCTGAAAATGCTCCGTTAACGCGCTCACATCTCATTCAAAAAGATACTCCCGGGATGTAGCATGACGCAATCGGTCACGAGACATACAAGAGCCAATAACCTGTCACAACAGCATGACGCAATCGATCACGAGACACGCAAGAGCCAATGGTATTTCACAATTAAAGCTGACGTAAAGCTTCTGGCGGCATCTGTTGAATTTACGCACTGACTGCAACACAGCGGACGGAGACGGCGATCGCGTCTATTCCTCTCACAAATCAATCGTTTTGCCTCGGAAGACTTGGAACATTAATACTTTTTGAATAAATTATGACGGTAGTTGTATCTGCCTGTTGTATCTTGTGTTTTATTTACAAATGGTAGGTTTAGGGGCAGGGGTTGGGTTACGTGCTCATAAATGTGTAAATAATGTAATATAAATAAAACTGTTTTGATTGTTTACATTGAAAAATCACACCCTAACATATATGCAATAATGGCAATGTTACGACCCAATATATAATTTGCAACCTGGTCTCACAGAATTCCGTGTAATGGATCCGTGCGTGGACCACGGCTGATGCCTGTTACTGACTTACATTGGTATCACTTCTGTGAGCCCATCACGGGGTTTTCGGCGATTCCGTGATGCCACCACAGATTCAGGGATTAAGAGTCCGTGGTCATTACACGGAATTCTGTGAGATCAGGTTGCTTTTAAGAGTCCTCAAGCTGATGTTTACACCGTGTAGACTTGACATCATGTCCACGATTAGAGCGTACGAGTGACCCTCGTTAAAATGTTGAGCACACTGATGCATTATGTCTGATGTTTCCGTCTGGTCCGCGTCCTTTAGAAACTCCAAACACCGACCACACGTAAAGCTTAAAAAAATTAAGCTGCTCATGTGTTTGCCACAAAACGGGCAAAACATCTCTCGGACGCAGTCCATGTTCGGTCACCATAAACTTTATTTACGCCATTTACTCCACAACCACAACACGAATTTATCGTGCTCACCAACAACAACAACACCTTTCACCGCGTCACTTCCGGTGTGTGGTACATTCCCTTTCCGTGAAGAATCTGTCATTGTAAATTTGTTTCGGGACTGGTAAAAGTGTTTTGCGCCTTGTTAATTTGTTTTTTAAAATGTTAATTTGTTTTCTAAAATGTAAATTTGTTTCGTCCTTGGTAAAAGTGTTTTTCCCATGTAATTGTGTTTTATGATTGGTAAAAATGTTTTCCAAAATGTAAATTTATCTCGAGCTTCGTAAAAGTGTTTCACACTTTGTAATGTTGTTTTGCACTTCCCGGCCACTGTAGTTGGGTGACCAACATTCTTCAGCATATCATCTTTTGTAAAAACAAACAACAAAAAAAAAAAACTGGTCTGAGACAACATATGGGCGAATAAATGACAAAATTTTAACTTTTGAATGAACTGAAGGCCTGTTCACACCAAGGACGATGACGCTGAAGATAACGATATAGTTCTAAAAATCTTTCTCAATATTAAAAAAATTGCAGAATCCACACCACAGCTACAACGATAAATGCAGAAACAATTTTGTTGGAATCACTTTCGGAATATTTTTTTTCCAGCTGATGAATGATAACAACACTGACACCCAATCAGAATCAATGTTGCTATAACTACCTTGGGAATTTAAAGTGGCAGATGAGTGTGCTTAGAATAAACAGCTGAACATAGTTATCTTTAAAGTTATCACTCTTGGTCTGAACAGGCCTAAACCCTTAATAATCATATTAGACCATTTTGAAATTCTTGTTTTTTTTTTCTGTCTACAAATTTAAGACCTCTTGAAAACATAACTAAGGCTTTTCTCATTCCATTTAAGATATTTAAGACTTTTATTGGATTTAAATTTGATCAAACTGAATTTA
This sequence comes from Acrossocheilus fasciatus, assembly GCA_036784905.1. NCBI lineage: Eukaryota > Metazoa > Chordata > Actinopteri > Cypriniformes > Cyprinidae > Acrossocheilus > Acrossocheilus fasciatus. The sequence continues at coordinate 24,877,488 of CM071951.1, read as the reverse complement.
AGACCAAAGGACCCATGTGGAGACTTACCATGCACATCTTGGAGCCTGGTGTCTCTAAATTAGTTTTTTGTTTTGTTTTTTTGTTCATGCTGGTCTTTTGGTCTCCTACTGCCCAGTTCATCTGAGAAGCTGGCTCATTGGTTAGAGCACAGCCCAGCATCCTAATATATGCCTCAACTGATGCTCCTCCAACAGCAAAACAGCCGACCTATAAGGACGTCAGGAACATATTTGCACAAAACATGAATAGGTTACAAATAAATGTCATGGGAATGTAGTTTCTGGTAACTGCCATCTCATGAAGAAACCCCAGACCTCCAGACACTAGTTCAGCCAGTATTCCAGTCATTTCAGAATAAGCAATGGGAAAGCAGTTTGAGAAAAAAAAAAAAAAAAAAAAACAGTACATCAACAACTTCTATGATACACAGGGTTATGAAATATTAAGGCTTAGTGTAGAGTTTCTCAGCTCCAGTCCTCAGGCCCCCCTCCCAGAATGTTACAGCTGAAACAGGTGTTTTAATTAGTGAGCAGTGTTGGGCATTAATTAGTTACTAGTAATTTAGTTACTGTAATAATATTAATTTTTGCAGTAACTAGTAGTGTAACTAATTACTAATAAGATTTCAGTAATAATATTACAGTTACCATCCATAAAACAGCTTAGTAACTTAGTTACTTTTCATGCCTCAACCCCGCTGATTTAAAATCTAACAATCAAATAATTCCTAGATTTATTTTCATAATTTTCATGACTGGCACATGCATGTGATGTCCCCAGTGCAAGCAGGCAAGCTTGGAATATGGAAAAGCTTACATTCAGCAGATAGAAATATTGCATTATATTGATTTTGTCAGGAAAAAAGATGATCTGAACACTGTTGTGTAAATTGTGGCTTTACTTTATTCTGGCATTACATCCCTCTGATCAGCATGTGGTACATTATATTAATATAATTAAAAATATTTTTGGAAAATTAAACAGTTTCTTACAAACTCATGTGATTTGATAAAATACATGACAAAATGTAATTGTATATGGGTAACGGAATAATTACTATTAATGAGATGAATACAACACTTCTACTTGAATGCCACTATCAATCCCTATTGAGTGTTTGTAATAACTTCTGACTGCGATCCAATGTGGATTTTGGACAAATGATGAGGCAGAAATATGTTGTTAGTAACATTCTAGAAGAATTTTATCTGGAAGATACACAGTTACAACTTCTGTGGGGCATGAAGAAAAAATATTGTAACTAGTAGTGTAACTAATTACTGTTGCCAGAAAGTAATAAGTAAAGTAACAGAATTACTTTTGAAAGGAGTAACTAGTAGTGAGTAATATATTACATTATTTGAGTAACTAGCCCAACACTGTTAGTGAGACATCTAAAACATTCTGGGAGGGGGGCCTGAGGATTGGAGAAGAGACTATGGCTATGTTCGAAACCCCATACGTCCATACTATATAGTAGGCAAAAAGCAGTAGGAGAGCAAAAGAGTATGTTTGGATCCTGGGTATTCATAAAACAGTAGGCAAGAATTACCTGGCTCGTGCACTAATTCTTGCGAGATTCGGATGTACGTATACTTAAGTTGCATTTGAATATGCCTACTTGCTTAATGTATAGTAGGAAAAAAAAAAAGAGTATGTGAAGAAAGAAGTACATTCGAAACCTCAGTATTCAAAACAGTAGGCAAGAAATCCCCGGATGTCCTACTGCTTCAGCACAGATTCTGAAGTGTTCATCGAGAGAGGATACGTTATCATCGCAAGTGATGGAGAACAGCGACGCAGGTGTTTACAAATGTGAGTATTACAAACCAAAACACGGTTCCTTGTGTTAAAATCACATTTGTTGAGCTACCGTAAAGTAAACTGTTTAATTAAGGTGCAAAGATGCTAAACAGTACAGTATATTTGTTATTTTTCTTTTTATTATGGAATAGTGGAGCTCCAATAAACACATGTACATCACCAGAGTGGATTTACATAAACCATGTACATCTTATTTTATTGATTTGTGATTAGCCTTTTTCACACTTCCGTGTTTCTGGCTTCCGAATTGGCACTTGCAGGGTAAACGTTTTTCCGGTAACAACAGCGGCCATACTGAACATGAATGAATTTGAGAATCAAAGTCTTTTTTTTTTACAAATTAGATCCTATGAAAATGCTTTAACTGCCGGTACTGTACTCTACAAAGCACAAACATTTCACAATTAACTGATTAGTCAGCTCGGGTCATCACAAATACAAGTATGTTTAATTCTAAATGGTGGCAGTTGTAATTCAGTTAGCTTTGCCATTCTGTCTGTTTGGTGCTGGCTGTGCATCCGGCGCTCTTTTTTTCATCGTCTTTTTTCCCCTATCAAATATTTGAGTAATCATCATAAATTATATATAATTTGAAAGCTTAAAACCTCAAAATTCATCCTCTGAAAATCATTTTGAAATCGGACATTGCGTTACCATGAAAATTGTACTTTAATATATTTTGGTGGTCTCCTCCCCCTTAGTGGGTGGTGTCATATTACACAATGTATTACGGTCTTTTAGAATCAAAACTTTTTATAATCTTGACGAAATACATATTGTCAGAAAGGTCTGACTCTCAGGATTCCATATTTGGTAGTCTTTTTGTGATCAGAGTAATATCGACAGAGAAATTTAGACATTTGTGACAGAAAAATGCATCAAAAAAAAAAAAAAAAAATCAATGGAGTTGAATGGCACCCGGGGGCTATTTGTGGTATGACGCCCTAAATAAAATCTCACAGGAACCTCAATTTTTCTCATATCAACTTCAAATTTGGAACATAACTTATTGAGACATAAGGCTTTAATTTTATGCCAATTTTAGAGTAAAACCTGTTATGTAAAATATTTATTTTATATAAAATATAAAAAAAATAATAATAATATTTTGTATTTTCTTTACAGTAAATTTAAACTTATATAACTTTTTGTTACTTTCATATTTAAGATAATTCCACTTTTGCAGTAATCTGCTGATTGTCTTCTTAAAAAAGAGTCCAACCTTATGTCTGTATTCCAAAGCATTCATGAATTATAAGAGTTTAAGTTTTGATAGTGCACTTTCATGTATATTTTCAAAAATGGGGGGTAACAGTTAAGGAGTTAAAGTAATGTTGTATTTTCTACTTGCTCTCCTTTGCATTAATGTGATGGAGTAAATGTACATTATAAAATGTGCCCTGGGAAATATATATTAAACAGAGTCGATTCATGGTTTTGTTCCTATTCTATCGGGATTACGAACCCTGCTAACACACGACGTAACAGCTACGTATTTTTGTTAGCTGGGATATTTGTATTGAGTTTAATATGCTTCAAGCGGACTGAGAAAAATGTGCACCTGGTCATAAATGTTGTCATTTTGAAGTAATTTATCATGATGTGGGGATTTGACGGGAAATGACTGAGTAATTTGAGATAATACGCTCAAGTACCGGAGATCAAAGACTATTTAAAAAAGGGACTTTGCAGGAGACGGAGAATTGAAACCATCCAGCGCTATGTTAAGTGCATTATCTCACGAGTCAGCGTTCTGAGTGGCCATATAAGTAACAAACAAGTACAATGTTATTTCTTTATAGATTATATAACAACAACTTGGAAAACAGGCAAAACGAAAAAGGTTAGAAGTATTATTTGAGAAAAGGGCACACTGATATAATAGGCACAGACCTGTAACGGAACTAACTTTACCCTGCACTGACGTAATTTCTGATTCTTGTGAAAAAGGCTAATTGATTGATTGATTTTTGATTTGTGACAAGAAAATGTTTTAAAATGACACACATCTGATCGTGAACATATTGTGTTGATGTATTTGTGTTATGTAGAATTTACTGTTGCCGTTACTGCTTTACATGTAAGTAATGTAAATATAAACACATCTACATGAAGTTTATTAAACATAAGTTATCTCTTTTATCCGTCCATTAGTACTTTTGATAAACTGAGGAGCATTTGTGTTGGATAAAAAGGGAGTTAACACCTCAGCAACTACCTCAACATGTAAATGCAGCATTGAGCAGATAAATCAGAGGTAACTGAATCTTGTCTGGATGTTACAGGTACAGATGAGACAGACGTGTGATTATGAATAGTCAGTGAAGAGTGACTGATGAAGGAATGCTGCCATCAAAGGCTTTGAGTGAGTACACTACAGACATCAATAAAACATCTTTTTTTAATTTAAAATGGTATTTAAATTATAATTTCAAACAGAGCTATTAAAGCAATTTTCTTATTCTTCATTCCTGTGCCTTTGCTGCAGATCTTTTGTGGTGCAGGACATGCAAGGAAAGGTGAATGTGGCATTTGTGAGAAAAAAGGGAGAAAATCTGAAACGAAAATATAAAGTAAGATCATTTTGTTACTTCTAATACAGAAAGAAAATGACATCGTGCTGTTAAAATGACTGCTTTTCTATTGTGTTTGTGCATTTTTGCAGGATCCGAAATGTCCACAGACTGGTGTGTGCGGTGAGGATGGAGAAATCCACAGCAACATCCTGGAAATGGTCCAGTGCCATGAATGAGACGCTCCATCACTCCACCTGCCCTTACTGCCTCATCTGGACCAGATGCTGCTGCGGTCTATTCATCATCAGTGACCTCAGAGACAGTGAGAGTATCTAGAGAAAGACCAAAATACGTTGAGAATGTGATTTTTGGTCAAATTTGTTTGTCTGGATTCTGTTCATACAACATCAGTCAATGGAGCCCGATTTTCAGAAGCTTCAAAGTTTCAAGTTTTACTCTGTTTAGATGTTTTACAGTTAGTTGTGTTCATGGAGAGCAGGCACACAAATGTTTGGAGCAGACACAGTGATAGCCAGATTATCCTGCACATGTTCTCCCACTCTTGCTTCAAGGTTGTGTGGTTCAGGGGTGTCATCATGGTCTTCCTCATCATCTCTGTGCCCTTAGGCAAGGACAGCCTCAATGTCTCTTTCCCATTCATGATCAGGTTCCAGTCTGACTGCAGAAATGAGGGATGTGATGGACGGCAGAGACAGACAAAGGTGGGCATGGTGGTCAGCTGCAGAACTGGCACATCTGTGTTGAGATGGCAGTAGGATGTGGGTTCACTGTCTGTAAATACATAATTGTTAGAACAAGAAGTTTGAATAAAACTTTGTTTTATGTGTTGTTGACTTGTATATTGTTTATTGTGGTTGTTACTTTTATTCATTCGTTTACTCCTTTATTCATGTTTCCTGTTGTTCTCAGTAAATAAAATATAATTATTTAATTAACTTATGCATTAATTCATTGCTTGAATGAAAACAGATGTATTCACTTTGGCTGCATTTATCTAATGTATCTTCACGCATACCTATGGCAAAACAAATTACATTTTGCTTGTTTTACTAAAACATAATTTTCAGTAATAAAATAAAATTATGTATATATTGGTCAGCATTTATCATTATTATTGTAGTGTTGGTAATAGCTAATTACTAATGCATTCTGGGGTAATCATCTTTTTTTTTTTTTTTTAAGTAGTAATACTTACATTTTTCCAGTATAAAATAAACAGCCTTCTCCAAAGGTGAGATCTTCGAGCAGCTGCACTACATCTCCTTTATGCAGACATTGCAAACACTGCAAAGGCTGAGGAAAACAGTACTATGTAGGGTTGTCGAGTTACTGATGCTATGAGGTGTTAGTGCATCTCTTTTTTTTTGCACAATGACAAGGAATAATAATATTCATGTGATCATAATGCATCAAAAATTGCATTGTTGTTGTTTTTGTTATTTATAAGCCTGAGGGATGAAATGAGACTTCAATTCAAGAAACATTAAAATATTTACAGATTTAAATCTGTCACTCTACATATACACATATATATATATATATATATATTGTGACGGGAGGAGCCAACGACAGACACAGTGGGTGTGGCGTCAGGCCTCGGAGAGGTTTTTATTAAACAAAAATAAGAAAATAAAGTGTCCAGGGGGAAAAAGTGTCCAAAGAAGGGGGGGGGGGGGGGTCTGGTGTCCTCGATGTGCTGCGGGGCTCGTGTAGGAGGGCAGTGTTCCAAAGGGGAAGGGTCCAGGCAAGGGGCGGAGTCTGGTGGCCGCACACGCTCCCGCGGTCCTGGGCACGAGGGGCGGCGGCTTCTCTGGAGCGGCGGCTCTTCCTCTTCTGCCTCTTACGGGCATTGGCGGGATGGACGGCCCGGCATCCTGGCCCGGCATTCTGGCCCGACGGCCGTTATACGGGTGCGGCTTGCACGATGACCCTGGAGGTTCCGCGGCTCACATCCTCGGCGGCGCGATGTCCCTCGACGCACCCTTCCTGGACCCACGAGAACACCAGTGTGCATGCACGGGGGAAGAGACCGGTCTCCCGAGGCATTTAACGGCGGCGGTGATGAGGCTTAATTCAGTTCAGCTGTGCCTCATCACACGCCGCCAGCCCACGTTAGTCCCACGCCCCTCCTCTCATCCACCCACTCCAGTCGGGAGCCTGGTGAAGGGCGGCGAATAAGGGACGGGGTGGTGATGATGATGAGGGGGAGGGCCGTCGAACCGTCACAATATGTATATATATATATATATATATATATATATATATATATATATATATATATGTGTATATATATATGTATATATATTTATTTATTTATTTTTTCTTTCTTTTTTTTCTTTTTTTTTAAGAACATGAAAACAACATTACATAAAAACAGTCATCAAAAATAGAAGCTCAAAAGATAGTTGAAGAACAAAAAAGGAATACAAAAAAAAGACCTTCACAAGACACCAAATACAGATTCATAATATCTTACAATAGATGTGTCTTTAGAGAAAACCTTGTATAAAGGAGGAGATTTTGACAATCTACATTTATGAATGAAAAATTTGCCATCCAGGATGATACAATTTACACAATTGTGAATATTTTTATTATAATTCTCAAAGTAATTTCTTTCACATTCAGAGTTATCATTAGATTAATTTTAACTGAAAAAGCAGAAAAAACAATCTTTTCAAAATGATTGTACACTCTGTCAATCAACAAACAGATGACATTAAGACTCCTCACAGCTGTTACAAAAAGAACATTCTTTCCCAATAGCCATAAAATTAGAGAGCAACATGTTACAATGTCATAGGTCACATGATAACTTCAACATGGCGGGTTGCACACTGTAAAACTTTTCGTTGTAAATTTACAGTAAAATACTGGCAGCTGGGTTGCCAGCCACATTCTGTATTTTTACAGGACTACTACTGTATACATAATTTACAGTTCTGTACTGTATTTACCAAATACAGTATTATTCTGTTATATAACTTATTTTTTACAGTATTAGACTGTTTTTTACAGGGAATACTGTAATTCCTGCTTTTCTTTCAGTACTCTTAGATTTACAAAATTAAAAATATTATACCTTTTCATAACAGTCACAACAAAAAAGAGAAAACAACATTCTCTGAGTTTTAAAACATTTATTTATTTAGAAGAAAAGACTAGAACATTGCCTTATATGAACATATTGGATGAAATTCCAGATTTAGTTTATATATATATATATATATATATATAATAAAACATGTAAAATGCAATTAACAATTAGCAAGTAATTCAAAATGCAGTAATCTTATTTACTTTTAAAGAATGGAAAGGTTTTTCAGAAATATATTTTTAAAAGTTTTTCAGAAGAGAGGAAACCTGTGGGTTTACAGTACTGCTCATCTTGTACACACGTCCAGTCTTCTTTTAAGTCACTTTTCCTTTCTTGGTTCTTGATGCACATTCAGGGTTGATGTCGAGAAAGCGTCTAAAAGGCTGAAAAGAAAAAAAGAAACAAGTGAACATTATGTATATATATATATATATATATATATATATATATATTTCAAATTCAAATTCAAATTCAACTTTATTTCTAAAGCACTGAATAAAACAACAAGGTTGACCATAGTGCTGTACAAACAGTAACACAATGAGCAGGAGACAACATTTAAAAGGGATCATAGCCATCTAAATGAATAGTATAGCAGAGACCTTAGAACAATCATAATACATTTTAAGTAAGATCATAAAAACCCTATATAACACTAGCAACCTTCGCACTTATCTTAGATCGAACGCTATCATAAAAAGGTATGTTTTTAAATGGCTCTTAAACTGACCAAGTGTCGGTACGTCCCTAATATAAAGCGGCAGGCTGTTCCATAATTTAGGGGCGGAGACCGCAAACGCACGATCCCCTCTAGATTTCAACTTAGACCGAGGAACAACAAGAAGTTTCTGTGATTGGGATCGTAAGGATCTCGTTGTCCTTTGTTCCTTGATTAGATCAGCAATATAAGAAGGAGCTATATATATATATATATATATAGCACAGTAAATTGCAACACTTGTGATGTGATTACATGACTGACTACATGTTAAATAGGTAATATATCATTCAGCTCTATAATCAACTTATAAAATGTTTGTGAAAAAATACTTAAGTATTTTACAAATACCGTCAAGACAAGTTAGTGACAATTCACTATCATATACATCAATGGCAAATATGCTAATGTCTAACCTCAATCGCAGGGGTGCATGCCACCTCTTCCTGATACTGGAGGTTGAAATCATACAATAATACAAACAGCACTGCAAGGCCAGAGACAAAGTTGGGCAGCTCAACATCTACCGCTGGTTGCTTAGAGATGGACCTGAAAAAAAAAAAAAAGAAAATACTTCAAATAAACTATTGTGGGTTCCATTGTGGTTCTGTTTAGTTGTCTATACATAGTTCAACATAACTATTAAACTAACTCTGAAATTTGTGCAGGGAAATCCCATTTACAGCATTTTCTGGGTAGTGTTCATCTGTAGGGTGCAGTACTGTTTTCTTGAAATTGATCTTAAATGAATTTGATCATTGATAATATTTTGCAGACTGCATTGAGCTGAGAGACAGAGATGAACATCCTAGGGACAGCTTATCAAAAATGAAAATCACATCATTTACTCACCTGGCGTTGTTCTAATGCAGTATGTCATTCTTTTTCGGACCACAAAAGGAGAAATTTTATTTTTCTTAAATGCATTGACACTTACATATAAAACATTTCAATTGCATTTTCATTAAATACTCCATGATGAATATAGTTTAAGTCAGTGTGGAAAGCATTTGGTTAACGATGAATATTGACCTATTGTGCATCCTGTTGCCGAGCCCCGCCTTGATGTAGCCTAAAGATTGACAGGTCGGGGGTGTGATGCATTTTCAAATCCACATTGACTTTATATTCATCATGGGGTATTAAATGATAATGCAATTGAAACGTCTTATATGTGTCAATGCATTTAAGAAAAATAAAGGACATTTAAATCACCATTTTGCTAGCCTTTTGCTGCAGCTTTGGCTCAGAATGCATTCTGAAATTCTCACTGCATTTTACTACAATTATCATGCCGTATTATGATGAAAATGCAATCCCAAGTGTTCTACCCCTAAGTCTAAATGCATTTAGGAAAAACAGCATTTAAATGAAAATTTTGCCACAGTTTTTGCTTGGACATGTTAAACATATCTAATCAATTTGGGTAATACATTTTCATTTCGCAACTTATAAAGCGTTAAAATATGTTTTTAATTTGCATATTAAAACTATTGTAGAAAATGGCAAATGTAAATTATATAATTGAATTTTAATTTTCATTCTGCACTAAATTTTGCACATATGTTTGGGGAAATGTACATTAAATCACAGAAATACATTGCCATTTTACATGCATTGCCAGTTTGCATATCACAAATTGAATTTGAAATTATTTCAAATTGAACTTTGCTACCCATATGCTTCCATAGAGTAAATGATGACTTAATGTTAATTTTAGGGTGTACTAAACCTTTACTGTTTACATACCAAGAATTATAAGTTGTGCTTTCTGGCAAATGTAGAGACTGCTGGACATCAGATGGAGTGATGAATACCTGAAACAATTTTTAAAAAGACATACAACCATCACTAACAGAACCAACACATAAAACATGTTGCAAATAAATGTCTCTACTTACACCTGCTTGAAGGGTAAAACCATCTCATTTCTGCAAGTGTGGGAGCAGCTGTAGGACCATGGAAGACATGGAAGCAATCAGGAATAGGCCTACTACATTTGAAATAAGCATTAGGAACATGACTATGGATTTTCATGTGCTGGCAAAATTATAACAAATTAAAAAGCACGATCATAGAACTGACATGTTTTAACATGGACTACAAATGTAATACTTGTGAAGCACTTACATTAGCACCGGATCTTCATCACATTGTTCAGCCTGAAACAAACAAACGAAAAAAAAGTAAAAATAAAATAAAATCAGTTGCAGGTCATGTGAATGCGTTATGTGTGTCTTAACGAGCTAAACTTCGATATAATTTAGCGAGCTAGATTTAACTTGGTTATGGGCTGTAACAGAATGGCATGGTCAATGTTGCCGTATTATATGAAGTATCAAAATTACTTGGTAAAGAGGTGAGAATTGTTTACTCGGGATCTAAATGAGCAAAAGTTTAACGTTCCCAAAATCAAACCATTCGTGGAAACAATGTAGAAATGTGAACGAAAAAATCTTACCGTATCGATACTCAGACGAACAATAATCCATCTTCTCATGCTCCAAAGTGCATTTATCATCGTCTCAGGCACAGGTTTGATGATTCAGATGACAGATTATTTTCGCGTCTGCTCAGGCAGCGTCATCCATTGTTTGCTGCGTCACAGGCAGCTAACGCTTGAAACGCGAAACGAAGCTCACAAAGCTTAAAAACTACTCGCAGATTCACAAACCACTGGCTTATCTTAATAACGCGAATAATTATTATGTTCAATTAAATCCCTCTGACGAACCTAGTTTGCCTGTAGTACACTGTTCACATCACATCACATTTGAATTGAGCGCGCAAAATAAATCTATCCCACAATGCAATGCATTTACAGTATGATACTGTATTACAAATTTAGCGGGCTGAAAACAGAAAGCTGCTGTATATTTACAGACATTCTGTAAAATATACAGCATTTTACTGTTTTATAAAAATACAGTATAATACTGTTAGAAAATGCCTGTAAATTTACAGTAAAGTTTTACAGTGCATTCATACTCAACGAGATTTGGCTGTAGAGTACATAATCTTTTAGCACTCGTTAAGTAAGTACTTATTGAATTTAAGTACCTACTCATTGAGTATATGGTTTTGAACGCAGCCTATGTCTCTTTTACTATTTACTGCTGCAGCTTAAATACATAGCTTAAAAAGCTATAAACGTATAGCTATAAAACACATACAAAAAAAAAATACATAAATAAATTACATAAAATCAAACAATGCAAGGTTTTCTCTATTTTCCCTCCCACAAAATTCAAATAAGCTCGATGGCACGAATAAGTTTGTAGAAATATTTATTACTTTTTTTTTTCTAATAAATCATCGGTTTTCTATCAACACCTTTATAGAGGGCATTTTCCCATTAATCTCATTAACTTTCGTTTCGAATTCTTACATTTGATCTATAAATTCAGTTATAATAATGTGATTGTTATTATCTATACGTTATCAAATTAAATAATTTACACTGAAAAATACAACTACATTAAACTATGAGATTCTTAAAAAAAATAATAATAAATTGAACATACAAACAAGAAATGATGGTGGAAATTATACTTTTAAACAAAATTAAAACGCCAGTAGGTGCCAGTAGTGAGCGTTTAATGAGGGAGACATTGACTACGTTTACATGGACATCAGTAATCTAATTATTTACCTTATTCTGAATAAGACAATATTATGATTAAGGTGTTTACATGAGTTGCTTTTAGAATAATCCTTTCATGTTCCTGTTTTACATGTTATAGTACATAGATTGATTAATGGCATGCGTCATTACGTCACCACGCAACGCCATCCGACGTCTCCTCCATAGTTTCACGTATAAACAGTCTTCGTGATGATGCCATATACAGTTTTGGGTGTTTCATTTTTAATTTTATGAACACTTCAAGTGCAGTTAATTATTTTTACATACATACAGACGACGGCGGTGTTGAAACTCTTTTATTTGCCGTCAAACGGTTGACCGCTGCCATGTGTGTGTCCTGTCGCAAAATGCGGCGAAAAGTCCTACAGGATGGTAATAGTTTGATTAAGGTGTTTACATGTCTGTACTGCACTTCAATAATGCGACTAAAATAGGAATACTCCACATGTCTTAATTCGATTTGTGTTTACTTCGATTATGACTTTAGCTGGATTAAGGTCATCAAAAATCTGTTTACATGGTAGACTCTTAATCAGAGTATTGTCTTAATCGTATTAAAATCGGAGTATTGATGTCCATGTAAACGTACTGAGTGAGTCTTTCATTCAAACAATTCGTTCAAATGGCAGATTCATCAGATGTTTATGCATGAACTAATGAAACTTTCAGTGTTTTCAGTTCAAAACACTGAATCAATCAGCAATGAATCGGATGGTTGCTTTGAGATGTGCAGTGGTTCCGCCAAAAATGTGAGTGACCTAATGTTATTGTATTTGCTTATTTAACTGTTTATAGAACTATTAAACAGTAGTAATGGTGAGTGATGTTGCCTAACTAACTGTATTTTAAATATAAAAACTTTCCATTTTGAATTGTTACCTCAGTATACGGAGTTTCTTAGTGTTTCGTGTTTTGATTTCTCCTCGAGAGGCTGCGTGAACCTTGCCTCAGCAGCACAACCTTATAGCCTACAGGTGCTGGTCATATAATTAGAATATCATCAAAAAGTTGATTTATTTCACTAATTCCATTCAAAAAGTGAAACTTGTATATTATATTCATTCATTACACACAGACTGATATATTTCAGATGTTTATTTCTTTTAATTTTGATATTTATAACTGACAACTAAGGAAAATCCCAAATTCAGTATCTCAGAAAATTAGAATATTGTGAAAAGGTTCAATATTGAAGACACCTGGTGCCACACTCTAATCAGCTAATTAACTCAAAACACCTGCAAAGGCCTTTAAATGGTCTCTCAGTCTAGTTCTGTAGGCTACACAATCATGGGGAAGACTGCTGACTTGACAGTTATCCAAAAGACGACCATTAACACGTTGCACAAGGAGGGCAAGGCACAAAAGGTCATTGCAAAAGAGGCTGGCTGTTCACAGAGCTGTGTCCATGCACATTATTAGAGAGGCGAAGGGAAGGAAAATATATGGTAGAAAAAAGTGTACAAGCAATAGGGATAGCCGCACCCTGGAGAGGATTGTGAAACAAAACCCATTCAAAAATGTGGGGGAGATTCACAAAGAGTGGACTGCAGCTGGAGTCAGTGCTTCAAGAACCACTACGCACAGACGTATGCAAGACATGGATTTCATATATATACACACAGTTTTATATATAATTATTTATATGCGTTGTGTTTTGTCTTTTTTTTTTTTTTTTTAGTAATCTTTTATTGCTTACCTCTAAAAAACACTGCCGTTGCCCTTTAGTCCTTGTCTCCGTCTATTTAGCACTTGAAATCGGTTATACCGCGCTTTGATTTGATTGGCGGTTGGCAGCTAGCTTTAAGCTGCATTACTGCCACCTAATGGACTGGATTGTGGGGCATGAAAAAAAACCTCTGAATTCTCTCTATTAACCTGCATTCTTAGGTAATTCATTAAATGTAGATGTGTAAATTCCACATGATTTAAATCTAAGAATTATAAATTATAAATAATATGAATGATAATTATAATTTAATTGTTTAATTATAATTTAAAAGTATTTTGATTTAAAAATAAAAATGTTTTATGTAATAATGAACTGGATGACCACAAGAATGATAAGGACACTCATTGGAGCACTTAGTCATTATTCTGGCGGAATGTACTCCTCTAGCTAGCCAAAAACGGGTAATGAACACATTAATTACTAATGTAAAAACATAACTACTACTGCTGCTGCTAAAAAAAAATAATATCCAGCTGGTTTATCTGAGTTCTATCTAATAGTCACAGTTTTTTGTTAATCCACACACTCAGCAGACAGTTTTATTTGCTTATTTATTGGTGCTGCTAGTGGTGATGAGTTCACACATTTTACAGAATGTATTGTTTGATGAGCATCTGCTCACTACATTTCAGGAAAATGTACCATGTTTAAGTGTTGAATGAGGGATTGACAGTCTAAAGTTCCACCAGTGAAATGCTGACCAAAAACCAACAATGATTCAATATTTGTCTTTTCAACACTGAAAAACATTGAATTATCAACACTGATCCAATATTATTTAGCACTGAATTTTCAACCTCAACCAAAATGATGATTATGATGGGTTTTCAACATTGAATCAATGTCACCTTGCTATCTGGGAAATGTCCTCATATATCTGCAAAAAAAACAACAACAAAAAACAAACCAAAACAGTGATTACAGGTATACTGCATCTATAAGAAATTATTTGAAATTGTAAATAAAGTGTAGAACAGTGATTGAGTCAAAGACCGCTCTACTGCTGGGTATAACCGCTTAAGATGAAATACATCACCTCCAGTGTACTGTGGCCTGTGTCGATGAGACCGGTGCTCAGAGAAGACAGTTACCACAGGCACTTTTCCTAAATGTGACAAATAATTCTTCAGTTAAAGGAAAATTCCACTAGTGTTGTGGCTTGTAAATTACAGACACATTAATTCATTCATTCATTCATTCATTCAAAGAGCTCATTCAGTTTAACCCTTAAAGGCGTAATGACTAAGATTGTGATGTATTAAAATATGGACAATAAAATTGTAAATTGAAAAATTACTTTAACCCAAAAAGTGACCAAAGCATCACAGTCTTATAAAGTTATAGAGGGAACACTGCAAAACATTACAGTACATAATTAATTATATCAGTGGCACCAAAGTATTGACTTTAAAACCTGCTGAGAGCTCATCTTGATGACTTTTGGAATGCTCTTAAGATTGCACCTTAGAATTTCCATGCTGTAATTTTTAACTAGCTACAAAGTTTTCAGTTTGAGACAGTAAAAATAAGCCACAAGTTCTAACAGCAGAATAGCCAAGATCTTAGTGAGCACCGGTGTTGACAAGGAGTTAGTCATAGTCAGTCAAATAAACAGCACAGAACTTACACAATTATTTTTTGAAACTTACCTTATTTTTATTGTATAGAAGTAATTGGTCATTGTCCAGTGGTAAAATGCAAGCAGTCTCTCTCCTTCTTCCCAGGTTCAGCAAATTCGGCGCACATATTCAAAACACAGCTTGTTGCACATGCTCTCTATCCTTATTCCTTATTCTGTTGTTTTGTTGCACATTAGCAACACATTAGTGCAGTGCTGCCTCTCACTGGTGAGTTAATGTCATTGGTTTCGTTGTGACTACTTGATTATTTTAAGTAATATTTACTCAGAGCAGTAATTAGTTGTTTTACTCGCCGTAAAATGGCTGTAACTTAAAGGGGTGGTTTACTGGTTTTTTCCTAGGCTTGATTGTGTTTATGGGGTGCAGTCTAACATGTGTTCATGCTTCGTTTTTTTAAAAACGCATTATTTTTCATATAATTTACCTTTATTCCACACAGCTCTGTCCCTTCTCTGACAAACGCCTCGATTATTTTTATGAAGCCCCTCCCTCAGAAATACGTGATGGGCTCTGATTGGTTAGCTGGCTCAGTGTGTTGTGATTCCCTAAACCGACCAGAGCCATCTCTATGGCTCTGAAACCGACGAGCGTGCGTCTAAATGTCACCTCCGATCTCTGTTTCTCAGTGGTTTGTGACTGGACAGGAACTTTATTCCACCTCAAGCTGGTTTAAAAGTTGAATGCTACAATTGTTTACATTTTACTTCATGCATTATATGAAAAAGCTGTCCATTTTTATGTCTGTCAGACACACACGCTTATTTTTTTTTACTTTTGTGGCTGGTTCAGATTATTGTTAGTTACAATGATTTGGCTTTTGAAGTTGTAGACATTTTTGGAATAAATGTCGGTGTTGTTCTACTCTGTTCTTTTGGTCAACATTCTCTTGAATTAAAAAAGCGTCTAAATGTCCCGCCCCTCAGCTCAGCGGCATGTGCTCCGGGTGTATTGTAAACAATGGCTTTGTCTGTATTGCTTATCTGAGCCCGATTGAGACGCAGATGATATTAGTGAAGAGGATCACGCAGAACCTGTGCAAGCACGGCTCTTAATGGTATGTTTGTTGTCTCATACTTTTAGATACGCTGTTATTATGCTACTGCTTATATTAGCTTTTAATATATGGTTTTATTCTGATTAAAGCTTTAATACAGTACCGCAACCGCACACGCATCCATGTATAAGGCTTCTCATTGCTATGTGAAAATGTATAATTGGAACAGTTTGTTGGAGCTGATCTGACGATCTGAATAAGAGAGAGAGAGAGAGAGAGATGCAGAGCAGGGCAACGCGAGGAACAGTAAACGGCCGTTTTAGAACATTAATTTTGAAACTTGTGAATCCATTAGAATAGTTAGAAGACAGAATCGCGATTCATATATGAATAGATTTTTACGTGCACCCCTAGTTTTCTCTTCCTCTTCTCTAAAGCAGCACAGCATGGCCTCGCCCCCTTTGCTGCGTGATCCCCAGGGCGGGGTTTATCTGGGTCCATGACGTGTAAGACCCGGGAAGTAGTTCGTTGTAGTCCCTTACCAGCCGTTTTTGTAGGCATTAAACTTCCAGAATTTTAAAAGACGATATCTCTGTTTGCATTGAACTTTCAGTGCTGCAACTTTGGAGATATTGTTTATGCTCAAACAGCAACATTACACACTAACTATCCTTAAAAAAGTGAAATTGCAATAAACCACCCCTTTAAGAAAACCTAGTATGTATAACAACTAAGTAAAGATAACCAATTATATCTAAGTAAGTAAGGTATTATATCTAACTATTTTAATTTTACAGTGTGGGGTATATTTGTAGCAATAGCCAAAAATACATTATTTTATGCCAAAAAATCATTAGGATATTAAGTAAAGATCATGTTCCATGAAGAAATTTTGTAAATTGTATACCGTAAATATATTAAAACTTAATTTTTATTAGTAATATGCATTGCTAAGAACTTCATTTGGACAGCTTTAAAGGCAATTTTCTCAATATTTTGATTTTCTTGCACTCTCAGATTCCAGATTTTCAAATTGTTGTATATCGGCCAAATATTGTCCTATCATGACAAATCATACTTCAATGGAAAGCTTTCATTCAGATTACTTATAAAGCATTCAGATTACTTATAAATCTCAATTTCGAAAAATAAATTACACTTATGACTGGTTTTGTGGTCCAGGCTCACATTTTGTGGCTTATTTGAGCTATTGCTTGACTGAGGTTAGAAAATGAATTGCTAAACTGATGCGTTTGCCGTACAGGCGAGATCATGCTATCAGACCATGCTATCTTTTCAAGTATTGTATGACATAGCATGTTTAATAACATTTAATGTATTTAAATGTATTAAATGATTGATTACACTTAATTTTGATGGTCCCTTTAACACATTCTGTTGACTATAAGTAATGTTACTCCTAAATATCTATTAGCTCTCAATAGGGTGTTGGTAGAGTATTAGTAGACTGGTAGGGTTAGGGTTAGAATAAGTTGACATGTACTTGCAAAGTTACTTATAGTCAGTAGAATGTCTGTTTTAAGACCATCATAATAAAGAGTTAGCAGATATTAATCAGACAGTCTACTAATACTCTAATGAGAGTTAGTAGACATGTAGGTGTTTTTCTAAGATGGAACAAATCATGTCAGCAAATAACTTTGGCCCAGATTTGGCATGCATCTGGCACAGCTGGCATACATCCGGCACTGGCATACAGTATGTGGGCCAAACATGACCCGGGTTTGGCAGAGATGGTACCGGGTTTAAGACGGCACACAAGACATGGACCAGATGTCAAATGTAGTATTTGGGCCAGATGTCAAATATAGATATGTGGGCCACATAAGTATGGCTGATCTTGACCCACATTTAAAATCCATTTCAAATATTTTTTGAGTAAAATCCCAATGTTTTCCCATACAGAAAGATAATATATTCACATATATGTGAAACACTATATACTGATATATATTTTTTCAAAATAATCTTTACATATACAGTATGTGAAATTATATTCATGCCTCATATGATATTATATCTTATATTATATAATAGTATATCATGTTGTCATGTTATATATACTGACTTAAAACAATGTTTTGCATTCACTGCTTTCATATTCTCATTCAATTTACAGTTTGATGTAGGCCTACTATCCAGTTAAACAATACACGATGAAGTTTTAAGACATTTTATTTGAATTTTATACTATTTATGTAAATACATAACTCTGATGTGTTTTAATAGGCGTGTGCGTTGAGCATTCAGATCACTTTTTAACTGGAGCAGAGGGAGTTACCATGGAAACGGGGCGTCAACTTACTCAGCTGACAAGTAGCGAGAGTCCGTCTCTCTGCTGTTTTCACTGCTTTCAGGTAAGTTTAGTCCCTAAAATTAATACATACAACCGTTCCTGACACTTTTATTTTACTTGAAATTGACACGTTTCTGTTGAATCTTTACTTTGCAGGAATGGTTTAGTGTCTTCAAAAATACCTATATTAGAGGTAAGCTAACTATAGATTTGAACTCTTATTAATGAAAGTTTGAGCTTATAATCACATTTTATGTGTAGATGAGCGGTTTTGGTAGTTTGTAAATGTTTTGCTGGTACTTTGTCATTAGATAAATGGAAGTAACTATAAGCTAATTAATTTAACCTAAAAGGGGTCAATCGGTGATGTCACTTACATGAACTATTGGGCTGAAACTATTTCAAACACGTTTTGAACTTTCATTGCAAACAAATATTGATAAATTGTACTGTGATTTCAGGAGCGTCAGAAAAAAAAAAAACTAAAACAGGGGAAGCTACAATACATTTTGTAATGGGAGCTGCTGACAGAGATACAGGAAACACAGGTGATCTGAGAAATCTTATTAAATAACTTGATGCATTTTTTTGCAATATCTTTCAACTATATCATCATGCATCTGTAAAACCTAAAAATGTGAATTCTAGTATCTTTTTGGGTAACACTTTAGAATAGGGAATACTAATTCACTACGACTTTATTAATATTTATAAATACTTAGTAAGGTAGTTGTTAAATTGTTTAATTAGTACTAATAAATGGCTAATATTCTAGTAATATGCATGCTAATAAACTACTAGTTAAGAGACCCTAAAATAAAGTCTTAGCATTTTTTTTTTTTTTTTTTGCATATTATTATTTATATTTTCTGCATTTCACCTCTGCTGTAGTTTGTTTATTTCTAAAAAAAAAAAAAACTGACATTGTATACTACATATTGTTGGCTATGTGACATATTGTTCCTATATTCTTCCATGCTGATGGCCGTGCTGCAGGGATGGGGCGGATCTCTAAGGCGCTATGAACCATCTGACTGGTAAGTAAAACCTCAAACATTCAAAAGTTGATCAAATATTCAAAGAAATATATCAAATAAATATCAAACATTTCCTGTATGTCCTACAAGGCCAACTTGTTTAACTCTGCAACCTACAGAAAGGTCCATCATAATTCAAAAACACACAGATGATAATTAAAAAATCTTTGAAATTAAAATGAATAACAGTAAGACAGAACCAGAGTACTGGCTACAAATTCTTGAATCGATTTTGCTTGACAATCCTCATTAGGCTGCGGTTCTCTCGGTTGGTTGTGTATCTTTTTCTTCCACACTTTTTCCTTCCACTCAACTTTCTGTTAACATGCTTGGATACAGCACTCTGTGAACAACCAGCTACTTCGGCAATGAATGTTTCTGGCTTACCCTCCTTGTGAAGGGTGTCAATGATTGTCTTCTGGACAACTGTCAGATCAGCAGTCTTCCCCATGATTGTGTAGCCTAGTGAACCAAATTGAGAGACCATTTTGCTGGTGTTTTGAGTTGATTAGCTGATTGGCATGTCACCATATTCTAATTTGTTGAGATAGTGAATTGGTGGGTTTTTGTTAAATGTGAGCCAAAATCATCACAATTAAAAAAATCAAAGAACCAAAGTAGACAAAAACTACCTCAGTCTGTGTGCATTCAATTTATTTAATACACAAGTTCCACAATTTGAGTTGAATTACTGAAATAAATGAACTTTTCCACGACATTCTAATTTATTGAGATGCACCTGTACATCTACAACCCGAATTCCGGAAATGTTGGGACGTTTTTTAAATTTTAATAAAATGAAAACTAAAATACTTTCAAATCATGTGAGCCAATTTTTTTTTTTTATTCACAATAGAACATAGAAAACATAACAAATGTTTAAATGGAGAAATCTTACACTTTTATCCACTAAATGAGTTGATTTAAAATTTGATGCCTGATACAGGTCTCAAAATAATTGGCACGGGGTTACAAGGGGCGGAAAAAGCTAGACATTTTGAAAAGATTCAGTTGGGAGAACATCTAGCATCTAATTAAGTAATTGGCATCAGGTCTGTAACATGATTAGCTATAAAAAGGATGTCTAAAGAGGCAGAATCTCTCAGAAGTAAAGATGGGCAGAGGCTCTCCAATCTGTGAAAGAGTGCGTAAAAAGATTGTGGAATACTTTAAAAACAACATTCCCCAATGTCAAATTGCAAAGGCTTTGCAAATCGCATCATCTACAGTGCATAACATCATCAAAAGATTCAGAGAAACTGGAGAAATCTCTGTGCGTAAGGGACAAGGCCGAAGACCTTTTTGGATGCCCGTGGTCTTCGGGCAACACTGCATCACTCATCGGCATGATTCTGTCATTGACATTACTAAATGGGCCCAGGAATACTTCCAGAAACCACTGTCGGTAAACACAATCTGCCATGCCATATGCAGATGCCAACTAACTGTTTCAAAGTGGAACAGTGTTCTATGGTCAGAAGAGTCCAAATTTGACATTCTTGTTGGAAATCACGGACGCCATGTCCTCCGGGCTAAAGAGGAGGGAGACCTTCCGGCATGTTATCAGCGTTCAGCTTCTCTGATGGTATAACATATGCTCATCTCCAGACGACGTCTATTTCAGGTAAGGCCTTGTGTATTTCAGGAGGACAATGCAAAACCACGTACTGCAGCTATTATAACAGCATGGCTTTGTAGCTTCGTGGACTGCCTGCAGTCCAGATCTTTCACCTATATAGAACATTTGGCACATCATTAAATTAAAAATACATCAAAGACGACCAAAAACTCAGCAGCTGGAAACCTATATCAGTCAAGAATGGGACAAAATTCCAACACCAAAACTCCAGAAACTCATAACCTCGATGCTCAGACGTCTTCAAGCTGTTTTGAAAAGAAGAGGAGATGCTACACCATGGTAAACATGCCCCCGTCCCATCTATTTTGAGACCTGCAGCAGGCATCACATTTGAAATGTACTCATTTTGTGCATAAAATTGTAAAATTTCTCAGTTTAAACATTTGTTATGTTATATATGTTCTATTGGAAATAAAATATTGGCTCATGTGATTTGAAATTCTTTTAGTTTTCATTTTATTCAAATTTAAAAAATGTCCCAACATTTACGGAATCCAGGTTGTAAGTGCCACTGCAGGTGCAAATTTTGCAGAGCAAAAATGTATTTTGTAGATAAATATTTGGTAACACTTTATTTCGATAGTCCACTTTAGACTTTCTACTAACAGTAAGTAACTTTTCAACTACATGTCAACTAGCAGTCATTAGAGTATTAGTAGACCGTCTGCTTAATATCTTCTAACACTTTATTTTGATGGGTCCACAATATACAACGTACTGACTATGAGAAACTTTGCAAGTGTCAACTTATTCTACTAACCCTAAACCTACCCTACTGAGAGTTAGTAGACATGTAGTTGCAAATTAATGAGAATTAGTTGATATGCAGTTGACATGTAGTTACAAAGTTACTTATAGTTAGTAGAATGTCTAAAGTGGACTATCGAAATAAAGTGTAACCAAATATTTCATTTGATTAGTAACAGCCTTATCGTGTATTATTTTTCTAACTGAATTAATTGCTTAATCGTAAGAATTTAACATACAATATGATGCATACCTCTAATAAGGAAAGATAAAATGTCCTTGTGAATTTAAAAATGTCCATGGAGATCAATTTAAGAGGGCAAATATCACCCCTTCATGGAAAAGTTCATTTATGTCAACGTTTTGAATAACTTAATATTCTTAAATGGGCTTACTTTTCCCAGCTGAGCATTAAAAATAATGCATCAGATGTTTGTTTCAAACAAAACATCTGCAACGTTGCAAAACCCTGACAAAATGTTCTGGCCCTTGATGCATTTTCACGTTTGACTCATAGCCATCAGCTCTAAGCTGGTTATGCTCTCTGTTAGTTATGTGATGGATGAGGAAGTCTTTGGTACTTTTCATTAAATGGGTTTGACTGGCCCTGTCATTATCACTGAAGCACAGAGTGCAGAGCCCTCCCTGGGGCAAACGTACACTGCTTCAGTGACTTTGCTTTAAAATTAATAAGACAATCCACACTAGAAAACTGCTCAGTCTTGCCATGAGGGCTGACCATTACTGCCACGGTCTAAAACAGGTGTCCTTTCTAATAAAGCAGGTCTTGCCGATGGACACCTCCTGCTTTATGTGAACACATATATGAATCTGATGTATGTGGTGAGATCTTAAATTGTTCAACAATTCAAAGTGGAGCACAGCGGCTCTATCCAGAAGGTCTCACTGGAGGCACATCCTGTTTCAGCATCCAAACTGAAAGTCACTCTAATAATATTCAAAACACAGCATCCTGGAGACTCCATTAAAAAGCCATAGGGCAAGCACAAGTTCAAACCCCTCAAGATTTCACAGTTATTAACACTGTGAACTTCTTTTATGATTATTTTTTAAAAAGACTAAATCTCTTTTACACTTCCTTACTGAGTCACAGTCATTTGTAGTTCTGGTTCATTTGAAATTGTAAACTCATAAGCGTTTTATAAAGTGAATTTATTTTTAAAAGACAGTTCTAAAATGTCTTGGCTCCAAAAAATATTTCCAATATTTATGCATAAATATGCAGAAAAAAAATACAGTTCATTAAACACTGCTGGCCTTTTGTGACACAGTGACCTATAGTGAGCACGTTGTCAAAGTATATGGGCTGCCACAATGGAGACAACATGTTCCCACTTCAAATTGTAAAATACCAGGTTTTGTTCGTACACGTAAATTTGTCACTGTTAAAATAAAATAAAATAAAATAAAATAAAATGATTACATTTATATTTATGAATAAATGACATAAATATAATAATTTATATAGTAGAATATACAATCAAAACACACATGAATATGTTTATCTTCATTATAATATCCACCCTTCTTGCCTTAATTCATACCAGTGTTATGTTAAATGCATTTTAATACTGTTGTTTGTATTGGGAGGCTATAAATATAAACAAAACAAATATACCAATTATGCCAAAAAGAGCTGTCAGAAACCAAACAGTATACAAAAGTACCAGTGTGACTGAACACAATTAATCAATCAATCAAACCAATTAAAAATAATAAATTGTATAATATAACAGTGAATATATTCTGAGCATTTATTTTGTGGAATAGCTCTGTGCCGATGATGAAACTAAAATCAATTTGACTCTCTGTGATAATATCATTCCAGTTCTTTCCCGTTTTAATTCAAACTTGATCCCAATCTTAATATAACAGATAATGAAGGAAGTAATTCAATATGTCCCTCGTGCTCCTCATTGGTAAAGTAATTAACCCCTGGCAACCCAACGAGAAATACTCAGCTCAAGGGTGCAGATCGTTTAACTGTGTTAAATGAATTATACCCGATGCAAATCACTGTTGATTACAGAAGACGTGTTATAGGCTACACTACATCATTTTATTTCTTTAAAAAAAAAAAAAAAAAAGACTGACAAAGATAACCCTGTAAGCCCAGAATGAGGTCAAAATCACATATCCTAAAGCCATTAATACCATCAGTCCCTCCTGGAAGAAGAATACAGATCCGAGGCTTTAGAGAGAAAATCGAGGTCAGCATTTGAAACATTTAAAGAGCACATGGAGGAAAAGAAATGAGGAGAAAAATAGTTCAAAGTGCTGCTTTTAGCCACAGAGGAAGCTGAAGGAATGTTGCCGACCAAATGAGAATAAATGAAAAGAGCACAACAGCTCAAAACGCTGAGGGTATGATTTTGAGTCGCAGGGTTTGTGTGTATGAGAGTGTGAGTGTATATTTGCATGACTCCAAATATCTGTAGAGTACATGCATTTGGGAACTTTAATATTCACTAAATAGGAGCTGACAGCGATTTTCAGCATCAAAGCGACTGGAAGTCATTATTCAATGACAGTTGCTGATGTGAGACGACCTGAGTGACAACGGTCACTGGTCATGTGATTTGGGCAGTTTTGGTGGTGTGACGAAGTTTAGACTGTTCAGATAAGTTACTAGTAAATTAGTCACATTTAAAGGGTTAGTTAGTTCACCCCAAAATGAAAACTCTTTCATTATTTACTCCCTCATGTCATTCCAAACCTCAGCTGATTGGCTCAAAAACGTATGTAACTCTTTATAATAAACTTGCATTAGGTAAGTTGGTTAATGAATTAACATTAACTACCAACAAACAATCAATTTGTTGCAGTACCATTGTTAAAGTTAGTTAATAAAAATGCAACTTTACATTAAGGTTCCATTAGTTGCTTTAGTTAATGCATTAAAAAATATTAACAATGAGAAACATGTTTGTTACAGTATTTATTGAACTTTTTTGATGCTATTTGATAAATATAAAACTTTACAATGAGGTCCAATTAGTTACAGTAGTTAATGAATTAACTAATAATGAGCAATACATTTGTTACAGTATGTATTATACACTTGATGTTAATTAATAAATATAAAAGTTTACATAAAGGTCCAGTCAGTTACATTAGTTAATGCATTAACATTAGCTGATAATGTTCAACACATTTGTTACAGTATTCATTAATCCTTGTTCATGTTAGTTAATAAATATAAAAGTTTACAATAAGGTCCAATTACTAAATGCTATTTTGTTAGCTATTAGTTATTAGTAATTATTAGTTATTAGTTAATGTATTAACTAACGATAACTAACAATCAGTGACACATTTGTATTTATTAATCTTTGCCAATTTAGTATAGAGACCAGTTCTCACTATTAACTAGTTCCTTGTTAGCATGCCTATTATTTACATATTGGCTGATATTAGTAGGCCTACTTATAAAGCACATATTGTGCACGACCATATTCTACATCCCTAAGCCTACCCAATACATAAACTTAACAACTACCTTACTAACTATTAATAAGCAGCAAATTAGGAGTCATTGTGGCAGAATTCATAGTTAATGGTTTGTTAATATCGGGAATTAGACCGTGTGTGCCCAATATGAAAACCAACCTTGTGTGAGCATAAAACCAATATAAAAAATATAAGTATGACCAATATAAAACTTTACAAAAAAGGTCCCAAAGAACATTTACATTATCAAAGAACATTTTCACTGACAGTCTAGAGTTCAAGCACTCTCAAAAGCTCCCTTTAAAATCACTGAAGCTGTTTACACTATGAAATTAATATCTTACAGATTCGTACACATATTTGCACTTTGTTGTTTCTAACAAAAGAATTGGCCAGAAAGAGGTATTCAGTCAGCGAGTAAGTGAAGAAAACACAGACACAGACTCATCAGACTCATCTGAACACCTCTGATTGGTCATTGCATTCATAAGCTCAACAGCATGGTTTATGATTGGTTATAATGTGCAGTGCTGTGCAAACGCATCTGTATCTGGCTCACAGAACACATAATTTAATTTAGCAGCTGATGATACAATTTAATCACTCTGGTGTGATAGAAAATATTACTCGGCTATGTTTTGTTTTTTGGAAGCTGCATTCAAAATCCACTTGGCTCAAAAATCTGAGGGGGGCATGTACCCTCTCCCTTTGAATGGGCATGACGCCTCTGCCGTCAGTATAACTACCCTTGTAAAACCACCTGAGACACCTTTTTACGGGTGACATTTCATCACCCTCCAGGCTGGAGAACAGCTAGCCGGTCAAGAGCGCAGGTCAATCCGCTGTGTTTCTTCCAGCTAAACAAATGCCCCTGTCACGCACTCTTCTTAGTGGCAGGAAATAAGAGTGTGGAGATGGAGGAGACAGCAGTGAGTCTAGATCTCTCACTACTCAATACCCGATGGCATACGATTACAACTGAACCCTTAATAAAACTACATTCTATGAATGGGCTTGTAAATTTCGGTGGAGACACGAAACACACTTTACATGAATGTGAATATTTCACTATGTTTAGAGAACACATATAAAAATGAGGCATTCTGAGGTTTATAAGCTGAATTCAGCATTTGAGATTTCATATGAAGATTAAATGAGCAGGCCGAGTCTATAGAGCATGTTGCAGATGGCTACACTAATTAATGACAGTCATACTGATGAGTCACTTCAATCTCAGAAACTGCTTCCTATATTATTACTATTATTATTATTATTATTAATTAATTATTTTTATCTCAAAATTTAAATTCCTATTTATATTTGGAATACATGCACAGAAGGAATATATGCTCAAGCATCTTCATGAATTTCTCTCTCTCTCTCTCTCTCTCTCTCTCTCTCTCTCTCTTTTTCTCCCCGAAAACCAAAGTGTAAATTATAATTTGCATTATAATGATAATTTCTGAAATATGAAATTATAAATATTTATTATTTAAATGGAAAACTCTTTTCATTAAGGTACAATTGTTATTAATATGTATGTCCATTTAAAAATAAATAAATAAGTAAATAGAGTGAGTGAGTGTCCAAAAGAAGGATCATCATCACTGTATAAGGTCATACGCACTGGTGCACATTATAAAAGCCCCTTTATTCAGAAAATCTGACTGAATCTACAGGGCTACAGTTTGGGGTTTGTGTAAATTAATTACCTTTTCAATGATAATGTGGTCCTCCTTGTCACTTCTAATTGTCAAATTAGATTTCATGGTGATCAGGTTTGTAATAATTCTCAATTGCCAACTCCCTATAGCCATTTTACAATTTCTCATTAGTTATAGTTGGCAGTGTTAAGCCAAAAATCTCTTAAAGTTCTGTATAGAGCCACCGCAGAATTGCCGTTTCTGTGCCACAGACTGAAATAGGCCTCACAGATGTATTTACTTGATGCTAAATATAATATTATTTTGATTTCGGGGAGAAATATATTTCTTTTTGAGACTCACCCTAAAATGTAGTTCAGAATACATGTTGCATGAGAGTTTAATTATGTTTATATTCATTGGTAATTTTTAGCATTAGCTGTTCCACAAAAACTATTACTGGTAACACTTTATTTTGATGGTCCCTTTTGAACATTCTGTTGACACTAAGTAATGTTGCAACTACATGTCAACAAACTCTCATAAGAGTATTAGCAGACTGTCTGCTTCATATCTACTAACTCCTTATTGTGTTGGTCTCCCAACAGATATTCTACTGACTATAAGTAACTTTGCAAGAACATGTCAACTTAATCAAACCCTAACCCTACCAGTCAACTAATACACTACTAACACTGTAATGAGAGTTAGTATAAATGTAGGTGCAACATTACTTATAGTCAATAGAATGTGTTAAAGGGACCATCAAAATAAAGTGAAACCCTATTACTAAATGTAATTATTTTAACAATAGATGCAAAATATGACTGTGCAGAACTGTATATTTATCCTTCTACTGACTGTCCTGTTTCACTGTTAGAAATTAGCTATGAAATACTACATACTTGTGCTTTCCATTTTTCATGGCTGCTGTTGTATGCACACTCGACAAGGCACAAATCTGATTCTCGCTTCAGTCATCGATTTAGCTCTGCCCTATTCATCTTCACATTCATTTTTTCTCCCCTTTATTCCTTTTTCCATTTGACCTCTTAAAACTGGATGCTACGGCATCAGTACAGGATTTAGACTTATCAAACACTGATGACATGCTTTGTGGCTTCGCTGGCACAGGCATAATTCTTTAGCTGCACCGTTAGATGAGTGCTGACATTGGGAAAATATGATGTACTGCTGACAGGGCTGCAAAACAGAGCTCTGTGCAAAAATTAACATTAAAACTCATTGGAGAAAAGAAAGAAACCACACTTATCTTAGAAGTAATTCACCAAAGGTGTTGAACTAGGATGAAATCGGCTTTATCTACTATATTTAAGGTAGGATGCAAAGAGATAACACAGTGTTGTGATATAAAACATAATGTGAAATGAACACTTGTTTTGTGTTTTTACACTGACTGTGTTTCTGCAGAGGCTGCAGCAACTGCAAGTGTTACTTTATTGAGTATTTTTAATAACCTCCATGAATTATAAAACGGTTGTTGGGAGTGGGCCATTGAGAATTATTACAAATTTGATGGCTAAGTAAGTAAAAGTAAGTAAGTAAATAAATAATTGGGAAAAAAGTTCATTAATATGTTTAGATATTGTAAAAAAAAAAAAAAAAAAAGCTGTAAATAAAGCAAATATTATTTGGAACACATTTTACAAGAACATATTAGGTCCCACTTTATATAGGCGGTCTTATCTACTATGTGCATTTAAATGAATCATTTGATACAATGCACATGTGTATGCTATTATATTATTTTTACTTGTCCAGCCAAATTAATTATAGGTATGTCACTGGAAATTTGGCAATTAGATGTTTTAGTAATGAACATTTTCTACATTAAAAAATTGAGCTCAAACTTGATTTTTAGTCCTATTTTGAAGTTAATGTACTAAATGTAATAAATGATATAAAATCTAGTGATCATGGACTATCTCATATAGGCTATTGCATACAGTAATGTGACTGTATTATTTTTATTTATTTATTTATTTTGACCATAACAAGCAGACTAAAAGTTAAATATGTGAGTGGATACTGTTTTGCAACCATTTATTTGCTACGCTCGGTAACGTAAAAGAATGCTAGACATAGCACAATTGCTTTTATATTGACTTGAATGAAATAGTCTAACCTAAAATAATGACTTGTGGATTTATGTGAACGCAAGTAGGCATGCTCAGAAATGCATGTGGATTAAACATCGATGACGTTCATTGCCATGGATTGATTTTACCGGGTTACAAGAAAAGGTAGGATATGGATTTAATTGCAAACTGTCAGGCTACTGATTTTATGATTGATCATGCTACATGCTACTGCATTCAAGTACACATCCAACCAGTGGCGTGCACAGACCTCCAGAGAGGCAGGGGCGAAATGGTGTTACGAGGGCACAGTTCGCGGACCAGGGGGGGTGGGCTAATTGGGGGTGATTGTACACTCTTAGAAATAAAGGTACAAAAGCTGTCACTGGGGCGGTACCTTTTCAAAAGGTACAATTTTAAGTACTAATATGTACCTTTAAGGTAACAAAATGGACCCTTTAGGTACAAACATGTACCTTTTGAAAAGGTACCGCCCCAGTGACAGATTTGTACCTTTATTTCTGAGAGTGTATGGGTTTGGTCCCTCTCGGCTAGGGGTGGGCGATATGGCAAAAATATTCCTTTTCTTTTCTTTTTTTCTTTTTTTTTTTTTTTAAGAAATATCACGATTTTATCACGATTCTTTGTCATGTTGTTTTTTCTTTTTTGCAAGTTGTTTGAGCATTACAGCCAAACTAATTTCCCTATTATAAAGACAAAGCCTTTCAAGGTAACAAAATATAAAAAAGTATGGGGGATATTTAGGCTAAAGTGGGTGAAGATAAAAATCATTGTCATTATGTTATCTTTGTTATTAGAAATGAGAGCAAAGATACACATTACAAATACACATATTATACAAATAAAATAAACAGTGGTTTATTTTCAGGTAGGCTACAATAGGTGTATTTATCAGGAGCATTCAAGAAACTGAATGGATAAATATAAAAATGAAATACTATGTAGACTGATTCCTATTAGAGCAACTGTATTAAACGTTTTTCAGTCAAGAATAGTGAGTGATTTTTTTGTCTTTGTGTTTGGTGTTTTATTAACCCATTTAATCCAACTGGTCACAATAGTGACTGTAAAAAAGTTTTCATTTATAAAGCTCTAAAAACCTTACTGACTGATGTTTTAGTGCACTTCCTGCAAATACGAAAAAATAAAGTGCTCAATTAAATATGTGCAGTTTCACATGATTAGTGCAGATTGTCACATGACCAGATATGTTAATTTCCTGTTTGCACCTTGAGAAGATGATAACTGCATCAAAGCTCCAAAACAAAAGGCTAGCAAAGTATGTTAACAAAGATATGACAAAGAATTTTGGTTCACGTTATCTTTAAGGTGTCTAGTTTTAATTTATGGATTCACATATATTCAGTTTTGTTGAGTGTGGTCATAGAATGAGTAAACATGTTGATGGTCACAATAGTGACTGGTGGGATAACGGTGAACTTAGGTTTACAATATAAATCCAGTTGCAGTTGTTAATGAAAATTGTTAGTGACAAAATATTGCACTAATTTAAAGATTCAAATGTTACAAAAAATTTACAATATTGACGTTGTAATACTGGTAGCGCTCATATACAAATTTGATGCTATATTTTACAAAAAAGTAACAGTTTTGAAATGCATTGATGGTTGTATTTTTTTTTTTTTTATCTCAGTGTTCCTATCAATGTTGTATAAGGTTTTTTTTTTTTTTTTTTTTTTTTTTTTTTTTTTATGCATAATTTTAAAATAAG
The DNA here is from genome assembly GCA_036784905.1 of Acrossocheilus fasciatus. NCBI lineage: Eukaryota > Metazoa > Chordata > Actinopteri > Cypriniformes > Cyprinidae > Acrossocheilus > Acrossocheilus fasciatus. The sequence goes on along the minus strand of CM071951.1, from coordinate 24,846,593 downwards.
TTTAAAATAGCTGGGCTAAGATGTATATAAAAAAAATATAACTGCAGAAATATGTTAATTCAGTACACACGTTATCCCACGTGACCGACCATAAAACACAATTTTTCACACACTTTTCCTAAAAAATAAATAAATAAATAAAAAAAATAAGGTCCCACTTTACATTAAGTGGCCTTAACTACTATGTACTTACATTTAAATTAATAATTTGATACAATGCACTTACTGTGTATATTTTACTTATATTACTTATATTTTTAAAAATACCTATATGTACTTACTTGAAAGTTGTTTTAAACCTGACTGAGTTTCCTTCTTCTGCTAAACATAAACGCTATTTTGAAGAAGGTGGAAAACCAAACAGTTGCTGGCCCCACAGTGACCTCCATGGCATTTATTTAATTTTTTTTTTCCTATTTTTTAAAGTCAATGTGGACCAGCAACTGTTTGGTTACCCAGATTCTTCAAAATATCTTCTTTTGTGTTCAGCACAAGAAATAAATTAATACAGGTTTGGGACAACATGTGAGTGAATAAATAATGACAGAAATAAAATTTTAGGGTGAACTATCCCCTTTAATTACAGTCGGCAGCATGTTTAGTAGGCTACTGTCCCTTTAAGACCTGCACGCATCTAATATACAGGCACGCATCCTTTGCTCTCAGCTGTTAACTTTCAGTTTAGACATAACCAGCTAAGTCTATACATAAACCTTGTGTGTTTTGACAGTATTAGCACAAAACATGACTTAGTTCAGCAATCAGGCACTGTTTGACGGGCTTTTTAGTGCTCAGAATAAAAGCGCTCGTCAGAACAGCACACGAATGAAATGCCTAACCAGTATAGTCCATGGGCCCAGGCCACATTTTTCACTAATTGGTACCACCCAAGGTGGCAAATTCTAGTTTGATTTTTTTTTTTTTTTAAGTCCATATCTCTAGATGATATTACAACATGATAACCTTTTGTTAGTGGTAGCTTTGTCACAGAAATCAGCCTTCAATGACACTAACCGTTGAGCCAAATAATGAAAATATCTTGTAACTTTATTTGAACAGAACGTCATACAAAGAAAAACAACATAATTCTACCTTGGTCATGAACTTATTTGGTCATTGCAAACTGTTTCTGTTTATTCATCATCATCGTCATCATCATCATAGAGGTGCTGGTCATATAATTAGAATATCATCAAAAAGTTGATTTATTTCACTAATTCCATTCAAAAAGTGAAACTTGTATATTATATTCATTCATTACACACAGACTGATATATTTCAAATGTTTATTTCTTTTAATTTTGATGTTTATAACTGACAACTAAGGAAAATCCCAAATTCAGTATCTCAGAAAATTAGAATATTGTGAAAAGGTTCAATATTGAAGACACCTGATGCCACACTCTAATCAGCTAATTAACTCAAAACACCTGCAAAGGCCTTTAAATGGTCTTTCAGTCTAGTTCTACACAATCATGGGGAATTGTGTAGGCTATACAATCATGGGGAAAACTGCTGACTTGACAGTTGTCCAAAAGACGACCATTGACACATTGCACAAGGAGGGCAAGACACAAAAGGTCATTGCAAAAGAGGCTGGCTGTTCACAGAGCTCTGTGTCCAAGCACATTAATAGAGAGGTGAAGGGAAGGAAAAGATGTGGTAGAAAAAAAAGTGTACAAACAATAGGGATAACCGCACCCTGGAGAGGATTGTGAAACAAAAGCCATTCAAAAATGTGGGGGAGATTCACAAAGAGTGGACTGCAGCTGGAGTCAATGCTTCAAGAACCACTACACACAGACGTATGCAAGACATGGGTTTCAGCTGTCGCATTCCTTGTGTCAAGCCACTCATGAACAACAGACAGCGTCAGAAGCGTCTCGCCTGGGCTAAAGACAAAAAGGACTGGACTGCTGCTGAGTGGTCCAAAGTTATGTTCTCTGATGAAAGTAAATTTTGCATTTCCTTTGGAAATCAGGGTCCTAGAGTCTGGAGGAAGAGAGGAGAGGCACACAATCCACGTTGCTTGAAGTCCAGTGTAAAGTTTCCAAAGTCAGTGATGGTTTGGGGTGCCATGTCATCTGCTGGTGTTGGTCTACTGTGTTTTCTGAGGTCCAAGGTCAACGCAGCCGTATACCAGGAAGTTTTAGAGCACTTCCTGCTTCCTGCTGCTGACCAACTTTATGGAGATGCAGATTTCATTTTCCAACAGGACTTGGCACCTGCACACAGTGCCAAAGCAACCAGTATCTGGTTTAAGGACCATGGTATCCCTGTTCTTAATTGGCCAGCAAACTCGCCTGACCTTAACCCCATAGAAAATCTATGGGGTATTGTGAAGAGGAAGATGCGATATGCCAGACCCAACAATGCAGAAGAGCTGAAGGCCACTACCAGAGCAACCTGGGCTCTCATAACACCTGAGTAGTGCCACAGACTGATCGACTCCATGCCACGCCGCATTGCTGCAGTAATTCAGGCAAAAGGAGCCCCAACTAAGTATTGAGTGCTGTACATGTTCATACTTTTCAGTTGGCCAAGATTTCTAAAAATCCTTTCTTTGTATTGGTCTTAAGTAATATTCTAATTTTCTGCTTATTTTGTTCTACTGGCTTATAGAACAAAGATGGTCGGAGTAATCTTGATTTGAAAATGCATCAAATTAAACAAAGTTGCAATCATCGGCCATTTCTTTACTCATTTTCACACAGCTGAATAAGTCGCAAAGTGCTTGTGGCCTCCAAGGATAACATGTATCAAAATAAACAGCAGGACTTACCTTTTCAGATGATGCTAGTGGCTTATCAGTACAACAAAGTATGGTGGAGTAATCTGGTTTTGAAACTAGCACCAGTCGTTGTTGTTGCATAATATACTATTTCATGTACAGTTCATACATATTTTTTCAAATTGCTAGGTCATGGATTGTCCCACCATCATGGTTCTGATATCACCAGATTACAGACAATCTTGTCTATCCTTATCTGAAAAGATATCCCCCCTAACATCAATATATTTTGAAATAGATATATAAATATAACAATTGAATAGATGCAAAAAATTGTTTTCTTTAATGTGGAGGCTAATATAAAATGTATACAACAAATATCATGTCAAATTATGGCAGATCTGGATAGCCCTGACTGTCCTGAAAAAATCAACATATAGCATGTATGGCTACCTCTTACAATAGACTTCATACAAACCTGCTGTGCAGATACTGTAGGACGATAATGGCAAAAATAATGATTGTCCCAAAATATTAGTAAAGCTACTCATTTGAAATGGTTACCATGTTTCAAAGTACTTATATGGACTCTACAAACAAACTGGTACCAAAGAGATTTTGCCACCTTAGGTGGTACCAAATTCTGGCTTGGCCCATGGACTAGTAGGTTTTAAAGCAGATGCAGATAATGTACTTTTTTGATTGTGAATAAATGCAGTGTCACGTGAGAGTAACTCTACCGCTGAGTTAACACTGATGTGAATGTATGTTGCGTTGTACAGTGTATTGATACGGCGGCACCAGAACTGCAGCTGATAGAATGTGCGCTGTTGCACAATACAACAATATTTCTTTAAAAGCAGATCGTGGAGATATTTTTATCATCCACGATCAAAAATCTTCATATCGCACACCCCTACCCTCGGCAGAAATTGCAGAACGGGGGCACCGGACCTCAAGGGCACTTTAACGTCGGACCTCAAAGGGGCAGGGGGGCTCGAGCCCCTAACTGACGAAATATCTTCAACATTGCATACTCATAGTTTGATTTGGCTTTGAGTATGATACAGCGCTTTAATATAGCCTAATACAGTGCACGCCGGCACATTGAAGAGAACGTGCTAAGAGCACAGTTTAACGGCTGACAGGAGAGGAAGATTCGTTTTCACTGACATATGGCCTGAAAATATCTCATCTCACCGCAGTTCATTGATGTTCTACTGAAGCTCCTCATTATGGCAAGCCAAAATATTCATAAACGCCTGCTTGGGTGTCTGATTGCACACTGACACGTCAAAAGAGTGCGATTTGACAGCAAATCACATGTCCTCGACGTGTGATTTGCTATAAAAACGTGCGTTCTTGACGCGCTTTGGAGTCACCGAAAACGAGCGTATTTGACGTGCTTTTATCATAACAGAAATGGGCGTGAAATACATGCGTTTTGAGTCCACACAGGCGAAAAGAACGTGCTCTCTCTGTAGTGTTCTCGAAATGGCACATCGAAAGGGTGTGCTCACTTCATTTGTGGGGTATTATGGTAAGGCATTGCTGCCACATATATTTTTTCCCACTCGGTTGTAATGGCAGGTTGTTATGTCGTTTAAACGACATATTTTTAACCGCATTTGGTTAAAGTTCATTAAAGAAATGGGTCACTCTCTATTATAGATCAGTGATGTGGTACGATTTACGTGATGTTTACGTGATGTAAGTTAATTTTAGCTGCTGTTACCTCTGTAGCACCATTTAGCACCTAGATGAACATGGGTAAAGTTGGTTTTATATTTGCACATTCTGACTTCTGCATTCAATTACTTTGTTAACCACACTACATTGGACATTCAGCGGACATTCGCAAGTAAGTATGACACCATGGCTCGTAGAATTCTTCTACAGTGCAGGATCACTTTTAACGACAGTTGTCGTCTTATTTTGTCAACGTTTAACCCAGACCTCGATATTGTGGAAGCCACAATTGTAAGGTATGTTAATCACTGTTTTTCATTCACCGGGTAACACTTTATAACTGTAATTAATAAATCATTAACAAACATTATGTAATGCTTAACAGATCATTAGTTAATATATATTCACATATCAAGAAATGTGAAATAACGTGCTTGCTAATATTTACTAATAACTGTATTAAACGTTACCTAATAATTAACATTTCATGTAAATTAAAATGCTTATAAATATTTTTAAACTTCTTATTCATGTGATCATGCACATCTCGAAAATCTAAAGGACTTTGTAACAGATTTTATTCAATGATTAAAAGCTTTTGTTAATGTAGAACACTTTTGGGATAAGGTTAGGGACAGGTTTTGTGGTTGGGTAAGGGGTCAGCAGTGTACAGGGGTCAATTTGATAAAGGAACACGATTCAATCTGTTTATATTTCATTGCTTTGGTAAATATTAAATGTGTTTTTTCCCCTCCTGTTGATGTATGATTCAAGGAATATTCTGTTTAATGATACACACTAGTATACTAATATGAGTATTGAGATAATAAAAACATGTTGTGTGTATTTATATATACATAATAAATATACACAGTACACACACATATATTATATAAACAAAAACTTTTATTTTGGATGCGATTAATCACGATTAATCATTTGACAGCACTAAAAGATAGATATATAGATAGATATATAGATAGATAGATAGATAGATAGATAGATAGATAGATAGATAGATAGATAGATAGATAGATAGATAGATAAAGCCTTCAGGCAGTTACATCTGTAATTCATTTCTGTAATTATATTTATACACACTGTGTTGACCCATCCCTTACACCTTAACTCAAACCTACCCACACCACCAAACCTGTCTCTAACCTTACCTGTATCCCACCTCAATAGCAGCGAAAGTGTTTTGAATACAATATGAGCACAATAAGTACATTGAAATCATTTTCAGTTAGTAATTACTAGTAAATTTAACAAATAATTACAAATGCACTTAAAACAGAAAAAAAAAGTACAAAGTAAATCTTACACTAATTTTTATTTTATTTATTTATTTATTTTTTTTTTTTTTTTTTTTGAGTTTAGGGTCACACTTTATATTAGGTGGCCTTAAATACTATGCACTTACATCAAAAAATAAGTACAATGTACTTATTGTGTTCATATTGTATTGCAAAACATTTGCTGCTATTGAGGTGGGATATGGGTAAGGTTAGGGACAGGTTTGGTGGTCTGGGTAGGTTTAAGGGTGGGTTAAGGTGTAAGGGATGGGTCAACAGTGTAATTATAAATGCAATTACAGAAATTGATTACAGATGTAACTACATATATGTATTTTTAAAAATATAAGTAAGTACAGTGTAAAAACATGTATGTACACAATAAGTCCATTGTATCAAATTATTAATTTAAAAATAAGTACATAGTTTAGTGCATTTGCAACTGAAATAATCTCAGTGGCAAAACTCCAGTTGCAGTTCTGCTATGCAGGACCACACTGTATAAGCTATTATAATTAAGGTCAGCGCAGAAAGTAGCTCATTCTTTGTATAAACAAAGCATGGAACTAAGTACACAGACTAATAAATATAAAAGCAGATGAATAGAATTTTATGTTTCTGGGATATCTATAAAAATTGTCTAAATACCTTCAAACTGTGTCATTTATGTAATATTTACATAATGAATTGTGTAATGACTACCTTCCAAAGTGTGTAATTTCTGTGCCAATAGCAAAATCAACAACAGCTTTCGGTAACACTTTATTTTGATGGTCCCTTTTGAACAATCTGTTAACACTAAGTAATGTTGCAACTACATGTCAACAAACTCTCATTAGAGTATTAGTAAACTGTCTGCTTCATATCTACTAACTCTTTATTGTGATGGTCTCCCAACAGACACTCTACTGACTGTAAGTAACTTTGCAAGTACATGTCAACTTAATCAAACCCTAACCCTACCAGTCTACTAATACACTACTAGCACTCTAATGAGAGTTAGTAGATATGTAGGTGCAATGTTACTTATAGTCAACAGAATGTGTTAAAGGGACCATCAAAATAAAGTGAAACCAAAAAGGATGTCTTAGAGAGGCAGAGTCTCTCAGAAGTAAAGATGGGCAGAGGCTCTCCAATCTGTGAAAGAGTGTGTACAAATATTGTGGAATACTTTAAAAACAACATTCCTCAACATCAAATTGAAAAGGCTTTGCAAATCTCAGAACATAACATCATCAAAAGATTCAGAGAGGAATCTTGAGAAATCTCTGTGCATAAGGGACAAGGCCAAAGACCTTTGTTAGATGTCCGTGGTCTTCAGGCCCTCAGACGACACTGCATCTCTCATCAACATGATTCTGTCATTGACATTACTAAATGGGCCAAGGAATACTTCCAGAAACCACTGTCGGTAAACACTGTCGGTAAAGCGTGTTATCAGTGTTCAGTTCAAAAGCCTGCTTCTCTGATGGTATGAGGGTGCATAAGTACATACGGTATGGGCAGCTTACATGCTTTGGAAGGCACTATGAATGCTGAAAGGTTTATAAAGGTTTTAGAGCAACATATGCTCCACTCCAGATGGTGTCTATTTCAGGGAAGACGTGTATTTCAACAGGACAATGCAAAACCACATACTGCAGTTATTACAACAGCATGGCTTCGTAGTAGAAGACTCCGGGTGCTGAATTGGCCTGCCTGCAGTCCAGATCTTTCACCAATAAAGAACATTTGACACATCATTGAACAGAAAATACGTTACCAATATGGGATCAAATTCCAAAACCAAAACTTCAGAAACTCATAACCTCGATGTCCAGACGTCTTCAAACTGTTTTGAAAAGAAGAGGAGATGCTACACCATGGTAAACATGCCCCCATCCCACCTATTTTGAGACCTGTAGCAGGCATCAAATTTGAAATGAGCTCATTTTGTGCATAAAATTGTAAATTTCTCAGTTTAAACATTTATGTTATCTATGTTCCATTGTGAATACAATATTGAAATATTAAAAATTATTTTAGTTTTAATTTTATTCAAATTTAAAAAACGCCCCAACATTTCCGGAATTAGGGTTGTACCTTAATGAGCAAAAATGATGGCGTATTTTTAAGCTTCCACTATTATTACAAAAAAATCAAGTTATCGCGCTGGCACCTCCCATGTTCTGCAAAGCGCGATTCAGCTTCCACTCTCGCACAAACGATTGGATATGCATCGAACTGCGCACGTTTATCTTTGTTAAATGTTTAAATTAATACTGTGAAATGCATGAAGTGTTTTATGTCTATAGATTTTATTTAGGCAAGTCGTCATGTTGATTTGAGAAGGCTAAATTGATCAAAGATACGCTCAACTGGCTGCCCCTGGCTGCATAGTTGTTCCATTTGAATTTAAGAAACATGATATGAACATATTTCTAAATTAACTTAATAAATAAATGAAAATAAATATCACCACTTTACCATTAAAACCGAAACTGAACTATTTTAATGGATGCAACAGCAGCTGTGTAATGGGGAAGAGAGAGAGAGAAAAAAAGACATGGCTCCAGTCAGAATTCTGATTTGACAAGTGAAATTGCAGGGAAATTAATTCCCTAGTTTCAATTAACACAGTATACAGTATATATATATATATATATATATATATATATATATATATGTATGTGTGTGTGTGTGTGTGTGTGTGTGTGTGTGTGTCTGATATTAAGCAGCCATAATAGAAATTATTTTATCCATAAATAAATAAATAAATGCATGCATACATAAATAAATTCTTCAGCTTTAAAAGAGTAGAAATGACTGAGACCAGGGATGATGATGATGATGATGATGATGATGATTTTAGCCTGGACTAGATTCAGAGAACAGCATCTGCTTACGTCTTATATTCCAGAACTTCATCACCAGTAACACATAATTATAAATAATGAAACAGTCTTATAAATGATTGCCTTTTGAGTCATTAGTGGTTTTCCAGTGGAATGTGGGTCACATTCATTTGAATGCACTTATCGGCTCAGCTTTGGCTGCCGAACACTCATTAGGAAAGAGTTGAGGGGAAAGATAGTTCAGACGCATGAGATGATCTCCAGGCAAACGTCTGTAGAGCAGACTGTTCTCAAAAGACAACTTCAGCTTCATAACCTGCTGGGTATTTAAAAGATTTTCATTTTTTCACTGTGAACTTAAGTTTACTCTGGGTTTCGTCATGCATTGTGTAACCATACCCTGAAAAAGAGAGGAGAAAAAGCATCAAGGGATTTGAATGATCTGCATTCAGGATGCTGTGTATCAGTCAGTTAAAATATGTAAACATGCATAAAACAATTCATTCGTTATTTTAACAATTACATACAAATGCTGAAAAGGAAACACATAAAATTAATAATAGGAAATATGTAATGTATAATATCAAATAATATCATAATCGGGCTGTTATACTGAAAGTGAGCATGACTGTGACTACCCAATTTGTCAATAATTTTTAAGGTCAGTGATTTTTTGATTCCTTAGGTTATATAGAGTACAAATAAATATTTTATATTCACCACCACAGTCACACATATACATGTACATACACACTCACACACACACACACACACACATATATATTGTCACGGGGTGAAGAATCACACGACAAGGAAGGTGCAAAATGAATGCCCCGGAGGATGGATTTATTTGTGGTAGGTGGAGTGTGTCAAGTGAATGGGTGCCTCGGTGCTCTGAGTGCTCTCTCTCCTCCTGTTCCTTGGCCGTGGGATCGTGCTCCGTGATAATGCTTGTGTCCCAGAAAGTGCCGCTCTGTCAGCTGCTGCTGTCTGCGAGGGAAAGGAGAGAACGACGTTAGCTCTTGTCTCCTGTAGAATGAACTCACTTGTGGCTTGGCTCGGGGTGGCTCGGCCATTAATGAGCTGCAGCTGCGACCGAGCGGCCGGTGATGAGGAAGTGCAGGTGTTCCTGATTCGTTTCCAGGGCGAAGCTGATGAGTAATCGGGATGCTCGTCACCCCGATTGGACAGGACGGCTCCGAGCCCTGTATCGAAGGTATCCATCTGTAGCAGGAAGGGGCAGCTAAAGTCCGGGGCTCGGAGCACGGACTCGGAGGTCAGGGCTGCCTTGATGTCCCGGAAGGCTTCCTCGGCTGCGGATGTCCACTGTATCTGCTCAGACTGCCCCTTCCTGGTCAGTTCTGTCAGAGGGGCGGCTAAAGAGGAGAAGTTAGGGATGATGCAGCGATAATACCCCGCCAATCCAAAAAAGGCTTGTACCTGGGTCTTCGTCTTCGCCCTGGGGGTGGAGCGGACGGCCTCCACTTTCTTCTCTTGGGGCCGAATCAGGCCCCGCCCGACTTGGAACCCCAGGTACTTCACTTCAGAGAGTGCTAGATGACATTTGCGGGGGTTGGCGGTGAGTCCAGCCCTCCGGAGTTCTGACAGCACCCTCCGTAGCCTTTCCAGGTGGTCTTCCCAAGTTTCGGAGTGGACGACCACGTCGTCCAGATATGCAGCGGCGTATGACTGGTGGGGCCGTAAGAGGATATCCTTCATCCTTTGGAACGTGGCAGGGGCCCCGTGAAGGCCTAAGGGAAGGGTCCGGTACTGCCAGTGGCCGCTAGGGGTGGAGAAGGCCGTTTTTAGTTTGGCGTCTGGTGCCATCGGGATTCGGGACCAAGACGATGGGGCTGGACCATGGGATGCGGGATGGTTCAATCACCCCTAACTTCAACATCTGTTGGATTTCTGCCTCAATAGCCTGCCGACGAGCCTCAGGGACCCGATAAGGCCGCTGCCGGATGATGACTCCAGGAGGGGTTTGTATGTCATGCTGGATGACGTTGGTCCGCCCAGGGAGAGGGGAGAACACATCCGAGAACTGACTGATCAGGTGCTGCAGCTTCTGGGCAGCCGACAGATGGGGGTTGATGTCTACAACCACGGGCTCTGAGGTGGCGAGGGCGACGAGCTGGTCCCTCGTCCCCACCCATTTCTTCTGCAAATTTATATGGTAGAATTGCTCCGTTCTTCGGCGTCCGGGTTGTCGGAGGCGGTAGGTAACCGGCCCGACTCTTTCTAGGACTGTGTACGGGCCTTGCCATGTGGCCAGGAACTTGCAGGCCGCCGTGGGGACGAGGACCATGACCCAGTCTCCGGGCTGGAATTCCCGTGGTTGGGCCGCCCGGTCGAAGTGGCGTTGTTGGGCCTGCTGCGTGTGGCTCAGGTGCTCCCGGACTAATGGCATCACCCGGTCGATCCTCTCCCTCATCTCCTTAACGTGTTCGATGACCGAGCATTGGGGGGCCGGCTGCTGCTCCCAGGCCTCCTTCGCCACATCTAGGAGGCCCTTGGGTTGTCGGCCGAAGAGGAGCTCGAAGGGGGTGAAGCCAGTTGAGGCCTGGGGAACCTCGCGGATTCCGCATGAGCATGAGGTCCCAGTCGCACTTGTCTTCATGAGGGAGCCCGGTGGAGCCAGTGGACAGATGGGCCATGGCGGAGAGGAAGGAGCTAGGAGCTATGGTGGAGCTGACGGGTCAATGGGCCGAGGCGGAGTACAGAGCTTAGAGGCTGGAGGCGGAGTCAAGGGATACTCCAGCCACGGCAATGCTGGAAGATGGCAGTCCCACGGGGTTCGCACCGCATAGATGGTGGGCTGAAGGCAAGCAGAGGGGCTGCCAGACGACAGCGGAGGAGGAGGCAGGAGCAGGTGGGAGGGTGGGAATTTGTGAGCCTCCGGGCTTTCAGGCCTGAACTCAGGCACGGGAGCCTTCTCTGGCTTAACTCTGGAACGGGAGCCCTCACTGGGCTTAACTCTGGAATGGGAGCCCTCACTAGGCTTAACTCTGGAATGAGAACCTCTCCTCTTTGGTGTGGCACAGACGCCGCACCATACTCAGCTCAGCCGCGGTGCAGGGGACGGAGCTCCTCTCCACGCTCACATCGTCCATGGCTTTCTCCATTGTGGCGGGCGTGGTAGCCGGCTCTTGCACCTAGTGTGACGATCCGTGAGGCTCTGGCTCCGTTGCGAAACTGAGCCCTGTCGCACTCCTTGCGACGTGCGATGGCTCTCCGTCAGCAGTGGGCTCAGGCTTGCGCTCCACACAGCGGGGAGATGGTTGGCTGGGCACTGGGTCCGGAGTGGCACTGGCGAGATCCCCCTTGGAAGTGAAGGTGAATGGGGATTCTCGCCAGTGTCCACTCCACAGAGGCGATGAAGTCCTCTTGAGGACCATCTTCAGACGATGGCGCTTTGCACACGATATTTAAACTGACATCGTTGAACGCACAGAGCGAGTCATTCGTGTAGCTGGTGGTGTTAGCTAGGAGCAGGAACAGTCTAATATGGTCCTCGAGAGTTTTGTCCCCCTGCTGGAGGAATTCAGGGCAAAGAAGGGCATCCATACAAGCAAGACAATGGAAACAAAAACACTGAATAAAACGAGAAAACAAATGGAGGGGAAACGCGGAGGTAACTGTTTTGATCGGGTCTTCTGTCATGTTTCTCAGGCACTGGAAGTGAGGAGAAGAGAAGATGTAGGATTAACTTCAACAAAACAGGCTTTATTAATTCAATCACTGGGAACACAGGGAGTGTAGGAGACACAGAGCACACCGAATGACGTTTGAGACCCGACAAGGAAATCTAGAAAGGACTACACATTATATACAGGAACGACCAAAAAAGGGCACACGAGGGAGAAACTGGGACACGGGGAGCAAAACACAAAGACAGTCCTTTCCTGACAATGTGAGGGAGGGTGACTATTTTTAATTGACACTACAGCAACTGATACCGAAACCACAATGTCAGTTACTTATAATTTGACAACAAACTTTGCTTTTTAAACTTTCTAGTTACTTCATCAGAGATGGAGTACAGTGTTTTCATTGTGTTGACAGAGCAGGCTGTTAGTTTGATGTGTGGGTAATGAATGTCTTAATGCAAGCATAATTAAACCTCGTGTCTGCAAACTGTTCTTTGCGAAGTTGACTGGTCTTGTCTTATTTGATTAATCTCTCCAGAGGAATTAAAAAAAAAAAAAAAAAGGATTTTGATAACCCTCAGTTCTCAAGTATTGTCGAGATATGTTTATATTCTACATCACTTTTAATTTATTACAATACACAACTGGCCTTCAACAGTCCTCATAAATATCCAGAACATAACTCATATTTTCATGAGGCCTCTCCAGAAAGTTATTTCATTAATGGTGTTTTTTTTTTTTTTTTTTTTTTGCCTATTACCAGCAAATGTTAAAGAGTTTGAACGGTCTCTTTTATACAGCACCCTCAAAGGTTTATTTGACCCTCTGTGAAGCAAAGGGAAAGTTGACGGCATGACAAATGAGGGGTTGATGACACAGCAGGATGTGCCAGTGGTGGTAACAGTAACCCTGCTATTATACTGGGCAGTGGCAATCAGAGCACTGCTTCCTCTAATGACAGCAGAACAGCAGAAACTTGCCATGACTTTTGTCCCTTATGTGTAAGATCAAACCGTATTCACATCCCATGGCAGGAATTTATTTTAAAGAGCTATGACCCAGCAGTAAATTCCACACATTAAGACATGACATACAAATTATTTCTTCTTTTCCTCTCAACTGCATATATATATATATATATATATATATATATATATATATATATATATATATATATTTATATATTTATATATATATATATATTAGGGGTATGCAGCGAAGCCAGTATTTGTATCTGTAACAATCACAAAATTATTCGTGTCTGTATCTGTATTCCGATAAAACAGGAAGTAGGCAGGGCTTGAACCGGAACTTCGTACAGTTATACTTAATAAGAGCGTTATGTCTATGGTTTTATGCATTGAATTAATAAAGCATAAAAAAAAAAAATAATAATATCTTTAACAGCCTTTCTTTTTCTATTCGTAGTTATCACTGAACAAATATACCATGTTTAACTAATTATTATTATTATTATTATTATTTTATTATTGTGCGCTCTTCGGTCATTTCTGACCGGAGAATTTTACATTTTGAATTTTTAAAAATCGTAGCTTCACCAGAATGGTACGAAACTCGGTGACTTTTATGGCACTTGGTATGTGAACACACAAAAAAAAATTGAGGGCATGATTCGAAAAAGTTAAGTGGTCGTAAAAAAATAGTCACACTCATGGTCTTCGGTCAAAAATGACCGACCATAGGAAATGAATGGGAAACGGGAAAAAATTAAAAAATACAGAAAATGTTTGTGTACAATCTACAAATCCCCAACAATGCAGAAAAACATTGCACAGCAACGAATGGGGTGAAACTCTAAAACATCTAGAGTGCAAAATCAACACATCCACTCATACACATGCGCGCACACACACACACACACACACACACACACACACACACACACACACACACACACACACACACACACACACACACACACACACACACACACTTGTACACACACACACACCCCAATGAACTGTTGTGCCTGTAACACAGCAACTATGCAAAATAAAATCAATAATTCAACTACAATGCAGTTAAAAAGTGGACAACAATGAATGGGTTATACTCTAAAACATCAAGAGTGTAAAACAGATCCATCCACTCACACACACTCACAAACACACACACATACACAATTATACACACTCAAATGAATTGGTATGGCTTTAACCATACAGCCAAAATGAGTTAGAAGAGTGAAATAAGAGGTTGAAATCAGATCAGACCCTGAAGGATTAGGCTTTGATAAAGCATTCCTCTTCATTTTTGTTACATTTTTTTTAATGTTTTGCGTAACAAAACATTGTAAAATTTACTTTCATCTGAAAAGAGGACTTTGGACCACTGAGCCACAGCCCAGGTAAGATGCTTCTGACGTTGTCTCTGGTTCAGAAGTGGCTTGGTAGCCCTTTTCCTGAAGACGTCTGAGCGTGGTGACTCTTGATGCACTGACTCCAGCTTCAGTTCTCTCCTTGTGAAGCTCTCACAAGTGTTTGAATCAGCTTTGCTTGACTGTATTCTCAAGCTTGTGGTCATCCCTGTTGCTTGTGCACCTTTTCCTACCCAAATTCTTCCTTCCAGTCAACTTTGCATTTAATATGCTTTGATACAGCACTCTGTAAACAGCCACACCTTTCAGTAATGACGCTCTGTGACTTACCCTCTTTGTGGAGGGCGTCAATGTTCGTCTTCTGGATCATTGCCATGTCAGCAGTCTTCCCCATTATTGTGGTTTCAAAGAACAAGAGATACACAGAATTTATACTGTAGGGATGGTCATTTATTCAAACTCAAATGTAAATATTCTAATATTTTGAGATACTGATTTTTGACTTTCATGAGCTGTAAGCTCTAATCATCAAAATTAAAAGAAATAAACATTTCAAATATATCAGTCTGTGTGTAATGAATGAATATAATATACAAGTTTCACTTTTTGAATGGAATTAGTGAAATAAATCAACTTTTTGATGATATTCTAATTATATGACCAGCACCTGTATATATATATTAAGTCAAAATTAGCGCTTTAAAGCAGGCGATTATTTATTTATTTAATTTAATTTAATTAATTTATTTTACTCATTTTATTTTTTCAGTTTAACGCGTTAAAAATATTTAACGTAATTAAGGCAGGGGCGGGGCTAGGGTTGGTCACCCCTCTCTCAACTGCTGTTTCTGTCACTTTTTCTCTTGACAAGAAGTGCATTTATTCAGTTGCAGAACGTCTTCGTGACCACATCAAGCAGGAGACGTTTCAGACCCGCGCTCCAGCTTCACTTCAGCGCCAGGCGCGAGTCAAACAAGCGCGGAAACGGTAGGCTACTGCACTCACAGTGCATGCGGCGATTAAAGCGCCCTTAAAACTGTGCGTGCATGTAATATTTTATATGAGCCACATTTAAAAGCATGTCTCTGAAATGGTTTTTAAAACTGTCCTGGAGCAGCCCATCACTGTCTCCCTCATTTCCCTCATTCAACTCCTCAGTTCATTAATAGAGACCCAAAGTGGGTCAGAAATGGTAAAAAGTGCTGAGAGAAAATATGATGCGTGTCATATCCGAGTAGTGTTCAGCAGCTACAGCTCTTAAAGAAATAACAACCAAAATAACCTAGCTGCTGTGATGTCTATTATTCAAAGGACAAAGAAAAAAAAAACTTTTATAGCTTTAAGGATTCATCTATATTTAATTTAGAATTTAGTGTTTGATAACTTCAATTTCAATTTCTGTATGTTTCTGCTGAAGGGCAGAGATAGATGTGACATTAATGGGTTTATGTGAAGATTGTTCTAAGTTCACTTAAATTAGAATGTTATGTTTTATTATTATTATTATTATTATTATTAAGTCTAATAAATGTCAAAATTGATATCTCTCAATTGTACTGTAATTTTGAATGGCTGTAGTCAATGGTTAAATATTGGGGGGGGGGGGGGGCAATTTTATAGAGAAATGAGTATTGGTAGTGATACTGGCCTTCAGTCATAAAAAAAAGATGCCATTAAATAAATATTAAAAAATATACTGTATTTATGTTGTTTGTGCATTAATTTGAAGATTGAATGTGGAATTATTGCAATATAAAATTATATTTAAAAACTTTAATGTTGGGTGGGATTAATCGCGATTCATTTCAGAAAAATGTGCGATTAATTCGTTTTTTTTTTTTTTTTTTTTTTTTTTAATCGATTGAAAGTACTAATATATAATTATTCCATTTTCAGATTCAGGATATCAAATAAAGCAGACACACATTTGCATTCTGTTGATTGATGACTGGCATCCCAAAATAATGGCAACCTTTAGTGAAACATTTGATATGAGAGATCTGTCAGTTGCCACAGACAGAGGAAAAGGTCAGAGTGAGGGTATGAAGATAAGCATTCTATGTTCTCTCCTCTGCAAGTTTGAATTTTGTTTGGCTTTGTGCAGTAAGTTGTGTGGCATAACACTTTAAATGACAAACACTGAGTTTATGAGAACTGCTTTAGACTACAGTACAGGTCAATTATATACAGTGTGTATATATATATATATATATATATATATATATATACACGGTGAGTTAATAAGAATATTGGTAACACTTTAGTGTCCAATTCTCGATATTAACTAGTTGGTTATTAACATGAATATTACTGGTATATTGGCTGTTTATTATTACTTAAACACATATTAATGCATTATTCTAGTATAGAAAAAAAAAAAAACTGAAATGACACAGGGAACAAGTACTGAACTACTGATATTTATTTAATACATTGTACAAAAGCCTTTGTTGGTAATGACAGCTTCAAGACGCCTCTTGTATGGAGAAACTAGTCGCATGCATTGCTCAGGTGAGATTTTGGCCCATTCTTCCACAGAGTCTTCAAATCTTGAAGGTTCTGTGGGCCTCTTCTATGAACTCTGATCTTTAGTTCTTATTTTCTATTGGATTTCAGTCAGGTTATTGGCTGGGCCATTCTAGCAGCTTTATTTTCTTTTTCTGAAACCAATTGACAGTTTCCTTGGCTGTGTTTGTGATCATTCCCTGTGTCCTAATGTGCATACTATCCACCCTATCTGTCCTAAATAGTATTGAAAACTACTACGGTAATATCAGATATTAGTAGTTACTTTCATAAGATGGATAGTATGCACATTGGGACACAGGCATTGTCTTGCTGAAATGTCCACCCTTGTTTCATTTTCATCATCCTGGTACTGTAGGTGTTGGGACTGAACCAGCTAATAATCATTTTCACTGACTAGGGTGCAGGATTGTTGTCTTATTGCTGATAGATTTTAGCTGGTGTCTTGGCTTTCCATGTCTTTTTGCACCCCCTTTCTTCATGTGTTCAATACTTTTTCCCTGTGCCATTCCATTTTATTACACATAACTTAATTTCTGAACTTATTTGTTTTGTTTTCTTTGTATGTATAGGTTACTTAGGTTGTTACTGACATCCGGTGAAAGTTTCAGTTTCACTTTATTTTGATGGTCCCTTTAACACATTCTATTGACTATAAGTAATGTTGCACCTACATTTCTACTAACTCTCATTAGAGTGTTAGTAGTGTATTGGTTGACTGTTAGGGTTAGGGTTAGATTAAGTTAACACATTCTTGCAAAGTTACTTATAGTCAATAGAATATCTGTTGGGAGACCAACACAATAAGAAGTTAGTAGATATGAAGTAGACAGTCTACTAATACTCTTATGAGAGTTTGTTGACATGTAGTTGCAACATTACTTAGTATCAACAGAATGTTCAAAAGGGACCATCAAAATAAAGTGTTTCCAAAGTTTCAAGTCAACAGCACCTTAGAAATATACAGGTGCATCTCAATAAATTAGAATGTCATGGAAAAGTTAATTTATTTCAGTAATTCAACTCAAATTGTGAAACTCGTGTATTAAATAAATTCAATGCACACAGACTGAAGTATTTTTTGTCTACTTTGGTTCTTTTAATTGTGATGATTTTGGCTCACATTTAACAAAAACCCACCAATTCACTATCTCAACAAATTAGAATATGGTGACATGCCAATCAGCTAATCAACTTAAAAGACCTGCAAAGGTTTCCTGAGCTTTCAAAATGGTCTCTCAGTTTGGTTCACTAGGCTACACAATCTGAAGACTGCTGATCTGACAGTTGTCCAGAAGACAATCATTGACACTAAGGATGTGCACTACGACTAATTTGACTGTCATTTAAACGGAAGTTTTGTATTCGACTAGTCGACTAGTCTAAAAGCTAGAAACCCCCAAAAAATGGCAAAAGAAAAAAAAACTGTGCGTGTATAACAGCCTACACTTGAAATACTTAATCTTTGCATCACACTGTCAAATCCCTCAATGAAATCTGCAAAAAATAGGTCACGATTATGCCGTATGCTTGCCTCACGTTATCATCATTTAATTTTAGGCGGTCGTTAAACAGGAAATAAGGAAGAGCATACACTCAACATAAACCAGTGCATAGCTTATTTATTCAGATCAGCTGGAGATATGCAGAAATGGAAAATAGACTGACAGAATTCTTCATTTTCATATAACGTTAGCCAACATATTAAAACACAAGTCAAAAACAATAGGAAAGTTTATCAAGGAATAGCATTAAAATGGCTTTTAAAAATGTACTTCATGTTGGCTGTATTGTCTAAAAACTAAACAATGCTCGTTTTACTTACTCAGACCATGCGCATTTGTTCAGTGAATTTAACATGTTAACGTTGTCTGGTGAAAGACGGGACTAGAGGCGATTCTGCACTTGAAAAAAAATGCACCCAGAGAGATAACAACAAGCAAGCAGTCATTTTCGAAAAGAGCCTGGAAATCCCGCACCACCACCGAAGTGGGTCTTCGTTTTAGAGGAATAGACGGCGCGGATGGGATCACATATGGGATCGGGATTCGCATACGTGCCTGTATTGAATATGATTACGTATTGCTCCAGTAGAGTTATTGTAAGCCAATTTGACATTACACAGTTTACACAAAACTTTTCAGTTTTCTTCTAATTCAAAATAATCCCACATCTTGCTGGTTGTTTGCGTAGTCATTTCAAGCTCGCTGCAAGGCATGTGAGGTCTGAGGTAAAAATGTAGTTTCCGTCCAGATACTTTTTTAAAAATATGTATATATTTAAATATTTTGATATTTATTATTTTTCAAAAGTTTTATTTTAGCTTGTTGTTAAAATGTTTTAAATGTAATTTTAAAATTATGGTAATTGTTCTCTCTTGTGTAATTGACTATTGATTTCATTGTCGACTAGCAGGAGCTGTACCGTTTAGTCGACTAGACCCACACATCCCTAACTGGCACCCTTCACAAGGAAGGTAAGCCACAAACATTCATTGCCAAAGAAGCTGGCTGTTCACAGAGTGCTGTATCCAAGCATGTTAACAGAAAGTTGAGTGGAAGAAAAAGATGCACAACCAACTGAGGGAACCGCAGCCTTATGAGGATTGTCAAGCAAAATTGATTCAATAATTTGGGTGAACTTCACAAGGAATGGACTGAGGCTGGGGTCAAGGCATCAAGAGCCACCACACACAGACGTGTCAAGGAATTTGGCTACAGTTGTCGTATTCCTCTTGTTAAGCCACTCCTGAAGCACAGACAACGTCAGAGGCGTCTTACCTGGGCTAAGGAGAAGAAGAACTGGACTGTTGCCCAGTGGTCCAAAGTCCTCTTTTCAGATGAGAGCAAGTTTTGCATTTCATTTGGAAACCAAGGTCCTAGAGTCTGGAGGAAGGGTGGAGAAGCTCATAGCCCACGTTTCCACAGTCTGTAATGATTTGGATGATCTGCTGGTGTTGGTCCATTGTTTTTTTTTAAAACCAAAGTCACTGCACCTGTTTACCAAGGAATTTTGGAGCACTTCATGCTTCTTTCTGCTGACCAGCTTTTTGAAGATGCTGATTTCATTTTCCAGCAGGATTTGGCACCTGCCCACACTGCCAAAAGCACCAAAAGTTGGTTAAATGACCATGGTGTTGGTGTGCTTGACTGGCCAGCAAACTTACCAGACCTGAACCCCATAGAGAATCTATGGGGTATTGTTAAGAGGAAAATGAGAAAAAAAGAGACCAAAAAATGCAGATGAGCTGAAGGCCACTGTCAAAGAAACCTGGGCTTCCATACCACCTCAGCAGTGCCACAAACTGATCACCTCCATGCCACGCCAAATTGAGGCAGTAATTAAAGCAAAAAGAGCCCCTACCAAGTATTGAGTACATATACAGTAAATTAACATACAACAATTCACTACAAATGTTTTTATTATTATTATTATTATTTTTTTTTTAATTGGTCTTATGAAGTATTCTAATTTGTTGAGATAGTGAATCGGTGGGTTTTTTTGTTAAATGTGAGCCAAAATCATTACAATTAAAGGAGTGGTTTACTGCCTTTTTTCTTTGCTTGATTGTGTTTATGGGGTGCTACATAACATGTCTTCAAAAAACGCCTTATTTTTCATATATTTCACCTTTATTGTAAGCCGCTTTCTCCTCTGTTATTTGAATGACCGGTTGACTTCCTGATTCTATGAAACCACTCCCTCAGAAACAGGCAATGGGCTCAGATTGGTTAGTTGGTCCAGTGTGTTGAGATTGGTTAAACTGCGTACTGCACATTGTCCGGAAACTTCACGCCCATTACCTTTACGGGCGACAGTTGCATGTGCTCCGGTCAAATGTAAATAATGGTGTCAATATTGCTGTATGAGTTTGAGCCAGAATCAGACCCAGAAAGCGGTAATGAAGAGAGTCAAGCAGAACTTCCGCAAGCACGGCTCTTACAAAACGTTTCTGAATGGAAGTTTGCTGTTGTGATTACATATGATTTTTTGAAGTTTGTACACGTTTGTCTTATACACACAAAATAGCATCAAACTAACTGGCTACTAACCAAATAACCGTTGACTTGTGTTTACGTTCTTGATCAAATCGAAAAATTACGTCATAAAGTATACATGGAAAATACATTTACAAAATTAGTACATAATTACAAATTCGGGTTCAAAATGTTTGTATGCGTTTGTCATAGACACACCAAATAGCATTTAACTAACTGGCTACTAAAGCCAGCTTTGGCATTTGTTTATGACCTTGATAAAAACTAAAATATTACGTCTGAAATTATACATGTAAATACATTTAAAATGATTAAATCTTACTTACAGTTGGAACTGCTCCATGTTTTAGTAATAGTTTCTGTGTGAATCCGGCATTGAACTCGTGTAGATTCTGGAAGCTGTCTTCCGTAAAATGTGCAGCACAGAGAGCTAAATTAGGATTGTAATAGTCAGGAAAATAATCAAACATAAATTTTAACCATTGTTGACAAACTACAGCGTCCGTAGGAAGCCCGAACACAGAAGACCTGACAGCTGGGTGAAAATAACTACGCAGAACATGGCCTTGCCCCCTTTTTTGCATGTTCCTGAGGGAGGGGTTGATGCAAATTTATGGGTTTTGTTACGTATGCAACCCGGGAAGTATCTCGTTGTAGTCCCATATGAGTCGTTTTTGTAAGCATTAAACTTCCTGATTTTTAAAAGACGATATCTCCGCTTACGTTGAACTTTCAGCGCAGCAACTTTGCAGATACTGTTCATCCACCAACAGCAACATTACACACTATATAAAATGAAAAAAGTTAAATCGCAGTAAACCACCCCTTTAAAAGAACCAAAGACTTAAACTACTTCAGTCTGTGTGCAATGAATTTATTTAATACACAAGTTTCACAATTTGAGATGAATTACTAAAATAAATGAACTTGTCCATGACATTCTAATTTATTGAGATGCACCTGTGCATTGGCTACATTGGAAAGAGTATATAGACTAATATAGGCCTACTGATAACTGTTTTTACCTTTCTTGGGGAAAAGTGCTTGTATTCACAGCAAGGATTATGCTGTGTGTTGCTGGTGTTTGACGAAGAATGGAAAAAAAAGTTACAGAATGCAAAAATGCTACATTAAAACCTGATAATTGGTTAATTAAGTTGCATTATCACATACATTAGCATATGCTGAAAAAATTGTTTAACTTTGTATTATGCAGTATTTAATAACTGAAAATACTAACTAAATAAATTAGCTCATTATGAACTATGATTTATTGTGGCTTTATAGTGCAACACTTGTATTATTATGTTGGTGGTTAAGGCAGATTTTGTCAGTTCAGGTAGCTTGGTATACATTATACTGGTGTACATATCATTATATATGTCATTAACATATCATGTAATGAATTATACATACATTAATAGGTTGTAAAATATACAAGCACCATTTTTATGTACATTTTCAGGATGTTTTTAGTGCTGTTTTGCAGTTGCTAGGGTGTTGCTAAGTTGCTTCCTTCCTAATTCATACGTTTATTAGATTTTCTGTCCATTTTTTTTGTCCGCCCAGACTAAAATTCTAAGTCTGATCACTTAAAAAGGTATAGCACTCCCTCCTCAATAAACTGCAGGTTTGATGTACTATATTATTATATCTGCAGCACAAACAGTACAAGGTGAGTTAAAATGTAATACTTAGGGGTTGTTCAAATTGGATTAGGTATAGAAACTGAGATGCTTGCCTTCACAAGCAGCACTAATAAAAAACTGCATAATAGGAAATGAAGTAGATATGAATACAAGGACAATTTATTGGGTGAACAAAGCCCAAAGCTGAGCTGTAAAGAATAGCTCAATTAATGGGTGTCTAAGCGAAAGGTGGAATTAAAGAAGAAATGAGTGTTGGAATATAAAGTATGAAAGGTCTGACATGACGAAAGCGATAACAATGCATCGGCAAGAAACCTCCCGGAAGACTAAAAAAAATCAATTGAGGTATGCAGGGAAGAAAGAAGGGTTTGAGGGAATGCATGATAAATATATTCTTAACTTTAAAAAATAATTATTCCAATTTTCTAACTTATGAAAGCTTATTCAGTACAACAAAATGGGCCTAATATTATTATTTTTTTTAAAATAAGTTATACTCCAATTATCTGAAGTGAGGCGAGAGCAGGGAAATTAAAGCAAGCAGTAGAAAAAGGCTTCAACTCGAGAACAAAAAGCATGCGAAAATACATGCTGGATGCTGCATGTTAAAACTCTCTTTAAACTTCATTATTTTTCATTCAGTACATTTCACACCAACTTTCTTTTTTTTTTTTTTTCATATGCTTTCATATCAAAGCAGGTCTCAAACAAGCACAAAGTTTTAATGTGTCTAAGTATGGCCTTCAGCTTTATGCCAAGTTTTTTTTTTTTTTTTTTTTTTTTTTTTTTTTTTATATACTAGCCCTAAAACGTGATTAGAAACCACAGCTCTGCTTAAACAGTTTTGTATCCTCCACAAACCGGCAAACTGCAATGCCCTCAAACCGAGGACACCAGATTCCCAGCCAGCACAAGTTACCGGAACTGCCAGCGTAATGCATTTTAAAGCGTGAATATTCGTTGAATATTTCTGTTAGATCAAATGTGTGTAGCACAGCTGGACATGGCCTTACACAAATATGTTAATGAAATGAGTCAGCACAGTGTATAAACATCATTTCTGATACATTTTGACAGGAGACATTCATCAAATTAGCCCATTCTTCCAAGCAGATTACTGTAGGAAAGCTTTAATTATTATAGTGAATCATAATCATGCATAACTCTACAACAGGAAATAAATAAGTTGTGTATTATTTGCAAATTATGCATATTCTGATTAAGTTACATAATTGTTATGTTCCAAAAACCAGTAAGTGGCTTGGAGGCAGCATTTAAATACATTGTGTGTAAGAAAATCCATTTAAGATCTCCTAAGATATAATTTTAGTTATTTTCTAATCTCCTTATGGTTCACAAGGAAGGTGTTATCTGAATGTTTTTGCAACAAATTCAGTAAACGAATAAATTGAAAATGTCTCACTATTTGGAACAAATTTTGAACACACACACACACGTTTATTTTTGTGAAAAGTGGGTGTAATGGTTTTTATACTGTAAAAACCGTATGTGCTATTGCCCTACACCCAGCCCTACCCCTTACAGGAAACTTTTTGCTATTTCAGATTTTCAATACACTCCATTCTGTGTGATTTATAAGCATTTTGAAAAGTGGGGACATGGGGTAATGCCCTGAAAAGTCATCTTCTCCTTGTAATACCTATGTCATACCCATGTCATGACTTAACCTAACCCTAACTTTGTAACTACATGTCAACTCATTCTCATTAATTTGCAACTACTTGTCTACTAACCCTCAGAGTAGACTGTTAGGGTAGGTTTAGGGTTAGTAGAATAAGTTGACATATACTTGCAAAGTTTCTGATAGTCAGTATGTTGTATATTGTGGACCCATCAAAATAAAGTGTTAGAAGATATTAAGCAGACAGTTTTCTAATACTCTAATGACTGCTAGTTGACATGTGGTTGCAATGTTACTTAGTGTTACTAGAATGTCTAAAGTGGACTATCAAAATAAAGTGTTACCAATTTATATATATATACACATACCCCTTCAGTGTTTAAATCCAGAGGTGGAAAGTAAGGAATTACATTTACTGGCATTACTGTAATTGAGTAGTTTTTTTGTGTACTTCTACTTTTTAAAGTAATTTTTAAAATCTGTAATTTTGTCACGGACCAGTCAGGCCCTTCACTCCACCAATCACAGTGTTCCAGGTCACCCGAATACTAATCACCTGCACCTGCACTCAATCACCACAGCCATCAAGCACACTACTTAAACCAGCATCACTCACACCACACCGTCTGATCTCGTTCATTCCAATGTGGACTCCGACCTCACGACAAACAAAGAAATATCCTTACCTACCATTTACTTACCATGTGATTTATACCTCCTGTTCTCCATCTCCCTTTGTTGTCTTCCTCCTCCAGGTCCCCTGTCGGTGGTGTTTGAGTGTGAGTTTGTCCTTGTGGATCCCCTCGTCTCGTCCTCCCGCTACTGTGGAAAGAAACAAGTTACTCACGGATTATCACCACGCTATTTTGGATACTCACCTCTCACTTACCTGTCAATAAACTCACGTTTGATATCACTCATCTCTGTGTCCGGCTCATATCGTAACAAATGTTACTTTTACTTAAGCGTATTAAGTATTGTACTTCGCTACATTTTAATACCCATTAATTACTGAGTAAAAATAAATAAATAAATCGCTCCCTGGAAACTACTGCAGTAAATAATGGGCAGGAGAACAAACTGGTGCTAAAATCAGAAGAAAGATGCAGACAGACAAGACAGGCGTTAATGGTGCTGACCCAGCTGAAAACCAAACCCCGTCGTATTCTGCTGAAGTTGAACTCGACGGAAATGAAGTGAACCCCTGGCCATGTTTATGTTCTATGTGTAGCATAAACAGTGTAAGCTGTGCTTGCCTAGGGAGACCAAACTAGCAGCTTATAAAATCTCGACATCAACCCTTCGCAAGCATGTAGAGGTAAGGTAAATACTTGCATCATTGCATTGGTGGTTAAAATGCATTTAAAATGATCACAAAATTGAAGATATAGGGGCAAATGTATATTTACATCATGTCATATAGTAAATCAGTATCACACGAAGAGTGCTGTTTTTCTCCAAAAATCAGCATGATTACATATACATTTTTTTTTTTTTTTTATTAAGAGACTTGCGTTTTAGACTCCATATTGCCTGTTTTTGCTCTATTTTGGCAACAAAAATATTCCCAAACACAGCCACAGCACTGTTTTGCGTCTCTGAGCAACAATGTTTCGTTCCAACCCTGCTCCAACACACATACCATGTAGTTTTCAAATAAACCTAAATTATTAGATTAGCTGGATCAGATGTGTTTAATTAGGGTTATCTATACTGTGTAGGGCTGTGGCCCTCCAGGAACTGAGTTTGACACCCTTGGCCTATCCCATTTTTATGTCCCTCCCACTGTTAAAAAGTAATTTTTACTCTGAGTAAATTTTAAATGAGTTACTTTTCACTGTTACTTATGTAGATTTTTAGACTGGTACTTTTATTTGTACTTAAGTAAAATTTCATTAATGTAATTGTAACGGGGCTGACGAGACGTGAGACATGCGGATCCATGTGCAAGCTTTATTTCAAAGACAGAGACGAGGTAATAACAGGCAGGGTCAAACAATGGCAAACAGGTATATAGAGGGCAAGGCAAGAGAAGTATACAAAACAGGCGTTTTCGATCGTGGGCTAACAATATCCAGAGGGCTAAGACAAAAGAGGTAATCAGTAAACAAAGCAATGGTCCGGGCTGGGGCAAACAGTATCCAAACGGCAGGGCAGGGGCTAATCCAGGGAACACGGGCTAGAATAAGAACACAGGAAAACAGGCAAGGCAAGATTAGGAAAACTAACAAAGGCTCTGTAGAGTAGCTAAAGCTAGGGGAGCAATAAGCACATACAATACTCGGCAGTCAGGGAGAAAAAGTTCATGGCTTAAGTAAGGTGTGCAAATGGGAATCAGCTGTGTGTGATCAGTGCAATCAGCTGTGTGCGTGTTGTCAGTGCAATGGATGATGGGAACTGTAGTCCGGAGGTGACGTGCAACAGTAGTGTAGTGCAAGAGTCACTGTGGTGAGTGAGTGACCTCTGGTGGTGAGTGAATGGAAGTTCACAGACCGGATTCATGACAGTAATGGTACTTTTTACTTGAGTAAAATATTTTTGTACTCTTTCCACCTCTGTTTAAATCTTTGCATTTGTAAAACTAGAAAGGATTTTATATTTATTATTTTGGACCACCTTACACCGCTCCTTACTCTAAACCTACCCACTTCTCAACAATATGAAACACTGCAGGGGCGGTTTCTCCATTAGGGCGATCGGGCGACGCACCACCAAATCGTGAAAGGGAAGGGTTTTTCTTTCACATTTAATCACAGTGTTACACTAGCTTTCACTTTTTTTTCTGTTTGTTCTGCCTCTGGAAATATAGTCCAATCAGCATCGAGTCATGTTCTGTGTAGTACCACCCCTTTTTGGGTGATTTCTGTCAGACTGAGAATTTCTGAGTGTTCCCATAGACTTCCATACAAAGATATATATATTTTTTTTGGTTTCACTTTATTTTGATGGTCCCTTTAACACATTCTATTGACTACCTACTGTACATTTCTACTAACTCCCATTAGAGTGTTAGTAGTGTATTAGTTGACTGGTAGGGTTAGGGTTAGATTAAGTTGACACGTTCTTGCAAAGTTACTTATAGTCAGTAGAATATCTGTTGGGAGACCAACACAATAAGGAGTGAGTAGATATGAAGCAGACAGTCTACTAATACTCTTATGAGAGTTTGTTGACATGTAGTTGCAACATTACTTAGTGTCAACAGAATGTTCAAAAGGGACCATCAAAATAAATAATAGTTGCCATAAACATCTTTTAAAATAAATAAATAAATAAAAAGTGTCCGAGTTACGTCAGTCTTGTCATGTCATGCTGATGTATGCCAAAAAACTCGCGCGACGGCGAGGCGGCTGTGTCGGATTGAGCAGTCGCGCGCAGTTGCTCTCCACCGACTGCGCTGATCAAAAGCATGATGGGAAGCGACTGACTGACGACACAGCTTAAAGCTCATTGGTTCAGTGTTACCTTTTTTTCACAAACTGCAGGCACTGCAATGCAATCTCTATGGGTTCCGGGAGGGCTAGCACCAGTGGTGTAGTCTAGTTTTTTGTAGTGAGTATACTGTGATTTTTCCTTTCCAGCTTCATACTCACCTGTCCCAGAGCAGCCCTCATAAGCACCACCACACTCACTAAACAGGACTCTACGCTTACCTTTATTTTTAGGAGTACTTATGCTTGCAAAAAAAAATTAGGAGCACCTTCTGATCAATAACAAAAGTTAGTCTTCCCATTACAAAATAATATTGGACTCCTTTAAAGTGATTTACAGGGGCATTTTTTTTCTAACTTTATTTGAAGTGTTATCTTTTATGTCAAATTCAAAAGTGTATTTTATAAGCTTTTTTCAAAAGTTCTATTTAAAACAATGCAATAAGAAGAATAAGTTACTGATCAAATAAAATCAGTATTAACAAAGTTAATTTGCACTACAGAGGTGGCACAGAAGAACACAAAAGTGGCTTGTAGGTATTTACAGACATTTAATGAGGCTCAGAGGTGGCATGCGTGCAATTAACTTCATAAATTCATGTTGAGATTAATGTTTTAAATATAAAATTCTGAATATAGAAATACTCAATGATTTAAATAACTGAAATGATACTTTAAAAATGAAACTAAAACTGCCATTAGGTGGCAGAAAGTTACTGATTTTATCACTGAATCATACATTCAATTGATTCGTTCGAACGGCTGATTCATTCAGGAACAAAGAAAGTCCCTGCTTCCCAATGTGCATACTATCCACCCTATCTTCCCTAAATAGTATTGAAAATGACTAATATCACATATAATTTAGGATGGATAGTATGCACATTTGGACTCAGGCACTAGTGACTGTCTTTGTAAATGAGTAATTGAATTGACTCACTAGATTCCTAAAACGCAGATTCATTCATAACGAAACAACGCTGTGTCTGAATGGAGATGTGCAGCGGCTCAGTTGTGAGTTTGTTTGAAACTATTTTAGTTGATGAAATAGAGCAAAATCAGGCAATACTGTTATAGTCAGACAATTTAAGTCACTTAATATTAACTTTTTGTTTATTGAAATCACTCATTGTTCTTATATGCCAACAATCCCTGCTGTTATAGTTACATTAATGATAACATATACGCTATTATGTACCAGGTAACGTTACGATAGCATCGGCCTCGTTTTCTGTACCGCGTAGGATAGTATCAACCTTATCTGGCTCATTTTCTGTAGTTTCTATAATGTTAACGTTCCTGTCATCTGTTTGCAGTGTCAGCTTCAGGGGCAGGCTTACAAAAACACTGAAAGGGTGTAGTTTGTTTCATATCTCCTTTAATGATTCACATTAGTTAATTTCAAGTTTGCGTGGCGTATACCTGCGTATCATGTAGACTACACCACTGGCTAGCACTAACGTGCTTTCGTCATCATGCGTAACCTTAACTTGTGCAGCGATTGGTCGGAACCAACATACCCCTAATATGAAGAAATATGAAGTCAGGACTAGTCTGTATGGGCTGAATAAAGCAAACCAGTATCTTACCAGTGAAGTTTTGATGGATGACGATTGTAATGGAGGTAAAGACGATTACAGTCAGTGACATACATGAATCCTAACTTACATTATTAGACACGTGTGAGTCTGTTATTATTAGTGTGCAAATAAACAAAACGTGTATGTGCACTCTCTGATAGCTTTATGAGCACATTTCAGTATGACCGCATGTCTGGCAAGTGTTTTATAATGGACACTCGCTGAAGAAACACTGTTTGCTATTGGGGAAGTCATGGCCTAATGGTTAGAGAGTCGGACTCATAATCCAAAGGTTGCGAGTTGGAGTCTCAGGCCGGCAGGAATTGTAGGTGGGGGGAGTGAATGAGCAGCGCTCTCTCCACCCTCAATACCATGACTGAGGTGCCCTTGAGCAAGGCACCGAACACCCCGGGTGCCGCAGTATAAATGGCTGCCCACTGCTCTGGGTGTGTGTTCACTGCTGTGTGTGTGCACTTTGGATGGGTTAAATGCAGAGCATGAATTCTGATGTCATGTCACTTTCACTTTCACTATATACAGTGGTGTATTGGCATCAGCATTCACTCTGACAGAGGAACTGTTCACTGGTCAGTCATGTTGAGCTGTCTTCAGATCACCCCGCTCAACAAATTCATTTGTTGTCATATCTGCCTGTTATGTCTTGTGTTTTATATAACATACAAATGGGTAGGTTTAGGGGAGGGGTTGGTTATGTGCTCAAACAATTGTAAATATATATAAAAAATAAAATAAAATAAAATAAAATAATAAATCTAAATATTATATGGTGGCTGATTAAAAAGAAATCACCGGACATGTTGCAGTGCAAGAAAGACAAATGTGGTGCAGGCACGAAAGTTGCTCCCTATTGAAATGCATTAGATTGAAAATCGTGCTGAGTGACACGAAAAAAAGGGGAAATTCATGTCCGTGATCACGAATCAATAGATTAAAATTTCATGACTATGTCACAAACTGCCGTGAGACTGGGTTGCACATTCGGTCCATACAATGTAGCATAAACAAGTACACACATACACAAACACACACACACACACACACACACACACACACACACACACACACACATACATATACATTTCATTTACTTACAAAGTAATCACAAAAAGTTAAGTGTAATTCTAAAATTAAGTATGTGTGATGTGCTGAGTATTTTCAACCCAGGCTCATTGGAAAAATGTGCATGTGACCTCATTTTTACAAAAAAAATATATTAACACTTTAATTTCTATAAAAAAGATATGAACCCTTTCAAAGTTAAATGTCAGGTTAGTAGGGGTGTGCGATATTGAAAAAAAAAAGATATCTCAATATGTTTGGGCATTTTTTCGATAACGATAATCAGACAATATTTTGCTGAGTGTGTTATTGTGCTGATATCTGATTACCATGGACAGCTATAGTTTTTGATATTCTTCATATTCTGTGTGGTCAGTTCACATCAGTGATAGAAATTAATCTTTTCATATAAGTTCAAATTGATTTTTACCTTTTATGGGCAATGTTACCTTTAATAAAGCCTTTTTTTTCTAAAAGTATGCATCTTTTGAGTCAAATTGAATGAAATTAGAATAATAAGACATTTTGGCTGTTAAAAAACAAATGAAACCAGTATCAACAAAATTAATATTTGCCGAAGTTGCATCTGAAGTGGCATTTAGATGTATTTACAAACTGTTTAGGACATTGAGTGCTTTAACCTGCAGTTACATATGCATAATGTGTTGCTATTTTAAACATAAAACATTAAATACTGATATTTGAAATTATTTTAAAATTAACAGATACTTTGAATGTGAAATTAAAACCGCCAGTAGGTGGCAGCAAGTCACTATTAACAAGTGAGTCATTGCGACTGAGCCGAAACATTTAAACGGTTGATTCATTCAGGAACTAAACATCGTCATGTTGCTCAGAGACGCAAAAAAACAGTGCTGTAACAGTTTGGAATTATTTTTTGTTGGCGAAATGGAGCAAAAACAGGCAATATCACCATATTGCCTGTTTTTGCTCCATTTCGCCAACAAAAAATAATCTAAAACGCAAGTCTCTTAATATTAACTTACTGTTTATTGAACTGTTGTATAAAATCAATATCACAATCATGCTTATGTTTGAACAAAAAACGGCACTCTTGGTGTGATTCTAACTATATGAAATGATAAATAAACAATAAACTTACAACAAGTAAGTTTACTGAACCAAACATTTTAAAGACAAGTAATTTCCTGACAATTAAAAGTGTTATATAGCCCACTGAATCATACTCAGACTTAATGCTGGCAGCAGTGGAACCACTTGGGAGAGAACTGCCAGGTGACTTATTTCTTATAAAAGAGGACAATGGTACAAGAGGAATACCAAATTATTGTTTTAAGTGTGAAAATATAGCAGAAGTAGCACCAACATTCAAAAACAATGGTCAAGGTCAAGTCAAGGTCAAGTGTATTTATATAGCACCTTAAAAGTAACAATTGCTGACCAAGGTGCTGCACAGCCAAAGACATCAGAAATAGCAACTTACAAAATCAATAAGATAATATAAAATATAAATCATTAAATACAAAAATAATACAAAACACCACCAAACAAAAGACACAAACAGAAACAAAACAAAAAAAAAGTATTTCCAAATTAAGCAAAAGCCTGAGAAAAAAAGTATGGTTTAAGAGATGATTTAAAAGAAGATAACGTAGGGGATGATCTGATGGATAAAGGCAAAGAGTTCCAGAGTGTATGACCAAGAACTGAAAAACCTCTGTTCCCTTTGGATTTTAAGCGAGATTTTGGGACCATCAATAACTTCTGAGAAGACGATCTAAGCATTCTCGCAGGAGAATAGAAATGGACAAGATCTGAAATGTAAATTGGGGCAAGACCATGAATTGCTTTAAAAACAAAAACTAAAACCTTAAAATAAACTCTGAATTTAACAGGTTACCAGTGAAGTGAAGCCAACACAGGGGTAATATGCTCCCTCTTTTGTGTCCCTGTCAAAAAGCGAGCAGCAGCATTCTGTACCAGTTGTAAATGTGATAGTGAGAACTGGTTAATTGTGGCGTAAAGAGCATTACAGTAATCCAGCCTGGTTGAATGAATGCATGAATAACAACCTCTAAATCGTTAAAACTGAGAAAACTTTTCAGCTTTCGAAGCCCCTTGAGCTGCAAAAAACTGGCTCTGACTACAAAGTTAATTTGTTTGTCAAATTTTAATTCAGGATCAAAAATAACTCCCAGATTTTTAACCTTTTCATGGATGTTGTCTTCAAAAGGGCCTTACGTTTTGTAAAAGGTGAGAAGGACCAAACAACATAACTTCAGTCTTTTTTTGATTCAACTGTAGAAAATTATTTTCCATCCAATTCTTGATGTCTGCTAAACAAGCCAGCAAGGGGGACACTGAATCAGAACCTGATTTTAGAGGAAAATAAAGCTGAGTATCATCTGCATAAATATGGTATGAAACTTTATGAGACTCAAATATAAAACGAAGAGGGAACAAATACAGGGAGAATAAAATTGGACCCAAAATAGAGCCCTGGGGTACCCTACAAGTGATAGGAACTGATCTTGATGAAAATTCACCAATTTACACCGAAAAACTCCTGTTTGTGAGATACGATGCAAACCAGTCTAATGCAGTACCACAAATGCCAACCTCAAGATTTAATCTTTTTAACAAGATGCTGTGATCTACTGTATCGAAGGCAGTGCTCAGGTCCAATAATAAGAGAATAGCACAGTTACCACAGTCTACAGATAACAAGATATAATTTACTACTCTTAAAAGAGCTGACTCAGTACTATGTTTTGTTCTGAAACCAGACTGAAAAGGATCCAGAATATCATTTGAAAGGGAAATCTGGTTTAATACAACTTTTTCCAAAACTTTGTGCAGAAACGGAAGTTTTGAAATAGGCCTATAATTATTTAATTCAGTGGGATCAAGGTTTTTTTTTTTTTTTTTTTTTTTTGAGTAAAGGCTGGACTGCTGCCTTTTTAAGGCAGGAAGGGACAATGCCTGTCTGTACAGAACCATTAATAATAGAAAGTAAGCTAGGCAAAACAGAGGGCAGAACATCCTTCAGCAGCTTTGTAGGAACAACATCACAAGAACAAGTAGTTGATTTCATATTTAAAATAATGTCTGACAACTCAAAAAGGGAAATAGCTTGGAAGTTCGAAAACACAGAGGAGCTAGTATTATATTGAAAATTGTGGGATAAATTACAAGAAATCTGCACCCTGATAGAAGCAATCTTGTTAATGAAGAAGTTACAAAACTTCTCACACAACTCCAAACTAGGATCTGGGCCAATTGGTCTAGATGGGTTTAACACTGAATTCAACGTAGAAAACTAAATGTTTGGACAATGAACATTTTTTACATTTAAATTAGAAAGATATTTTGCCCGTTCCAAAGAGATGGCTTCCTGAAATTTAGACATGCTGCTTTGCAAGTGTTGATATGAAATTTGTAATTTATCCTTTTTCCATCTTCTTTCTGCCCTTCTGCCCTTCAATAATCTTTTTGGATTTGAGAGGAGCAACGACATGTAAGATTGCTAAACAAGAGGAATTAAAACTATTTGTCAATTCATCAACACTTATACTCTGTGCTGACAGGACACTACTGTGAGCTGGCGGGGCTATAAAAGCTTCGGTGAACTGCAGGGCTGTGAAGGGGTTAATAGATCGAGAAAGGTAAGTAGAATACTGGTTTACAGGGCTAGAACAAGTAATCACACTGTCAAACAATACCGGCCAGTGGTCAGACAGTCCGGCCTCACTAACAGTTACATTACTGACAGAGAAACCTGATGAGAAGACATAATCAAGAGTATGACCTAGCTTGTATGTGGGACCTGAGACATATTGCGTAAGATTAAAAGAGTCCAGAAGTTGTACAAAATCTCTTGAAAGAGGATTTGAAGGACAACACAGCTGTATATTAAAATCACCAACAATCAAGAGATTATCAGCACTTCTGATAAAAAATCTGAAAACTCCTTTAAAAAGTTATTGTTAACTTTTGGAGGTCTGTATATTAAAACACAAAGTAGAGGACTGGAAAGCTCCACCTTGCACATTAAAACCTCAAAACTAGAGTAGACATTGACAGGCAAGATTTTGCATTTGAACAGGTCCTTAAAAATGACAGCAACTCCCCCACCCTGACTAGAAGTTCTGGGGCACCTAAAATGGTTACAGTGTACAGGGGAAGTTCAGATAAAGGGCTTAGATCATCAGCCGTAAACCAGGTTTCAGTAATGAATAAGAAGTCTAGATTATTTAATAAAAAGAAGTCATCCAGTATTTGTTTTGTTCAATACTGATCTTGCATTTAGTAAGGCCATTTTAATCTCAAACTGATTTGACTCTTGTGATGAAAAGTCATGCTGAGACACCTCTGATAACGAGCGAAGGTGATTCAAGATCACCTCGCACAGAGATAAACAACGTTGCCGCAACGGTCGCTCATTAGACAATATTACAGGAATATTGCATAGTATTGCAGTCGTAGTTGTAGTTGACCGTGTACGCCGCGTAGAACGAGCGCCACAGTGCATATATCGTGATCGACGAAGAATCCCCAGACCAGCGCATCGTAGAAAAGTATCCGATCATTCAAACGTTCAGATGAAGTGAACGTAATTGCCATAGTCGGTAGAAATGAGAAGACATCAGAGAAGTGCCGTTCACTATTCCAAGTGACGATAATTCCCAGAACAGTCAGAAATAAACAGCAGACGGAGTTCAAGTTCATGGTTAAATGTCGTGTGGAGATACACTCACCGGGCAGATCCAAGGCATAATAATTATTATCCAGAACTTGCAGCTCAGATGCAGCAAAAAAAATCAGCGGCAAAAAGATGAAGCATTCACAACAGTTGTCGACACCCAGTTAATCCAGAAGACACCTAACACCAGGCCCGGGGTAGGCACCACTCTGACGGCAGCAGCGGAGGAAGATTCCCAGGTTAGCTTTAGCCTCAGCTTGTAAACTTCTTGAATTTAATATTGCACCAATCAGTAGGAACTCAGAAGAGAAATTATCAGTTTTCACCAACTTGAAGACACCGTAAAAAATAATAACTTAAAATAAATAAATAAAACAATAAGACCGTAGAGCAGCGGCAGACAATTTGCACAGCGTTCACTCAACCGGAAACTTTGACATGACATGCATGGTTGCTGTCACCACTAGAATGAGCCAAAGCAAAATAAACTCATTTAACCTCTTCCAAGGCCCATATTTACAAAATAGAGACTTCTGGACTCTGGTCTCAAGAGACCAAGTCAATAATTTAGGATCCAAAAGCATCCAAAATGTTCTGTTGTTGCTAGAGGAGGAGTACAGTGAGATGTGCTTGGTACCCACAGTGACATTCAGTGGTAGTAAAGCTCTTATATAGGGATGAATGAGTGCAGAAGGTGTGAGGGAGTTGTGCTTTATCAACGCTGTAATGAATTCTCACACCACTGTGTGATGGAATACAAAAACTTGAAACAGAAGATGCCCTCCCCTCATTCCCTGTATTATTGGGCATTTTTTCAGCATGACAATGAAGATATTCATTCTCCCAACGTGAAAATCCTTCAGTGGACATGTATTTCACTCAGTCTTAACACTCTTGTGCAGCTGTGGGGGATTCTGCAGAAACAAGCTGAGCAAAACTCATTAAAGACCAGAGCATTCAAGGAGGTCGTCCTCCAGTAGTTAAAAAGGACAGATGTGAACATTTGTCATGAACTTGTACACTCTGTGCCAAGAAGGGTCAGAGCAGTATATTTAAAGTTCTGGAGGACATATTAAATACTAGAATATTATACATTTGCTGAATTAACTCTAGGGTGTACTCATTTCTGCAATCCTTCATTTAAACAAAATTGGCTAATTTACTTATCTTACAGAAAATATTGGCATATATTTTTATAGTTTTTTATTAAGTTTGTTTAATACAGTTCAATTTTCTTTCCATCTTTCCATTAATTATATTGGTAATCATTAAGAAAATACATATTTTATATTTATTCAGATGGGGTGTATTCATTTATGCTGGGCACTGTATATACACATTTTCTGCCCTCATATCTTGAATTTTGTGATCATTCTTAATACATTTTAATAGACTGAAACATGCAGTGAAAGAACACAGTCTAAATGTGCACGCGCTCTAGTCTAGACTTCACGTAATGAATGTGTTCTCCATGTAGGGGTGTTTTGTTTTGTTTTTGCAAAATACTCGTTAATGTGTAATTGCACATCTTTAAAACAACAATTACGATATTATCGCAGACGATGTATATCGCACACCCCTACAGGTGAGTAATGCATAGGCAATGCTATTACACAGTTTCTTGTATGTATTATGACCATTTGTTTATTCAATTGTTTATTTTGAGCTAAAAGATGTTCTACTGTATTTGGAAATATAAACTCAAACCCTACATTAAACCTAACCAGTAGTGTTAGAGTGACCATACGGGCCATGTTTGCACTGTGCAGATTGATCGTTGTATGACATTATTTCACGAGAGCTATAGAGAGCAGAGCAGATGGCTCCTTATGCTTTCAAATCGCTCTTGCTGTACTTTGGTGTCATACAATGATTGGTATGCAGCTTCAAGTCGAACGAACAAACAAACACGTGCATGTATTTGCATCGCTTTGATCATTCTCACCTTCTCACGCTCAACGTGCCACGATTGGTCGATTATGTATAATACCTGCAAGTTATTGGTAAAATTACTTTGGATGTTTTAGGCAATATACAAATCCTGGCCAGGACGTGTAAGTGCCACATATGGCCACTCTAAGTAGTGTTAACATGCCAAATGTGAGATACACCCTGAAGCAACCATCCCACTTTATCTTGCTTCTACAGGTCTTTGAGCTCTTTAATTGTAATGTTTAATTGTTATGTTACATGTGACTCATATCCGAGCACTCAACTTCATAATTGTAAGGTTGTATCAGGTGTGCTACTGAGCAAATTTACTATGTCAGACAAGCTACAAATACGGAGCTAATTATGTGACATAATTGAGGTCATAACTTAGTATTGTGCTATGCATATATGCTAACACCAATCTCAAATTTATTTTTAATTGCAAACTGTTATGGAATGTGGCTGATGAGACACGCACAACGATGGAGTAACAATAATAGTCATTTAATTCCAACTTCAAACACATAGAACACCAGGTGAACGCACGCACGCACGCACGCACGCACGCACGCACACACGCACACACACACACACACACTAAACGTAAACCAATCCACGAAGACCAGACAGAGACTGAGGGAATATATACACAGGCAAAACAAAGGAGCAAATGAGATGATTAATGGACAACAGGTGAACTGAATGACATGATCAGGCAACTAAGGAAAACTAGGTCAAAGGAACAAAAGACAGGAGATCAGGAACAGGGAAAAACTCAACTAGAAGTCCATAACTGTAACAAAAGCCGAGTTTCCTACTTAGGCGTGGAGTTGTTGAGTGTTCCAAATCAGTCTCTTATGAGATTCCATGATGTCTAGAATGTTGTCTTAGAGAACAGTTGCCTGTAGGCAGTGATGCAGCTCACTAGGTTTTAGAACACAGCTAATGAATGCTACATGAGGTTAGTAGTAAGCCTTTCAATTCTTGCTTTATACTTTTAGTGATGATCAGAATAACAAATTATAAATGCATTGTTTCTGCAGGTCCAATGGGTTTACATGTCTCTACCTCTCTTTTAAGTCTTTGATGTGTGTAATCTCATCTGAGGTGTGATTTCATTAAAAAAGTGCTTAATAGATAGTTTGTGCCAGTGTTAAAATAGAGCCGGTTGCTATGCAGTGCAAAAAGATTTGTTATGCTAAACAAGCATTTTATCTGTAACTGTACAATACAAAGCCAATAAAGTTGCAAAGACTATTGAGGGCAAAAGAGCTCAAACTGAAAGTTCAGTTATATTGGCATCACCAATAAGGCTATATGCCTTCATTCCTTCATAAATATTAAAATGCTTGCTGTCTCATTACCAAGTTTGCCCTTTTCAGTGGAAACTTTGAAAAATCCCTTGCTAGATAAAAGGGGGTTGGGTGTGTGGAATGATAAGAGAGTTTAGAGCAGAATCGAGTGTCCTTTATTGGCAAACACAAAGCGCACACACATATACCATGGCCAGTATTTCACTTCATCTATTATACAGGGATCAAGTGTGAGACAGATTGTTTCACTGCAATGAGATGCGCCGTCACAGAAGTGACCAATAAATTGCATTTCACTTTAACGACCTCTGAACATGCTGTTTCCTCCATGAATGGCTGCTGAGAGTTTTGGAAAAAATGTCCATTATATGCATGCACAATAATGTGACATTGGTTTCAATGTATGATTGGAGTTAGCAAATAAAAAAAAAATAAAAAAATGCATGCCTTGCTTAATGAGTCCTAAGAGAAATATCACATTCATTTACATCTGCCAATCTATGGCAATAGCCAATCTGCCTTGCTAGTTTGGAAATGTGTCCAAGCCTTCATTAAAAAACAAAAAAACAAACATTTTATCAATCTCCTCATATTCTGTCTTACCTGCCTCAAAGTCACAGTCACACTGATGGGCCGTTAGGGGGGTGGCCCTTTGTCTCTCAGGTGAGATTCACTTAACTTGAAAATGTCATGTTAGGAGGAGCAATGATAACTTTGACAGTTTTTGAGAAGTTACTGGAGTAACAACTTTTGTGATATTGCTTTTTTAAACATAGTTCAATAAATACGAAGTTAATTTTTAAGTAGCATACACTGTATTGCCAGTTACTTCATCCATATTTGTTCCACACAAAGCCACAACAGAACCATTGCAACAGACACTAGTGGTGTTTTGTTTCTGAATGATTCTGTGTTTTTGAACAAAGAGGTGGAGTAAATAATTCAACGACTCATTAATATTGATAGTGACTTGTTGTATTTCTGAAATGAGTCAGCAAGTGTCTTGTTTTGTATTTTAGTTTGTATTTCTGTTTAGTTCCTGTTGTATTTTCCCCTTGTAAGTCAAATTGTTTCCACTTGCCAACAATTAGTTAGTGTATTTATAGCCCTTGTGTTTCCTTTGTCTCTCGTCAAGTTTTGTTCTGTGTAAACCTTGTTGGTGAGCCTCGTATTATGGATCTTAGTCAGGTTTAGTCATCCTTTGCCTCTGTTTATTTTAGCATTTTGTATTATTGAAAATAAAACTGCTCTATAACTCTACTTCATTGCTATTACATGACATGATCCCTATTGAAAATGACTTGGTTTTTCCCTGTGGAAAATTTGCTGAACATTGGTAAATGTGAAAAAAATTATGTCTGAAAACTCCCCACTAGTTATACACAGACTCACAGTCTGTCTGGAACAAACCAAGACAAGCAGAGTGATATAAGCAATACAGTTTTATAAATATGTATGTAACAAATTATATATAACATAATAGAAATGCCAATCATTGTTAGTTTTCTTATTTTTAGTTTTCTTTTTTTGACATATGTGGTCACTAAGAACTGTCACAATATGACAATTCTCTTTTTGTTTCAATGATAAAAAAAAAAAAAAAAAAAAAAAAAGAAACATATGGATTTGAAACAGCATGAGTCTGAGTAAATGATAGCAGAGTTTTCATTTTAGGTGAACTATTCCTTCAGGTTCCCTGATTTCCCTTGACTCTGCTGTCTTCAGGCCCCACAAATCTAAGTCAAAAACTATATGACTGCAACTATGCTTTGACAAAAACCCCTTATGAAACAAACTGCAGATGCATTTTCTCTCTTTGTGGTCTCTCTGCTCTTACATCTATGAGTGTCCATACTGACAGCTGAAGGCAACAAAACAACAGTGTGTGCATCTCTTTGTCTCTTACTCACACAAACAGCTCTGTGTTCCCGAGTTCTCATGTCTCTCTCATGGGAATCTATCTTCTCATATCAAAACAAAGGGTATTCATCAAAGGTCTGCCTCCTGGCTGCCACATCAAAACAACATAAGTGATAATAAAAAGCAGAAAATAATGTTGCTGCCAACAATACAGAAAGCTTTCTGGCTTCTCTGCATAAAGCCGGTGATTTCATCTCATTTTGGTTTTCAAAACCTGTTCATAAACAAGTATACATTGTTATAATTCCATCAACTAGTCCATCTGTACACAACACTGTGAACAAAATGCTGTCTGCTAAAGTGAATCTTCCCACTGCAACCACTGGAGAGAGAGAGAGAGAGAGAGAGAGAGAGAGAGAGAGAGAGAGAAAGCATGAGTGAGAGTTGGTCCAGCATGAGTGTGTTTAAAAGTTTCTACCTGCTACTTGGCACTTCTTTGATCAAAGCAGCAAACATGCCCTTGAAGGCAATGCCTGGTTATGACTTCTGGTAGACAACATCATTAATCAACATGTTCAATCTTTATGAACAGAAATCCATTGTTAGAAGGAAAGAAGGTCACTGACTTTCTTAGGTTGCATATTATTGCTAAATATTACCAAGAGCAAATGTTTGGTATTGATGTTATAATTGAACATATTGAGTTTTTTAAGACAAAAAGTGTGTACCGTTCAACCTTAAGTGCCATGCAAAGTGGACTTCAATCAAAGGCAGCACAAATGTTCAGTTTAAAGGGCACTGCAAAAAGCATAAGGAATAATTGTACATCAATATGTAACTTGTCCAATTTAACCCACTCCAAGCAGGATTCAAACCAGCATAAACACAACCAGAATGTTGACTAAAATAAATGCTTAAATGCATAAAAAAGAAAAGAAAGAAAGAAAGGTTCAAGTGTCAAAGAACACTGAAACTAATGTGCATTCCATGTGCAGAAATGTTGTTTTTGTTTTATTTTATTTTATTTTATTTTATTTTATTTTATTTTATTTTATTTTATTTTATTATTTTATTTTATTTTATTTTATTTTATTTTATTTTATTTTATTCATTCTTCCTGTATATCAATAACAACGTTGAACAATTTTTATATATAAAACAATAAATGTATTTATTTTATTTATTTATTTATTTATTGTGTGTGTGTACCTTCTTTAGGTTACATATTAGCACCTTAAGAGCAATATCTACCCTTAAAGTATAATATGTACTCTTATGGCACTTTTATGAACCATTTAGGGGTAAAGAAGATACAAATGCATCTCTGTGGGGGTACTGTTGCACTCCCAAAGATATATATTTTTCCTGAATGTGTGGTAACTTGTCATATAAGAGCACTAGCTTGAAGTAAATATCACAGCCATAGTTGACATTATCTACAAAAAAAAATAAAAAATAAAGAAAAGAAAAAAAAAAAATCTGAAAGTCTTTAATTGAATCACTTTTTTTAAATTAAAGAGTGTTAGGTTAGGGTTAGTAGAATAAGCGAATGTACTTGCATAGTTACTTATAGTCAGCATAATATTTGTTGGGCAACCATCAAAAAGAAGTGTTAGCAAATATTAAGCATTCAGTCTACTGTAATGACTGGTACTTGACATGTAGTTGCAAAGATTCATATACTCAACAGAATGTCTACTATCGGACTATCAAATTAAAGTGTTATCATTTAAGCAGTTCAGGATCCAGAAGTCATTAGTAGTTACTGTACCGTATAGCAGTAGTAAAGTTCGGTAACACTTTATAATAACTGCACACTATGAATCATTAGTTAATCATTAGTAAATAGTCAATTCATTATTTATAAAGCATTGTTACAAAATTATTAGGCATTAGTAAGCAGTTTATAAAAACAGCTATAAATGTTTTGTTCTTGAGCATATCTATAATGTTTAATAATTGTATTTTCATACTTTATTAATGATCAATTTATCATTTCTAAATTATTATGTTATTTACAAACCAGTTATTTAGGAGTTGTCAGTGGTGCATACGATCATTTAGAAAGTGTAAGTAAATGATTAATAAACTATTTAAATGTACATTTATAAATCTTATTATTTAGACACATGATAATAGTTGCTCAGTGTGTTAATAAATGCTTTATTAACACATATTCCTGCTGTAATTCATGATTAAGTCAGGTAGTTATAAAACATTTAGTAGTTGCCAGCCATCTATATTTGTGAGCTCATCTAAAGTGAGGACTATTCATACCTTGTAAAGCATTTACAAAGGAGATTTAAAAGCTCATTTATCTTCCAAACAGACAAGTTAAACAAACACAACACCGAGGGATACAGAACACTGAAATATTTTTTCAAGATGCAAAAATGAAACTGTACAACTGTACAACTAAAAAGAAAAATTAAAGTGTACAGCTGGACAGTTTGTTTATTTTTTTTTTCTGTTAGGAAGAGCCTTTAAATCTCCTTTGTGATAGATATGCTGATAAATCAAGAACAAGGCATTTATAGTGATTCAAGCCATGTTTTATTTTCAACATATCAATTACTACCATCAGGGAGGCGTTATAGAGTTTCATTATGTAGAAGTAATCGCTATAAGAATTCT
Organism: Acrossocheilus fasciatus; assembly: GCA_036784905.1. Taxonomy (NCBI): domain Eukaryota; kingdom Metazoa; phylum Chordata; class Actinopteri; order Cypriniformes; family Cyprinidae; genus Acrossocheilus; species Acrossocheilus fasciatus. The sequence goes on along the minus strand of CM071951.1, from coordinate 24,803,727 downwards.
TGGTAACACTTTATTTTAAGGTCTCTTAACTAGTTGCTTATTAGCATGCATATTACTAGAATATTAGCCATTTATTAGTAGTAATTAAGCACATATTAATGCCTTATTCTACATGACCTTATTCTACATCCTTAATCCTACCCAATACCTAAACTTAACAACTACCGCACTAACTATTAATAAGCAGCAAATTAGGAATTTAATGAGGGAAAAGTCCTAGTTAATAGTGAATAAGTGTTCCCTATTCTAAAGTGCTACCGAATTCTTTTATACCTGTATCCATTAGGATTTTAAATGGTAAACTGTAGTAACTGTGATGGCTTTTTTTAAATGAATAAGTGTTGTTGTTGTTTTTGTGTGGTTGTTGTGTGTATTGCTGCAGCTTTGAGTCCATGACAAATTTCCTGCAAAGGACAATAAAGTATAACTCTAACTCTATAGCTGTATTTACAAACTGCTTACTAATGACTATTAATCTTGGGACAATGCTTTATAAAGGATGAATTGACTATTTACTAATGCTTACCTAATGATTCATAGCGTGCAGTTATTATAAAGTGTTACCTAAAGTTCTAATAAGTTTCACTTTTACTTTTCACAGTTATCAGTGAAACTATTCATCAGTACATTTGTGCTCACTCAGACAGACTGACAACCCCCTCCAGCGTGTGGGGACAGGAGAGGTCAGCGTGATGAGCACTGTGGGATCTCTGAAGATCAGCTTATGACAACACCACGGTCTAATGCACATCATCAGAGGTCATCACGCTAGGTGCTGGATCCTCTTGACTTGTTCCATTAAAGCTCAAAGAACCTCAAGTTCACCCTGCAGTAAGTCCCCGGTGCCCTCTGGCACCACAAGACAAGATATTGCTGCACAACACCAGAGGAGCCAGCTTAAATGCATCACATTTAGCCCTTACTTCACTTTCTGCGGTTCTATATGAAGAATCCTCCACGGGAATTAAATATCGAACATTGTTTTGTTGCGTTTGCAGTGAAAATTGATGCAATGAAGTTGGCATTCATATAGCAGACATACTTCCTTTTTTGAAATATATTGAAAAAGTAATGAAATGGCAAAAAGCAGACTCATAAATATCATTTGCCTCCCAGAGCATTGAATCAGAGGGCTGCAGACTCAATAACTGCACTAGTTCATAGTTTGTATGATGCCTGGCTCTCTGAGGGATTCTCCCAAGACAGCGGCAAACACTAGTGGGTTCAAAAGAGCCGAAATGGCTCCATGTTTCTTGGAAAGTGACAGACCCCTTCAGACATAGGGGAGTCACTTACCATATAATCAGATTGCTTTCCTTTCCATAGAAACTCAGTACCTTTACTTCAGAGTGAATATTGGATTAGTCAGCTAGATAAAATAGCATTGGAAAATTTAACCGCTGGGTACTTAGGTGCCCATTCACCCTCTGTTCTAAGCACTACTCATGACTGATAGTAGCCTGCATTAATTCACAATAATTACAGAATGCATGTATCTAAAAAAAAAAAAAAAAAAAAAAAAAAAAAAAAAAAAATGCTTTTGTATATATCATAAAGTCAACGAGAAAAAAAAAAAAATATATATACACTACATGGCCAGAATCATTGTTTGTAGGGACAGACAAACAGATGCAGATAACATACGAACATTTGAACTCTCTCTCTCTCTCTCTCTCTCTCAAAATGGGCATATTTGAGAAAAAAAAGTAGAGTAGTTTGCTTCGCTGAATATAACTGTTGGCCATTTAATATTTCTATCGTAAAACAGATGACTAACATTAAATGATTTGCAGTTTCCATCTTACCTGTATTTCAATGTTTTCAATATTCGTGGCACTCTCAGCGTCTGTGAATGCTAAACCCCGCCTACGTTGATTTGATTGGCCAGTTCAATTATTTTGACATTGACGAGCACTGTTAGCCCGCTGAGTCAGAGCAGACTGAAAATGTTACTTTTAAAGCTTTTTGTCATCCTAACAAGAGTGCTGCGTAATGGAGGACAACATATCAGTACAAGAATTTCAAATAGTGCGGGGGACTTGTCCCCTTCGATGTCTATGGTGGTTACGGCCCTGATTTCAGCTATACCGTTAGAAGCTCAAGTGTTCACCCTTCCAATTTCTAACCGAGCACATATTACAAGATTGAAGATTGTTGTCTTTTCATATTTAAAGTCTGAAACTAGAAAACCCAGATCGCATTGAACTTGAAGCACATGTCCGTCACCAAGAAACTGAGTGCTAATGCAACAATCTTCAGTCTTATTGTGTGTGTTTGACCTTAGACAAACATTTCAGTAGAATTGAGGCACCAGAGAGCTCAGTGACAATTAACATGAATTGTCATCAACAAATTGGTTTGTCTGTGTGGAAGAACTTGACCTGCAGAAAATCCCGACCTGAACCCCAGTGGACATATTTGGATGAATTGGAAAGGCAGCTGTGAACCAGACCTCACTAAGTGGTCTTGTATCTGAATGGGAAACAATTAGCACTACTTTGTTTAAACACTTTATCGTGCTTTTATAAATTACGGAAATAAAATACTTATTGACCCACTTACGTAGGCCTTGAGTACATTTTCAGTGCAATTATGTAGATTTAAGTCATTTCAAAATTACTTCTATCTTTGAGATATAATTAAAATGTACTGTTGAATGTTCTGAACTGGAATTTATGGTAAAGTAAAATATACTTTAATGTTATTTCTATTAAAACTTGCATGTCACGTATTGAAATTTACTTGTATTTATACATTGATAATAATGAAGTTGCATTTCAGTACATTTAAAATATATGAACTAAATGTAATAATAACACTGCAGTTTAAGGTATTTTAAAAACTGTACTTGCAACTCTACTTGCAGTTAACAAAATATTTTTGAAATAAAAGGCCGCAAGTGTAGTTCAAGACAGCACACTTTCATGACTATGCTTTTGAAATGCTGACTAACATTCTCACTATTAACTAAGCATTAACTACAACTTTTGCCTCAAGGAACACCTAATTTGCTGCTTATTAATAGCTAGTAAGACAGTTGTTAAATTTAGGTGTTGGGTAGGATTAAGTGATCTAAAATGCAGAATAAGGCATTAATATTTTCTGTAATAATAAGTACTACTAAACAGGCAATATGCTCGTAATATGCATTACTGCTAGATAATAGTGATAATTGGTCCTTAAAAATAAAGTGTTACTGTTTTAATTTAAGATGTACAATTACAATTAAGATTTACAAAGGATGTTATACTACATACTGATATCAAAAATCCTTCAACTTCTTTGCAACTTTGAAATGTGTTTTACAATTTTAGTGAGCAGTCTTTTGGGAAATGGTCACTTTTATATAACAGTGTTTAAGTTTTCATCGAGTGTGAAAAGTATTTTTATCTGTTCACAAAAGAAGCTCAATTTTCAAACTAGATTCACATAATTTGTTCTTTATACCACCAAAAACTCACAAGGAGCTCTCAAAGGCTGTGAATTAGTATGGTCTTGGATTCCAACATACGTGTTTCACTGGGACTCAGAGATGGCTTTAGTGTTTGTTTACCAATGGCAGGGGGTTTTCAGTTACAGCTATGCAATGATATTTGGATTTCATAGCTACCCAACAATCTCCTTGCTGGAAAAAGCACTACATCCTCTCCCACTGGACTAGTGACTGTCAGGAGTGATAATACTACTATTTCAAACGTAAGGGCCTTTTAGTTGAAGTTTGGTTGTGAATTAAGTTATTGGTAGTATCTGTAATTTTAACATTATTTAAAGGGATGCATCTCTTTAATGCATCATGCACATCCAGTTGCTCGTCATGTAAACATTTTGGCATGTAATTTCAGACTGATGGTCTTACAAATTGTCTTTTTTTTTTTCGTCAGAGCAATAAAGTCTGTTCCTTTTAACGGCTTTTTGTAATTGTATTCAACTATCTCTCTGGATCCCTTGTGTACAAAGAACAATCTGAAACGCAGACCTTGTCAGCTTGATGGATTGATTCACTCTTGGGCGGTGTTGGAAACGAGACTCTCTCTCTTCCTGGCTTGAAATCTCTCAGCTGACAATTTCTGTGTGAATTCTCACAGTCTATAAATGATGCTGTCCTTTATCCCCTTTGTTACCTGAGAAATGGAAGAAGTGTGGCCTCATCTGAAAGGAAAATGTATTCTGTCTGCTAGATTATATCAGTGGCCTGTAAGATGGACTGTCCTCAGTGGACAAAGGAATTAGACAGTTGAAACGGCACAAGTAAGTAAGTGCTCAGTAAAAATTGCTGGTGTCAATGTGCCAATATATTATTACACTCCTAGGGCGGAAAAAATAAACGTTTCCAATCATTTAATCCACTTAAACCTTGCAATCAACTGCATTTATTTTTGAGATGCCCAGTGCTCACATCTCAAAATCTAATCAGCAACCAAAGAAAAAAAATGTCCCCACCCTCCTTTTTTTTTTTTTTTCTTCTTCAACAGTCAGGTTTTCTGTGACTGGAGTTTGAGTTTACTTTAGCTCTACAAATCAATAGAAACCTTTGAGTAAAACTTATAAAAGAGGTCGTGTCAACAGTCCCAAACAAATCAGCACTAAGGCTTCTCCTATTCATTGTGAAGTGTTTTTTGCTGTAATCCAAATGAAATAATCCAGTCCCTGAGCTGTTAGGGCAGCGTGGAGAGAGCAGGGAAGGTATTGAGGTATAAGCAGTAGCTCCAGTCGGGACTATAGCCCAGTGCCACTGTGGTCAATTAAAGCAAACCACAGCGTCCCAGGCTGCTGTGTGAAGATCCCAGCTCACATCACAACCCTCCCTCAACAGAGCCAAAGGAAACAGCAAAAAAAATAAAAAAAAATCACTGCAGTGTATAACAAAAAGCCCTAAGGTAGTAAAGCAGACAACATATATTGTCCTCACCTTGAAACTATGTCTACACACCACCTAAATTGTGTAAATTCTCCCTAATTTAATAGCATTTTTCATTGTAGCACTATAGTGTGATATAAATTCTCTGTTGTACTGTTATATTGGGATTTGGTTTAAGTACGACAAAATATCCAAACAAGAATTTTATTTCTACCTCCTTCGCTGCTTTACTGCTCTTATCTGCATCGCCAATGACATTTCATTTGTATCGTTTAAATCAGTAAGGAGTCTAATCTTTGAACCTTCGCATTAATGTGCTCCATATTTGAAGAATTTAAGATTTGTAATTAAAGATATCACAGATCATGTGGAAGTGGAAGTTTTGCAGAAGTTTGCTCATCTAAAGAGATGCGCAGTGCATCAATAACTCTGCAAATAAGCGTTTCACTGACCACCAGCTTGTTGTCTTGCGGTATAATGAATTGGTTTCACACTCTCTCGGGTCCCGAAAACAAGCAAAACAAACCTCATACTGTTTCCTTGCAGGACTACGTTAGTTTCACCACAAGAGTTTGCAGGATACAAGGTCTCAGAGATGAAAATCAATATGTGCTAAGGCCCAGGATGGGTACCTTTTCAAGAGGTTACATTATTATCGATACAACAACACAAGATGAGCCAGGGCCTCCACTTACTGCTGGATTGCCTTTTATGAATGCTACCTTCATGTGGCCATTGAATTGCGATGTCGTGAAATGTGCTCTGTGAAAAACTAGTGATGTATAGGGATAGCTCACACACACGAGAAATACAATTTTGTCATTATTTGCCCATCATGACAAAGTACTTTCTTTTGTGGAACACAAGATGTGTTATCAAGCAGAATGTTTGAGCTGCTCGTTCATACTCCATACAGAAGAAGAATAAAACTTGTGCAGCCTGGTCTCATTGATAATATGTAGGCATTTGAATGCAATACATGTGCAAAAAACATACGTTTCTGTGTGTTTGGGCAGATGCAGAAAAGTATTATTTCTCTTTAAAGTCTTCGAGTATTTATGAAACCCCAACATAATCTCAAATGTACTCTACATGTTGGTGAATTGGTGGCAAATTCTTATGTATTCATACCTCATTCATACCTCATTTGTAAATTGTTTACGCCCATGTGATGATCATGTTTAGAGGTGGGGTTATGGGTGGACCTTCTTGCTTAATTTTTTCTAAAAATTGCACAATGCACATTGAATGAACTCATCCGAAATTGCCACCTTGTAAAATAGTTACATTTCTGGGTGAGATTGGGTTGGAAAACTTTGTACTCTTTTATTTTAAAGCATATTTACAAACCCAGTTCCAGAAAAGTTGGGACATTGTGTGAAATGTCATAAAATCAAGAATATGTTATTTGTTTGTTCTCTTAAAACTTTATTTAATTGACTAAAGTACAAAGAAAATATGTGCACTGTTTTAACTGGCCATCTTAATTTTATTTTGTAAATAAGCAAATTTTGATTTTGATGGCTGCAACACACTCCAAAAAAGTTGGGTTGGCTTGTTTAACACTGTGTCACATCAACTTTCCTTTCAATTACATATTTTAATCATCTGGGAATTAAGGATGCTATTTTTTTAAGTTTTGTAAGCAAAATGTTTGCTCAGTCTCACTTGATACAAGACTTCAGATGCTCAACAGCCCATAGTTTGTTGTCTGATTCCATACATTTTCAATAGGAGAGAGATCTGCTGGACAGTCAGTCACATCCACAAGTGTCTATGAAACCACACTGTTGTAGCACATGAATAATGAGACCTGGACCATGGACTTCCCATGAAAGACATCATCTTGATGGCAGTATATGACTCTGTACAATCCCAATGCCTCCACGTCAATGGTGCCTTTATACATATTCAAGTCACCCATGATGTTTACACTGATGCACCCCCATACCATGACGTTTGCTTTTGCACCTGTCACTGATTTAAGTCTGGATGGTCCCTTTCTCTGGGACTGACAATTTGATGTCCATTTTCCCCCCAAACAAGCTGAAATGTGGACTCATCTGACCACAGCACACGTTTCTACTGTCTTTTTGACTATTTGAGATGAGCTCTGGCCTAGATAACTCGCTGGTGTCTCTGCCTAGAATTGATGTATACATATTATCCTTGTGTAACAGAGATTCAAGTTGCATTTCTTGATGAAGCTGCAAATTGTGTTAAGTGACAACAGTTTTCCATAGTACTCCTGAGCATGTGGGTATTTTTAACACCGCAGCATGACAGTTTCTCATGCAATGCCATCTGAGGGCTCAAAGGTCACACACATTCAACTGAGGTTTCCTGCCTTGTCCTACTTGTATTGAGAGTTCTCTGGATTCCCTGAGTCTTTTCACAAAATTATGTATGATAGTTGGTGAAAGACTTAAATGCTTTGCAACTGTGCATTGAGAAATGTGATTTTTGATTTGATTGACACTTCTCTCATTAAATGTGGCACAAATTTTGGTTGTATCAACTAGCTAGACGAATGTGTTCACTAAACTTGAATCATTACTGCTTGTTATATGGCGATATGACTATATATGTCAGCGATGATATAAAGTGTAAATCGACTGAACTTTTTCTATATCATTTATATATCATCATAGTATGCAAATATATATGTGGAGCTTTTAGTGGGCAGGAGCTATTGACACGTCCGAGTGATAAAGAAACATGGATAAACTAGTAATAAGCAGCTTTCTGTGTGTGTGTGTGTGTGTGTGTAGCCTACCCCAAGACAAAGATAACTGTAATGCTAATAATAAAGATATAAATAAAAAAAATAATAATAATTAAAATTGTTCTAAGGGCATACTCACACTAGGCACAGTTGCCTTGTACTAAAGCCCAAGAACACTTGTCCTTTTGCTAACAGACATATATCACAGGATTATTACAGAGGCAACTGAAGTTAATGGTGGAATTTGCAGCTTTACTCACAAACTACAATACATGTTCATCAATAAGATGAAAACCAGACCCATTATAAATCTAAATGTACTCAAAATTAAATTAATTGAAAAGTGTGATATTCAAGTAGTAATAAAGATTTTTTTTCTGTCATAATGATAACAATATAGCACATACAAAAATAGTAAATTAACTGTTCCATGCTCCGGCGCGGTTAGCGATCACACTACATGCGAACCCGCACCCGAGCCACCTATTCAAGCAGGCCAGGGCCTGGTTAAACGAACTGCACTGGACACGGTACAGAGCACACTTGTGAAATGAATTGGACTTTGGGGGTCAATCGCGCTCAAGCATGGATCAGATCCCATATTGTGAGTACACCCTAAATCTAAGAGAATAGCTGATAGCACACCACAACTATAACAATAACAGCACAAACAATTATGAATGATAAAAACATTGACAGCCATTCAGAATCATTTCTGCTTTTAAGAGCTTGAGCATTTAAAGTGACAGATGACACAACTGCATTGAATACTTAGAATACACTAATATAGTTGTCTTTATAATTATCGCTTTTGGTGTAAACTGGCCTTAATAGCGTTACTTCACTGGATGGCCAATTTCAAAGGAATTTTGTGTATTTTCAAAATACTGTATTTTTATTTAAATACATTTTCCCATACAGTATTTTGTATTTGTATTTAAATACATTTTTCAACACAGTATTTTGTATTTTTATTTTAAATACTTTTTTTTTGTTATCAACTTTTTTTTATTTATTTTTACACACAACATCATGACATAACATCCATTCAAAACAAACAAAACAAAACAACTGACATATAATCAATACTTTAAAAGTTCTGTCAAAAAGGAGAGAGAGAGAGAGAGAGAGAGGGAGGAAAAAAAAACAAACAAACAAAAACAAACAAAAAAAAAACAAGTCATTTCTTTATATAATCGAGTATGTTAAAGAAAAAAACCCTTCCAAGCATCAGTAGTAGAAGGCTTGGCCCCATTAATCTGCGCTGTTGTACATTCAAGTCACTATTTTCAGGAGGCTATATGGATCCAATATGTTTTTCCACACATGTGCGGTGTAAAGCAGTTCTGTATTATTGTCTTCTTCGCAGCTGTAAAACCAGCAAACAACATTCTCTTTTGTATTAAGCTTATACAGAGACCAGAATCATCATTAAGAAGACACAAACTTGGGTTAGAAAAGCAATCAATTTAGGAGGATAAAACCCACTGGCGCCGCCAGGGGGTGGCCAGGGGTGGCCGTGGCCACCCCTGGCCGACTCCTGGCCACCCCACTGGCCACCCCACTGGCCAGTATAAATTTTAGTAGCATCAGTTATGCATTTCGTCCCTAATGCACAGCCAGGCAGGCAAGCCGCTCTAGACCTTCAATCGCACACAGTAGCCAGCCCTCTCCCCCGCCCCTCTGTCCATGCCGATGTTGCGCACTCAGACAGTTTACTACAACAGTAGAATAAAATTCTGAAATTAAGGTTTATAGTTTTGGTGTGCCACCCCAAGATTTTAAGTGGCCCCATCTGGCCACCCCTATGAAAAATTTCTGGAGGCGCCACTGATAAAACCAGGTTTACATGTGCCCATAGATTAATGACGATAGGACACTCCCAAAACATATGAAGAAAAGTACCTGGTGATGCAGTATTACATATATGGCAGTTAAACTTTGGTTGTAGTTTCATTTTGAAAGAAGTTATGTATGCTCTATGAATGACTTTGAAGTGAAGACGATGAGCCAAGTTTTTAGATGTTAAGCTGAGGTCAGACCACACTTTCTCCCAGTCGACAGATAGATTAAGGTCAGATAATTCCCTATTCCAAATAGATTTAATAGAAAGAGGTTTTGTAATGCAATCAATATTTTTATTATATATTAAGGAAACAGATGGCTGACCAGAAGATGGTGCAATCCAATCCTGCATAGGATGAGAGGAAATGGGAGATGCCCAATAAACTCCATATGCTTTGAGAGCAGAACCTAATCGAAGAAAGACAAAATATGCGGATGCTGATTAACAAAATTTAGTTCTTAATGTCTGAAATGAACCCTGATTATCATATATATCACCGCACGTGTTTACGCCTAAAGAAGATCAAGAGGGTTGGACAAATGGACGATTTCCGCATACAAAATTAAAATTGTGCCATAAAGGTGTGCTGTTACAAAATTTTGAAGGATCAGACATTCAACCATTTTATATATAAATTTATATAAATATATATTAATTTTTATATCTGACTGGATAGTGTTAGGACAGCAAGCCATCCAGACCATCAAAATAAAGACTTACCAGTACTTGAAATGAAAAATTGACAAAAATGCCCATCCCTAGTGTGTAATACAGTGAATATGGCAGATTAATATCTTTTTCATACTGTGGAAACTGCCACTGGTGGTTCACAGAGTTCCCGCTTTCACAGTCCTTCTGATGAATGGTTGAGGCTTGGTGCATAGGATCCTGTAACAAAAAAAAAAAAGAAAAAAAAAAGACACTTTCATTAGTTTCTTAATTTTCATATGTTTAGCACAGGTATAATGATGCAAAATGACAAACAAAGATCATGTGAAGGTATTTTTAAGCTGAACAGCAATAAGAATAGAAACAATGTTTCTACAAATCCATCTAATTAATGGTATTTAATCAATAAAAGTACTAGGTAACAATTACAAAAAAAAAAAAAAAAAAAAACAGAAGCAGAGAGTGCTACACGGGTGTCTTTATAAAGCCACTGGTGCTCATTGGATGTGGTGGAGGTAAACAATCTAATTATATAGACAAAATACTTCCAAGGCACTCACGTGGTAAGATAAAAAGCCTTTAATGTACTGGGCTTAAATCATTACAAAATAGTTAATAGTAGATCTACGTGTTTCGGCAAAAACAGCCTTCTTTTCCAGATACTAGGTAACAATGCTATACAGTTATACAGTATAACATTATACAGTATAAAATTATACAGCACCTGTCAAATTTTTGGAAACATTACCATGTTTTTTGGGGAAAAAAAAAACAAACAAAAATAAATCTCTTCTACTCACTAAGTCTGCATTTATTAAACCAAGAATTCAGAGAAAACAGTAATACTGTAAAATATCATAACAAATGAAAAGAACTGTCGTCTATTTTAATATATTGTAAATTGTAATTTATTCCTGTGATCAAAGCAGAATTGTCAGCATCGCTACTCCAGTCTTCAGTGTCACATGATAATTCAGAAATAATTTCAATATATTGATTTGCTGCTCAAGAACATTTCTTAGTATTAATTATTTTCATTTCTTGTTATTAAAACAAGAAATTTGTTGAAAAAACAAAAACTTGTTTTTTGTGGAAATGGTGATACCTTTTTCAAGATTCTTTGATTAATATAAAGTACGATGAACAGCATGTATTACATTTATTAAACAATTTAGTAAATAAATATTTTTTCCAACATTATGAATGTGTTCACTGTTACTTCTGATAAATTTAATGCACCCTTGATTAATAAAACTATTAATTTCTCACTTTTTTTTTTTTTTTTAACCACAAATGTATTAATTTCTCTCTTTTGTTACCACAAATGTTTGAATGGTATTGTTTCCATAAAAAAAAAAAAAAAAAAATTATACAGCAAAAACTATTTTCAGCATTGGTAATAACCAGAAATGTTTCTTGAGCTGCAAATCAGCATATTATAATGATTTCTGAAGGATCATGTGACACTGAAGACTGGAGTAATGTTAATGATGCTGAAAAATCAGCTTTGATCACAGGAATCAATTACATTTTAAAATATATTCACATAGAAAATAGATATTTTAAATTGTAATAATATTTTACAATATTTCTGTTTTTACTGTATTTTTAATCAAATAAATGCAGTAGTGGTGAACATAAGACTTACATAAAAAAAACAAAAAAAAAACATACCAACCTCTAACATTTGAACAGTAGTGTATGTTTGAGGTTTTAATTACTAGTCATATGGTTCATATGAGATGTTTAGAGATGTTGTCCGAAAGGAGGTCCGCTCCAACTCTGCTGCACGAATCTAGAAACATAGCATGCAGTTTATCATGTGACACAGCCAACAATATTTAGTATACAGTGGTAGGTTTATTTAAATTCGGCATGAAATCAAAATTGAAAATTCTTTTTTTTTTAATGGAATACTGTAGTATTTATTATAAATAATTTATCCGTGCACTTTTTTAAAAAAAAATTAATTTGCCTTTGTAATCTTTAATCAAAAATGTTAACCTCCCCTCCCCCTCAAAAGGACTCATCTTCTCTTCCGGTCACGAGTGATGGCACAAGGGCGGAGCTAGTGACGTAAGGGGTAAACGCTGAGATAAATGACAGGGGGAAAGCTGAAGCTGATGCTTCACTTTATAGAAATAAATGCATTGAGCAGTGCTGGTGTGAGCAATGGGGGAGTACACTACTCTTAAAAGTTGAAAGGATATTACCACAACATTACTCTAGGACATCGCAAACTCTTTTTTTTTCTTTTTTTTAATGATTATGACTTAAACTGATGGAGGACACGCTCAGTCATTCAGGCAGTCTCTCTCTCTCTCTCTCTTTCTCTCTCTCTCTCTGTCTCGCTGTTAGGCATGTTTTGTGTCGTTGATCGTCCTCGTCGCCGTCATCCTTAATACATTTTTTTAAAAATTCTTCATGGTAGGGTGTTGGCGGTGAATAAAGTGGAGAGAAATCCCCCCACAACTAATTGCAAACTGGCATTCAGATCTGCCTCCATTTTGTTAGCAACGCCCCAAGTTCCAATGATCCAATCAATTCTCGAAGGACGAAATCAAGTCCAGCCCTCTCATTTCAGATGCCGTTTCACTCGTGGGTGATTCCCATTTATATCATAAAACAGAGGTTCAAACTCTGGTCCGAACACCACTGGCCACGAGCTTTGGGTTCTGCTCTCACAGAGAATATTGATTTATATATCATATTTTATTTTAGATAAAACTAGAAACAATGTTTAATTTATAAACTGTTATTTTGAAATGTAAGTCAATAACTTATTGGATGAAGCCAGAGCCAATGATGAAAGTCTTTGTGTGAAGAGACCCCGCCCCATTTTGGAGATTCTACTCACTTTTGGAGTTCACGTCCCATTTGGGAGATCTCCGGTCTGCAGTTATACCTACTTGGGCTGGGGTTTGAATGAAATCAAATGTTCGGTGCGCACGCATTAAAACACGTCACAGTCACACAGCATTTACATAAATAAACCTCTAAAATTAGAACACTACATAATTTAAAAGCTCATTAAATCTTTATTAATTCGCCAATGTGAAACTCATTTTGTAGTTCAAATTTTATAATTAATAAAGGCGCAAAATGTATGATAATGGGACAACGTGGCACTTTTATATTTTAAGATTTTGTATACCTCAGGCTTTTTATTTCATTTTAAAACATGATTGCAGTATTTGTTATACTAAATTTTGCTTTTGTTAAATAACAAGCCTAATTTTATTTATTTATTTATTTATTTTTTGTTGTTGTCAAAAAACGGCATTAAAATAGATGTAATAGATATAAAAGGACTGATCTACTGGTCTTTTATTAATTAATAAACACTATTTATATAACTCTGAATTAATACTTTATATTGCACTATTACTGAACGCAACTAATAGAAAATTAGTCTGGAATGAGTTCTGGACCAGACAGGACAATTTAGCTCACCTTCCAAAAAAAAATAAAACATATTTACAACATGTTGAGTGTGAAGATCCATTAGTCTAAAGAACCTTTCTGTGCTACAAAGAACCTTTTGTGCAATGGAAAGGTTCTTTGGATATGAAAGGTTCTTCATGGAACCATACACCCTGCCAAAGAACCATTTAAGAACCTTTTTTTTTTTTTTAAGAGTGTATGTTGCACTGGGAGTCAGAAAAGGTTTTGGTGTTTGTTTACAAACCACAAAAAGTTTTCAGTTGCAACTGTGCAATGGAATTTAAATTTTGTTATAGCTACCCAACAGTCTCTGGGCTCCACCTCATCCTCCCCCAGTAGACCTCAGAGTGCGGGTGAACACAAGCTTTAGCTCCTGTCAGGGGGCAATGGATGAGGAGGTTTGCCTCTCTAATTGCCTACTATTTCAAGGCCAACCAATGAACGAGCACAGGGGCAATCATGCAGGAACAACCAAAAAAAAAAAAAAAAAAAGCTATGAGCATATATGTTCAGGTGTGAACACACAGGAATAGACACACATCTCTAGACATTCGCAAACAAACACACTCCTAAATCGGGTATATTCTGCCTTAAGTCTACAGCCAGTGCATTGTCAATTCCACAGATATGAATTTCTCTTGGGGATCAGACGTTGACCTTGAACGCATATCTCTCATATTCAATTCCTTACTCACTTTATACTGCCCTTCAAATAAAACCTGGAATAAATTATGCTTTTCATTTGTAATGAAGAATATGAGCACTCTGGTGATCTTACAGACCTACGGTGTGAATGTGATTCCCTAGATGAAAAATGAGCTATGAAATAAAAGATCACTTTCAATATATGACTATATTGAACTTCTGAAAACATATTCATGCTATAGCTTTCTTGTGAATTCACTCATGAGAGTGATAATATATTAGCAGCATATTATGTAGTTATTAATATCATCTCTGAACTTGATGGACAGTGTGTGCCATGCTGAACCCAGCTGAAATGAAAATGTTTTGAGGCATGAAATACTGAAAGAAATTCAATTTGTTTATGAGCTCTAAGCAGCATTAGTGATGACATTTTCCCTGTTTTCAATAGTAAATGCACAGGGGCCGATTAGAGAGTCATGAAGCAGCACTTACATAAGCACTGCAATTGAAATCCACTTAGGAGGAAGAAGTCTGGCCGGTGGTTTTAAGCAGTTATAGTGCTCCATACCAAGCATTCTAGAGACACATTAGATTACTGTCTGATTACTGTGGTGCATGTCTGTTGGACTTGATTGATGTACAGTAGGTGTGCAATTGACTATCAACAAACGTCTGGTCCTTAGCAAACTTGTTTTGGCCAAGAATCATTGACTCAGAAAGGAGGCCTTCTGACCATTTCTCCCCTTAGTGTGAAGAATATTTTAAAAACCTAAAGAAAATGTTGCAGTATAAAGAACTGTTTGTGCAATGGAAAGGTCCCATGAATGAGACCATTGATGCCAATAAAGAACCTGCTTCAGAAATGCCTCCAACACATCTACATATAGTTCAAATTTTTGAAAGAAAAAAAAAAACTTTATCAAATTATGATCTTTATCAAGATCTTCTGATGTGCTAATTATAGCAGGATGGTACCTCATGAGCTACATGGGGGACCAGGGCAAATCATCCCAGTTTTTCCTCTAAAGAATATTTTAGGGTAGTTTAATTTTTAGTCAGTTTTAGTATATGATCATACCTTAAAGATTTTACTTCAAAACAGCTATTAATCCTCTGGGCCTCTTCATTTGTGGGTCACACTTGGTACCTTCAAGGTTAAAAGCAACTGAAGCCTTGAAATTTACTTTGTCTATCAATCTAATATATATATATATATATATATATATATATATATATATATATATATATATATATATTTTAATATTCTATTTATTTATAACTTTGTTTTTTTTTTTTTTTTTTTTTTTTCTGAAACTCTTTACCATGTGACAAAAATCACCAAGTGTCATCTCATTCTGATGAAGCAAAAAAAAATAAAAAAAATCACAATGAAACATTTTTCAGTAAGAAGTTACCACCGTCTTAAACCAATAAGTGGGGCATGTTGTCACATAGTGATAATGCAGTTAGACAGCCTTAGAGGCTTTTCTGTTCAACTTACAACTTAAACAGTAAAATAATGTTCAGAAAAAAACAAATTCTATTCTTAAAACAGCAAAAATGTAAAACCTTTACAGTTGCTGAGATACAGACCTTCTGACAGCTTTCCTGTGTGACAACCATCTGCCAAATCTCAAGATGTGGGTTGTCAGAATCTCTTCTTCTACACTCAACCTTTGCCAACACTACACAAAACAACATCAAAATGAAACATCAAAATATAAATTTTATTTGATGATCTGCGAGACAAGCTCTGTCCAGCCTTCACTTTAGAAACACTTTATTAAATGTGGATATAAAAGCTACCCAAAACAGTAGATGACTAGATATAAAATCAATCAATGCTGATGGAAAAAATTAAAATAACACAAATCAGATGTCTTATACTTGCAACAAACATTAATAAAGTCAAGTATATTTCCTAGCGAACTGTTCTGTAATCCTGCACAGCCAGCTAGATGAACACGTGCTCTGTATTAGTTTTTTCCACAGCCAAGATATTTGTATTTACAGTTATTCGGAAGGGAATAGATACAGCTCCCCTTGCCCAAATAGTTAATTGTCTGTCCAGCAGGGTATTTTATCACACTGTTTGCTGTTCAGCACTCGCCCATAGTTTTAGAGTACTCTTTCAATCTCAGAGGTAATAAAAATGGCACTCAGCCCCTTCCAACAATCAATTACCCAAAGACGCAGAAAGTTGTGAGATTTACCATTCTCAGACCCCCTCATAAACCCGCTGTAAAGGCTGTACACAGAGCTGACGATTCAGTCTTCATTCGGCCACAAAGCTGAGAGAGAATATTGGCTGATTAAGTAGATGAAATAGTTAGCATTTTGAAAGGGAACGGCTGTGAAAGAGGCAATGATATCTCACTCCCATTACCCGTGGAGGAGAACGGCCTCTAATAAAAAGGACTCTTGCATTTATATAGTCCCGTTAGTTGTTCCTCAATTAGACATCTCTGTGAAGTACACTATATACCGCTCTGTGATGTAATTTCACATTCCATAAAGCACGGCACTAACGAGCATGCTATTTTTTTCCATTTTCTTTGCAGTCCTCATGTAACGAACGCTCTATCTTCGTTACATTTCCACTTACCTGGAGCAGGGTTGTGTAAAATAGGTTGAAGCTCACTACCCTTTATTTGCCGCCTTATTCTGCATGTAAACGATAAGAGATCGAAAACCAGGAGCCTCTGAGAATAAAGCAGTTGGTATCTGGTGGCCCATGTAATTGAGGAGGATATTATAACCGCTTAACAACCTTCTCAATCACACAGACATCTAATCCATCTAATCCATCCACAGGCTCCAGTTGTTTCAATGGGATGCTCTTCTTAATGTGGTATACAAAGACGCAGGGTTCCCACTTTATTGCTTTATTAATTTAAATGAGATTGGCGGTTAAGGGCATTTCACATGATTCAAACCAGTGTTGCCAAATGCACTGAAATCTATGGAGCAAAGTGGCAGTCAAGCGTAAGGATGTATATAATACCTGATTTTTTCTATTAATTAGGAATCACAGCAGAAGCAAATATGTTTTGATTAAGAAGGTGATTATAAAGGCTGAGCGTACTATTCTGTAGAAACTGCAGATGAAGTGTAGACATAAAGTTCTTCAGAAAATATGCTGGCTATTTATCCACTTAAGCAACTGGTTTTGAAACCAAACTACATTTCCAGTATCAAGTAGCATATCGGACTGTTTTTGTAGAGCTAAAATAACTGTAAGTGGATGACAGAAACTCACATATTGAATTTACAATTGTCTGCACCTGTTCTCACTGTAAAAAAAAAAAAAAAAAAATAAGGTGGATGAGACATGGAATAAATGTAAAATATAAATAAAATGAAATATACAACAGTATTTCTCCAATATGTGTTAGATGTGAAGCGATAGAGGGCTCTCTATTGCATATATTCTGGTTTTGTCCTGACTTGTTTGATTTTTGGTGTATTTTTATTGTACTTTTTTCAAAGTTTTTTTTTTTTTTTCTTCTTCTTCTTTTTCAAAAAGGTTGTGAAGTCTAGCACTTTTTCTAGCACCTTTTCTCTCAGCAGCAATAATTGTTACTGAGTATGAAAAAAAATCAAACAAACAAACACACAATAAAACAAAAAACAGCTCTTTTAAGGCCAAACTACACTGTTCATTCCAAGCTGTATGGCAACCCTTCCTGGATTTCCTCAAGAACTACTAATCTACTTTTATGTAAAATAACCAGAATTAATTAGTTAATGAATTAATTGTTTGTTTGTAAGTATGTACTGTATTTATGTATTTGTTTGTTTGTATATTTTGTTCTTCATATAAAAATAAATAAATAAAAATAAAAATAAAAATAAAACTATAATAATAATAATAATAATAATAATAATAATAATAATAATAATAATAATAATAATAATAATAATAATAATAATGTAACAAGTTTATCCAACCATAATGTCTTCCACATCTGAGAAGGTCAGAAATTTGAAAAGGGCCCATTTAAAAGAGGCATAAATAATAATGAGTGAGTGAGTGAATAAATGAGTGAATGAATAAATAGTGAACAGTAAAGCACTAAAATAATAATAATAATAATAATAATAATAATAATAATAATAATAAATTAAACGTAATTCAAAATAAATTAAATATAAAATTGCTAAAACAATCTACAATTAAAATGAAAACTTAGAATATAAGTATATAATTTGATTCAAAATATCAATGAATGGTATTTAAATAATAACATTAAATAACACTGACACTAAATAGATTATATATCTGTATCATGGCTTTTCAGAAACAAGTGAGTGTTGGACCCAAGTGCAGTAGACACATTTATTTAAGCACACAAACACTCTAAAAGTAAATCTAAGCAGAAAACCAGGGGCTACTTCTCAAATGGGAGGTTGTGTCCTAGTGAGGATACATAATTTACCAGTCTTTCTGAGGTTTCAAGGCTAGAGTGCTTCTCAGAATTAAACACTAAAATAAGACGGTCAAATAAGTGTGCATGGCTCTGTTATAAATGTTTCTGCCCCTGCAGTCATGACATGAAAATACTATTAAAATTGTAATATATAACCATCCATCTGTGGTCTCCAGTGTTTTACATACAATTTTTTTTTTTTACAGTTTTTACACAAAAAACGAACAAAACAAAAAAAACTACGGAAACATATTATTTTATTTTTTTTATTTTTTCCAAACTCAATAGCAATTCATTTTAAGCTAATTATTTTTTCACGAATTGGAATATGTGCAAATGATTGTGAGAAATTGAAGGACACGAAGGATACACCTGATGTGTCCTTCAAAACAGGCCTGAATGAAGGACAATAAACAAAGGTTGCCTATTAAAGGGATA
The DNA here is from genome assembly GCA_036784905.1 of Acrossocheilus fasciatus. Lineage (NCBI taxonomy): Eukaryota > Metazoa > Chordata > Actinopteri > Cypriniformes > Cyprinidae > Acrossocheilus > Acrossocheilus fasciatus. The sequence goes on along the minus strand of CM071951.1, from coordinate 24,784,669 downwards.
GTTCACCCAAAAATGAAAATTTGATGTTTATCTGCTTACCCCCAGGGCATCCAAGATGTAGGTGACTTTGTTTCTTCAGTAGAACACAAACAAAGATTTTTAACGCAAACCGTTGCAGTCTGTCAGTCCTATAATGCAAGTCAATGGGCACACAATCTTTGAGAGTAAAAAAAAAAAAAAACATGCTCAGACAAATCCAAATTAAACCCTGCGGCCCGTGACGATACATTGATGTCCTAAGACACAAAACGGTCGGTTTGTGAGAGAAACTGAACAGTATTTTTTATCATTTTTTACCTCTAATACACCATTATGTCCAACTGCCCTGAGCGCGTGCACGGCATCCGGTTACTCTCAAAGATTGTGTGCCCATTGACTTGCATTATAGGACTGACAGACTGCAACGGTTTGCGTTAAAAATCTTTGTTTGTGTTCTACTGAAGAAACAAAGTCACCTACATCTTGGATGCCCTGGGGGTAAGCAGATAAACATCAGATTTTCATTTTTGGGTGAACTATCCCTTTAAGGAGTTCAAATTAAGCCATCCTTCATTGGACACAGCTTATGGATCGGGCAGATATGCATCCTTCTGTTTGAGAGGCACCTAGGGACTAAATAACAAGGCAAAAGCAAAACACAGGAACCATGAGAACAGGAACTACATATCAAAATAACTGTCTTAACACAAAACAGGGAAACATGAAACAGGAAATGTAACAATATCCCCTTTAGTTTGGGTGAGAGTCAAAAAAAAAGTGCTAAACTCAAAGCTGCAAAAGTGCTATTTTTATTTTTTATTTTAAGTCCAGTGAGTCTACTTTATTCCAAATAAACATTATGCAAACATAAAATATGATCTAATTACGACTTCCAAACTAGTAAGAAGGAAATTTCCAAGAATACTTGAACAAGCATTTACACAAATGCAAGTTTTCACTGTTTTCTTCAGTGCGGCCAATGGCATCTGCATAGAGTGGTGCAGCGAAGCCTTGACATCAGTTATGTGAAAGGCCCTTGAGAAGTTTACCATGACTGAATTACAAAGCAAATCTCACAAAGGAATTGGCTTATCTTCAAAGTTTTCTTTCTTTCTTTTTTTCTTTTTTTTTTTTTTTTTTTTTTTACGTGAGTCTCTTAAAGATTCTGAATAGGCCTTATAAAACGTTCTATCAAAGCAATTTAAAAAGTAGAGAAGAGTGATTAAGAGTTGTTAAATCACTAAAACCAACTTTTACATCCCCGATTCAATTCTCCCAGTGTAAAACTTAAAAACTTTTAGTGGCTCAAATCCTTTAGGAGATCAAATCCTTTAGTTCCTACCCTGTTTAATGACAAAGCCGACTGGCTCACAGGGACCCGGTCAAAGACAGAGGCAAAGGAAGTGGACTTACACTTCTTCGAAAAGAGCGGGGGCTCCTGACTCCAGGCCCTGGGATTGATGGATCAGAGATGTTCATTCATCACTCACTGTGTTCTGCCAACTACAGGAAATCATTGAGAGCAGCTTGCGTTCGGGTCAGCACTTCTGTAGACCGGGATGACACAATTCATCAAGTGGAGGGACCCACAAGTTATAGGTCAGCACGGCATTGTTTCAGCATGAGAGAGAGGAATCAGTATCTAGCACTGAAATGTAGGTGTTCCCCTGTGATGTGTTCATAAAAGCAGAGAATGAGCTTGTCCTGGACCAAGCTCAGGAGTTATGGCCTTTATCTGTGTAAAGAGACTGACAGAGATATTTTACTCATCAGATGTGTTTTTGGGAAACAGATGTTGATTAACTGAATAAAAAAGCACTGTGCTGTGGAGTTTTATTTAGAAGCATATTGCCCCATTTATTACAGCAATATCACACACTGATATACTTAACGCACTACTATGTTACTTTTATCCACCTTATTTTTCAATGTGGAAGCAAGTTATTGCCTGTGAGACTGTGACTGCATGTGTGAGACTTTCAATTCATGCTATAGGCAAATAACTAGAGTGCAATAAATGGTAAAACTATGTGTCCTACAAATCAATGTGTTTACGATTTAAGGTGGCCAGGTTTCTCCATTTTCTGGGGACAGTTCCAGTTTTTGGTGTCTTGTTGACCTTGAGCTGATTTACCCCACAAATGTTTTATAGCACATTTAAAGCACCCCACATACACATTGAAAAAAGCCCAACCAATAATCATATACCAATTATTTTCACCTATAGAGGAGGCTGTGACCTACACTGTTTACTTAGTCATGCACTAGTTCCCTGTTGAAGCATGGCAGCTGGTTTGAGCTGGTTTAAGCTGGTCTTTAGTTGGTCATGAGCTGGTTTAAGCTGGTCCTGAGCAGGAGCTAGTTTCTTAGGACCAGCACATGACCACATGGTCATGGTCATAGTTATACCACATGGATGAAAGCATACCCCTATGAATTAAAATTAGCTAAATAAATTGACAAAATACACTTACTACACATAACATTTGTTGAAAGCATACTCAAAATGAGTCTAAAATGTTAATTAGGCATAAAGTAAAGATTTCCAAAATCACAGACATAAAATAATATTAGAAAAGTTGTAATTACAGTTTATTATCAGTTTGAGAAGATGAAAATGTTACACAAAAAATATACATTAAAAAAAGAGTAAATACAGTTTTATTTGTCACGTTCTAAAATGTATTTGTTTGTTTGTCCGTAGAATTTATTTATTTATTTTATTTTTTGTAAATGTTTCTGTCCTGTTGTGCTGTTATCACAGTACCAAGGAGGATATTTTGCTTTTTATATAACAGCTCCATATTCAACAAGTTAGAATTGTATAGCTTACATTTTAGATATAGCCAGTCACACTTGTCGCTTTTGTGCAATAAATGACAGTAATTCCAAACAAACCACAACAGAATCATTGCAACACCAAACAACACTTGGTGGTAGTGGCGATTCATTCCTAAAAGAATTTATAGATAAATTATATGCATATTCAGTTCCTTTAACTTTTAAATATTTACATAACACACTAATGCAATATGCATTTACTTGTCACGCACATTGTTTCACAGCTTTTTTTCATCACATATTAGTGTGAAGTGATAATTATGTATGACTCCAAATAAAAGCTCACCGTCACAATAATGCAATGGCACAAAGTGGGCAGATTGCTATAGAATAATTACAAATCCATAATGCTAAAGCACTTAACCTGAAAGAACACGTCTATTTTCAGAGTGTTTCATCATATGCCCATATGTACAATGTTTTGTCATAGACGTCAAACAACGCCATGCAGTAGAAGATCTGAAAACAGATTTAGATGACGTAAAACAAATGAGTCATTCAGCATCTGATGTTTACAATAAATGCATCACATACGCAGATCAAGTTTTGGCTTTCGTGTGCAGATGGTGCTGTGCCTGTCTTTGAGGTTAGTGGAAATCACTTTGAACATTCTCCTAGCAGATGTTAGAAAGTTTATCCATCTGATGTGGCCTTCATTAGATACCTCATCAATGATGAACTTATTAATCATGAGGTTTTAACACATTATTAAAAACAGAAGCGAAGAGTTTAGCTCCTTTACCTCCTCGAATATCTGATTGTTGATGAATAATTAGTGAAATAACTTTGATGCAAAGATACATGTTATTATTTAAAGTTCTACTCTTGTGTCTTCCTGGCAAACGGTTGATTTAATCTTATTCATTTAGATCAGGAGCTTTGTAACACATTTGTTTCAGTATATGTGAACCCCTTAATAAATAAATAAATAAATAAATAAATAAATAAATAATAATAGTCATCATCATCATCATCATCATCGTCATTATTATTATTATTATTATTATTATTATTATTATTATTATTGCTGTTGTTATATTTCCCACTTTGATGTAACATTTCCATATTTACCCTCTACAAAATAAATAAAAGTACTTGCTTAATATTAACTACCCTACAACATTAATAGCAAACAAGAATATCATTGTGACATTATACTTCAAACTACAATACAATTTTAACAAGTATAATGTTGTTGTTGTTGTTGTTACTATTTCTAATTTCTTTAAAAAAAAATTATGCCACTGTAACACTCTCCTTTGGCCTTAGTGCCTTGGGCTCTTCCTCGTCCTCTTTTTCTTGGCTATCTATCATGATTGTTATTGCCAGTGTGCAGCTTGTAAATCAATAATTTATGACAGATTACCTTATGCCTTGAAGGTGTTTTGTAATTGCAATTTAAACTGGTTCTTAATATTACAATGACTCATATATTAAGTCTCAAATTTCGCTTTGGCAAGCAGCAGTCAGTAAATAAACAAGAGGAATGGATAAGCAAAATTAATACCAATCCAATCTGAAGATTTTTTTTTTTTTTATTATTATTATTTCTTTCTTTAAACGGAGATGATGCTATCTTTACTTCTGCAAATGTTTGTGACTGTGTCTGGGTATGTGCGTCAGTATATGCTCACAACAGAGCTGCTGCGCTTCTTGTCTGTTAAGACTTGTTTTGCATCATTTCAAAAATGCATTGACACCTAAAAAAAAAAAAAAAATATATATATATATATATATATATATATATATATATTGGAGCTACTTGCGCCTCCTAGTGGCGTATTATGATTAGAGCATCTGCTTTTGTCAATGCCAGAGTTACTTTAATTACAGAAACTACACATCGATCATTTTTCTTGTTTATTTACTCTCAATTTAATCTTATTGTAATACAAAATAATGTTAAATCCATTATGAACTATAAAAAAGCAAACATAAACAGGCAACTGCTGTTTTTAATGTGATCTCTTCGTCTTCCGCCTCTTCTTCTTCTAAATGATAATAATAATAATAGGGGCCTAAATAGAATGCACTACCATACGTGAATTAAACAAAAAGGCATAAATAAATAGGCTATCTTAAAAAAAAAGAAAAAAAAAAGAAAAATTAACATCAAACAAACAGAAGAGTTCAAGACGCGTTAGAACATGCGCAGCAATAGTTCATAAATATTTTAAATAAATGCAATAATTAATTAAAATAAATAAAACGTAAAATACAATTTTAGAAAAAATAAACAAAAAGGTCATCGATTTCATCTTGAAACATCATTTAGCAAAAACTGATAAATGAAAATATGTAAATAATAACCTGTCATTAAAATAACATAATTGAGTAGGAAAGGAAACCATCTACTCACTTAAGAGCGGTGACGTCGGAATTCCACGCAGGGCTCACACACTCTCTCATCCAGCACACACACACACACACACACACACACATACAGGCGCGCGCTCCTGGTGGGAGTGAGTGAGCAAGCGCGGAGTCCATCTCTCTCACTCTGAAGCTCGGTCGCGTAGCGCTCAGTTATCCCGCGCATCACACACCGTCAAGTTGACTGTCGCCATGCAGCATCACAAGCGTGAAGTTGCTTTCGTGTGAATATCTCTCGCGCTGCAGGTGAAAGGGGACAGTTTAAGCTCCGAGACTCAGAACTGTGGTGCCTCGGATGCGCTTTAAACTGCTGCATGAATGCTTGCTCATTAGTCCGGGATTTCACTGCGAGGGACGACGATGCGTTCGGTCCAGCAGCGGTCACAGTGCGCTCGGTGATGGATGTCTTCTCTATTCCGCCTTTTGGGATTTAAGGAGGGTCAATGGAGAGCTGTGCGCTTCTGTGCGCCTTTTGAAATCTTCTTTGGGGCTGTGCATGCCTGTTTTGAGATTTGCACATTAATGCTGGGGCTTTCGGCATTATTGCTGTAAAAATGCTGAACAACATTCTCTTGCTGAGCGTTTTAACAGTCACCAGTTTCCCTTCAAAGACAGACAGCCGCAAAACTTCCAAAGACATTTGCAAGAACCGATGCTCCTGCGAGGAAAAGGAGAACGCATTGAATATCAATTGTGAAAACAAGGGTTTTACCACGGTCAGTCATTTCCAGCCTCCGCAAAACAAAATCAGCCAACTGTTTCTGAATGGAAACTTTCTCACCAAGATAAGCCCGAACGAATTCCTCAATTATGGTAATGTAACATCTCTTCATTTGGGTAATAATGGCTTGCAGGAGATCAAAACGGGGGCATTCAATGGGTTAAAAAACTTGAAGCGTCTGCATCTCAATAATAATAACTTGGAGATCATAAGAGAGGACACTTTTTCTGGTTTGGAGAGTTTGGAGTATTTGCAAGCTGATTATAACTACATTAGTGCCATAGAGACTGGGGCTTTCAACAAACTGAATAAACTCAAAGTCCTGATACTCAACGACAACCTTTTGCTCTCTCTACCTAACAACATATTCCGCTTTGTCATGTTGACGCATTTGGATTTAAGGGGAAACAGACTGAAGATGCTGCCGTTTGCTGGTGTTCTAGAGCATATAGGTGGAATAATGGAGATTCAGCTGGAAGAGAACCCGTGGAATTGCACTTGTGATCTGATACCACTGAAAGCCTGGCTGGATACAATTTCAGTCTTCGTGGGGGATATCGTTTGTGAGACACCGTTCAGACTGCACGGTAAAGACGTCACGCAGCTGATCAAGCAAGACCTTTGCCCCAGGCGCAATCCTGGAGACGCAAGTCATCGTGCCATGCAACCGCCGTCTGATTCACAGTACCAGGGTCCGTCTCCAACCCTGCGGCCTCGAGTCACCCCAACGAGAGCCCCCAAGGCCTCCCGCCCCCCCAAAATGAGATACCGCCCCACTCCGCGCGTCACGTCCAGCAGAGATAAACATGTATTTGGGCCTATCATGGTGTACCAGACGCGCTCGCCGGTTCCGATGACCTGCCCGAGCATTTGCGTGTGCACGTCGCAAAATCCCGACAGTGGATTAAACATCAATTGTCAGGAGAGGAAGCTTCAGAACATCTCTGAACTTCAACCGAAACCGTCGTATCCAAAGAAGCTGCATTTAACCGGCAACTATTTGCAGACCATTTACAGAACGGATCTGACAGAGTACAGCTCCCTTGAGCTCCTGCACTTAGGGAATAACAGAATAGCAATCATTCAGGACGGAGCCTTTGAGAATCTCACAAGTTTAAGGAGGCTGTATCTGAATGGCAACTACATCGAAAGCCTGTCGCAGTCTTTATTCGCTGGGCTGCAGAGCTTGCAATATCTCTACCTGGAATACAACATCATTAAAGAGATTTTACCCCACACCTTCAACTCGCTGCACAATCTGCAGCTATTGTTTCTTAATAATAACCTGCTGCGATCCCTTCCTGACAATGTGTTTGGAGGTACTATGCTGACAAGGCTTAATCTCCGAAACAATCATTTTTCCCATCTCCCAGTGCGCGGGGTGCTGGACCAGCTCTCTGCCTTCATTCAGATCGACCTCCAAGAGAATCCGTGGGACTGCACCTGCGACATTGTGGAGCTTAAAAACTGGATGGAGCTGTCCAGCACCAGCGTGGTGGTGAATGAGATCACATGTGACTCACCATCCAAGCATGCGGGTCGGCTCTTGCGCTCCCTCCGAAACGATGCCATCTGCCCTGAGACTGATGAGGTTCCTGTGACTAAACCCCCCACTGTCGTGAGTTCGAGCACAGAGGCGACCCCTTCTTCTGTCGTAACCCCTACGGACAGAATGCCCGAAATGCCTCCAGAGGTGCCCTTGTCCGTTCTCATCCTAGGCCTGCTCGTTGTGTTCATTCTGTCCGTGTGCTTCGGGGCAGGATTGTTCGTGTTCGTCCTCAAACGTCGCAAGGGAGTGGAGAACGTTCCCTCAGGCACCAATAACCATTTGGACTTGAACTCCTTCCAAGTACAGTACGGCTCGTACAACGCAGACGCCAATGCGGACAAAAGCGACAACCACGTGTATAACTACATCCCTCCACCCGTGGGTCAGATGTGTCAGAATCCCATCTACATGCAGAAGGAGAACGAGCAGGTGGCCTACTATCGTAACCTGAAGGAACTGAGCTTCAGCGCTATTGACCCCAAGAAGGAGGAGCTTGATCGAAGCCCAGCTTTCACCATAAGCACAGTGGAGTTCATTGACAAGCAGCCGTGTGCCAACCGTGAGCCGGAACTGCTTTACCAGAACATTGTGGAGAGAGCGAAAGATCTGCCCCAGTCTGGGCCACTCAGCTATAACTTTTGCACTTTACCCAAAAAATCCTTCATTCCCCCCTACGAAACCACCCGGCGACTCAACCAGGATCAATTAAACAAAACCGTTCTCTACGGGACCCCCAGAAAATATGCTGCACAGTCCAAAAATGAGCATCCTTTGCTATCCAACAAGCATAAAACTGAGCCGGACTACCTCGAAGTTCTGGAAAAACAAACTGCGATGAGTCAGTTGTAAGATTGAGTCCCTGTAAACCTGTATCATCTGTGTATTCAACCACAAGAGACAATAATAACACCACCACAGACCCAAGCCTTCCATCTTCTTTTAGAGGCTGTATACATACCCGCAATTTAAAGATGATATATTATTTTCTCTAAGGTTTAAATTATTTCTTCTACTTGAACGTAAAGACTGTAGCAGTTGTCGCAAGAACATGTATAGCTTACAGCTCCATGCTTTTTTGTAATATGAAATATATTTTCTCTCAGACGACAGGGTTGTTGAAATGACATTCCTGTAGAACATGTTGGATGGTGAGTGCAACACAAATTCCTGGTTCCAGAAGTGCCTTTGCACTTGAAGAATTTTATCTCTGCTTTCTGCTAATCAAATTTTTATAAGTGCTGTATTTTAAGACTCTTTATGTAAAATAGAATTATTTGTCCATTGCATTAAACGGAAAAAGTAAAAGGGTACTCTGGTGTTGAGGAGAATATTATTTACCACGTCTCTAAAATAAGGTCGTTTCAGCTTGAAGTAAATTAGTAAGAATGCTGAGTTTCTTATGCAGTCAGTGATGGATGTGGATTGAGCAGTATTCTGCAGCACGGCTGATCTCCTTTAATGGCACACGGCAGTGTGTGTGTGTGTGTGTGTGTGTGTGTGTTTCTGTGTGTGGGTGCTCAGTATGTATGGTAGTTGATTGTATTTGCCTAGTTTCTGTGCCATGAAGCATTATAGGTGAAGAAGAAATGGAGCAGAAAATTATTTGATAATCTTTGCTTGCCTGAATTTTCTGTGTGTATCATGACACACCGATTTGCTCGATATAGTATCCGATCTGTGACTCCTGAGACGTTTGATCATTCATTTATTCATTAAAATAAGATCGTCTTTTACTGTGCACATCGCAGTTGCTGTCCAAGGTGCTAAAATGAGTTTGCATTAGCTGGTAGAGATGCCGTTGTCTTAGTGCTGAATTTCTAAAAATGCCTTATTGTAGAGGAGTTAAATACTTGAAAAATGATACAGCAGTTTGAAGTACCATAAATTAGATAAGCTTTTTATTTCCTCTCAGTTCAGAAATATGGTTTATGAATTTATTGATTGGTTGATTTATTTTTAATTAGGTTGCTTGTTTACATAAATGTAAATAAGGCTCTGTATCGCTGCTATATTCAAAAACTCTGGGGTACCTCATGTGTACATACTGTTTTTAATTTATTTACATTCATAATTCAATACCTTTTTAAAGATGTTTGCAACTTATCTTAGCAGTTTAAGTTCAAAGTGACGCAAATGTTTTCCCCCGGTGGAAAAATAAAAGGAGTGCAATGGCTACAGTGCTCAATGTGAGAGAATGTTTTTCATCCAGTTTCAAATGAAGTGATTTCCTTTGCCTGGTACAATGAGCCTCTGTGTAGCTGTTTCCTGGTGTGGCTGAGAATGGGCAGGCCGCACATGCCTTGCACATCAATGAGGGGCCTGACCAGCAGAACACTTGCTGCTCTAGATGGAGACGTCATGCTTTGATTTGAAATAAATTGTGAGCTCTAATCGGTTTACGCAGAATGAGAGGGAGCAAGGCTGTTTCATTGATGCTGAAGTATTGAGTTCATTACATACAGTAAACAACTGGTTCCAGTGTACTTTATGTGTTATTTTTAATTGTGTGCATACAGTTTTGCATATGCATTTGAATTCCATGAAATTCATACATCTGGAGAGTGTGCAATCAGTCTTCTGAATGCAATTTGAGCTGCAGGAATAAATTACATATATATATTTCCAGAGCATTATGGTAACTTCCTTACTGCTGTGTGGAGGCTGGAATAAAGGACTGGTGGCTGATTGAAGAGAAAGTTTTGAAGCCCAAGAGCGCCGGCAGTGCTGCAGTACTTTGATGCCATTGGCAGTGAATTATGTCAAGCAGTTTGAAGGTAGTTGGCTCCAGATTCAAATCGATGGGAATGATGCTAGCTGCTGGCTGCTGGGGGCTTGTCCTCAAGCCGTTCTTACTCACTTCAGCTATGCTTTCAGGCAGTTTCCAAATTCTCCTTCCCTCATTGCACTTTCGGTTTATGGATAGCTGATTTCAGAAAAAAAAAGTATGTTTTGCTGGTTCTGAACTGTAATGATATATTCATGAAGGGTAGAGCTTTGATTCACGGAGTCAGTATCCAAATCTCTTGAGTAACTATTCGGCCCGCAGGCAGATTCATTTTCTTGAAAGGCTGTGACATCTGAACTGGAATATTACAGCAAATTGCCAGAAGAAATGCTTTTTGATTGACTTGTTCTCATTATTAGATGCATAATGTGGTACTGAAGGGCAACACATTTTATTTGTTAAAAAAACACACATTATTTACATGTTCTATATGTTAAATAGTATTGTTATATATTTTTTAGGTTAAAAAAAAAAAAAAAACATATTAATTTAATATCTTGGCTAAAGAAGCATGTTTAATACATCTAACAGACTCATGTCCCTGAAAGGCCATATGCGTTTATACTAATTGTTATGCATAATTAAATGACTAGATATTAAGAGGAAGCGGTAGCTCCTGTACAGCATCTCTGTTCTTGCAAAGGTAAATGAAGCATGCTTAAGGTACAATGAGAATGTAGATGGATCCATCAGTGTTTTGGCTTGTAGATCCATAATTAAAAACATGTGCTATAGTACATTCAGTGAGGAAAATGGTGTGAAAATAGCCATCAAGGGGCCACTCAAGCCCACTTGTAGACGTCTTGAGTGCTGCAATCAAACAAAGTGATAGAAGAGCATGCAGTGATATTAGGGAGAAAGGGAGACTGTAAATTGTCCGAGTAAAAAGCTAGAGTTATGTCGCTTATTCAGCACATGCTCAGTACAGTCTGAGAAAAAATGGATGCAGTCGTTTCACTGCATTGCAGATTTTGATATAATTTAAATATTAATTCATTTTTCATGTTTAGGTTCAGTCAAATTTATATCTATTTTATTCTCTAGGTTGTTGGTTTAAAGTTTACATGAATTAGAGATGCTAACACTGCTGTTGGTAGCTACTAGATAAATAATTTGCAATTTACAATGCATTAACAACGAGCAATACATTTGTTACAGAATTTATTCATATTTGTTGACGTTACTTAACAACAATGGAGCTGTAAATTGTTAGTTAATGGTATCCATTAAATAATACTTACAAATACAAATATAGATTTTACTAATGTGTCTGTAAATGTTCATTAAATTAACATTAAGATTAATTAATGCTTTAGCATTTAATATTTTTCTTATGTTATATTCTTGTTAACTTCTGTTAATAAATTAAAAATATATATATATTGTGAAGTGCTACCAAATTGTATTATGACTGGGAGGTCATGGGCAATGACATTTAAAATAATTATGAAAATAATAATAATAATAATAATAATAATAATAATAATAATAATAATAATAATAATAATAATAATAATAATAATAAAATAGGCCTATCTGACTGGATATATTTTATTTTCTTTATATATATATATATATACTTTTCATTTAAACCCACATTTCCGAATTTTGTAATGGGGAAATTGTAATATCCCTAATAATTCATATTTTAAAATGTGTATTGATCTAGTCTTTCTTATTTTAAATCTATTATTCATACATTTTCTTTTGGAGGATATAAATGTTTCATTTGATTTTACTTTCCCCTACTGACCCCTTACAGAATTTTACAGATTTTCTCTGCAGTTTTGAAACATATTCAAATATTTCATATTTTTCATATTTCATATCATATATATATATATATATATATATATATATATATATATATATATATATATATATATATATATATATATATATATATATATATATATATATATATATATATATATATACATACATATTAATGCAGGGTCTTTTGCAAGCCTAAGGTTGCTATTTAAATGAAATGCATGAAAACAACACTTAGAACAAAATATCCCTATTTTAAAATGCTCTAGTGTGCATCTCACGGGAATCCAGAAAATGTCTGTCAGACGCTGACAAGGCAAACAGAAATATCCAAAGGCTGGAAATGACATTAACACCGAGCCCAGCACCCGTAGAACAAACAAGCTCTCAGTGTAATGTAAATCTTGTGTAGTCGCTTGTGTGCGAACAGCAGGAGTGTGTGTATGATTGTCTGAAGTCAGATTTAGGGGCGAGATCTTTGTGTGTAGTCTTTCTTCTGCTGTGTCTTTTTGATGAATAATGTATTTGTTTCATGGCCGCGTAATCATTTAGGCATTAATGATGAGCCATGTTGGAAGCTGACAGGATGTTTCGCACAACTGTCACAGAACAAACTGCCTCGTAGCGGCTGACGACTGCCAAGGCGTTTCTTTGGAAACAAGTGCAGTGTCCCCATATATCTGCAAGTGTTCGCAGCGCCATCTGTAAAAACGCGCAGCCATAATTCTCTTAAATGGATGAAATGGATATAAATTTTCACCACCATGCAGAACCATTATAAAACACACTGAATCATTGTAACTGTGTATTTAACCTTGTTTCTTTTTGATAATGAAACAACTGCGCTACTGAACAAATTTGCGTTATAGAATCCACAATGTACAACCAGACGGAGGAGTAGATAAACCTACACAAACACATCTCTTTTCACACTTTCTGTAGGACAACAGCGCAATAAAAGGCAGCCAACCTTTGAAATGTTATCTCCCGTAAGATCTGACCTTGAGTCTGCAAGCTTTGAAGCACAGAGCAAAGATACTTTTTCAGGAGAAAGAAAACAATGAGGAGAGAAAGTGAGTGATGAATGGAACAACGTGAAATTGAAGCGGTTGGCTTGCAGTTACACTAAAAGTCAAGTTCACAGAGAGTGCAGGCAGTAATGGAGATGAGAAAATGATGTGAATGCACCTCAGACATAAGAACTGACCTCTACGTCTAAGGATAAAGATGGTCAATGTGATGACTCTTGCCTTTAACTGCGCCACGCAGTGTTATTGAAGTGCTCCACTTAAATTATAACCATAAACTTTGATCACGACAGTCATTATTTTCTACTTATGATTTGAGGAACCGTCATCGACCCAAATAAAAGCAATGAATTTGCTGGCTTGTGTAAAAGGGCATAGCAAGCACCATCTAGAATGGAATCAGGCCTTTTTCTTTGGGTCATTATGATCTAAATATGCCATCTGAAGCACAATGGTGCATTCATTGCTGCTGTCTGCATTTTTTTCCCCTTCTGTTTTGTCTGGGAGGAGTTGGAAACCAATGTGAAGAAAGAGCACAGCATGGACAAGACCTTATTTTAACTCTATGGAATGCAAGAATGCATAAAAAAGCCAAGATATGAGAGAAACTCCATTTTTGAGAGAGGAACTAGGTCTCTTTCACGCATAACTGGCTTAATGGTGTATTAAAGCGATTGGCTTTCAACTCAACGTTAAACACATGTTCATTGATTTCCTCTGGGGTAATGGTCATTGCTATTTGCTGCCATAAGCGTTTTGACATAGAATGATCCAGCTGCTCTGTGAAAACAAAAAGAAAATCATTACAGCAAGAAATTCTAAAACAACAGGTGATGATTTTACAGAGATCAAAGCCGTTGCATTGCATCTGGTATATTACCTCTGTTGTAACTCGCAAACCCAACATCCCTCAGCTCTGCCAAAGCACGATTGTACACGCTTTATACATTTTGGGTTTAGCTCTCTAATGCTGTCAGAGGAAAATCTTAGTCCTCCATGTCAGCTAAATGTTGACACAGATCTATGCTGAATAAAAGAAAAGCGATGCTGACGTTGTTTAAAAAAAAGTTTTGAATGTGTGGAAAATGCAGTTGCCTGCAGGAAGCTTGCTAAAAATCCCCGTTTCTGGCAGTGAATAAGTCATTTGAAGTGCAGCTGCTTTTTAAAAAAGAGGCAAGTGCATTTCACAGCCCAAATTGAAACAGCTGGGGCTCTTGCAAAGGATTTTTATTCTATATACCTTGACTTTGAGGGACAATCTGTCCATTTTTTTTTAAGCTGTGGTTTGCTGAAAGTAGCTAATGTTGACGGGTTGATAGTTGCCCATGGTGTAAAATGCATTAAGTCTTTGTCAGTTAGATGTTTGAGGTATTGCTTTGTAATGTTAGCTTTGCATGGCCTTGAGGTACAATTCATATTTGAATGTTAGAGGGCTGAAAATGTTCTTGCATGATACAGAGTATAAATACTTTGAGATAGGTTAATGGTTATGGAAAAGTTGGGAATATCAGAGAATTTTAAAATTGTTATTTTCAGGCCTGAAAAATATATGGAAATTAATACAATCCTTGAAATGTGGTGGAAAAGTCAGGATATGTCTGTAATGAGAAAAAAAAAGTAATTATTCTCAGCTCTATAATGTTTAATTGGTTAGAAATGAATATGTTTAATCTTGAAAACAAAAGTATTTCTAAAAATGCATTATTCAGTAAACAAGAAATGGAAGTCTTGGAAAAGTCATGGACATCCACACCTTTAACAAGTGGATTTATTAATCTATTGAGTATTGAATTGTGTCTATTAACTTAAAGTGATTTATTGAGTATTTACTAGTGTTCAGTCCACAAGAAATGCCATTCTCAACCAATTTTACATTTGTAATCGGATGCATTTCTGAAGAAGAAAATAAATAAGAGGGGACTTGATTTTATTCATTTGGTTGGATCATGAAAACTGAAGGCAGGTGGTTGGCAAGGGATTCAAGGTTTGGTTTGTTAGTATAGTCCCATTAGGTCCTGCTGTTAGATGTCATAACTACACCATCTGGATCCTGAAAACAGTTTTTGGCCATTGATGGCCACTAAAAATTACTTGTAACTTCTAATATCATACTGTATATCAGAACAACAACAAATGAACCACAAATGTTTTAGTATATTGCAGAAGCTATATCAGGACCTGATTTTGTGGAAGACTTAAATGTATTACAAGAATGTCCAAACCAAAAAAAACCCAAAAAAACAAAACAAAAAAAAAGATAAAAGTTATGACGTTATGGCTAAAAAAAAAAACTAAAAATGGGAACATCTAAATCAATTCGGTTCATTCAATTATCTTCATTTGAATCAGAAGTTATATACTGAATAAAATACTTGAATGGTGTCAGTTTAAAAAAAAAAAAAAAAAAAAAAAAAAATTATATATATATTATATATATATAAATATATATATATATATATATATATATATATATATATATATATATATATATATATGCTACAAAATATTTGTATTTCAAATAACTGCTGTTATTCCTAATTTTCAGTTCATCCAGAACAATCCAGAACAAAAGAAAATTATCCTAGTTTCCACACGCACACACACAGCAGCAGCAAAATTTGATAATAGCATCCATCGTTAATAATTGAGAACCAATAATACATGGGCACCAAATAAATGAGCATGAGAGAGGTCAATTTTGATTACATTATTACTTCAAGAACGAATCAAGATGTCTGTTAAAAATGTTTGGACTATGTTTCTGGCCAGTCCTGATATGCACAGTCACACACTATCCATCACTTCAGGGGATGTTTATTTTAGGCCGTCTGCTCAAGTCTCCAGTAATTCGCCTTGGTCTGCCTCGGCCTGCATGTAGGCCAACATAGAAAGCCTGGTGACATCAGTCCATCCATGTTAATCAGACACTCTTCCCCAGAGGAGCCAGCAGTCACAGATGATGGTTCAGATTTCATGAGGATCGATACGGGCCCGGGCTGTGTCCATGTCAGAAAGCTAGTCAGTGGAGTGCAGCTGACCACTGTGCCCTGGAGGACCCATTCGAACCGGCAGCCCTCTGCACTCTCTTTCCATCCCATTGGTCCTTACGAGACCAAGCAAGAGAGGAGCAAGACTGCCTTTTGTTCTTTCATATATCTCGCTCACTTTCTCTAACCATCACGGCCACAGTCATTTGTCTATTTAGGGCCAGTCAAATAAAGACTAGACTGTCATTTTCCCTAAATGGTAAATCATGAGCTAATGTGTTTTCAATGCGAGACTGTTTTATTGCAGCCAGCCAAGCCAGTGAACGGTTGAGGGATGACATCAATTCCCATTCTGAAGTGATGCGATGGTTGGTGTGGGCTCTTTCATAAGATATATTTGGCATTGGTAGTCATTTGTCTTGTAGCACATGCTCATTTCATACTTTGATGCACATATAGGACATCTGTACATGTGTCGAAAATTAAATAACTGAGTTCTGAATACATTACTTCTTGCCTTGAGGAGTAACTTGAAACACTCCTAACTAAACTACATTTTTCAGTAGCATGACAAGATATACATGTATATATATATATATATGTATGTATATCTCCATATTACAGAAAGAAGCTGCAATATATTAATGATACTGTTGTAATTTTGCCTGAAGCAGCAGCACAAAAACATGAAGGTGGTACTTCAAGCTTGAAAAACACTTATTATGGTATTTGCACATGTATTATTTACACATTTATTTATTTTTATTTTCTAAAATGAACCACACCAAATTAACATTAACATTAAATTGACAGCTACAATGACAATGCTAAATTGCATGTGCAGTTTTACACCCAAGAACAATTTTATTTTATTATTTTTTTTATACTTTATATCTATCTACGTGGAGAGGGAAACAAGTGAGACAACTTTATTTATTTATTTAATTTAATTTTGTTTTTGTTAGTACATGGCAGAACATATGATGAATACATTTACCTCCATTAAGTAACATTTTGGTTTATGTCAGAAGAAAATATATTGATTAAGGTACATTGAAAATACAGGAAAACACAGATTATATCATACTATTTGTGATCTACACAACAAAATTGTGTTTCTCATAAACTGTTTGCTTTCAATTCATGTAATTTTCTATGTGCAATCTGCTAGAACAAATTATGCAGGGAAACAATCAAGTACTCGAAAATTATTATTATTTTTTTTATTTTGACATAAATAATACTGTAGTTCCCAGCATTTTTTGCATGGGACTTAATAGGGAAAATAAAAATGCTGAAACTGTGTTTTGTGTGTGTCTGTGTGTGTGCACATTTAAACACTATGTTTGCTGCTTTACTTGCTTTACTTAGTCCATAACTTTTTTTGGTTAAAAATGATCCAAAATCAATATTTGAGCAAGTACATAACCAGCCAATGTTCAAAACTATTGCCTTACTTTAGCACAATTCACAACAGTTAGCTAATAATAATGTTTTGTAATTTGAGTGGTACTGGTAGGAATTCTCTGGAAATTCGAGTATGCTTAAATCACGTTTGTAAACATAAAGAAGGAGTCCCAGCTAGTAGGCTATATCACATGTGAGGATGCTGCAGGTAGCGGATCATTTATAGCATTTTTTCACAGCAGCTAGAATAATGAAATTGATCATTTTGATGGTGGATTGTAATCCAGAATGTAATATATGTTTATAAAACACGTGATTTAAATTATAATACATTCCTCTTTTAAATGTGCATGTGATTACAGATAGCCTGGGATTACACAGTTTGAAGGAGGAATAATTTGCATTTTGGGTTAAAACTATTTCTTAATTTGAAATTCGAATGGTATGATAATTAGAGATTAGACTGTACAGAAATTGAAATCTACATGCTAATATAAGAAAAAAAAATGTGCTATTCACTGCGCCTAAATGTATAATTGCGAAAAAAAAAAAAAAAAAAAAAAAAAAAAAAGTTTGTATTGAACATTAATGGAGCAAAAGATTTTGTGTGAAAATAAATAATTCAAGTTGTTTATTTTGTTTAAAAATCCTATAAATGTATGAGGTGGCAAGGAGGGCCTTTTACCCCACACACGGGGTAAAAGGCACACAGTATTAATACTTCAGCTAAAATAATGTTTTTTTTTTTTTTGTTGTTGTTTTTTTAATAATGTCTAAGTTAATACTTGTTGAAAACAATCACTTTAGCAAAGTTTGTACTATTTTCTGCTTAATAAATATACTGTCATTAAAATATGTTAATATAAACAATATATTTTAAAATACAGAAACAAAATCATTTTAATAAGTATAAAGATTCTGAAAGCATTGAAGGAGATCCAATGATAATTGAATATATATTTACTGTAGTAACAACAAATAATATTTTATTATATGACATGATTAATATAATGCTTTTTAAAATGATGGTTTCATTCTAAACATGGTGATTATTTCTGATATGTACACCCAACATAATATATGATATTTACCATCTGAATCTAACCATGTCATGTCAACAAATAGAAAGTCAACCATCTAATAATTGTCATGTTTATTACTGTGTGCCTTTAGCCCCAACAGCAGGGGTGCTTTTTACCCGAAATACCATACTTTAACATATTCTTTTGTTATTTAAAAACAGTTGCTTTAATTACCTTAAACAAAACTGAAAATTGTTAAGAAGACCTTTGTCTCAAAATGCATGCATTAATTGTAGTGATTCTAATTTGCTACTTAAATGTACAACATTTGAAAAACAAACAAACAAACAAACAAAAAACAATATTAGATCAAGTAAGCACAGAATCAACTTTCCGCTGCTGCACGTGATCGCGTCAAGGATCAGACAAATATACATGTGCATCTTGAAAAACAGATTTTTTTGGAAAGTGCTACGCCACGTTTTTGTGGCATCTAGCGGTTTAGATGAAAGTAATATCAAAGGCACCTTTTACCCCGGGGCGCCTTTAGCCCTGTTGTACCCTACACACAGTCATGCAACGTGGCACACTTGTTACTTTTTCTTACTTGTTACTTACTTGTTCAATATCCGGTGAAAATTCTTATGTGGGTCATACTTCCAAGATGTAGGCTAGAATCTGTGATTCCGAAGTACCGATGTGATGAATGACAGCCACACATACTCCTCAAAACATTAGATTCATCCACCTTTGAGCCATGCTGTCACACTACCCACGTAATGAAGATACTTGTGCAAATAACTGCAATTGCAGGTTTTCAAACAGAGATGGTGACAAAGAGGCAAAACTTAAGCACTGAAGCTTTAAGTAGAACACTTAGGCCCGGTTTCATAGACAGGGCTTAGCCTAAACCAGGATTAGGTGATAGTTCAATTAGGACATTTAAGTAATTTTTAACACGTGCCTTAGAAAAAAAAAAAAAAAAAAAGAAGAAGAGAAAAAAACATTACTGGGGTGCATCTTGAGACAAAACAAAGGCACTGATATATTTTAAGATCAGTCAGTGCAAGTTTCTTTCATTTGAAACAGCTCCGACTTACATTTTAGTCTAGGACTAGGCTTAAGCCTTGTCTGTGAAACCGGGGGTTAGCATTTAGCATGCTAATACATGCTATTATTTAACAATTAGTTAGCTAGCTAATGCTGTCTTATAATTCCATATAAAATCACATTGAGACTACTAAATTTGTTCACTTCTTCACGTCTATCTATATGCCTATAGTGTAGCTGTTTCATTAAATATTTACATTTTGTAGCTTGTATCTTGACAAGGTACTGTAGGCTATAGTTTCACACTACCTTCTCAGAGTGTGACAAACGGGTGAAGTGAACTTGGTGACAGACCACAACAAAACCCACCTATTCTGTGAAACTGATAAGCACAGCCAGGCATCCATACATCTGCATGTATACGATACAGCCAGAGCTGTGAAAGTGCAGCATTGTGGATTGAGGCCATTTGTCAGGTAAAGAGAATCATCCGTCCAACTGCTGCCTTTGAAGCGAGACAGAGAGAAGGATTAGATGTATCCCTGTCTACTGCAAAACCCACTTATTTCATGCTCCCTTACAGCCACCTTGAACACATTGCTGCATAACAAATGGCCAAGCCACTGGGTGAATGTGAAGAGGATTTAAAGGTTTTTATGAGTATTTACTGAAGGGCAAAGCAGAAAACAATGTGAAAAGTTCAAGGTAATGGTGCAAGTTCAAGCATGGACTTGTGACAGATAGGGTGTGATTGTAGTATTAAACATGTCTTCTAATAGCTTTTACCTCAGTGGAAAATATATATGTAACATATAACATATATAGGGAATAAATTACATATTTTCCACTGAGGTAAAACCTTGGTATATATAATATTGTAAAGTATTCCTGTGACGTCATAGCTGAATTTTCAGCATCATTACTCCAGTCTTCATTGTCACATGATCCTTCACTAATCATTCTAATATGCTGATTCACTGCTCAAGAAACGCTTCTTATTACAGCTTTTCTCGGTCGCTTTGGTGCATTTCTCATATCAGAAATAAAATTTTCAAAACTACTTGTTCAACCTCCAGATCATCTAGTCACTTGTGCACATCATAAAAGCAGTTTCTCATTATTTTGAACAAGTTGCAATTGCTTTGGTACATTCATGCAACTGATTATGTACACACATCTGTGGCTTCGTATGTACAAAATGTTGCTCAAAATGTATTATATAGTTCTCTGTGCAAAACATCTAGTCTTTAGTTCATTGTATAAGTCATTAAATACAAAATAGTTGATTGATCTACCAATTATATATCGGTTTTACTAAGTAGCTCAAAGGTGCATTTCATGAATCTTCAATTGGAAAGCATATATAGACAACACAAGAGTTACAAATTCTGACAATGGATAAACATCCAGAAAACAATCAGGGTCAACAGCCGAGAGGAAGAAGAGGAGTAAGGGTGCATGGTGGAAGGATACAGAGGAAAAACAGAGGAAGAAGCAGAAGAGGCCAAGGACAGAGGTGCATATCAGATGAAATAAGGGTCACTATTGTGGACCATGTTGTCAATCATGACCTTGCAATGGCTGAAGGGTGCAGCTAAATATTGGAAGATCGACCATATCCTCAATAATTAAAACATTTCGAAACAGTCTCTTTCAATATTCCACTACAGTAATGTGTAAATTTGTACTTTTGAAATGGATATATGGCATACATAAGAAGTGCAGCCTTCTGCATTTCAATACAGTAATGTCAACCAAACTGCTGCCATAGTTTACATCAGGTAATACTAACAGAGTGCACTGTTATACTGAAAACACGACTAAACATTTTGCCTATTTTGTTTGTGAACAATGACACAAGGACTTTTCATTCTGATGGCACTGATATGATCATTGACATAAATATTTACTTTTGAGAGATGAACTAAAGATTTTGAGTATGTTACTGGCTTTTGCAGGAAATACATTGTGTGGTGCTGTTTGTACAAATTGTTTTGAGAAATGCACATACTTCTTTGCAAATATTAAGGACGATTTGAGAATTGCACCAAAGCGACTGAGAAAAACCTGTTCATGTGAGTTCTCTTATTATCTCAAGAAACTTTTATTCATAAACCTCCTTCGGGAGACATACTAAACTCATAAACTAATATAAAACATATGTAGTAGGCTACTTTTAGATTATTACAGTATAATTTTCCATAATATTGTCAGAGTGATGAAATATAATGCAAATTATTACACCTCAGGTGCACATACACAGTCAATGACCAAAAAGTTAGCAGATTTTTTGGCATAATTTCCAGATATTTACAATGAGAAACACTATGGTAGTGTTTACAGATTACATCACCCTCTCTTATTACATCTTGTACAAAGAGTGTTGGTAAGTGACATTTCATTTTTCTTATGAATGATTGAACATCACCAAGTGATCTCCCTAACGTCCCAAATCAGTGCTACAAGGTATATTTGCAGATTTGGCACATCCGTCACGTCAAAGAGAAATTATTATTTTTTCATGATCATTTCGCAATCGCGCTCCCAACATCTTCTGTCCATTCTTTCCTGGCTGTTTCATACTATCCATATCAATGAAAGTGGCAAAAAAGGCTCAATTAAATGAGTTGACTTTGCTCTTTGAAGGTTGGAGAAGGAAATACCCCCCCCCCCACACACACACACACACACACCAGTTTTCCGGAGGTCAGGTTCCCTTCTGAACTGACAGGAGATATACTGATAGAGGACTATCTCCCTGGTCGTGCAAATGTCATCACATGCCCATCATTGTTTTCCAAGCGGCTTCGGCCACCTGAACCTACAGTGACATTTGGCAGTGGCTCAGATCGCCCTGCTGTCTTTTGCCAGGCTTATCGGCATGCTACGCTCGCTGCAACCAATTATAGTGACACAAGTGACTTTCACGACCTAGTGCGCCCAGCATGTTGAACACTAAATTTAAATTATTCACCCAGTGAGAGCTTGATTGACTCGTCTTTGGCCGTATGCCTTGCAGAGTAATGTTCCTCCCACCGCTCTTGCTTTCAGACCGGGATTAGCTTTTCAGATGTGTCCGTTAGCTGTTGTCACCCACTTGTTGATTTTGTTGTGCTGATTTACTTGCTCTTTAAGTGGGGCTAACGCATAGCAGCATGGGAACCCAGCTGGAAATTGGCCAAACTTTGGCCCGCCCGTGGGACTCACTGTGACATTAACCACTAATTAGATTCTGTCCTGGTAATTACAGCCAACTTTTAGCCTAACTGGAAAAAAAAAAAAAAAAAAAAAAAAAAAAAAAACATGTTGCATCAGCTCAGGTACATTTATCTTTAGCAGAGCAGATCATTTTGCAGCTTGATCCATTCGTATATATATATATATATATATATATATATATATATATATATATATATATATATATATATATATATATATATATACATACATACATACATACATACATACATACATATATACATATATACATTCGTATATATACATACATGTATTTTTTTTTTTTTAATCTATATTATTTGATTATGCTGGCAGTGATAAAGTCTGCAAAGTCTCTAAAGTGTTCATGCAAAAAAAAAATGGTTTAAAGTTTAGCATGGCATGGTTGTTGTGATGGTTGTGTTGATACATGTACACAGGTGTCTTGAAGAAAGAAACAACACTCTTTATTTAAAGCATTTGGCAGATGCTATGACCTTCGCATTGCTACCAACATGCTCTGCTGTCCAAGCTACAGAAACAACCTTTAGTATAGTTACCAATTCTCATTATTAACTAGTTGCTTATTATCATGTCTATTATTGACATATTGGCAGTTTAATAGTGCTTATAAAGCACATATTCTGCATGACCATATTCTACTTCCCTAATCCTACACAATACCTAACAACAGATTAGGAGCTTATTGAGACAAACATAGTAGATAATGGTTTGTTAATAGCAAGAATTATATATATACATATATATATATATATATATATATATATATATATATATATATATATATATATATATATTTATATTTATTATCCAAAATATTTTTCTTATTTTTCCATTTTGTTGTATTGTGTTCTGTTGTTTTGTTTTGTTATGTTAAAAACAGCTGTGTTGCTTAATATTTGTGTGGAAATTACTTTTTTCTGGATTCCTTAATTAATAGAAAGTTCAAAAGAGCATTTGTTTGAAATATAAATATTTTGTAAGAATAAAAATGTCTTTACACTTTTAAACAAATGCATCCTGATTTCTGAATAATATCACTGATCTTCATGATGCCACTACACTATAGCTAAAGATTGAAGCATGCAGTGGTTTGCTCACCAGTACAGTATTTCAGTGATAACACACATTGGTGTTGCTAGGAGTTCTAGGCCCTGTGTACTGAATTTGCTATAGGGCCCCGACAAAGTCACGTTCAGGGGGGGTGGGGGAGTCAATCTCTGGCCCTATGCACTCTATCACACTTTCCCCCACTAACAGCACCCCTGTATTACGTGATTTCATGACATTTACGTCATCTCATTTATTATTTACTGACTTATTTAATTAATAAAATATGCAAAGTTCAGTCTGGTGCACATGTGCACATGTCCGTATGTGTTATTCCACTGACGTCTCTCATCCTCTTGTTGTTGGATTGCTTGAAAGAAGACTGCAGTGAACACAAGCATATTTTATACATTTGGCTAGCGAAGTGAAAAACCTGTTTTTTTTTTTTTTTTTAAACAAAACTTTTTGATCTGAATCTATCAGAAAGTCCTTCAATTTATTATTTCATAAAAAAAATGCAGTTTTATTCTGATAGAAAAATGCATCAACCATGCAGTGCTTTCCGCTCGGCTCATTTCATCACATTCAGTAATCTGCATGCATTTTAGTTGTTTTGTATGAAAAGGAGCGGGTTTGATATTTTATGTTTCACAGGAAAGTCAAAGTTTGGAATTTGGAGCAACATGACAAGGTGTAAATGAGGACAGCATTTTCAGTTTAAAGACAATTATCTACAGAAGGCATGATTTAATTGTACACACAAGCGACTTCTAAATTAGCCTTTTAGAAAATGCACAAATGGCAAGAACTTGTCAATGAAAAGATGACCCTGTTATTTATAACACATCTCAAGTCAGGCTTATTAAATCGTCTTGTTCATGTCTGTCATTATGTAATCTTGGCGAGTCTAGTCCCATGTTCAGGCTTGAGTGATGAGACAACCTGGGCAAATAAGAACTGTCTGACCTGAATATGTTCAGCAGGAGTCTGCCAGACTCTGAAAACAGCCTGATTCATGCTCACAGCTGACAGAGCATACAGCTGCACAGGTGGAGCGAGCTGGGTCATACAGTTCTGTTTATTTTAGGAGCTCCAGCCCAAACAAAATGATCGCCAGCTGCATACAATTTCAGACAAATTTACTTAGATTGTAAAAACAGGCAGTGCAAGGGCTAAATGCAGGCCGTCTGGTGGTTATCATTACATTACTTATGCTGATCCTGAAAGAAGGTACACATTTGGTTTGGATCACTGATGTTAAAGTAGCTACATTATTAACAGCAGAGAATCATAAGATAACTTGACAAATTATTAAATCACACAATATTAAATCAGGTTAAATAGAGGTGAAGGATGGCTATAAATACCTGCCTTTTCTGAGGTGTCTTTCTATTACAATTATGTAACTCACTGCTTAACACATAGCACAATGCATCATTGTAGAAACTAAATAGCTAGTCGTGACTTTTTCCTGAATATGGTTTGGTTTTGCCACCGTGGTTTAACAATGTAGATTGTCATTAAAGATGTCAAGATGTAAAGACTGAAGTAATTTAAGTATTTTGTACTTTTAATTGTGATGATTTTGGCTCACGTTTAAAAAAAACATTTTTAATGAATTGTTGGCCTTCTGGAAAGTATGGTCATTTACTGTATATGAACTCAATACTTGGTTGGGGCTCCTTTTGCTTTAATTACTGCCTCAATTCGGCGTGGCATGGAGGTGATCAGTTTGTGGCACTGCTGAGGTGGTGTGGAAGCCCAGGTTTCTTTGACAGTGGCCTTCAGCTCATCTGCATTTTTTGGTCTCTTGTTTCTCATTTTCCTCTTGACAATACCACGTAGATTCTCTATATGGGGTTCAGGTCTGGTGAGTTTGCTGGCCAGTCAAGCACACCAACACCATGGTCATTTAACCAACTTTTGGTACTTTTGGTAGTGTGGGCAGGTGCCAAATCCTGCTGGAAAATGAAATCAGCATCTTCAAAAAGCTGGTCAGCAGAAGGAAGCATGAAGTGCTCCAAAATTTCTTGGTAAACACGTGCAGTGTCTTTGGTTTTAAAACAACACAATGGACTAACACCAGCAGATGACATTGCACCCTAAATCATCACAGACTGTGGAAACTTAACACTGGACTTCAAGCAACTTGGGCTATGAGCTTCTCCACCCTTCCCCCAGACTCTAGGACCTTGGTTTCCAAATGAAATACAAAACTTGCTCTCATCTGAAAAGAGGACTTTGGACCACTGGGCAACAGTCCAGTTCTTCTTCTCCTTAGCCCAGGTAAGACGCCTCTGACGTTGTCTGTGGTTCAGGAATGGCTTAACAAGAGGAATATGACAACTGTAGCCAAATTCCTTGACACGTCTGTGTGTGGTGGCTCTTGATACCTTGACCCCAGCCTCAGTCCATTCCTTGTGAAGTTCACCCAAATTCTTGAATCAATTTTGCTTGACAATCCTCATAAGGCTGCTGTTCTCTCGGTTGGTTGTGCATTTTTTTCTTCCACACTTTTTCCTTCCACTCAACCTTCTGTTAACATCCTTGGATACAGCACTCTGTGAACAGCCAGCTTCTTTGGCAATGAATGTTTGTGGCTTACCCTCCTTGTGAAGAGTGTCAATGATTGTCTTCTGGACAACTATCAGATCAGCAGTCTTCCCCATGATTGTGTAGCCTAGTGAACCAAACTGAGAGACCATTTTGAAGGCTCAGGAAACCTTTGCAGGTGTTTTGAGTTGATTAGCTGATTGGCATGTCACCATATTCTAATTTGTTGAGATAGTGAATTGGTGGGTTTTTGTTAAATGTGAGCCAAAATCATCACAATTAAAAGAACCAAAGACCTAAACTACTTCAGTCTGTGTGCACTGAATTTATTTAATACACGAGTTTCACAATTTGAGTTGAATTACTGAAATATATGAACTTTTCCATGACATTCTAATTCATTGAGACGCACCTGTATATATAGAACGCGAGTTGCATAATCAGATTACTTTTTCAATTAACTAGGAAAGTAACACATTACTTTTTAATTTACAAGAAAATAACGCCAGCTACTTTTTTCCCATTTATTGACTGACAGTCCTCCTGTCCCCATATTGGGAGATATCAGATGTACAGAGGTGTTGTGTGTGCTGTGTGAACATGATGTTACTGTAGTTCTGGACTAAATGTGAATGTGCATTAATTCATCCCACTCGCAAAAAAAAAAAAAAACAGATTTAGTATTCATCAAAATTAATTAAAACTCTGAATATGATGCAAACTTGCAATAATTAAATATGTTAAACAACACAAATGTATCTAATCCCATTTTATTAAACAATGTATTTGCTGCTGACCTTTGATGATCCAGTTCAACCATACTAATAAGCAAAAATGACTTTACAAAAACTAACAATTGTGCTTCATTGTTTTTTTTTTTTTTTATTGCTGAAGAGTGTTGAACCTTCTTATTTATTTATTTATTATTATTTATTTATTTATGTATTTAGCAGACGCTTTTATCCAAAGCGACTTACATTGCATTCAAGTTACAGTTTTAACATTTTATCAGCTCTTGCTTTCCCTGGGAATCGAACCCATGATCTTGGAGTTGCTAGCGCCATGCTCTACTATTTGAGCTACAGGAAAGCACACCTGCAGCTTCTCCTGCATTCTGCTGTACTGACGTGAATTTACTTTTCCTTCAGCCTGAGGTTTATTCATTTCAATTTTTGGTGTGAAAGGCCTTTTACATTTGCTATAAATAGGAGTTATTACATAAAAAAAAAAAAAAAAAATCAAGCCCTGCTCATGTTAAAAAAGTAACGCAAAAGTAATGTAACACATTACTTTCCATAAAAAGTAACTAAGTAACGTAATTAGTTACTTTTTTAGGGAGTAATGCAATAGTGTAATGCATTACTTTTAAAGTAACTTTCCCCAACACTGTATATATATATATATATATATATATATATATATATATATATATATATATATATATATATATATATATATATATATATATATATATATATATATATATATATATATATATATATATATATATATATATATATATATATATATATATATATATATATATATATATATATGTATATAAAAACAATTGTTGAAATGAATGTTGGTATTGATGGAACTTGCGACCATAATTGGCTAACTATGCTATTGGGAAATGCACCCCTGATTGGCTGGATTGGCTGTGTGTGTGTGTGTGTGTGTGTGTGTGTGTGTGTGTGTGTGTGTGTGTGTGTGTGTGTGTGTGATACCTGTAGGTGTAAGGGAATAATATGTTATGTTTCTGAAATAAGGGGATAACAACCAGATGCAACCTGCAAATAACTGCGTAAGTAAACTGAAGTTACAGCGTAACTTTTTTGTAATTATAGTGTACCTCTGTGTAGGTACAGGGGAATAATATGGCGACGTTTGGGCAATAAAGGGGTAACAACCACAGTTGCCAAGTCCTCATATTATACTTGATTGACACTCTGTCTGCTCGCAGTTAATAGCCAACCAGTGCAATGATATAAGTGCTGTAGCATAATTTGCCAAATGTTCCGCCCCCTCACTGAAGAAAAATCACATTCAAAAAGAAGGCGCGTGACGCTGTAATCCAAGCGATGACAGAAGTAGACGTAGAGGAGTGGGATGACTTTCTTTTAGCCTAATTTTTAAAATGTTTTTGTAATGTGTTTTATTACAGCCGTGATAATTAATACAAGTAGTCATATCCTAATACTGAGTAAATAGCCATTTGGTTCGAATAGCCTGGTATGGCAAGATGTCTTAAAATGTATTTATTTTTTTAACATTTAAATTTAGACCACATTATCAGATTACCTTTTGACTTCATGAACACACATAAATGACAGCTTAATGATTTTTAAAAATCTTTTTAATAATATTATATAATATTTTCTTTTTTAATATAATCTATATATTATAATTCAATATCATATTTTTATATATGTGTCTATAATATTTATGTTGCATTTTGTTTTTCTATGTCATTTATATGATAGTTATGTATACATTATTTTATTTTAAATGGAAGAAAAACCTGTTTTTGACGTCAAAATAAAGCACTTTCTCTGTACATGGCTGTGGGGACGAACAGTTTTGTGGTGCTTGGAATTCTTTATAATTAATTAAAAACAAATATTGCCACATTGATGGCTCAAGATGGTGTAATTGTTCAAATATTGTTCCATTGTTTCATTTTAAAACATATTTTCTTTTAAAAAATTGTTACCAAGTGTTTTTAAAGTGTTATATTTCTAAGGCTAGGGACAGAAAAATGGACCTTTCCAAAGAATGACCCCTATATATTTTAGGCTATAAATATGTGGCTATGTTACGGCTCCCCTTTGAAGCTCTTGTGTTTTTCTCCTTTTCCATCTCTCCAATCCTATTCTGCTCACAGGTGATTGGAGACGAGTTTTGTTCCCACTTTTGTTGCAGTTTGCTAGTATTTGTAAAATAGCTACTGTTTTTGCTTTTCAGATAAAAGAGTGGTTTCAGTGCAATATGTTGCAGGCTCATTTACTGGTAATAAATAATTGATAATAAATAATATTGCTGATAATAAATCATCAAAAAAAAATATTGGGCTTGTTTTTGAAGCTGCGGTTGCTTATTTGTCTCGTGAGAGTTGGCAACTGTGGTAACAACCTGTAAAATTACGAATCATTTATACTGTAAGTATTTTGAAACTAAGGGGTACCTATTCTAATATTATGTGGTATGTATGGCCTAAACAATAATCTTATGTTTGGGAGTGATTTAGAAAGACGATTATTTCTATAATTGTATACTGGTATTTTATTATAGGCCTACATATTTTTAACCATTCCATTAAAGGAAACATGATGGAGATTACTGAACAACAAAACTGGACATCTAGTGAAACGTGTTAACGAGTTTCAGCTATGATTTATAATTCACAAGTCAGCTTACTTTATGAAAGCTTATTCGTTAATCTCAGCAACTTCCCAACAACATTATCGCCAAATAACTTTGCATGATATACCATCAAGGTTCAATGCTGCTTAAAACAAGCTTACCAACATGATCAACAGGTTGAACATGATACATACAACATTTGTATTTCAGTGGATGTTTACTGTGATGTTTTTATAGCAAAAAAAAAAAAGGGGGGGGGGGGGGGGTTAATTTGGCCATCACACAATTACAAATAGTGCAATATATATATTTTCTATAAATAGAACTTCTTATATTAAATATATACTATTTTTTTCTCTCTGTAATTACTGTGCAAATATACACTTGTTCTGTGTTTAAGCCCAATTTGTTCCTCCCTTATTCCATGTAGTTACAGGGTAAATACACCAAATTAAAGTGGTGCTTTGTTACCTCCTTGTTCCATGTAGTTACAGGGTAAATACAACATTTGTGGGCTGTAAATTAAATTGGTGCTTGTTCCCCTCTTATTCCATGTAGTTACAGGGTAAGTGGCTACAACAAATTGCTCGAAAACGATTGTTTATACAGTAGGTCATACATTATATATCACGTAATATCAATAAACATGGTGACTGTTTTATTTAATTCAAATATTATTTGAAATTTGGGTTTTTAAATTAAAATCACACACAATATGACAACAGTAACAACAAAGGCAACAGATAATAAAAGATAAAAATGTATTACACCAGTACAGAAAAAAGCAAAGCAACTCCATTTTTATACAGCTTATACAGTTAAACCAAATTCTTTTGAAAAGCTTGTTTAAGAACAAATTTAAGATTTTGTTCAATTTGTTCATGTTTTTAATCCCACTGACGATTAAACTATTATGGCCAAACCATCACACCATAAACAAACAGTAATAAACACTCAAAGTCAAGATTAAACTGTGTATTATAGCGAACTGACAGGATTTTACAGTTTTGATCCACGTCCTCAAGCACCATTTTGACTAGTTCACAGTTCCCGGTTTCAATAGCCGCTCAATGTTTTAAGAACATACTCGGACAAAACCCTCCAGTTTTAAAATAACACATTCCAGTCAGTTTCAAAAATCGCTCTCCTCTTCGCTTCAATTAGTTTTCTTGTATTTTCGACGCATATTCCAGTTTCCAATTCCCTATCACTACATTCACTGGTACAGTTTAAAATTAACACACTCAGTTTAAAAGTTGTCCTTCATCTGCTCTTTGACTATTTTTTCCTATTTTCCACACGTTTCCATCTTAAGCCCCACAGACACAGATTTTGTTGCACGCAGAACTGTTATGCCAAGCTCACACTGCACGAGTTTAGCCAGATCTTTCACCCTTTATTCCCCAAACTTCACATATTATTCCCTTATGCCTACACGGAGGTACTGAATAGGTACACTATAATTACAAAAAAAAGTTACACTGTAAATTCTGTTTACTTACGCAGTACGTTGCGGGTTGTAATCTAAAGCATTACCAGCTCCTCACAAACTTTGTTAAATAAACTTCATGCAACCTAAAATTATAAATGTATTAATTTTTACTGTTAAATCACAGGGTGAACTGAATCTAAAGTAACCAGTAACCAACATTAGGAGTGGAGATTTCCACTCTAGAGTGAGAGCTTTAAAGGGATGAAGGGTGTAGGGGACCAAAAACTGTTCCTTGTGACGCTTGCACTTCTGCTTTATCTTGCTGAGCCAATTAAGGAGGTGCCATTGACGCACAATTAAACTGATTGTCCATCAGTTGTATTTGTTTAAATTCTTCGTTCCGGAGGACCCTTTGAAGTGGCCAGTTTTAAGCACTTCAGTTTAGAACGACCCTTCAGTATGGTGTTGGTATGGTATTGTTTTCACTTCAAAGTGCCCTTCAGAGGCAGCTTTATCCCATTTGGATTGCAGCATCCCTTCATTAATGAAACAATTCTTGTTAATAGGAATAGTTCGACCAAAAAATTGGCGTGCAGAGGACAGGTTTCAGCAGCTCCTGTGGCAGGTTGAACTTCCTCAGCTGGCGAATGACGTACAACCTCTGCTGGACCTTTTTAACAATGGAGTCAATGTGATTGTCCCTCTTCAGGTCCTGAGAAATTGTGGTGCCCAGGAATCTGAAAGACTCCACTGCAGTGACAGTGCTGTTCATGATGGTGAGTGGGGGGAGTGCAGGGGGCTTTCTCCTGAAGTCCACAATCATCTCCACAGTTTTGAGCATGTTAAGCTCCAGGTTGCTATTCTGCCATCATTTACTCACACTTAAGTTGCTGTAAACCAGTAAGTCTTTCATTTGTGTTCAAAACACAAAGTTTTTTTTTTTTTTTTTTTTTTTTTGTCATTTCATTGGAAATTCATCCCACTAAAACTTTCAAGCTTCAAAGAGTTAAACAAAAACATCATAAAAGTGATCCATATTAATTGAGTGGTTCAATCAGTCTTCTGAAGAGACAGGATTGCTTTACACGATGAACAGACTTTTATTCATATATAAACACTGATTAACCCACATACAGAACACATTAAATACGGTAAAGGGAAGAACAAACCTCATTGGTTCTTACGTGTCAAACAAGTATGTTGAAGAGCTAACCAAACATGAATGATTTGACTACGAAGTCAGTTTGAGTTCTTCAATAAGAACTTCAATAATAGGTCAAGAAATTTAGAGGGATGCCTTTGGACATTTTACTGGCAGATTATGAATTCCTATTCATAATCAGTTTTTGTATTTGTTATACTTTTATATACTTTATGGTTTGTATACTTATTCTTAGACTAAACCTCACCAATGGCATCATGACAACTTGACAACACTATGACAACTATCACAGGTATGACAGCAAAAGCAGCAGACAGGGAAAAATCCATTTCACGCTTTAAAGAGCTCTCCAAAATATTGGTCACTGGCAGAACATCTAAAATATTATAATGAATATTTGCCTTTTTGGAATAGTTACAGAGGTAGATGCTAACTGGACCATGCTAACTAGCCAAACCTTGATCCAGAGCCGCTGTGATTCATTCAGTCTCAAAACTGTGAAACTTTATGAAAAAAAAAAAAAGTGAATTATAGCATATCTTAGAATGGCATGTTTTTGAGTAGGTCAAACCAATGCCATGCTCCTTCACCGCCCACACTTGAATGCTATTTGCTCTTGCAACAGTCAGCCACCAAAGCAATCACATGCGTCATAAGGGCCAAACTGAGAAAACAGTGACAGAAAATTTGAGTCAGTGCATGGAAACAGAACAAAAAAAAAAAAGTTTCTTTTTTAAATAAGTAAACGTTTTACCCACACTATAGCAAAATGTTATGATGATTCCTAAGGCATAAGCATAGATAAAAATGCCTGTTTTATTGCATCAGATATATTGACCTTTACAGTCATAATGAGAGTATGCATCATCTCACTGACTCAGGAAAGCCCGGAACATCCTGTTATTGCAAAACTTGGTGCCGGCTTGTTAGCAAATGTGGGTTTGGGGTGAAATAGTACTCATCCTGCAGTGTTATTGGTGACTGTAAAAAGTGCACAGAAGATCCACAAAAGAGTTAAAACTTGAAATGGCAGGGGGAAAATATGTAGTGAATAACTGTAAGGAAGTCCTTTTATGGGCATTTTGTATTTTTCAACCAGTAAAGTGGTCTCTATAAATGGATTCTGCTAGTATGAGGTTTTTAAGCAGTTTAATTTTTACATTTGGGGCACATCTGCTCCAACCCACATACACACACACAAAAAAAAAGGCCATAAAAATTCCATAATACACATGCACCATAAGAGGTATCCAAATGGGTGTGATAAGATCACAGTCATTCAAAATTCTTCAATAATGGTGCAAGATGGATGCATTTTGAGTGGAAATGTGTGCAATTTCTACTGGCAGCTACAAATAACTTCAGCCATTGGTTAAGCCTGACTTGAACAAGTTAGGATGTGCACACATACATGAAAATGCTTTGATAGCTCTGTGTATCTGCATTGTTTATACATTTCTTCAGAAACTGAACCAGCTTATTTATAATGGTCTCTGCAAATGTAAATTGGCATAGGAGAAAAATAACAAAACAAGTGTATAAAAAAAAGAAAAAGAAAATCACACTTCACAGACTACAGTGCTTTGCATTGCACCACAGGGATGATCTGCTGTGAGACATAACCTCTTCACTGGAGAATATTCATAATCTAAGTTCACCCAAAAAAACAGGTTTGGAACAACATCAGGGAGAGTAAACGATGACAGAATTTTCATTTTTGGGTGAACTATCCACTTAAAAAGAGACAGAGATAAAAACATAGTGTGGGCTGCCATGTGATAGACAGGTGTTGGCTCAGAAATGAGAGGACAAGACTGAATGTTCTGGTGACCGGGAACTTGTCTATCATTCATAGGAAGAATATAAAATATACAATATACTGTATAACAACTTACATATTGTAATGTATTATAGGTTGTACATGGAAAAGGAGTATCTGTGGGCAGTACACAGCATTTAAAATGCTCTAAAATAACAAAAGAAATGCAAGAGATTGGTTACAGTCTTCATTTATCAAAGTCACTGTAAAGTAGCTGCATTGACTCTACGTGCAGTATGGTGAAATTAAAGTTGGCCAGTGTGATAATAGGAACGTGTCATTCAGTAGACATTTTGCTATATGCAACCATTTACAATGGGATATATTTACATGACCTGGAGTGTTTAAGCTTTTTCATTTGGGCCCTTTTTTGCTTCATAACAAATGATGGATGTTATATGGAAGAAAGGTACTCTCCATCCTTTTTATAAATGTTCTGATATTTGTTCCATTCCTTCACTATTTAGTTGTTTATGTATATGGCCATTTAATTGTTATGAATAATCTGATCTTCTGTTTTGCATCAAAAAAGTTCCAAAGTAAATGCAGTTATGATTTTAAGAGAATAGAAACAGCTGCTTACCTCAATAGTGACAGTTCTTCCGGCATTCCTCCACCACTCCATCTGCTGCCTTCTTCTGTACGTTCATTACTAACCTCTTCATTAAGCAGTACAGGCAGAGCAGAGTCGTGTGCTTTAAAAAAAAAAATAAAATAAAATAAATAAAAAATTAAAATACACTTTTATTCAGCAAGTAAATTCATTAAAAATACTTTTCCAGTACCAATATGATAAAGAGGTCAGTGCGATCACACATACATAACTTTGTATATTCTATTACAGATAAGTCAGTAAATAATAAATGAGATGAAGTAAATGTCATGGAATTACTTATATCACTAATATACTGTACACCAAAACTCTGCTCGTCACTGTTTCAAGTTATTGGTAGGTACTGTGTATAGTGTCCTACCACTTGAGTTTTTTTTTTTTTTTTTCCTTTTTTAACTGGAATATTTTTCTCTGTGTGTGTGTGTCTGTCTCTTTGTCTCTTAATTTAAAATCATTCCAGATGTACTTTAAATGGTGAATAAAGTTGAGGTTGGACAATGTGTATATTCTTAAATTGGTAAAATAAGCATTACATATATTATAAACTATAACACTAATGCAGCCATTTGAATATTAAAAAAAAAAAAAAAAAAGACAGCAATGCCAAATGACCAGAAAGGGACCCATTTTCCCTGCATTTACCCAACCTTTACAAACATATGATTTTCATCCTGCTATCCACCCTAAAGAGTTTAGTCATTTAATATAGTCAAGTGTGTGTAGCTGGGGTTTAATCAGCGGTTACTGAACTTCCGGAAGCCCATCATGAACTCAGTTTTCCTCTTTTCACAGTTTTGCACTTCTTCTGTGTTGGCTGAATCATCATCGTTGTTAATTAGCCCAACCACTGTGGCATCATCTGTGTACTTGATGATGGAGTTCAAGCTGTGGGCGGCAAGCAGTCATAGGTGAAGGAAGAACACAGGAGGGGTCTCAGCATTCAGCTCTTTGTTGCTTCAGTGTTAAGAGTTTTTAGTGAGGTGTTGATTGTCTGTTCTGGTATGTGATTTATTGGTAAATGCAAGATCTAAACTGTTGAGAGTGGACTTAAAATAATTGCATTAGAGTGGAGGATCTTGGTGAAGGCGGAGCAGAAATTCCTATGACTATATGAGTTGACTTAGGAATAATTAATTTCACGAGTTCACACTTAAATATAATAAATTAAGTAAAGGTTATGCGTATTTGGCGTGCTGTCCAGGGAGAAGGCTCCGAGCACGGTAATTACTCCCGAGCCCAAGGTACTCCCCCTGTCCAGGGACAGCGGTCCTAGCTCAGCATTTAGCCTGGACCCAGAGTGTTCCCCCCCAAAGATGCAATAAGCACGGGACAGCAGCGAGAGAGGTGCGTTGATAAGCCCCCAAAATTTGCAGAGCTTAAAGGAACACTCCACTTTTTTTGGAAATAGGCTCATTCTCCAACTCCCCCAGAGTTAATAAGTTGAGTTTTACCGTTTTTGAATCCATTCAGCCGATCTCCGGGTCTGGCGATAGCACTTTTAGCATAGCTTAGCATAGATCATTGAATCCGATTAGACCAGTAGCATCGCGTTCAAAAATGATCAAAGAGTTTCGATAGTTTTCCCATTTAAAACTCGACTCTTCTGTAGTTATATCATGTACTAAGACCGGCGGAAAATGAAAAGTTGCGATTTTCTAGTCCTATTTGGCTAGGAACTATACTCTCATTCCGGTGTAATAATCAATGAACTTTGCTGCCGTAACATGGCCGCAGCAGGCGCAGTGATATTACGCAGCGCCTGAAAGTAGTCCCTAGCTATGTAACTAGTTATAATATAGCTGGGGACTACTTTCAGGCGCTGCAGAAGAGCCACGGAAGAGCCACGGTGAAAGGCTGAGCCGAAGCGGGAGGCGAGTGAGGCTTTGCAGTGGTGAGAACTGGGGCGCGGCCTAGGCTCGTTGAAGGCCTGCTGCTGCGACCCGACGCTCACGGAGAGACGGGTCTTGTGCGGGACAATGGTGGTGTTCGAACGAGGCCAGTTCGGGACTTGCTCGATCTAGTGGCTGCTGGAGTGGATTTGGAAGTGAGGTTGGCTGATTTGCAGGGTGACAAATAGATCGCATCCGCTTTGTTTACCCTCCGCGAGAACGGTGCATCGGAATTAATGAGCGTTTGCCTCAGGCTATACTGTCCGAATTTGTTGGCGCGCCCGAATGATACGAGGATGCCGGGGAAGTTGGAAGTTCGGCAGAGGAGGCGTGTGGCTGGTCGAGCAGGGCGGCGGCCACGATGGATCCTGGGGCTCAGCGGCGAAGGAGTGATCATGGGGCCGGCGGATTTACTGCAGATGATCCGAAAATCTTGAGTATAGGTCTCGTTGTTTGGATGGGGAAAAAATTGGGTCTGTGATATAATAGCAAAGGAGCGAACCGAATGCTGAAAGACTAGAGATGATGACAGTAAGGCTGTTTTGATCATTTATAGGGGTTCTCTCTCCTGCTGATTGGATAGATGGTGTGATTACTGATGATGAATTGGCCATGTTAATTATCTACACATCCTCCTCCCAAAATTTGTTAATAAAACATCACTTAATGTCATTTTCAAGCACATTTCTAAAGCAAAGCACGTCACAGAAGGTAGTTTTTAGATATGACTTTCAAAATTAAAATGAACTATTTGGGACCTTGCGAAAACAAGTCATCAAATATTTGTGGAAAATGTTCATATAAAGTTGGACACACATAGGTGCCATTTTGAACACAACTGGAGAAATTTTAAACGCGACCGACTGAATGGGAACTCCACTAGTTAGTGCACATGTGGCAAAACACGGTCAGAGAAGTATACAGTACTTTGAAAGGCTTTCACACTCAATCGTGTACAAGACGGGGTGAAAAAAAAGGTCACACTTTATATTAGGTGGCCTTAACTACTATGTACTTACATCAAAAAATAAGTACAGTGTACTTATTGTGTTCATACTGTATTGAAAAACACTATTGCTGCTATTGAGGTGGGATATGGGTAAGGTTAGGGACAGGTTTGGTGGTATGGGTAGGTTTAAGGGTGGGTTAAGGTGTAAGGGATGGGTCAGCAGTGTAATTATACATGCAATTACAGAAATTAATTACAGATGTAATTACATATAGGTATTTTTAAAAATATAAGTACAATGTAAAAACATGTATGCACACAATAAGTGTATTGTACCAAATTATTAATTTAAATGTAAGTACATACTAGTTAAGGCCACCTAATATAAAGTGGGAGCAAAAAAAAAAAAAAAAAAAAAAAACCCAAAAAACCAAACAAACAATACTTGTGACCAGTTACATAAACTGCCTAAACTAGTCTTACAAGTTAGTCTTTTTTTTTTTTTTTTTTTTTTTTTTTCGAGACTCATTAACTGGATTTTTAAAGTCAGTTAGCTAAAAAGGTAGATTTGTCGAATTTACCCCTTATCTAACTGCTTGCTGGTCAACCAGTTTTTAAGACAGAGACAGTCTTGTCTTAACTATGTATGACTATCTATATTCAACCGGACAACATATAGAAAGAGGGCGAAAATGGTGAAAAAAAAAAAAAAAAAAAAAAAAAAATATATATATATATATATATATATATATATATATATATATATATATATATATATATATTTATTTTTTTTTTTTTTTTTTTTTTTTTGGCAAAATATTTAAGTTAATGTCTTGCATATTTTGGATGTAAATTAATTCCAGTACATGTGTGGTCAGTGTGCTCCCCCCCTCCTGTGTGTGTTAAATGGTGCTAGTCAGCTTTTTAAATCACAGTGTCTGTCTTATCAAGGCAGACCCAATGTTACTCAGCAACTGAAGTCTTTATTACACTCTGCTCTTTCTCATTTTTTTTGTAAGAGGCAATGAGCAGAATAATACATTGCTCTCTCTCTCTCTCTCTCTCTCTCTCTCTCTCTCTCTCTCTCTGATTTACCATTGTTTATATTCATACAACTCTTCTATTGTTTTGAATTTTTTTTAACTTTCTGTATCATTCATACAACACCAGTAATGCTGAACTTTCAAATTTTGTCTGCTTGCATGTGCAGGCTCTAATAAAATCCTGTCATCTTTGCACCCTCATTCTGTCTTCCTTAGAGTAAATGGTAAGGCTTATGCCAGATCCATCAAGATACATGTGCAAACTTAAAGGGGTCACATGACGTTGCTAAAAATAACATTATTTTGTGTATTTGGTGTAATGCAATTTGTTTATGCGGTTTATGCGGTTTAAGTTTCAAAAAACACATTTTCCACATACTGTACATTATTGTTGCTCCTCTATGCCCCGCCTTTCTGAAACACGCCGATTTTTACAAAGCTCATTCTGAGAAGCGAGACTTGCTCTGACTGGCCAGCTATCCAGTGCGTTGTGATTAGCCGAATACCTCAAGCGTGAGACGGAAATGTTACGCCCCTTACCATATTGTGATGCCGTTGCATCGCGCCGTGTAAACATTACCATGTCTGTATTTGTGATCGTAGAAACGACAACCAATAAGCGCTACCCTACACAGCTCAAAACTCGCGTTTGAATAGTCAGTAGCAAATTCTTTAAATATAAAACATATTTACAGGCTGTGAGTCAGAAGTGCCAGACTGTCCTTGCAAAGTTGGAATTTCCCCACTTCATAGAAACAGTCTTTGAGCATAGCTGGCAGGCTACTCCCAGGTTCAGGAAATAGTCCTCTGTAAAATGTGATGAACACACTCGAATATTTGGGTTGAACTGTTCTGGAACAGTGTTGTAAATTTAACTTAACCACTAATTTCTAGTTGTGTCCTCCCTTTGGAAGCCCAAACAAAGTAGTTTCGCTTTCTCAACGAAACACAGCGTCTCCACGACATGGCGCCAGCGGCAGCAACAATACTCCAGCAAGAATAAAAGTCCTACCTTCTTTCATTGCATATACATTGTTTTGCAAATCTCCCCACACCATAATATAGACATGTGGGGGCGTGTTTGAATAAGCCGTTTTAAGGGGGCGTGGTCAAGTCTTAACTTTAATAAAGAATATATCTTTGGTTTTGAGACTTTAGTCTTTGCAACTTCAGGGATCTTATCTATGCTCAAACAGCTTGTAACACTCAAAGAGAAAGGAAAACTTGAAATCGCATCATATGTTCAGTACATCCACTAAAAATCACCTTAGGACCAGTTGGATGAAAGTCATTGCATAAATGTCAAAGTTCATTGATTAAAGGTCTGGCATGACATGTCCTAGCTGACTTGGTGTGGTCTTTTATCTAATTTTAAGTGTGGCTTAGTATTTAAATCTGTTTTAGGTCACTTTGTTTTCTGTGTATTATACACATTTACATTTACATTTAATCATTTAGCAGATGCTTCTATCCAAAGTGACGTACAAACGAGAACAATAGAAGCAGACCATCGAGAGTGCAGCAGTATACAAGTGCCATGACAAGTCTCAGTTAGGCCAGCACAGTACACATAGCTAGTTTTTTTTTTTTTTTTTTTTCTTTTTAAGAATGGGTAGGTGTTAGTATTAGTTGGTCAGGTGCTGGCGGAAAAGATCTGTCTTTAGATGATTTTTGAAAAGATCTCTAGATACACCTATCTAGAGATTTGATCAATGATATTTCTCTAGATACACCTATCTAGAGATTTGTTCAATGACATTTCACTTTGGGCAGGACTACCCACCACAATGTAATGAAAATAGAAAATTAGAAAGTAGTTTATGGAGAAGGTATGTGTTTTTTGTTTTTTGTATTTTTGTGTTTTTTTGGTTGGTTGGTTGATTGGGATATGGTGCATACTGTGCTCTTGTGATATAATTGTTAATGACATCAATGAAAATAGACAGAAATGGAGGCAAGACCAATGTCAACAACCTCTTGGCAGCTTTAGAATATTCTATGTTTGAATTTCTCAGTAATTAGACTAAGAACTGACATCAAACAAAACACATCACGTCGCCTCAGGAGGCACAAACACTGCATCTGTCTATGCCTAACTGGCTGGAAATAAAGAGAAACTAGCAAAGATAAAACATAGCAGGGTACTGCCCTTTTTCTTGCCTTTGACCATGTGATCTAGCAAAACCTCAACACATGCTTATTGGAAAAAACGTGCCTGTGGCAACATTTCTGCAAAATATTAAGCTGCTCCATGCACATTTCAAAGTGAAATGTCCAATGGGTGGCGCTAAAAGCGGATTCAGTTTATCAAAAACAGATTAATATGAATCTGGCCATGCTTAATTACATTGGTTGTTGTGTGTATCTGGCAGTTTGTAAATTACATGTCTGGTCTGTGAATGGTTTTGAAATGTTTAAAAATAGTGTACCGAAAACACTAAATCCTAACCTAATCCCAACCTAGTATTAACAAAAGCAAACATGACATAAAAACACACATTGGCTAAAGCAACCATGCCAGTTTATCTTGCTTCTGCATCTCAGTTAGCTTTTTTTATCGTGACTTGTGTTTACCGGAGCGCTCCACATCACAAGAGCAATCCTGTACCAGGTGAGCTATCAAGCAAGTTTACTATGTCATAAAAGTCATTCAAATGCAGCTGGTTGTGTGATGGAGATGTAGATAGAGTCACGTTTTCCAGTGCACCTAGATTGCAAAATCTGAAATATTTAACCTGACCAGATCAGAGCACTCACCCCAACACTGCTGCATGCTTCCCTTATCCAGTAGGCTCTATTAGCAGTTATGCAGGTCTAGAAAGTCAAACATCCCCATTGGTAGGAATGTGGGGGTGTAATAATTTTCCCTCCACAGCTTCAACTGCACTTATTTTCAGCTATATGTTTTACTGCTGAGCAACCTGCTTTTAGACATGTGGTCTGTCAGAAAATATAAATAACTAGATTCTTATGTTTTCTGTAGAAAGTGCTGCCTGCTTGTGCAAAATGTGCTGCCATAATGCAGGGGTATTGTTAGTGGTTGCCAGGTTGTTATTTTGTGGTTGCTAAGGTGTTCTGGGTGGTTACTGTGGTTGTTTGGGGTTGCTAGGTCATGTTAGGTTGCTAGTTTCTGTGATTTTCCGATCTGTAGATGTGTCTAAGGGTCCTTCCTTGAATGTTAGTCTAGTTTTATGCCTGTTTTATCACTCATGGGGACATTTGTAGCCACTTTGAGTTTAGTCTCATGTTTTGAGTGTTATTTTGCAGTTGCTAAGGTGGCCTGAGTGGCTAACAGTTAAAGAGCCAAACTTCAAGTCTCTATAAATTGTAGTTCCTCCTTCAAAGATTGATTTTTTTCTTTTTTTGCCATTTTTTCTTCTGCCAGGTGAAAATTGTATGTTCGATCGCTTAGAAAAGTAATAGCACACTTTTCCTTTATAAGCCCCATAATTTGAAATATCATTCATGTTTGAAGCACAAGTGATGTGGGATGAGTTCCGAACAAAATTGTATTGCTTGGGGTTAGAAGCCTGTTCAAATGCCTGACCCTAAATATGAGCAAGCAGCACTAATTACATAATAGCACATGCACATTTGCGACCTCTCTCAGGAATTAAATGAGTTGCGTCCAATATTTATTCATGTTTGCCCGCAATGGAGTCATCCAAGTCTGTTTGGTGTCAGTTTATGTAATTCAGAATTTGACTGGATATTGATTAATGGATGCAGTCTGCAGTGCAAAACAAAGCCCCCGCAGTCCCATTGTACAGGAAGTAAACAATTTACTGTTCATCTAGGCTTCTTCCCTTCAGCTCTTTCAAAGAGCAATTTTAGGATAACTGTAACTTTTCTTTATTATGAAAGAGTGACAGATAGTGACTATAGTTCACTGTGATTGCTTGTATAATAAGACTGAAGACTAGGTCAGGTCTTTTTCTGGAATATTGGCAAAAGCTCAGTTAAATGAGCAGACACACATTAAAGAACTGCTGCCCCCTAATAGCCCATCATTCAGATTGCAGTAAGCAGATAAAACAGATGTTGCTGAGTCCTCAGTGTTTGCAGAAGCAGCTTTTTCAGGCAAACCTTTGAAATTGTGCATTTGTTTAAAGAGCTGCAAGGAAAAGTGTCTTATTTGAGCTTCACTTTATGACAGTGACCCTTTTCAAACAAATGGGATTTTGCTTTCTTCTCCAGTTTCAGTAAAAAAAAAAAAAAAAAAAAAGGAAGAAAACAAACAAACAAAAAAACAGTTGAAATGTGTTCTTTGTTTTCTTGTTGGCTTCAAATGGTTTTGCAAAAAAAACTTTTTTAAAGGAAAAATGTTGTGTTTTAATGATTCCAAAAAACATCAAAATGTCAGAGTGTATTTTTCACACCTTGAATATACAGAATGTGAATGTATAAATCCTAATTATTTTCAAAATATAACATATTGTCCAAGGTAAAAAACAAAACAAAACATTTTCCGAGGTAGAATAATCAATTATTAATCCACAACCTGAACAAAAGAAAGGTGAAACCATCTGACATTGTAAGACTTACTAAGGGTCAACACAGGCTCTATCTATCTATCTATCTATCTATCTATCTATCTATCTATCTATCTATCTATCTATCTATCTATCTATCTATCTATCTATCTATCTATCTATCTATCTATCTATCTATCCATCCATCCATCCATCCATCCATCCATCCATCCATCCATCCATCCATCCATCCATCCATCCATCCATCCATATATATATCTATAATAATCTATAATTAGCTATAATGTCTATAATTTCCAAGAACTCCATTGCTCGTTTTAAAGAAGAATAATAAAGCTAAACGTTATATGATATCAGGACAGAAATTCGCAATGTGTAGTTAAGTCATTGTGTGAATAACATTATAAGCTCTTTTTAGCTAAATCAAATAAATGTTTGACATTTTTGAATATGTACCTTGATTAAATGTCAATGTGCCATCCACAATTAAGGCAGAAAATCAATTCTTTGTGCAGAAGGTAACTGCAGACATTTGGAAATTTTTACGACAATTTTGACATTTATATCTTAACCGCTGTGCTTTCACAACTGAACACTCTGTTTGTCACATAGTCAGAAGTGCAAACAGGCTACACAGAATTAATTTTGAAAACACTTCTGACTGGTATTGCTTGATAATGATTGCACTTATTTTTAGAACAGATTCAATTAAATTGTTATTTTAGTTTTTTACTTGAAGCTACAAGATCTAACAAAAATCCAGGCGTATAACAAGCATGACAGATCACCCCCATTAAGAGGCCCCTGGGATAAACCAGACACTTGAGATCTGATGGAAAGCTCGCTAACTGGTTCTGAAGAGTCCACTAAAGAAATGCATATCCTGGTATTTACAGCACTTTCCCATCTTACTACCTTTCCCATCTTTCATTTTAACTACGATTTGAACTAAGCAGATGTAGTAGCTTTATGAATATTCTCTGTAGCTAATAGATCGCCGAGGGAGTTGGAGAGATGGCTGTTCATCAAAGAGGCTAATTAAGAATTAAAGAGGTTCCAATAGTTTGCTAGGCTTTATATTGATCTTTGTGGCGGCAGATCTTTAATCTACACTGCTCCTGGTATGTCTGGTGGGAGGAAGTATTTGGTCCCTCTGGTAATTTGTTTTGAGGTGCTGACCTTTGGGTAAATCTTATCTAAGAGTCATTTTTTCCTTGAGATTTCTTTCTTGTACCATCATGCATTGGGTGGACTCCAATTCATCTAATTCGGAATCTGCAGTGTCACAGGAACGGAGTTTTATGAGAAAATGATGAGGATATTTGTCAGTAAATGCATTTATTCCAGTAAACAGGTTTATTCTAGCATCAAACAGATTTTCTAAAAGATGATAAAGGATGGTGGGGGAGATTAAGAGTTAATGGGAGAACAAAAAATATTTGCCATTGGTGCTCCTTTTCTTTTTTATTAAATTAGAAAGAGAAACTGTCAAATTATTGCCCAGATTGTTTTCAATAATATATCGTTAATCAGTATTCCAAAATGCATTTTCTCTCAGAAAGTTTCAAACATGCTCAAATGTCGCACACAGAGTTGTGTACAGAGTTTAGAGAATGACATCCAAGGATTCTCATCTTCACATGCTAACTTAATCATCTTTTATTTATGTTTGTTCATTCACTTGAGTTACTATAATTATCTCTATGCATACCTGCCTAGAAGTCACACTATTGTAATA
Source organism: Acrossocheilus fasciatus (assembly GCA_036784905.1). NCBI lineage: Eukaryota > Metazoa > Chordata > Actinopteri > Cypriniformes > Cyprinidae > Acrossocheilus > Acrossocheilus fasciatus. The sequence continues at coordinate 24,739,810 of CM071951.1, read as the reverse complement.
CACTGGCAGCTACTTTTATAGGCGGCATTAAATAGTTAGTGCATGATTATATTTAAGTGAAGCTGCCATAGAAAAGGCCAAGTGTACCGTTGCTTTGAGGTCAAGTAAATCAAGTTAATGAAATCGCTAACTATAATGGAACCAAATTACATCTCGCTCCTGTCAATACATTCTCTGGCACAGAAGTGCAATTTTAGTCGATTACAACAGGATAAATTAAGTTAGGGATAATGTACATACAGCTGATTGTTATCGCAAAATTAACCCCAGGGTATTGTATCACTCTAAAGGATTTTTTCTTTTATTGTATTTTTTTGTTATTTTTTAGTTATTTTTGATGATAACAACCATCTGAATGTACATTATCCAGCTTATTACATGGCTACTTGCCAAAAAATTAATGAATTGAACACAGAATATCGATTTGAGTTGAAATATTTCATTCACTCACTTGTAAAACTCCTGCAAAAGCGCTTCCTAGCAAATGGCTTTGAGCCAAGACAAATGAATGACTTGAAACGAGATCAAATGTATAATAATAATAATAATAAAATTAATAATAAGTTATAGTCATACCACTTAATAAATGTATTTTCACTGTAAATAATTCATAAATAATTATGTAGACACAACATTTTAATTTGAGTCAGAACTGTTTTAAAATCTTACCTGATAATTATCTACTAATCCACTGCAATATACAAAACTTAATTATATATCATTATGACTAATAATATTAACAATAACAAATAATGTTAATGCTATTATTATTATTATTATTATTATTATTATTATTATTATTATTATTATTATTACTATCCATTACTACGCCATCCTCTGTAGCATGGCAGGGATGCTGGGGCAATGATGATGTTAACTGATTATTGTTAATATTATTATTTTTTTATTTTTTATTTTTTTGTACAAAACAACAGTACAATTACAATACTAATGTTATTCTTAATTACTTAATTTTCAAACATTAAACCATCCTCTTTTAACCATCTCAGACCTCAGAATGTCACAACCAACCAATCAGAATCAAGTATTTTAGAAAGCAGTATAATAATATGTACTAGTATAGGATTTGAACAAGGGAAGATTTGTATTGTAAGTAAGCCATTGGCTGTTCACGGTATGATAATTTGGTAAGTATAAGTTCTTGACGACTCTTGGGAGAGGAGGACCCCCAAGAGGTCTGACACAGTTCAAACACTCACCAAATCCATATCACGAAGCCACACCTTCAGTCATTAAACAGATTTGAAACCGTTCTTGAACCTTCTCGAAAGATTTGTTGAGCAATGCTACAGAGAACACAGAACTTCTGATCGTCTTCCTGACACCCATCTGCTGCCAAAATGATTCTTCTCACAAAAAGACATCCCAAATTAGCAAATTCCACCAGACAAACTGTGCTTTTATTTAGTCACATCATTCAATGTGTGTTCAAAATATCTCAGCGCCAACGGTGCCTTAGTGACACACAAATAAATAAATAAGACTTGCATAAAAGCTTCCCACGGGCCGTAATTCCATGTAGAGCGCTTTTATCTAGCTTGTTCCTTTCAAAGAGTCTCCTGGAGCTTTTCGCTTGTGCAGTCTCTGTGTGCGGCCTTCTCAAACCCAGAGCAGCCCAATTCACCCCCAACCACGATGTCTCCTCGCTTTCATCTCAGAGGGGCAGATTTACATAATTCCCCCTCCTGCTCCAGATGGACCTTGTTTCTGTAGGGTTTACTGAGATGCTGAGCTCAACCCTACATTTTAGGGGCAAAACCAACATTAATTCCACAGCCTGTCTGGGAGCGATCTTAGCAGAAAGTCAGAAATGAGCTGATTTGTGTGCTAAATACTTGCTCCCAGTTATTTAAAACACATTTGGACACTATTTGACTCTATACATGACTGCTCAAGTATCCAGTCGCAAATGTGGGCAGACTTACTGCCCACGGCTTACAGTGTGTACTTTGTTAATTAAAGGTTTGTTTGTAATTGCAGGTGAAGATACACATTTACTTTGCATGAGGGCTAATGTGAATAAGCAAAGCAGGTGTGTGCAAAAAGAGGTCATACCCATTAGACTGTAATGTGAGGGCAGAGTGACTGATAAATCATATAATGATGGATTTATATTAGAAGGCAACTCAGTGACTACCTTTACATGTATTTTGTTTTCCAATTAAAGGGATACTTCACCCAGAATAAAAATTCTGTCATCATTTACTCACCCTCCACTTGTAAACCTGTATGAGTTTATTTATTCTGCTGAACACAAAAGCCAAACAGCTGACGGTATCCCCATTGCCTTCCATAGTATTAATTCATTCATTCATTCATTCATTCATTCATTCATTCATCCATAATATGGAAGTCAATGGCTACAGTCAAAAAGTTGGTCACCAACTTTCTTCAGAGACAGAGAGACGAAGAAAAAAATCAGAATATTATTTTATGTAATTTGCATATCTGGATCAACTAAGAAATACATTTAATTTCTGCTATTCTCTACCAGAAGTACAGAAGACATTCAATCTGGCTATTTATTATGCTCCATTTTTGCAAGTTTCTACAGTAATTTAACCAATTAGTTAATTCTCATTCAAAATGTAGGTTGTGATATTACATAGCATCCGGATTACTCAATTACTTTAATTGAAATTGCACATTTATAAATGTGAATACTGAAAATAGGCAGTTTAGATTACAATTAATTAAAATTAATAGAGGCATATGGCAGCTGTCTCATTCAAATTTCTTGAAGCTGGAATTTTGTGTTAATCGGGTTATGGCAATTAAATACATATCTGTATTATTACCAAACTCTGATTAATGTAGGCATGTGAAAGATGTGTCTTTTGAGTTAATGTTCATACATATGCATACATAATTAGAGTGATAATTTAATTTTGTGTATATATCATGTAAACATGTTCCTAAAACATGTTACTAAAAATTATTTATTAATTTGCATATGCCCATGTCCAAAATATAAAAAATAGACAGTTGAGAAAAGTAAAAAAAAAAAAAAAAAAAGTCCAACAATGACACAAACATTGCTTACACACATTTAAATGTATATAAATCAATATACTAGTGCAGGAACATTGGAAAATGTGCCTGTGGCAATATTTCTGCAAAATGATGTTATGTTGCTTCTTGCACATTTTTGCAATACTTTTAGTGAAATGTGCAATGAGTGATGCTGAAAGTGGATTCAGTTTTATCCAAAACATTTCATTGGTTGTTGGTATCACAGCAGTTTGTAAATTAAATGCTAAAAGGATTAGTGCTCTATTGTATTTGGAAATTGTGTGATAAAAACACTACTTTAAAAATTCCACTTTGCTTTGCTTTTTTTTTTTTTTTTTTTTTTTTTTTTGTGGTTCTTTTATCATGACTTGTGTCTCTTGTACCTGAGGACTCAGCATCCAGGTAAGCTGTACCAGGTGAGCTTCTGAGCAAATTTACAATTTCAGTAAAGCCATTTATCTAGAGCTGTTATGTCATGCAAATATCAAAATTTTGCATAATGTTAAAAGTGTTTTGAGGGTAAATTGTGCAAAGAACTGCACAAAAATGTGTATCATAAAACCTGTATTGTTTCGTAAAGGAATGTAACTTGTTTCAGAGTTTTGCAAAAATCTAGGTGGTGGCATGTTTTTCCAATGAGTTGCAATATACAGATTAATGAAAGCATAACAAACTCATGGCCTACATTTTGCAGTCCCACATGCTTTTGTGTGCAGATGTTAAGGAAATGGGAATTAATACGTTCATCATATTACTCTGCAGGATTGCTAAAAATGTAGCATAATGGAAGGCAAAAACAAGTATCTCCAGTTGTTCAAAGAATCCCAGAAAGAGAATAGCAGGACAATTATGCATGTCTTTGTTTATTCAGAGCATGCTATTTAATATGTGTGTACAAGAAGAGTTTAATAGCTATAGAGAATGAAAACATTTTTGAAGAATAAAAACAGAATAAAATATAATTGTAATCATAAGATAATGTGCAAATAAACATGGCTAGCATTTACCAAGCATTCTGCTTTGGTTTCACACTCTTTAACTAACCCCATGATTTCTACCTACAGTCCATAACTATACAGTGTGCAATATTAACATGACCTAGATTGAGCTAATTATGTAAATGACTGCATGACAGTTACCTATGATTGGTTTATCCGCAGTATCGTCAGGCAGACATTCCAAAGGCGGAATATTTACACAATAACAATACATTGAAAATCACTTTTTCAGCATCAAGATTTGAAATAAAGTATCGAGCCAAGGCGAAGAATAAATTAAAGATAAGCACATCTATTTAATCCATAATTGATCATGTTTGCACTGTAAGGTTCTAGCTCCAAGGACTTCTAACATCAAAATCTAAATTTAAAAGACAAGAGAAGAAAAAAACACACAACGCTTTAAGTTAGATGCTAATTTGTATTACTCTCCTTTACCATGCTGAAACTTTACAACTGTCAGCACATACTTTCACAATACGCTTTCATATAATAGATGAGCTACGATTTCTGTCCCTTTCTGTCTTTCTTCTTATCAGTGTGTCCTGCTTTGTATGCATTAGCCACGGCCGCCACCACCATTTGGTTAGATATATATGCATTACCCTTTACGCCATGGAGCCTTCTGGTGGGTTTTTGTTGTATAATGACTCATTCAACATCCGACTGCAGTGACATCAAACAGTCCCAAACGTAATCCAGGGCCACAAATGACATAAATCTGATCCTAATTCATTTGATCTTGAGCAAAGAAATGCAGTTTGAACAATCTGTCTTGAGGTCCTCAGTCCAAGAATGTCATAGATCTCAAAAGAGATGATACTCGGTACCTGCTCTATATTCTGAAAGTCGAGTGATGCCATTTCCTCCTGAGTTCATTCTTTATTATCGCTGCCATGGCAACCAAACGCATGGATTACAAGGGCACAATGAGTCGTCTCCAAATGCCCCATTCTATAATTATCTCTCTGACAAATGCTAGTTTACATTTCAGCTTAAACCAAGCGTGCAATCACAGAGAAATGTACTCACCCTGGTTCAAGGCTGTGCGAGGCAAGCCTCCTTTCAAAAGCCACTGCTGTTATGGCCTTTGGTTATCTGTTCAACAGTTAGTGCTGTCACCAGATAATTAATACAGTGACAACTTAATCATTAATTATGCTGGGCCCCCATTAGGAAAAGAGAATGACAGCCACATTTAGACATGCCACGTTTTCACTGCGGTTATCCAGCCACATTCAAATCCACAATGAATTGTGAAATTGACATTTCAATAATTGCCATTGAATTGATAGAAGATCATTTAGCAAATGATTTGAATGGTTGCTCTATTTTTCCTTTCTTAAAGATTTTACCAATAATTATCCTGTCATCATTTATTCTGTAAGGTCCCAAGCCTGTATGACTTTCTTTCTTCAGTGGAACACAAAAGGAAACGTTTTGGAGAATATTCATGCTGCTCTTTTCTATATATTGACAGCATGACAGGGACTGACAAATGCTCTCTAAAAGTACCATAAACTATTCATATTGTACATTATATTCCATTTCTGTACACGTCTGAAACCATATTTGTTTGCTTACTATTTTTTATATTCATTCTCAACTCTATACAGAACAGAATGTTCTTGTTATAGAATGTATTATAAAACAAACGTCTACTGTACTTACTGCTCATATGCACAAATGATTAATGGCAAATGTAATATTTGTAATAATTAAAAAATAAAAAATTAATGTGATGGAATTTATAAATAGACAAACTGTGTGTCTGTAGTCCCTTTAATTTAGTGAAAATTGTTTTGAATTTAGACATGTCACTAAAACCACAAATATATTGTGCCAGGTGGTGCTTTTAGCATGAAATATATCATTTTTATTATGAATGTAAAGTTTTATGCGGCAAAGTTCAGGATAGTGTGATGGGGTTGAAGATTGTAACTGTTTAAGGGACATTTTCACCTTGGCTTAATTATCTTGAATTAAATTTGAGTCATGTTATATTCGAAATCATATGATAGCTTTTACTGATAAAATCTTGACATAAACATTGACATATAGTTCTCAAAAGAGCAGCATGATCATTGCTTAACATTTCTCCTTCTATTTCATAGAAGAAAGTTTATTATTATTATTATTATTTTAGGTTGATTATCCCTTTATACCTTTTTCTTCCACATATTGGCTGTGCTATTTTTTTCTTTTTTTTTTCTTTTCTGAGCAGTGTAACAGTGCAAACTGTGTAGCTTCAATCGTAGTATTGCTTATCTGGCTCAGAATTGCTTCACAATGATTGAGCCAAGAATCTCAGGTCTTGAGGGACTTAAACATTCAGCACTTGCCAAGCTAATAACAGCACGTTATACTCCCAGCATTCTTGGCTATAGAACCTCTGACCACAGCAATTTGGTTGGTGCTGATGCAACCAAACAGATCAATACAGATGCTATGAGACCAGAGTGTGTCACACAGGTCTAGGTAGCCCATTAGGACAGGGATTTGTGCGGAGAGCTCCCAAAGTTCTGCGATTAAACATCCACATCCAACTGTGTTTGCAGTCATTATTTAGCATCTATTCCTTATAATCTGTGGTATGTATATAACTAAAAATGATTTCATTAAATTATAGTATTTAAATCAAGTTATAATATTTAAATATCAATAAAACATGTTTAAATAAATAAATAAATAAATAAATAAATAAATACATGCATAAATGGTATGGAATAAATGGAGAAGAAAATGGTAAGAATTGAAAATTTAAAATAATTTAAACTACATTTAACTACGTAGGCCTATGATTATTTATTAAATGTTTTTATTGTTTATTATCTTAAGCAACCATGTAATAAAAACATAACATTACATTTTAAAACATATTTAAATTATTTTGCACTTTAATTGGAAATTTTTGTCCTGCTTTTTTTTTTTTAGCATAAAATTTAACACTCAATGTTGTTTATGCTTGAGTGCAATAGAGTGAGAAAAAATATTCTTAATTTAACATATTCTCTGAAGAGTCTTTATCTTGTGCAGTTTTGTTTTTCACACACTGGAAACTTTACTGGAAAACAAAATAAATTATGATTAATACATAAAGTGTATTTAGCAAAATTAAACTTGTATAATATAATACACCATTTATTCATATTTATTTATACATGTATGGTGCAATAATCACATGGGCTGCATAAAGTACATTTTCGGGACATGCCAGGCTCATTGTCATTATTTTAGGCAACTTGGACAGCAGGTCGACAGGTGGACAGACATACCAGACCTGTTTTATGCATTATTACCTGTCTACACTGCCACTGTACTGGCGGCCTAACTCATATTATAAGAAATGTGGGTGACTTGTGCATTAAGTTTGGCATTTTAGAAATGTTTCAGAGCGTACTTTGTCTCTTTCACTCTCTGCATGTCTTTCAGTGTCTTTAGACAAAGCTGTTACATTTCCATTCCTTTGTCTGTAGCAAGATGAATATCCAATTACTTTGAACAGTAATGATTTCACACGGCAACAATCAATAAATGTGAACAACGGATCTCGTTCGTAAATCAGCCTCAACGCGCTGCTCATATATTCTCGTCTGCTCATGTGGCACAAAGAAGATAAGACATCAAATAAAGCCATTAGCTGCATTCATCATCATGGCCTGAATCATGATACGCTGCTTTCCCAAAATGTCTACCAAATGTCATTAACCTCCATAAGCAACAGAGAAGCTGATAAGAATTGCTGTGATATATATTGTCACTGTCTTCTAGGTCATTTGAACAGTCTCAGTGATGAGTCGAACAATGACAGATGTTGCAGCATTACCAGAGGTTAAATGGGGTTTCACAGGTAGGAGACTCCTAAAATTCTGATGAATATAAAGATATCATAGCAGTCTTTACAGCTGGTCCAGTGCTATGAATCTTGCTTTTGACGCGTGAGTCCTGAATCAAAACTTTTTGCAAAATTAATTATAAAGTATCTGCAATAGGACTAAAAGTCTCCTCTGTGGAACATTGAGTTTTGCATAAAAAGTACATGCAGTATCTCCCAGTTTCACAAGATAAAATGTCCCATCTTTCATCATGCCATTTTAGTGCCATTGCAATCACAGATAAAACATCTTGCCAAGTACTCAGATGCTAAATCAGTTCCTACATTTTACTGAATTACAAATCCTGGAAACTTTTTATCATTGCATATCTCTAAAATAATTAACAGTGTATTTAATGTTGGATTGCAAAATCTTAGAAAAATGGTCATATTACATTTTTTTTATTTCAGTGCATTTCATTTTTATTATTATAATAAAAAATGTATTAATTGTTTTATCCTCATGTTGTTCCATGTCATTAATGCTCACACATAGCTCCCAAATCATATGAGATGTCACATCATGTTTGAAAGTTCCAGTAGAATAATGTACAATCCAGTATATATTTATTCATCATATTTTGTAACAAAGAAAATGAATCATAATCTAAAAATCATTCTCCTTGTTTTGCTAGTCATTATAATATTTTAATCTGTGCATGGCTCTCCATCAACACAGTCTGGTCATCTGTTCTGCTTTCTCTTCTGAAACTAAACAGATGAGAGAAAATCTGCACAACATAACAGAAAAGCAAAAGAGGTGAGAAACGACCAAATGCTTTTCTCTTGATTATCAAACAAGAAATTAGATCAAATATATGAGAACAGAGATGAAACATAAAAGGAGAGTATTAGCACCGAAGAGTAGAAATAAAGGAACTAATTAGAGATCAGACATACAACAACAGTTAATAGATAAATGACAGACATTTCCTTTCATTAATCAGGTTTAAAAAAGTTGCGCTAACAAGGACAAAACATTTTTTACAGTTGACTTCTTCGCATGAAGCATTAACAGGAAAGCTGTGAAGACTGAAGCGTATTCCAACAGTTGAGCACGATCACAGAGCCGTACTGTTTCAGGTAACGCACACAAGCTGTTGGTGAGGTCACGTATCACGATGTGGCAGCGCTGCATGAGCTTGTCACAACATGTGGCTTCAGAGACATGGATAGTGAAATGGTACATGACCAGACTGGAGTCTGGAGTCTGATTTAACACTTGAGAAGACAATTTGAGCCTGTGAACATTGATGCAAAAGACGTGGCACAAAGTAAAAATGCAGCTGCTGCACGAAAGCATTCCAAGACGCGAACAGATTCAGACAAATACAAGAAAACGCAACCTGAGGGGAAATATAGAACTTGGGAGAATAAGTCATTGGCCTTAATTTTGCCCTCAACAATGGGGAAAAATGCAAAAGTATGTACCACGGACTTCAGTTTAGAGGTTTAAAAATACCATGCACTTAGTTCACATTGGAAATACTAGTCTTTTTTTGTTTGTTTTTTACACATTGTTTTTGTTCTAATGAATATAATACCATTAAATAATGTATTGTTGCTGCTACATGTCAAGATTATCTTGCAATTTTGCCATTTGTCATGTGTACAGTTATGCTTCATACTTGAGAAGTGAGTTCAAAAATAGATTACAGGTAATAATGTTTTACATGTGATAATGTTGTTTCACCTCATAAGATCTCAATATATTTAATATGTATTCAGTATACCTATTATGCATTTTTATTGTGTGTATTTATGAGCAATATTTGTGAGCTATGTAAGGGATAATGCCTGGCTAGCTGTGCATTAAACCATTTTAATGCACAACATGGAGGCCAGTATCCACCCAACATGAAGCCTCCACAAAGCACATTAAAATAGTTTAAAGGAACACTCCACTTTTTTTGGAAATAGGCTCATTCTCCAACTCCCCCAGAGTTAATAAGTTGAGTTTTACCGTTTTTGAATCCATTCAGCCGATCTCCGTGTCTGGCGATAGCACTTTTAGCATAGCTTAGCATAGATCATTGAATCCGATTAGACCAGTAGCATCACGTTCAAAAATGACCAAAGAGTTTCGATTGTTTTCCTACTTAAAACTTGACTCTTCTGTAGTTATATCATGTACTAAGACCGGCGGAAAATGAAAAGTTGCGATTTTCTAGTCCGATTTGGCTAGGAACTATACTCTCATTCCGGCGTAATAATCAAGGAACTTTGCTGCTGTAACATGGCCGCAGCAGGCGCAGTGATATTACGCAGCGCCTGAAAGTAGTCCCCAGCTAGGTAACTAGTTAAAATATAGCTACTTAGGGACTACTTTCAGGCGCTGCGTAATATCACTGCGCCTGCTGCCGCAGAAAAGTTCCTTGATTATTACATCGGAGTGGGAGTATAGTTCCTAATCATATCGGCCTAGAAAATCACAACTTTTCATTTTCCGCCGGACTTAGTACACGATATAACTACAGAAGAGTCAAGTTTTAAATAGGAAAACTATCGAAACTCTTTGGTCATTTTTGAACGCGATGCTACTGGTCTAATCGGATTCAATGATCTATGCTAAGCTATGCTAAAAGTGCTATCGCCAGACCCGGAGATCGGCTGAATGGATTCAAAAACGGTAAAACTCAACTTATTAACTTTGGGGAAGTTGGAGAATGAGCCTATTTCCAAAAAAAGTGGAGTGTTCCTTTAATGCACAGCTAGCCGTGCATTATCCCTCTTATACCATGGTCATTTGCCAGCATTGACACATTAAAGCTGTTAATGATGTTTGCAATGCAATGTTTGACCAGAAGGCTAAAAATGATGGTTATTTTCATTAGTTACCGTTCATTAGCGCTAGCATTATGCTCACTTCATATCAGACACAGAGATGAAATAGTGCGGTAAGATCACATTTATTTGAATGAATTATAACATTTATTTGAATTAGTTATTAATCGAGAGAGAGAAAAAGAGAGCGAAAGAGAGAGAGAGAGAGAGAGAGAGAGAGAGAGAGAGAGAGAGAGAGAGAGAGAGAGAGAGAGAGAGAGAGAGATCACAGTTGTGTGTGCGTTACCTGCATCTGCACATCCCTCTACTAATGAAGCTGTGTTTAGTTTAGGGGTGTCAACGTTAATATTAAAGGTCCCATGGCATGAAAAAGCTCAGATAGCCCAATCTGGAATCTTCTCTTTATGTTGTCATACGGGGAAAGGTTACCTCCCATTTCTCTGCTTTGCCCGCCCATGAGAAAATGAGCTAAGACTGTGTGAGGCAAGCGCAATTTTTTTTTTTTTCCTCGAGAGACATCATGGCTTGCAAACGAGTGAAGCATGACAGTTGCTCAGTATTTGGATGTACAAATGAACACCTAAGTATTTTTTTAGTTCCTTCATCCGAGCCTACGTCTAGCATTAGCTACATGATAATAAATGTAACAGCATACATAAACAAACCAACTAAAGTACCGTATCCAGACACAATATTTTAAACTAACCATTCGGAGACATCCTGCTGTTGCCGCTGAGTTGCAACTTCTTCATCCGGTGCTTCTCCATCCAGTTCAGATTCTGGGTCAAACTGAAAAGCTTGAAGGACTGCGTGTCTATGAGCCATTGCGATACATCCACTGTCAATATTAGCGCATGGTAGCGCACGCTGGTTAAGGCCACACACCCACCCTCCACGTTGCCCCGCCTCTCTCCTCCTCATTAGCATTTAAAGCTACAGACACAGAAATGGCACGTCCTAAGGAAAGCTTATTGTGGGGCTGACCTGTAGTGGCTGAAATTCTGCACCAAAGCTGAATTTCGGGAAACAGACTTCAGATACAGTACTAGGGACCACTTAGGCCTATATAAAAGCATCCAAAAAGCAGCATGTCATGGGACCTTTAATATATATACAGTATATATATATTTTTTACGCAAATTCATAGTTTGATAAGATTTGACCCGACTTCTTCCAGTCATCGCAGTGCGGAAGGTTATCTATCATTGTGTGATGAGAGTACAGCGAACCAGTGTTACCAGGGTCACGGCACAAGCAGTATTGCCAACTTTTTAGCAGTATTAGCAATTTTTTTTGCTAAATTTAGCAACTTTCCAGACTACCCTAGCAACATTTTCTTCCAAAAGCACCTAGCAACAAATTTAGCAATTTTTAAAATTTATTTGGCAACTTTTAGCAACTTTTAATAAGTGACTCAGACAATAAAAAGAAACACATTTTCCATCCAAATTACACAAAAAGAAAACCAAAGATGCCTAGCAGTACACACATCATGCGAATTGAGTTAGCAGCTATTTGCAATTTTTTGTTTTAATAATAATAATAATAATAATAATAATAACTGAATAATTGAAAAATTGTCCATTTATGATATACTTTGTTAGTAGCTTGTACTTGCGACTGTTGATCAGTTAGTACGCTGTACGAGAAATGGAAAAGATAGGCTACCAGTGATTTCCCAGGACGTTATCCATTATCCACTGTAAACCTGTAACCCGAAAACACAATGCGTAATTTAAAATGCAGGTTAAAAAAAAACAATACGGATAATTCTTTCATATAAACATAGTAGATTATACCCTATTTTACAGACTTTTCTTGGAGTGTAGCATACTAACTACTAATACACTGCTTAAAGCATAATTGTTGAGAATTTGTTGTATTACTAGTTTACTAGCTATAAAAAAAAAAAAAAAAAAAAAAAATGAAAAACTTAGATTGTAATCATTCAAAATCAATCATCTGTAAGTGTTCAATAATTAAATGTATTTTAAAATACAGTTATTTATATTTTAATATTAGATTATGCATATTATTTTACAAACAAATCTAAATTAACATTTATAAAATATATATTTTTGCTTAGATTTGATGTTATGACAATTTTGCACTGTGATTATGCATAGACATCATGGTGCAATGAAATCACAACGTCATTTAACAACTTTTAGCAACAAATTGACCTTCCTTTAGCAACTTTCTCTGAAAATTAGTTGGCAACACTGGCCACAAGTGGGCTATTTTCTTTTAAATACAGTTGCCGCCCAAGGTGTATATAGACAAATAAAAATTCAAATAGATCCTTTTACTAATATGTATTATACTTGGAATGTATCCCTGGCAACTTAAGAATGGAGAGGCAGTTGTAACATCAAATAACGTGAGTTTCAGTCAGAGCATACATGTTAAGGCTTTTACACAGCAGAAATAAACATGACAACAACCACTAAAGATAATATAAGATGATAAACACACGATTGCGATAGGATATTTGTATGTGATTTTCTGGAGGGGAATGTGTACATCTGAAATGCTAATTTGTGCAGCGATATAAATAAATAGCTTATTTTAACAACAGTAAACGACCAAATTCCATAAGTGATCATAAAAGGAAGTTATTTCAAACACTCGATGGTCGTTTGAAGTGAATTCTGAGTAAAAGTGTACTATTAATCTCATAAATTGTTTTATGAAGCATGATGATAATATTAGCTCTAATGCACCTGCAGAACAGGTCCAATTCTTCTTCATAATGCACTTTGTCATTATACTTCACATAAGGTCGCAAGAAATTATATTGTTGTATTTATTTAGAAATACTTTTGATAATAGTTGGGTAAATGTATACTGGGATTGAAGCGATGTGGCTTGGTAAAACGTTTTATTGCCAGTATAAAGGCTGATAATGGCTGAATAAAAACAAAAGAATTATGATAACATAATAATAAGGATTATGTCTCACACCTGGCGGAAGTGTGAAAGGTAGTTTGTCAGCCATTTCTTTATTTCAACACATTTACAAGTAAATCCTAGTATTTAACATTTGTGATTAAGCATAGTCCATGACTGTGACTAACATGATAAAATGTTTTAATTGATTGACAGAACTAGTTTAGTTACTTAAAAACAACAGTTTTACCGCGTCGTTGCTGAGGAATATAATGTAGCAATCTAGCATCTAGGCTATTTTATTAATAAAAGTCTCGGGACAGCGACAAAAAGTTTATGTGTGTGCGACCTCTCTCTCTCTCTCTCTCTCTCTCTCTCTCTCTCTCTCTCTCTCTGTGTGTTTGTGTACTAGTGTACTTGTGTACTAGTGTGTGTGTGTGTTTGTATGCATCAATTAAAGCAGCACATTAATATGGAATGGAGATTAAACTGACTTGGAACTACCTGTGCGTTAAACTGTTTTAATGCATACCTGCCAGCCAATCAGAATCAGTTATTCAGTCAGACCATGGTATAAGGCTGTATATTGGCAAGTCTGTGATTCGACCAGGCGGCAGGTCGAGTGTCGTAGGTAATCACAGCATGCTGATATAGAGCCATACCTCACGGCAACGAGTGTGATATTGTGTTTATACAAACAGCAACAGAGTGTCTTAAAAAAAAAATGAAAATAAAAAAATAAACTCTTTTGTGCAGAACTACTTCAGATTCAAATCTCAGTATGACAGTTTAACAGCTGAGCCCAAGCCTCTGTTACTAATTCAAAAATGTCACTTTAGAATTAGTAACGAAGGAACGTTGCTTCATTAAAAGCTTATTGTATTACTGTATTAAAAGCAGTGTATTAAATGTAGAGTCAAGTATTATGAGAGAGAGATGGTCTGAGCGAGTGTAATTACCTGCATCTTCAGTTTAATACATTCTTCAGTTTAATCGTATATTCACAATAAAACGTTAGTTTGAATGTCCGCTGAGGAAAGTGATAAGCTTTTGTCGTACTATATTTTCATCTGTTAAGGGTGACTTCCGATGACCCCACTGGCAGATAATTTTACTTGTTTAAAGCAAAATGCACTTAATTTAGTCCCCCCCCCCCCCCCCCCCCGGAAACAAGACTAAATATCTTAAGCCATTTTGCTTATCTAGTAAAAGTATCATGATTTAAGAATTTTTAGACATTTTGACTAGAAACAAGACAACAATACTAAGTAAGATAAGCCATTTTTTGCAGTGTGGTAACACTTTATTTCGATAATCCACTTTAGACATTCTACTAACAGTAAGTAACTTTGCAACTACATGTCAACTAGCATGTCATTAGTAGACTGCCTGCTTAATAACTTCTAACACTTTATTGTGATGGGTCCACAACATACAACATACTGACTATGAGAAACTTAAGTATATGTCAACTTATTCTATTAACCCTAAACCCTACCCTAACAGTCTACACTGACAGAGTAGATGTGTAGTTGCAAATGAATGATAATTAGTTGACATGTAGTTACAAAGTTACTTATAATTAGTAGAATGTCTAAAGTGGACTATCAAAATAAAGTGTAACCTAATATTTAATAAACAACAACAAAAACAACAGCCATCATAAACATTGCTTGGCAATTCAGTCAAAAGTACAAAGGCTCCGTGCTGTGATATATAACATTGAAGTTACATAAAATATAATGTGATGAGATTTTAGCCTCTGCCAAAACTATTTGCTCTTGAACAAATAATAGATTAATGAGACCAAAGACTACCCACGGGATTTAACCAAAACAAATTATAAGCCAGTGGCAAATTCCAGAAGACCTGGCCGAGGTAAGGCTGCTCTCGGCGGTATGTTTCCACTACAGCGTTAAATCTGCGCTCAGTGCTGCTGGCAATGCTACAACGCCAGTGCTTTGGGGCGTGTCAAATTTAGGGCAGAGCACGCCTTTCATGTTCTTCTTTTCACAGCGATTGGTTGTAGCCTGGTGTTTTTTTTTTTTTTTGGTTGTAGCCTGGAGGAATGTCCAGACTTTTTGCCACTCTCGGCTGCTCTCGGCCACTCTCAATGCTTTCTCTGTGCCGCTTTCAATCCCATAATGCACCAAATGAGCATTTAACTTTCATCAGAATTAATTGAAAACGCACGATCCGCTGCGCTTGCTACGTGCCAGTGGAAACGCACCATAAACCTCAAAGCAAATTTTCAAATAGATATTATCTTTATTAACAAACCGCATATTTGAAGCTAAACAACTACATTCTCACCTAAAAAAAAAAAAAAAAACTCTTAAAACTACATTCAGTTACACAAAAACAGTATTACTTTGAAATTTATAGTGGATTTGGGCATTCGTTATGGCACTCACTGTGAGAAATAAATACAGCAAGCGGAGTGATCCAAACAGTGAAATGGTTGGAGTTACGATATTGCTTGACTATTGCACTCTTATCAGCCAATCAGATTCGAGGACCAGAAAGAAATGTTGTATATATGAAATGAAAATTTATTAAATTAGTTAATGAAATTAGTTGTGGCGCAAATCCCTACTTCAATTACAACAACCTTTATTGCTCACTGCACTGATTTTATTCTGTCTGTGAATATAGAGTTGAGTATATAGAGTGAATTCATTCAGTGGCCCCAAAGAGTACTTACCCAGTTAAAAGTGTAAATGTCTTCGCATTTGTATCACGTAACTAAATACATGCTTGGTGTAAACAGCTATTCAAAGGAAAGGTTGACTGTGCTTTTGACAGCATTGCTTTAGCTTGGTAACATGATAATATAACCTACAGTACTCTAGTAAATGTGGACGTGATTGTTGGGAATGAATGCATTGACTGGTCTTAAACTGCAGGTGTCAGGTTGTCAGGTGTTATCTGATGCTCTAAATGCAATAAAGTGGATGATCTGCTGAAGTGAATGAAAAACAGCTTACGCATGGTGAGAGATTGTACGTACAAAAGACTCCACATGATTTCAAAGTGCATCCTGAGGTGAAACCAGTGTGATTCCAGTCTGCTCAATGTTATTTATATTGCAATTTAATTAAATTTGATTTAATTAAAACATAGCCTATTGTTGATGAAAATATGAGAACAAGTAATTGCAAGATATTCTCAAAACACAGTGGTTTTCTAAGAAAAATAAACCTGAAATAATTGATTTTATAATCCTGTACATATATTAGGGACTGACCAATTTAAGCTGTCCAGCAGTGAACTGAGCTGTTTTTCTTGTGGATTAATTAGATGAACCACACCCTATAAATGAGATTAATCAGATACCACTACACAAATGTTATATTACAACTTGCATCTGTTCATACAATGATATGAATGCACATATTATCTCTAAAACGATTGGAGGAAAAATAAATAATAGACATTCAGGCTCTGAATGGCTACACTCTACTGTTGTCACAAAGAAGACAGGTGGCACACATTTGTAGACCTTAAGGACCCTAACAAGAGGGGTTGTCCATTGTTGCCTAGACAACAGCATCATTTATGCAGCATCACATTATCCACACAATGCTGACCTTTGTGCTGGGTTGAGCCAGAGTAATGAGGCTGGACTAAACCTCCATAAAGACAAATATCAGTTTCACCGGACAAGTCTGAGATTGAAGGTCTCTGTCCAGCTCATACTCATTATACCATTCTTGAAATAAATCCCTGTGTGTGTGCGTGTGTGTGTTTACATTTAGATGTATTTACACTGATTGTTTAATGCAGTTAAAAGTTGGCTTGAATGCATTTATACTGCAATTACAAATTGCATACATAATGAGGTGAGATTAGTATTTTAAATACTTTTTTGTCACACTTTACTTTACTTTTAAGTCCAATTCTCACTAATAATTAACTATTAACTACAACTTTTGCCACAGTGAACTCCTAATTACTGCTTATAAACAGTTAGTAACAGGTAGGGATGTGCCCGAAGCCGAATACCTTATTCGGAAAGGCACGGATAATGGCTTCAAAACGAATAATGGATTTATCCGAATAACGGAAAAAATATTCGGCAGACACAATCACATGACCTCACTAATGTAGTGCTGTTCCAGCAAACATGTGATTGTGTCTGCCGAATATTTTTTCCGTTATTCGGATAAGGGATACATTCGTTATCATGATGATCATTGCGTTTGTCTAACGAATGTGGTCTCCTCAGCAATAAACTATCCGCGCGGCGCATTCCTTTTTTGATTGCTGCCTGTCAGTGCCGGCGAAGCAGTGTTGCCAGATATTGCTACAAAAAACAAACACAACCAATCTCCTGAAAAATGCACCAAAATAAGTTTAAATCTTGTATTTTGCAAATAGGATACAGAATCTCTAACCTCAACCTTCATCCTCCCACTTTATTAATGCCCTAATTACTTTATTAACACTGTTACATTAAGTATTAAAACAAGTCCAGGGACGCTTATAATAACTAGATCTGGCAACATGGCAGAGCAGAGCGGAGGCTGCACTTGTGCCAAGCTGCTGCGAGTCAGCCACATGAATTTATTCAGCGGCATGATTTTAAATAATTCTTCATATGTTTTCAAATTTTATTTTTGAACATGAAACATTATCTGATCTCACATCAGAGACCTCGATTAAAATACACTAAAACTAAAAAATATAACTAAAAATATAATAAAATACCTAACTACATAATACTACTATTGTTAGAACTTGAAACTTTTGAAGTGTGGGTTTCGTCTGGTCAGAGGAGAACTGGCCCCCCGACTGAGCCTGGTTTCTCCCAAGGTTTTTTTCTCCATTCTGTCACAGAGGGAGTTTTGGTTCCTTGCCGCTGTCGCCTCTGGCTTGCTCAGTTGGGGACACCTAATTTCTAGCGATTATCGCCGATTTGATTGCTCATATACTATTTAAACTAAACTGAGCTAGACAATGACATCTCTGAATTCAATAATGAAATGCCTTTAACTGAAAATTAAATGTTTAATCTTATTATATATTACTGACACTCTGTTCTCCAATTTGATACTTTTAAGTGCTTTGACACAATCTGTATTGGTAAAAGCGCTATATAAATAAAGGTGACTTGACTTGACTTGACATTATGGAGATCTGGACCTCATAACTGGCTATGGGCCTGGATGTGTAACGTGAATGAGTGTACGAATGAAATGAGTGCAAATCAGTAGCCGCGTGGGGGTCTAGGCGCATCTCTCAGAAATCAGAGGTTTGTCTGGAGTTATAGGCCTATATCAAGGCCTATAGGGGGGGGGGGGGGGGGGGGGGGTCATATCTGTGCGTCATCTGTGTCACGTCACCTGTAGCGCTTTTTTTCCCCTGTTGGCAAAGGAATGGACCCTTTTTTTTTTTTGTCTTTTGCAACAGGCTGCTGTTGCAATAGCTATGAAGATTGTAAGTTATGTTATCGCTACATTAGTTTGCTACCCTTTGCAAAATGCTCTTCAGTCTCGACCTTAACATTTGTCTCACATATCAGTAAGTTATTAATGATTGATTGATTGATTGATTGATTGATTTTGTTTGACCCTTTTGTTGAAAAATAAATTAATAAATACGATACACCATACAATTGTACCATACATTAAAACATAAAAAAAGGTCAGGATAACACAATAAATCCAAAGGCTTATTTCCATTGTGGTCCCATAGGGGTGGGGGGTTAGGTGGGAAGGACAGGGCAAAAACAAAAGACAACAGATAAAGCATCAATCATCACATCCATATATATATATATATATATATATATATATATTAAATAGATCTATCAAAAACAAAACAATAAAACAACATTATCCTATTAAGACTGGCATCTGAGCCATTTTTTCAGTGCCTTCTTAAAACCTCCTAAACTTCTAATCATTTTTAGACTTCCTGGCAACCTGTTCCACAAGCTTGTTGCTACATACAAAAAGGACTCTTTACCCAAATTACTCTTAACTCTAGGAAGTACAAAATCAGTAAGGCTGCCCCTTGTGGAGTAGCTGTGAACATCTCTCACTCTATTAAAATAATTAATAAAATATTTGGGGACAACCCCATGCACAGTCCTATGTACCATGCACAGGTGAATCTGAGAGACTCGATCTTCTACTTTTAGCCACCCAATAGTCTCAAAATGAGAAATATCAAGATGAGATCTCATGGGGAGGTTCAAAATAAGCCTTATAACCCCATTTTGAGCAGTCTGAAGCCTATGTTTCAGGTGCTTTAAGACACCATTATACCAAGAGCAACATGCATAGTCAAAATAAGGTTGAATTAAAGCACTTGCCAGAGTTAACATCGCTTTCTTGTCCAGAAACCTTGAGATTCTGGCCAAGAAATGAACTCTTTGATTTACCTTGGTAATAACCTTTTGTGCTTGACCCACTCCCGACAAGTGGCAATCCAACAAACAACCAAGGTAACTAACTGATTCCTTTACATTGATCTCATTATCTCCAACTAAAACCTTAAAGCCAGGAGATCTTTTCAATCTTATTTTTGACCCAAACAGTATGGCTTCCGTTTTCCCTAAGTGAAGCGATAGCCTATTGTCTGACATCCACCTACTGACATTTGATAGTTCTACACTGAGGGTTCTTTCAACTATGTTCTTATCTTTATGTGAAACCAATAATGCTGAATCATCTGCATATAAAAAAAAGTTCACATGAACATACAGACTTAAGGTCATTTATATATATAAGGAAAAAAAGTGGACCCAAAATACTCCCTTGAGGGACCCCACATTCTATACATTGTGGTTGAGACATTGTTCCTCCAATATCCACCACCTGCTTCCTATCCTTCAGATAAGAACTCACCCATCTGACAGCTAAGTCATTAAAACCAATGGCTTTTAATTTGCATACCAAAATACCATGGTCAACTGTATCAAAGGCCTTCTGTAAGTCTAACATGACCATACCACAAAAATGACCTTTATCTACCTCCTTCCTAATATGATCAGTTAGATACAATACACAGGTGTCAGTAGAATGAGATTTACAAAAGCCAGACTGGAACTCATATAATAGATTACGTGATACTAAATATTTGTCAATCTGTTCACAAATCATTTTTTTCAATTATCTTTGACAGACTACACAAAATAGAAACAGGTCTATAGTTTCCATATTCTAATTTACTCCCTTTCTTATATAAAGGAATTACTCTGGCAATTTTAAAATCATTGGGGCAATGTCCTTGCTCAATAGACATATTTATGATATGGGTAATACATGGGGAGATAACATAGCATCTTTTAAGAATCTAGCTGGAATATTGTCAAGGTCAGTAGCTTTGGAGCCATTTAGATTTTTAAGCTTCTCAAGTACGACTGCCTCTGACAGCTTTTCAAATCTGACATGAAGTCGATTTGAGAACTGTTCGACCTACAAGTAAAGCATACCGTTTAATGTACAGTAATATTAGTATCACTCAGCTCAAGTGGAGGCAGCTCTAAGCCATAGCTAAGTGTCAGCCTGTAACAGCCTGTTTCAAGATGGAGAAACAGTCAATATTGAATTGAATTGAACTGAATTGAAACACCTTGTGTTTAGCTGCTTCAAAAACTTGAGTGCTGAAATGAAGATTTACAGTGGTTTACCCCTTAAATGGTGCACTTCAAAAAATGATTTCCTACTTAAGAGTTTTTGTCTTGTTTCTAGTCCAAATATCTAAGCATTCTTAAATCAAGAAGCATTTTTTAGACAAGTAAAACTTGTCTTGTTTTCAGAAAAAAAAAAAAAAAAAATGTAAAAGGTGTTCCTTAAAACAAGCAAAATAATCTTATTTTGAACCGAAAACAAGATTATTTTGACATTTGACATTTTTTTTTTCTGGGGAAAAAAAAAAAAAATGATTTAATAAGTATTAGATATTTGGACTGGAAACAAGACAGAAAAAAAATGTAAGAAAAGTATTTTTAGCAGTGTGTAACATTTTCTCCCTATAAAGCACTTTGACTTGTCATTGTGTGCGAAATGTGCTATGTGAATTATGTGAACTAACTTGCCCTTAGTTTTAACACACCTGTGTGTGTGTGGGGGGGGGGGATATTTTGTTTTGTCACCTTTTTCACCCCTGTAGCAAGGTAGGTTTATTTTTCATTGCTTTCATCAATATAATACCGTTAAATAATGTATAGTTGCTGCTACATGTCAATATTTTTCTTGCAATTTTGCCATCTGTCATGTGTATATGCTTTATACATGAAACATGAGTTCAAACTCAGATTATAGGTAATAATGTAAATAATGTTCAGTTTCTTGCACAGGCTGATCATTGCACTTCATAAGATCTCAATATTGTCTGGAGTAACAGACATTTTATTTATTTAGATGGCCTGAGGGTGAGTAAATTAACAGCAAATTTTCATTTTGGTGTGAACTATCCCTTAAATAGGTATTTCAAAGGTATTGCTTATTGCCTACTGGGGGCTGGTAAGACTAGTTGACTAGTCGGTTTCAAACTTTCAAAGCTTTTAATAAAGCAATATAAAACAATGGTGGGGAAATCAAATATAATTAATATTTAAATATAAAGCTAAAACCTTCAGGTAGGTGATAGCAATGTCTTTTTTAGTGAGTCACTGATTCATTTATTCAGCTAGTTCAATCAAAGTGTCTGATTCATTCAGTAATGAAAGCATATAACTGTCTTTATAAATGGATCATTGAATCATACACTCAACCGATTTGCTCAAAATGCAAATTCAGTCTATAACAAAAAACATCACTGTGTGCTGCTTGAAGATGTGCAATGGTTCTGCTGTGGTTGTTGGAATATTGTGCCTAATATAAAATGTAACTCACTTAAATATATAAATATTACACAGTGATGCTTATATATATATATGCTTTCATGTGATGCATGTGTGTGTGTGTGTGTGTGTGTGTGTGTGTGTGTGTGTGTGTGTAAAACGTGCTCATGTACCAAAACACTACTATAGTATTGTAACTAGACAGCCACATATCAAGTATTCTATATGTGGCAGCCCTGAGAACTGTGTGAGCTGTGTAACTGCAGTAAGGAAGCTACATATGACAGTGGTGACATTGTCAATAGCACAGTAGTGAGTTGTTATTATTCATGGTATTTTTATTTTAATGTAGAGGACAGTTAGATACCTGGAAATGGTGGGAGAGAGAGGGAACTGGGATCATGGTGTATGCTGGATTGAAACCTGTGTTCCGTGAGGATGTGCACACACTGGCACTGCTCTGGTCACACACTAATAGTTTTTAATCATAAACCGCAAACTGTTGTCTGAACTCTACTGACCATGGAGTTATCCTTTCTTAAATAACAAATACTTCATCATAGAGAGGAAGCACTTGTGTGCATCTGGGCTGTTGAGTAATACTGTAGTTTATATGACTTCACATTGATCATCAGAAGCCTGGAAACAATAGTGCTATAGCTTTTGGCTCACTAATAATCTATTTGCTTTTATGCTGTTCACTAGAGGCCATGTTTTTCAAACAACATGTGAGGTATTTCCAGAAACATCAGATTATATTAATCAGCGTTTGAAATGCCACATAGAAATTGGTGTAAATATATTTTGTCATTTTATAATCTATGGTGACAGAACTCTTTATTACCCATAATGGTTTGATTTACCCCAGACGATTCAAAAATAATCAAACCATGAATTTACAATCTACAAATTTGTCAATATTTGATGACTGTTAATTGTTTTTACAATAATGTAGTGCAGAGTTATGGGGGAAATAATATTTAATTAGATATAGGAAATGGGTATAATTAGTCACAATTATTAGAATTTTTTTTAATTAATGTTGTTGTTGGTTTCTTCGGTCACACTTTATATTAGGTGGCCTTAACTACTGTGTACTTACATCAAAAAATAAGTACAATGTACTTATTGTGTTCATATTGTATTGCAAAAACACTTTTACTGCCTTGAGGTGGGATAAGGTTAGGGACAGGTTTGGTGGTCTGGGTAGGTTTACAGGTGGTTTAAGGTGTAAGGGATGGGTCAACAGTGTAATTATAAATGTAATTACAGAAATTAATTATAGCTGTAACTACATATAGGTATTTTTAAGAATATAAGTACAATGTAAAAACATGTATGTACACAATAAGTGCTTTGTACCAAATAATTAATTTTAATGTAAGTACATAGTAGTTAAGGCCACCTAATATAAAGTGGGACCGTTTCTTCTTCTTCTTATAAATGAAAATGGTTTCAGGTTGTATGTCACTCCTGTGATGAACTTGTCATCATTAATGATTTAGTTTTCTGAGGGTCTCGTTGCTCCCAAACTCTTATAAGAGACACATTGTTACATTCCTTTAGAGAACAATACAGATCAAGCCAGGCTCATTGGAAAGTGACATTTCTGCAAAATATGATGTTGCTTCTCATGCATTTTGCAGCACTTTCAAAGTGAAATGTCCTAAAAGTGGTACTAAAAGCAAGTTCAGTTTTATCCGAAACAAATGAACGTGAATCTGGCATAATTCTATTGCATTTGATGTTGTTTTTACTGGCAATATGGAAATGAAATGTCTGGTGAGTAGCACTGAAATGTCAATGCTATATTCCCCGGTTTCACAGACAAGGCTTAAGCCTAGTCCCAGACTAAAGCGTAAATCTAAGATGTTTAAACTGAAAGAAACTTGCACTGATTGATCTTAAATTATATCAGTGCCATTGTTTTGTCTCAAGATGGACACAAGTAATGTTTTATTTATTTATTTATTTGTTTTTTCTAAGGCACGTTTATAAAAACTACTTAAATGTCCTAATTGAACTACGGCCAAATCCTGGCTTAGTCTAAACCCTGTTTGTGAAACCGGGCCATTGTGTTTTAAAATAGCATAAACATAACCGATAGTGTTAACAAAAGCACATGTGGGATAAAACCACATTTTGGCATTTTATTTTGCTTTTATAATTATTTGAGCTCTTTGGTGTTATCAAGGGACTCACAAATGTCACAAATGCAATGCTGTACAAGGTGAGCTACTGAGCAAGTTTACTTTGCCAAAGCCATACATATGGAGCTGGTTATGCGATGCAAACAAAAATGTTTTTGGAGTTTTGCAAAAATAGAGACATTTTTCCAATGATCCTATATTGATACTGATCACATCTGCTTTGGGTTTTCAAGCCTGTATGGTCTGACTGTAGCTATATGCTTTGATACTTGTGGATTACCGTAGCATTCACATCTCAAGTGGATACTAAATACCGTTCTACAGACTCCTCAAAAAAGGGAATCTTGGAGTGCTGGTAACTCATGCTCCAGTTTGTCTCATGTGTCTTAAGTATGTCATACAGAAAAATAAAAAAAGTATTAAACATTTGAAGATCTCAGTTGAGCGCTGGAGCCAAATACCTCATGCTGACTGCACTGATCCAAGGATGGCCCTACATTACTTCTTATATTTTTGATGGACAACTCTTTGCTCTACAATTACATTTATACTTCCAGTAGGAGTCATGGCCTGGACTGCAAATCCTCAGCTGAACATGCTGAAAAGGATTATGTCGTCTGGAGCGGCGGGGAGGATGGAAATCAAATTCCTGTTGGATGATGGCAACACATGGAAAGCTTCACATCTTGCTGCAAGTTGACCTTATACGCTGATACTGACAAGACACTATTGTGTGACAGGGCTTAACCTTCTGCCTATACAAGTGAAACAATGCCCATTTGGAGACTGTGTAATATAGTAGCTGAGTTGAAACAATCTACCAAAGTGTGAGCTTGCATGGTAATCAGAAAACCATACAGTGACATTAATTGTGTGAGTTCTAAGCCCAGAATACAGATATGTACAGAATGTCTGGGAGTTTTGCATTCCAAAACATGGCATATATAAAATCTAGTCAGATGTGACTGATATAATAGTCAGACATACAGACACACACACACACACACACACACACACACATGCATACATTAAATAGATTTATTATATATATTAAATATTTAGCATATAAATATTTAATTAATACCTTAAATATGATTTTAAGCTACAAGCTTACAGAAGTTCTTTCTTTCTTTCTTTCCTTCTTTAAATCTTACAAACTGGAAGTGGTGAGTGAAGACTTTTTAGAGGGATTCTGAATGAATGAATGAATGAATGATGCATTTATATAGTGTTTTATTGTGTATTGCTGTACATCCAAAGCGCTTTACAATCATGTGGGGGGGTCTCTCCTCAACCACCACCAGTGTGCAGCATCCACTTGGATGATGCGACGGAAGCCACAGGACAACGGCACCAGTGCGCTCACCACACACCAGCTACAGGTGGAGAGGAGAGAGAGAGTCATTGAGCCAATCAAGTGGATGGGGATTATTGGGAGGCCATGATTGATAAGGGCCAGAGGAGGGAATCTGGCCAGGACACCGGGGTTACACCCCTACTCTTTACGATCAGTGCCATGGGATTTTTAATGACCACAGAGAGTCAGGATTCTGCTCTTCGAAAGCCCTCATCACATGACATAACCGCTCACACAGTGCCAAGCAGGTCAAAGTTTGTCTGTTTAGCATGCCCATATTAGCTCACACTGATAAATGCTTTAACCACACCATCTGGACCCAAAAAAAAACATCTTACTACATTGATGGCCTTTCATAAGTAGCTGTGTATTCTGACTAGTAACATTACTTTCTAGTAAATGCTTTGCCAGTTGCTATTTTATGGGGGGTATTATAGATCTCCTGTGCCGCAATCCCACGTGGAGCCTGTCAGTTGCCTGGAGATCACTTCCCATAAATAGCCTCAGTTTTAATTCTATTCTTACCTTTTCATTATATATATATATATATATATATATATATATATATATATATATATATATATATATATATATATATATATATATATATGTATATGTAATATTTCCAGTTTCAGCAAATCAGTCCATGTTTTGGTGTTGTGTGTGTGTGTGTGTGTGTGTGTGTGTGTGTGTGTGTGTGTGTGTGTGTGTGTGTGTGAGAGAGAGAGAGAAAGTGATTACCTGAATATACCCTGCTGCTGAGCCATATAGATGATTTACAGTCGCATTATGACATGGTATTACAGTACTTTTGGCTGGACAGTCACTCCAATCAGCTTTCACCCAGCTGCTGAAATTGCTGTGCTTTCCATAGGTACTAAAAGTAATTTCAGAAAATCTCATAATTGTTTGTCATTTTTATCCAGTTTGCTTGATCATTCTCTTATTTTGGCTCTTCCCCTATAGGAGATGAAAAAAGCAACAACTATAAATTTGCCCACAAACATTGCATTAAATCATAACTGGTCAGTAATAGAAGATTATTTAACACCTTAGAGTACCTGTGAATCAATTCGAGTGAAAAATTCAACAATGGCACATGCAAAATAATTTATAATGCCTATGAGAGATCATTAACAGTATTGAGTCAGGATATCAAGAGGGAATGCTATTTTTCTATTGGCATATATATGGTAAAGTAAAAATAGCATGGACATCTATCGGGAATATGAAACAGCTAGCCCTACAGAATTTGTTATAGTTCAGTTTCCTCCAACTTATAATAAGGTCAGAAACCCCTGTTGTAAATGGTCATGATTTGGGTTTGACCTTGGTCTGCCACTGCTTGCTCTCACAAAGCACATTGACAGGTTGTTTACAATAGACTTTCCCTACTGTCTTCATTTACAGTCTTACACCAGTATTAAATATTGTATTAAACTAATAGCAAAATCTCAGCTGTGTAGCAGAATTGTGCAGTGCAGTGCATACTGCAGTCTAACATGACATCCGAGTGTAGATTATTATATTCTAAATATGTAGGAGTAGGATGAATTAATGTTAGCATATGGATATTGTGTTGGGAGTAATTAGGGGCACATTTCCTTACAGGAGTGTGTATGACCTTTGAATTGATTTAATTCCCTCGGCCAACTGGTGCTGTTCAACACAAGACACCTTGTGAACGTGCACCTTTCTGTGTAATTAAATGCAGTCTCTTGAGGTGGGAGCGTGTATGAGCATGTGTGAAATAAGGATGAAAAATTAATTCATTACTGAATAAACTTAGATCTGGTCACAGTTTCTTAAAGCCTATGGATATATATGGCAACAGCAGACAGTTCATTGAAATGTAACTGGCTTAAAGTCATAGATATATAAACACCCTCTGTGCAGTAAATTAGGATGTGGACAGTGCCACGGTTCTGTGCTTATTTTCAGATTTGTGTCTGTCAGTTTGTTGTTGTGATGATTTATATAATTACAGCCCACTATAACATGCTGTCTGCATTACATACTGAAATGACACATAAGCATAGACTGAAAAATGTGTTGAGGTGTATTGCTTAAATATGTACACTGCTTGCACAAGTAACTACAATAAAGGCATCTGTTGTTTTTATAACCAAAAGGAAACAGCTGATCTTTGTCACGCTCAGTTAAACCATCTAATGCCCTTGTCATAAACAAGAGTTAAAAAAAAAAAAAAAGAAAAGAAAATCCAAAAACATAGATTTTAATAATCACTCTGAAATGGGCCTGCTATATGGCAGGGGTTTTCAAAGTGGGGTCTGGGGGAGAGGCAAGTATATAAAATGTGTATGTAGACAATCATGAGAATAATCACAATTATTATTATTATTATTATTATTATTATTATTATTATTATTGTTGTTGTTGTTTCTAGAGACATAGCTTTGTTTCTCTTCATTTGTATTAAACTAAAAGTAAAAATGCTGTGTGAAATGCTGTGAATAAACAAATAGCTTCAACCTAGTATTTTTTAAACAATTACACATGCAACATTTTTATGAAATGTCCTTATATGTGATATGTGATAGATGTCTATGTACACTGCCATTCAGTTGTTTGAGGTGAGTAAGATTTTTTTTTTTTTTTTTTTTACTTGAAACAAGTAAATAAATATTTATATTTCAAATAAATGTTCTTCTTTTGATGTTTTTATTCATCAAATCATCATGAAATAAATGTCACGGTTTCTACAAAAATATTTAGCAGCATAACTGTTTATAATCAATGTTGATTATTTGAATGATTTCTGAAGTATCCTGAAACAAAAGAAGACTGGAGTAATTATCCCAAAAATTCAGCTTTGCACACATGAATAAATTATATTTTAAAAATGATTCAATTAGAGATGATTTATGTTAAACTGTAATAATATTTTACAATATTACTGTTTTTGCTGCTGTGAGCGTGTGCGTTACCACTTCTCAGACAAAATGGTCACACGGTTAAAAATTCATCCTCGGAAACTTTTATTACGCCATGAAATGTTTTCTTTACTTTGACCAGTTGAGCTGGGATTCAGCATTCAAAATTTAATCGCTCTGACATAATTGACCAGATGCTCTTTTAATCTTTGATAATGTTTCATCTTTCATGTTTTTTTTTTTTTTTTAATTAAGATAAATAATACATTCAAACCCCTTTACTAATACATATGAATGTGGTTTAATTAAAATTCTGACTATTGTAACTTCCATTGTTTCAAGGGTTAGTTTTTTTATGCCACAGACTCTGAATTAATTGTGTTCATTAAACTGATGTAATCCACATCTGATGTATGACTTCATAGTGAATGCATAAAGAGGTTAATGTATTGAGAACTTGATGCACCAGAATGTACTAAGACACAGACACTTCAGTCTGATAGACTTTGTCAAGAGCAACCCCAGTGTGGGCCAATGGTTACTTCATGTCTGAAGTCCTGAATAAATTATCTAAGAAGCCACTTTTCATAAATGTCGATGACCCATCCAGACACAAGCAATACCACTAGCATCATTACATAATGGGATGATTAATTATTGGTGTAATTCAGTGGAACTAGCAGTATTGCACTCACGTGGCTCAAAAGTGCTTAATGACATATGGTGGCCCATCCTCAACCAAAACCCACCCATTACTGGGGTTAATGTGCCATCACTGCCTTTTAACCACAGTGATTACCTGCATGATGTTTCTGAACCTGATTTATTGCTTTTAACTCATGCTAGCAGTCATTTACCTCTTGACAGGCAGATGCCATCAAATGCCTCAAGGGAAAATTTATTGCTTAGAGATTTTATTTATTTATTTATTTTTCCTCAAATGCTTCTTCTAAAACTCTTCAAATACACTAATGGTCAAAAGTTAATAATACTTAAGATTAAGGGTCAGATTTACTAAGCAGGGCAAATTAGTGTGAAACCATAATCCCATGAAAGAGCCAATGGGAGTGGAAAGTTCTGATCTACTGGCAATGAGTGAATTAGAGAACACAGACACTGCCAGATAATTTCCATTACACATTCTACCATGCAAGAACAGCACAAATGAATAAATATTAATATAATTTAAAATAACTGCTTTTTATTTTAATATATTGTGCAACATAATTATGTGATGTCAAAGCTCAATTTTCAGCATAATTTCTTATTATATTCAATGATGTAAACAGTTTTTGCTGCTTAATATTTGAATAATAGTTAATATTTTAATAACACTAATTCAAAAGTTTGGGAAAAGGAAGTTTTGTTTTTAGAAAATAAATGAATACTCAGAAAGAATTCTAGTTATACGAATCATCATTAATAACCTGAACGCCATTTATTCTTACATATTGTGAACAAATATATGCAACCTTGGTAAGCATGGGATACTTCTAATTTGATAATAATTTTATTATATAAATATGTAATTGAGACAAATTAGGCATATTACGACATACTGTAAGATGATATAGCTATAAGTGAATATAGAAAGCATCGGTCAAATCATTAGGTCTTGGAAGATTTTTATAAGATGTTCCTATTGAGATCACTTTCTTTCAAATCTGAACACAATGTGCAGCATTGGTGAGAGCTGTTCTGTAACTGCAGTGAAGATATTTCTAAGGTCTCTTTCCAAGAAGAAAAAGTCTAAGAAATAGCAGAGAGTGGAGATCTATGACATTAAAGAGATGTGTGATTTCTTTGTCCTGCGGACTTCATTCTGTTCTCATCTTCTTTAATATGTTAGCATGAAAAACTGAATCTGGCTGAAACATGATTCAAACCAGTTATCAAGTGCTGCTATTCTTACATAACTATGTTCTATTCATTTCACATTTAGCAGAGGGCCTAAAACAGATCCTTGTGGCACTCAATATTTTACGGCCGTTAAATTAGATAGCTTCCTATTTAAATAAACAAAATGGTAACAATTGGTCAGGTAGGGTCTAAACAATTTTAATGCTTGTCCCTGAATACCAGGGTGGTTTTGTAAGTGATATACTCCTAGATTAGTAGTGAGATACACATTTGGTCCGAAGCTAAAAGCAAGTCATTTTTTAATTCAAACTAGTCCAGTTTCTGTGCTATGATGTGGCCTGAAATCCAACTGACAGAACTTGCACAAGTAATTTACCAGACACAGATTTTCCTAATATTTTAGACATAAAAGGAAGATTTGAAATGGGTCTGTTAGTTGCTTAAGGCTTACTGCCAACTTGAATTATGTCAAATTAGTTATACAACAGTAGATTACAAAATAGGTGTATATTTAAAATGATATATTTGATACATTGTGGTTTCAGAAATTAATTTTTGCTATTAAGAAGACATATTCTTCAAATATTGATACCTGGATTGCAAAGTATGAGACAATTGTAAAGTATACAACAGCCCATATGGAGCTCAGATGAGAACACTACAGATGGGAGATGCCTTTTTCACTTTACAGTAAATCACATCTTTGTTGACCATATGGTGTCTCACATATTTCTATGTATTTCACCTGTACCTACAGTGTATGTTGACATTAATGTAGTGTTGAACCCCAAAAAATGCTAGCATACACAAAGAGTGTCTCTGTAATTCTTTCTGACAACACCATATGTGAGGGTAAAGCAGGCCAACTGGAGCAGAATACAGTTTATACAGCAGTGATGTGGGACTGGGGCATAGAACAGAGCAGTCCTCTATAACTACATGCAAATTTCTCATACTGAAAGAGAAATAAATTATATCATCCAAGGTCTGTCCTATACTTTACTCCAACCACTCAATCACAAGACAAAGCAGAGAACTAATGCTGAAGGAGTTTTGTGGCAAAATATTGAGGTATGAGGAGCGGTGAAGTTAATTTGATTGATCTGTCTATAGACCTTAGTCAGGGTAGATGCCATATTTAATTTTACAGGAATGAAAACGAGACTCTGAGGAACAGAAGTAAGGGGGACTGGGAGAAATTGTAAAAGGGTTTAATTGTAGCACAATTCATTTTGTCAATCACAATTAAGATACAGTGATGACACATTTTAGTTTCATAATTTTATGACATTTAAAATTGAGGGGGAAAACATTTTATAAAATGTGTAATGAACGGAGGGGTTTTTTTGTACATTAATTGTGGTTTCATAGTGGCCAGCTGTTGCTATTTTTATTTGCGTTTTATAAATAAATAATTCTAAACTGTATAAACAAATAAATATAACATCAAGGGTTGGACAAACTAATGTGAAGACCTGGAAAATAGGAAATATTTAATCTTGTTAAATTAGATTCATACAACTTCTGAAAAAGTCTCCAGTTGCTTTTTGTCTGTATATAGGTAGATGCTAGATTCGACCGCTCTAAGAACATTGACGTGTCCGCAATCTTGTAACAGTGAATGTGTCGTCACTCACAATAAAAAAAAAAAAAAAAAATTAAAAAAATCAATGAGTTTCAATATGCGACAACACTGAACAGCATCTGGATATAAAAACCGCCAAAATTTTAATTCCTAAATAAATTGGAAAAACTTCCACAGGTGTGTTGTTTTGTGTATGTAATGTGTAAAGTCAACATTACAGGTTTTTAAACTATAGCACCTTTGAAATGCCATCTTAGCTAACAGCTTTGTCTTGTATTGTGTTAGTTTAGCAAAACCATCTGCTGAAGTCTCTGGCAGATACAGACATTTATACATGCGTATAACTATGTTGCAGACATACTGCATATGGCATTTACCTACACATATCTATGGTTGTCTATCAGAAAATCTGCTGAATGTATCAGAGATGTTAAAGAATCCATAGTGGTTTGACAATAATCAAGCGTGTAGCATTAGTTCTGGCAGGTCACATGAGTCAAGCTTGCATCAGCTGACTCTCAGATGGTCACATCTACCTATAGGAATACGACACCTATCACGGCATCCCTACATAAACGCAATTACCAATTACCCTCCTCCATCCCCAGCTCCTCCTTTCGCCACAGTTGGGACTTGGCTTCTGATATTCCTATTGAATCAGATTCCCTAATCTTGAGCAATGTGCTGCACTAAATGTAATTAAGTGCATTAATGATCTGCTTGGTTCTGTTCTGTTAACCCTTGGGGGGGGGGGGGGGGGGTATTATTATTGCTGCTCTCCCTGCTCATTCATGACAGGCTGCATGGATGGGATGGGAGTTTTTGCCCAGAACAGAACCATACCGCCAAACCAAACTGTATGCTAAGTGTCTATCACTTGACGATAGTGGTCCTGACAGAATTCAAGTCAGTTGACTGATCTGGTCGGGGCAGAGGTTGAAGTTGGTCTTGGTCAGGGGTCTCAAGGCCATCCTGGATATACCTGGTCTCGGTGATCTTTAAGCAATCACAGCTCTTTCATTGATGTTGGCTTTGTGAAGTTCTCTGTGGTTGTTTTTTTGTTTTTTTGTGAAAGCGCAGGCTCTTAAAGGTGAATATTGAGGTTTGCTGTCACTTTGCTGGAGTACTTTCTGTTTTGTTTTTGTTCCTTCTTAGTGTTTGACAGTCCATATCGTGCACTCGTGTTTTTTATTTTTTAATTTATTTATTTATTTATTTATTTGCCATGCTTTGTGTACGCAAGTCTAGAAAGTCACCTGTTCTAGCCATGGCAGAACGAAACAATAATGTTATTTTATTTTTTCTGAACACCCCCACCCCCAAAACATGTACACATTTTAGGGACCCAGTTTGAGAACCCCTGATATACAATGTGTAAAAGCAATGAAGATATGTTTGACCCATGAGCTGATCAGTATGGTTTAGAAAAAGGATTTAACTTATTTCATGTAATTATTATAAGTCTCATTTAGACTTTTGATTTAAAACCACATTATTCCTGACATCTAAAAGAATTACAGCCATATTAATATTACTGAATAGCTTCACCTAAAAAGCACAATGGAATATTGAAGTGTTCTCTTTTTAAATATACATTACTGTTACCATTACCATAAAAGAACACTCCGATTTCTTATGTTAAATTTGATAGAGTGATTATAAGTGTATTATTGATAGAGTTACTTTTATCACATATAAATGTATAGCAAAACATATGTTGTATAGCGAAAGTGGCTGGCAGATTTATACCAGTCTGTAAGTTGATGTAAAATGTGGTACAATTGCCCCTGGTCTCCCTCCTGTTCAATCTAAGTTTCACAACCTATTATTTCCTGAGTTCTTGACCTCATATATTTTTTTGGAAAATAAGTATTTTCAATCTTGCATCAATGATCAACATCAAGGTAACGTAGAGGTTGCTTTGCAGTCCTGTTTTCATCCAGGTCTAATTAAATGTGGTATCTGCCCAGAAAGAAAAATCCATCTGAGGTGAAATCTTGTAATGAAATACAAGCATCAGTACCACACCAAACAAAATGTGTATCAATCAAGCACATCTTGTCGCTTCAATGACTAAAGGAAACTTATGTGTTTACTTTATTTACTTGAGTTGGGAGAGATGATCCCTAATCAAAATGCACAAGAACTGCAGGACGTAATTCCCTCAATTAGTTTATAAGGACTTCTTTGTGGCAGATTTTTATGCCCTGTCCCATGTGCCAGAGAGAAAAAAAGAAAACACGCAGTAAAATACTCATTAAGCAAAGCTGTCTTCAACGCTAAACTGCGTCTCTTTGAAATCAGATGAAAGCGCCCATATTTCCATATGAATCTTCGGTTAATAATGCAGTGCGCTGAGAAGAAAATACGAGAGCATTGTGTTCTCGCCGTCTTGGAGGAAACAGCGGATTGAGATTTCATACAGGGGACGGATGCCAATTGAAGTAATGACAGACGTACGGTTTCCACATTTACAAAGGGTTGCAAGGGCAAGGCGTCTCTGAGAGCTAGAAGCTAATTTCCATGGTTTTTGTGTCGTCACCTTGCACAGCACAAATGTCAAAATGAATTCTGAAGCAGGCCTAATTAGAACGGAGTTGAGGGTGTCTTGCGAAATCAGTAAGGCGTGTGTGACGCGCTTTTACTCAATGTCACTCTCTCTTTCCTTCTTTCTCGCTGGCTCTCTGGAACACCTGCCACTGAAGGAGAAATCTGGGCTCTCCTGCAGAATGCTTCATTACCTGTATTGTATCATTTTCCATTAGTATTCCCATCACAGGCTCGTGCCCCTCTCTCCGAGAGCTCCTCTTGGCAGGCGGCAGTACCCACTGCCTCCCGGTGCGAGCCTGGCTTCCGGTTGGCCCGTGCGCCAGGCGGCTAATTGGTTTATTCAGCGGCGTTCCATTCGTACCCTGATTCGCTTTATGTCACTTGTCAGTATCCGAAGCCTCATCAAGCATTCAAGTGTCCAATTCACTCAGATGTAAGAGCCTTTTTAGCGTGAATCTCTCCATGCCACATTTGACTAGTGGCGGATGTGAAGAGCGCCGAGGCGGAGTCAGAATTGACACCCTGTTAACATGCGAAACGCCACAAAGCAGCTTTTTGATTTTAAATCATTAATAAAGTTGACTAGCGTGGGGAGGTGTTTCCTGCCAAGCTGCTGTGTTTAAATCAATATGGCAGCTTATTTTGCAAAGACTTGATTCCCGTGAGGGAAAACAACAGCAAATGAGCAGCAAAGCAGTTTTGGTGAAAGAGGCTGGTCATAACTGCTCAAGGAAGACTGATCTGCATGCATCAGTAATCGATGTAGATTTCCCACCACAAAGTTAATAACCTAAAGCTTACCTCCCAACCACTTGCCAGGAATAATTTGAAATTAAAATCAGGATTTGCTCTGAGCAAGATTAGATTTGTGATGCTTAATTCCCCAGCTACGTATTTATAATTAGTGTCAGTTCTCTCACCTGTAGTTCATAAATTATGTCCAGATCGGTTTGGATTGACACGTTTTCAAACTTCATTTTCTGGAGTCGTGACCTGGGAAGTGACAGCTTGGAACTGGAACTTGATTGTTCTTACTCTGAGGAAAAAATAAAATGTTGAATAGCAACTGATGAATATTTAGGAAGATAATTCAGCCTCGGATGTACAGGCTTATAGGCATGTGCCTGAAATTGATATGCGCTAATATATATATATATATATATATATATATATATATATAGGTCATGCCAAAGTCAGAGGGCCCTATTTTAAGGATCTAAGCACATGGTCTAAAAGCGGACGGTGCAGGTGCACTTAGGCTGTTTCCAAATCAACTTTTGCTAGTTGAAACGGTCGGCATGCCTGGCGCATTGTCTAAAAGGGTTGTCCCTATTCTCTTAATGAGTAATGGGTGTGTTTTGGGCATAACGTGCAATAAACCAATCAGAGTCTCATCTCCCATTCCCATTTCCCAGTTGCACTTGTGCCATGGTGGATTTGCTATTTAAAGACACATGTCTCCAGAGAGGAAACGGAAATATTTTTATATTCATGTAGCCGACACAATAATATCCTTTATTTTTTTCAAATTTGGCCTGTTTGTGTAATAAGCAGAGTGTACGCATGGTGTGGACCCATCTATAGGTGCATATTACTAACGGGCTCTTTAAATAACAAAAAAATACGAGGTGCGTTCAGGCACATTGTTGGCGCTTTGATATTTTGAGGCAAATTAAATAGACTGCGCCATTGACCAACTTAAACCTATTTAATTTGCCTCAAAATAGCAATGCGCCAACAACACACCTCGTTTCCAGACCAGCATGCCCATAAGCACACAAATGGGTGCAAATGCATTTGATATTTAAACAACGTGGCACAGGATGTTAAAATGAAAACTGGGTCAGCCTTAAACTAGCAAAAAACACTTGCGTTGTGCCTGGCGTGCATTATTGCATTAATGCATTATTAGAGGTTTTCCAAGGCTGCATGATATATTAAACCCATTTAAAAATCATAATAAAGCATAATACTATTGTGAAAATGCTATGATTCAATTTTCAAAAATATATATGCGATGCAGGTTTAGTATGTGCACTTTAATTATTTACAACCGTGTAGGTTACATGCATCTCAGAGAAGTTCTGTTCACAGTAAATGCTGCTCCGCATAAACTGTTATCATGTATATACTGTATGTGGAGCGTCTCAAAATCTGGCTATTTCATCAGATTTGTAAAGTAAATAATTTATAAACTTTATAAACATCTTTCTCAATATGTTAACTGTTCATTGCGATTTCAGAGGTATAAACCCTCGCTCTGAGTTTACACGTTTTGATGTCCTCATTACACAAGTGACAGTGGCTGTAGCATTTCTGTTGTAAAGAAATGGCCAATTCTTAAAGATTAAGAGGACATTTTAATTAAATGTTGTTCAGTCAATATTAAACCAATTACTCTATTAACAAAATAATTGTAATTGACAGCCCAAGTTCATTGTACTTCTCTGAATGCTTAAAGACAATACAGATGAAGAAAATCAAGTTGAAATTCGGAAACTCATAAAACTGACTTTCAGTTGACTACATTAAACTGGTAAAAGAAGAAAGTATTTTAACATTAATACATCTGCTTAAAATTCACTTTCTCCTTTTCCTCATACAGTTTTGAGTGTGTTAATGTTCTGTGCTTATGTAACAGAGACATACATGTATCATTAATGCACCACGTTTGAGGAAGATATTCAGTAAAATAATGAGTTAAAATTTCATTCTGTTCCTCACACAAAGCCGTCACATGGATGCAGATGACTTGAAATACAGCACACAAGTCATAACACAAAAGCCATACCCTACTTTTATGATACTTTCATGTGCTTTTTGGAGCTTGACAGTTACAATCACCATCTTCTATCTCATCATTTTTATATCTCCTTTTGTGTTCCAGATGGAGAAAAAGAAAAAAAAAAAAAAAGAAGAAAAAAAAGAAAAGTAAAATGGCCTTGGAACAACCTGAAGGAGAGCGAATAATGATGGAATATTGTTATAAATAAATGTAATTCATTTTTGACATTCTACAAGACATTTCCTGTACTCAACATGTTTTATGTATTTTGAAACACAGAAAGTTTCAAAATATGAGAGAAGAATGTAGATCTACTTACTAAGTTTTTGTCATTGTTGTTCAGTGAAACTAAGAGAAAATGTCAGTTTTTACTTTTTATTTTTCTTCTGTGAAACTTTTCATTATTCAATTGCTATGTTCCCTCCTCAGTCTAGAGATTTGGGGAGGAAGTAACAAGGAGAAAAGGTAAAGATGTGGCTCTAAAAAAATCAATCAATCAATAAAAGTTATACAACTGAACGATAACAATATATTTTAAAGAATATATTTTAAATAATGTGGTTAACCAAACAAGTGCTGTTAGCCACTGATTTAAATAGTATGGGAGGGGGGGGGATACTATGGAAGGCAATGGCTTCCATAGACAGTTTGATCACCAACACTCTTCACACACTCACACACATATACTATATATATATATATATATATATATATATATATTTGCTTCCAAATAATATAATATTTTTTTAGGGTTGTTGTATATGTAGTGTACCTCTCTTTCCACTAGTGGCACAGACAGAAAAGGAGAAGTGGAGGTCATATGCTGGATCAGCAGCAGTGCAAACCTTTTGACCACACTAACCACCCAGTTCCTGGTTCGCTCTTATCTTTCCCAGTCATGTGGTTTATTCGACTAACCCATTCAGTGATAACCCGGGATCTGCTCTGCAGTGCAACCAACACCATTTCCATATTATTGCCTTTCCCAAAAAGATAGACATCAGCATGGCTGTGTGCCCGGAAAAGTACATCTTGTACATTGGTATTCCCTCCAGCATTGCTTTTAAAATTCAGCGTCTCACTTCACATTCAGACCTTCTCTACATAGAGAACATCCTGAAATAGTGCACTAGTGTTTATATTTTAGAGTTGCATGCCGTAGTAGTGCTTATGGAATTTAATTTCTGATGAGAAGCAAAGATGGGTACACATATAAAACACTTAGATGTGGTCACCACAGTGGTTTCACCTACAGAGAGATTTTGATATTGTATTTACGAACACAAAAAAAACAACTTTGTACTCTGGGTTGAATTTCAATTGGCTACATCTTTGGCAGCCTCCCACAGGACTGTTTTCTCCCTGTGAAAGAGCCATTGAGCTCAGTGCGCGCCGGGAAATGGCTTGGCGTCTCACAGGAGAGCGGGAAGCTCTTACTAAAATAGGGAACAAAATCGAGGGTTGATGTTTTGATTGGTTACCAAGTGGTTGGCAAATATGGATGTCTTAAAGTAAGAGGGCTGCATTACGGCTGCATGGATCCAAGACTGTTTCAAAGAATAACAATGATTGAAAGGAAGAAAAGACATTCTGAGCGCCAGTCTCTCAAACTTCTTGTAATTAAATGCCAAAGCTGTCATTCTTTATTCATAGTCCAGTACGGAGAGAGGACAAGAAATGAGAGGCTATGGGATCAGGAAATGATGTGACCTAGATTTAAATTTATGTTGCCCACAGCTTGATGTGTGAGGCACATGTGCTAACTGCTAGGCTTCGGTCCTGACAGAGATCTAGCGATTAAGCGTTTTTTTTTATTATTTTTATTTTTTTATGTGATGTGTTATTTTTATGATTCTAAAATAACTTCCCATGTGTTTTCCAAGTATGCCTTTTGATGGCTGTTGATTGGAAAAGCAATAAAAGTACTGACCTTAATTTAAAGGAGCACGTCTTATCAGATCAGGCAATAAATACACATTAATTAATCCTCTTTGTCCCACGAGGGAGATAAGGCCACAATAAATAAATACACATTATTGTTCACAGTTAATAATGCATTTTTATTTTCTTGGAATTCATTAATGCATTAATGAATTAATGAATTAATGAATGAATTAATTAATTCACTCATTCATTCATTGTTGGATTTATTTATATTGCAATTCATTAAACCGCTCTTCCTGCGTTTCCAATGCAAATAATATAGCATATGTTCTCCAGACCATGGCAATTCAAGACAAGTGTTATTAGAGTGAACCATAAATAACATCAGCAATCTGTGTGTGACCTGTTGAGTCTTGTGCCATTAATGATTTTCAATTTTTTTCAGATTTTCTATTTTTCTTCCATGAAACTATTTTTGTTATTCATCAGAAATCTACAATACCTACTTCATACCTGAAACCTACAATCAGAAACATTCATTTGTGTATTAATTATCTATCTATCTATCTATCTATCTATCTATCTATCTATCTATCTATCTATCTATCTATCTATCTATCTATCTATCTATCTATCTATCTATCTATCTATCTATCTATCATATATATATATATATGTTTTTTTTTTGTTTGTTTGTTTGTTTAATTAAGATGTGGCCATAATTCCATTTTTAATCTTCATGATTCTTCAATAGAAAAGTTGAAAAATCACCACATCAGCTACATTATGAATGGTCCTAAATGGCTCTCATATTGTTCCTGCCAAGACTGTGTCAATATAAACCACTTGGTGGAGAGTGATTTCATATGGACACTGACCTCTTTAAAAATAGGCTTGAAATAAAATTAAAAAAAAACTTTTTTTTTCTTTTTCTTTTTTTTTTTTTTTTATAGATAATTAAAAAGAAATGAAACACTGAAATATAGATAATATTGACAGTTTGTTTGTTTGTTTGTGTTTTCCCTCTCATTAAGCAAGATTTATACAGAGGAATGAAAAATAACAAAGAATATGCAGTAAAATGTACTCTAATAATAGCAATAACAACGACAACAATAATAATAATAATAATAAGCTTCAGTCCATGCTGAGTTCACATGATCATCTGAATATTGCTATATCTTAAATGAATGAATATATATATATATATATATATATATATATATATATATATATATATATATATATATATATATATATATATATATATATATATATATATATATTAAAAGTATTGACATTAGACAAATGTGTACTTAGTGGAGGTAAGTTTGGTTTAAATATGCTGAAAATAAATTTTAAATGTGTGTCTATGCAGTAGAAACAGTAGATTTGTATTATTATTATTATTGTTATTATTATTATTATTATTATTATTATTATTATTATTATTATCCATTGTTAAGTCTTACTATTTAAATGTTTTTTTCTGTTCTCATGTCAGATGTGTATGTATGAATGTATGTACCAGGAGCACCCTAAAACCACAACAAATTCCTCGTGTGTTTGCGCACACCTGGCGAATAAAGCTAATTCTGATTCTGATTCTGATTCTGATAAAGCTAATTCTGAAAATGGGCTGTGATGAAAAACGTAGGACAGCTTCAACACCAATAATGCTCTAGTCAATCAGACTTTTCGTGAGCGAGGATACAAAAATGCAGAAATACAATCTGTAGTTTTCACAAAAGCCCTAGAGATGTCCAACATCTGCTAGATGACTGTTACTGACCAATACACAAGGATATATTGATTCAAGTAACACAGAAAAATATTACATGTTGTTTATTGACTTATACTACCAACACTGCAACAATTCAATGCTAGTTGAAAAGTCAACTTACCCTTGTTGCGCAAGATTTAACAAGAATTAACAAGAATTATATATCTCAACCCTGAATGTTTCTGTGTGCATCTAGTTGAGTTGGCTTGATGTTCATTCCACCAGAGATATTCAACAAAGTAGGAATATCGTGCCAACCAACCCTGTCCTCTGCTACATTAGTTGACGAGCCTGTTGAAAGGAGCTCATTGTGAAGGCCAAACTGTATCAAGATGTCAGCACTTGTGCGCACACATATCAATAACTGCTGTTCCCATTTGGCATGCTATGTGGGTTGGCTGCTGTTTGAGTTGGCTCAAATGTAGTGTTTGACCAAAGCTCAAGCAATCAAAATTAAAAAAAAAAAAAAAAAGAAGAAGAAGAATGTCAATATTTATGCTTTCCTCAAATAGTAAGATTATTTCGGGTTAACATTAGATATTTATACATCAATTACATGCATATTCAGGCTTACTGTTTTCCGTATGCGTAACAACATGGTCAGTGGAAATTCCATCATTTTAGGAGCTTCTAATCCATTAATCCCACTGTTACAGCAGCAGGAACAATTTGCCTCTTTGCAAAGAATAATCTCACAATTATGAAAAGCAAGTACTAGATTTCATACAAGCAGAGCAGCTGATGAGAGTTTAGATTGAGGTTTGAATCAAAACATATTAATGAGCTCCCTAAGGGTGCTACTTATGAATGAGCAGTCGTTATTTTGTGTAAAGTCTTCTAATGATCAAGTTGCTAAAACTGTTCACCTCAGTGATTGCAGAAAACATCTAAATGCTTCAATTTCTGTGCTATTATGGAGGAACAATGGGGTGTCTCATTAAAAATCTTAATTTTTACACATTATAAGTGAATTTTAAACACACTACATAGATTGCATTATGTGTGAAAGAATTTGCAGCACAGAGTAATGTTTATATATATATATATAAAACTAAAGAAATATAATATACATGTGATTTACATATTTTATTTAAATATGTGTGGAGCAGGATTTATTTATAAGATTTTATTACAGGTAAAGTAAATAGTAATTTGATTCAGTCAGACTGGATTGTTTTTCCATCAGACTGCAGTATGTATGTGTGACGCAGTGCGGATTGTATGAATAGACTGAATTAAAGGCTATATCAATACATATCGATCATCAGCAACAAACTGTTCCCTCATATGTCATATATTATTCACTGTCTGGCAAAGCCACATATTAAAACTCTCAGCTGCTGTTCACTATAATCACAAAAAAACATTATTGATCAATTTCAGGCTTTTCAACAGAGGCTTCTAGAGATTATAAAGAAGAAAAAAAAGTGTGTAAATATATATATATATATGGGGGGGGCTGGGTTGGTGTTGGGTTTGGATTGGGTCCCCATCCATACAGATCGCGGTCCAGGGTGGGGTTTGGGTTATGGAGGATTGTTGGTTTCCCCCTCCGTACAGATCATGTTCTGGTAGAATCCCACTCTGTAGAGTTTGCGATAGCGTTCCTGGTAGAGCCTCAAATTTAGGCCCTAGCCGAGGCGCTCAGGCCCAAGCCCAACACGTGTCCAACACCTTAACAGAATCTCCGGCTCGAGTTGAGCCTGTCTTTTTTTCCCCTTCTCCCAAATCGGATTATAATCAGCTATTAAAATAGTTCAGTTTTGTATGTAATGGCAACGTGATTATATTTGTTAATTTAGAAAAATGTTTGGAGCATTTTTTTGTTCATTAAATATATACTTTTTCTTTCTTAAAGTGACGACCAAGTGGCCAGCGACCGGCAGGCTGATCATAGCCAATTCAATGCTAGTTGAAAAGTCAACTTACCCTTGTTGCACAAGATTTAACAAGAATTAACAAGAATTATATATCTCAACCCTGAATGTGTCTGTGTGCATCTAGTTGAGTTGGCGTGATGTTCATTCCACCAGAGATATTCAACAAAGTAGGAATATCATGCCAACGTTAAATATTTTTGTTCGTTAAATATATATTTTTTCTTTCTTAAAGTGACGACCAAGTGGCCAGCGACCGGCAGGCTGATCATAGCCTATGTTTGATCAATTTAGTCTTCTCAAATCATCATGCCTTGCCTAAAATAAAATCTATAGATATACTAAAACAGTTCAAGCATATAACAATATTTAAGAGTTAAACCTAGGAAAATGTTCGCTGCATCAAAAAGTTTGTGCGGAGAGTGGAAGCTAAAGCGCAGGACATGAAGGCACCAGCGCAATCAATTGCAATTTTTTCAATGGAAACAACTTAAAATATGCCATAATTTATGCTCATAAAGGTAAGAGTAATACATAATTTGTCTACTTTTATTTGTGTGCACTCACAATGCTTTTAAGAAAACAATGATGCGCTTTCTGCCGTCTCGTCTTGAACAGGAGTGCTTCACAAAAATGAACCGAAAGTCTGCGAATACATGCCTCATAGACATGATAAGTATATCTATAGAAAGCTTTAAATTACTACTTAACAAAATGAATCAAATCGAAAACAAAAACTCTTTCATTATAATCCGTGAAGATGCACTTCTCTCTAAAGGCGCGTCTAATGAGGAGACGGCGAGTCAGGATCATCATCTTCATTTTTGTGACACTGACACAGAAAACACTAGTTTATTAGTAAATAATTCAAATATCTCCTTACTATTTCCCCCGGACACATTCATGGTAATTACTTTTGCTGGGGCTTTGCGGCAAGCTTCAGCGTATTGCGTGTATTTGAACGC
Organism: Acrossocheilus fasciatus; assembly: GCA_036784905.1. Taxonomy (NCBI): domain Eukaryota; kingdom Metazoa; phylum Chordata; class Actinopteri; order Cypriniformes; family Cyprinidae; genus Acrossocheilus; species Acrossocheilus fasciatus. Next base: position 24,695,748 of record CM071951.1, on the reverse strand, counting down.
AGAACTCTTCAGCTGCACTGCTCTCTGCTGCTGCGGGACTTTAAACACCGTCGAGCCGCTCTTTACAGTCACAGCACAGTTTCGTGTTGTTTCCACCAGCACAGCAATTTTTTTATCATCACTAATTGATGGATGTCTAAAATATAAAAATAAGGAGAAGCCTAAAACAGGCCCGAGGCCCGGCCCACGTCTGAACTATGACGTGAACTAGAGGCGTTAAAAAGTCAGGGCCTGTCAGGCCTGGGCTGAAATGCAGGGCTCTAGTGTTCCCCTCCGTAGCGTCCCCCCCCCCCCCCCCCCCCGCACAATTGTAAGGCCTTTAGAATCATCCTAACCCACCCCCACCCCCTTATGGAACCCCTGCTGACTATGAGAAATGTTGCAAGTATGTTCTACCCTAACAGTCTACTCTGAGAGTTAGTAGACATGTAGTTGCAATACTAACATCTTAATTTTTTCATTTTCAAATGTTAAACCATCAGGCTGTTATACCCAAACTCAAATGTATTTATTTATTTGTTTGTTTGTTTGTTTGTTTGTTTGTTGCAACATGCTTATTTCCATTATGCATTTAAAATGGGTGTCACACATTCTCAAATGGACATTATAAGTGATCCAAACTCACATTCAGAGATGGAGTTTGTGTTAAGACTCACTGTGAACTAAGCCACTCTGAGCCACTGAAAGCACAAAATTATGAGCTGCATGTGTGTAAATGAACACAGTGCTGCTCTTTGCTCTGAAACACACAGCACATGTTTAGTAAATTAAATCAAAGCATATGCAATATAATTAACACAATAAGCCATATCATTCAGCCCCAGTCTTAACTTTAAGGAAAAGATCAGGGGCCCAAAGCAATCTACATTCAGGGGCCCAAAAATCCTTGCCCTGAGGACACTTTTGCTGTTTCCCACAAGTGATTCATCCCAGCCCTGGTACTAATAGATGTGAGCAACCCTTGATCTACAAAGCTCCGTTCTGTGTCTCATCTCAGTGGTACAGACATAAGAGGACAGAGAAAGTGTCAACCTCTAGCAGGATTCCACAGGTACAAAAAGTAGGATGAGAAAAGTGAATCACCTTGCCTAACAAAGAGCTCTGTCTCTTTGAAACGAGTGCCAATCAATCTAACATTACAACAAGACAGATCCTACACAGAACAGAACGTGTCTGGATCAAGGATAAAGCTGTGAACCCGGAAACTGCAATTATGTTCCATTAAATCATCAAAATGAGTTTGCCTCCCGCTACGTAGTTGACGTGATGCATCGCATGAATGGAAAGCAAAACGTAGTGAAGAAATGAAGACTATTTGGAAATCTAATTACATGTGACTCCTGTTAAGCTCCATGTCCATAGCTGTATGTTTCTAGACCGAAACGACAGCGAGAGATGCCTGCTGATGCCAGGTCGCTGTATACTGTTTCTCCGGATGTACTAGCTGGTCTGTCTGTGTAGGTGTATTCTCGACTCTAGCTGTCTCACATATCATAATGATGTCTGGAATGTCTACAGCTCTTGTTTAGGCCTGAATGCACTGGAATCTGATTGTGGCTCACAGTCCAAGCCGGAGAACATTAAAGTGGCAGCAGCAAATCTCATAGTGGATCCAACAAAGAGTACTTCTTTAACTAACTTATTTGATTTGAAAAGCATTTGATATTGCCGGGCTATAATATGGGATGACATAGATTATTATCACAGAGGACCTGTATTATTGGCTCTGAGTCTGGGTGATTGTACATATCAAGAGCAATTTATTTTCATGGTGGAATTCTTTAGAAATTTACCTGAAATCTTGCCGTAAAAGGACCCTATCAGGGGAAGCTGTGTGTCTGTATGACTGGCGTTCTGTATCTGTCTAATGCGTAATACAGTTTGTTATTGTGCGGGTCACTGGTGGAGGGAGGAATTCCATTATGTGTTTAAAATTATTGGGATTTCATAAGAAGGGAGGACAAACTTCAGTGATGAATATGGTGTTAGGTTGTAGGTCAGTGACAAAAAGTGCTATTGATAAAGAAAGTGAAAAAAAAAATCTTTTGAAGATCTTGTTTAAAATACGAGACAAATTACTTCATAAATAATGATTTTTATTTATTTTTTATTTTATTCTTGTTTGGTACTTATTGTGTTCATGTTGTATTGCAAATCACTTTAGCTGCTATTAAGGTGGGAAATGGGTGAGTTTAGGGACAAGTTTGATAATATGAGTACATTTAGGTTCGTTTTAAGGGTGGGTCAACGGGATACAGAAAATAATTCCAGATGTAATTACACAAATATATATTTTAAATATGAGTACAATGTAAAAACATGCATGTGCACAATACGTGCAATGTATAAAATTATTATTTACATTTTAAATGCACAATACTTAAAACCACTTAATATACAGTGGGTCCGAAACAAGTACAGCTGTACTCGTAATATACTGTATGGTTCCATTTCAGTCAGTCACTCTCGACAATTGGTCGGATCATCATCCAACACGGCGTCTCTGTTCCCTCCTTCAGGGAACGATGGTTACATACGTATGCTAAAAATGATGCTAAACATTTTGCTTTGACATCACATGAATTCATTTCATGAAAAACAAATGAATGAATGAATGAATGAATGAATGAATGCATACTCATACTAATAATAATAATCGAAAACACATTTTAATCTGCAAATACATTTCACAATATTGATCTTTTTACTGTATTTTTTAATCAAATAAATGCAGCCTTGGTGAGTATAAGGGGTCTGTGCTATATTTACTGCTTTTTCTTCTCAGCATGTTTCTGTTGCCTCTGTTGTTGGTGGTGCACATGATGTTGTTAGTGTTTTGTTTTCTTTTTTTCGCAAGAACTCACAAAAAAAAATGTGATGCCTTGCTACTTTTACAACATTGGTACTACATTGTTTTTTTTTTGGTGAACCTGTGCATCCTGAAGTTGTTGTGTTGGAGCTGGGATTCCAACGGGATTTCAGCTTGTGATCAGATTATCAATAACATACATTATTTTACATCAGATTAATAAATAAATACACTGAGAACACATTGAGTTATCACACATGACTGGAGATTTTAAGACGTCAAACAGACAACTGGTCAAATGTGTGTTCTAAAGGAGGAAACAACAGGTACATTATCTTTGAATTATAAAAGGAAACCATTCCAGGCCAGGTATGAGAAAACATAGTTCTGTCACTTGTCAGTCCATTCCCTTGAACCATCCCTGTCATCCCTCAGTCTTACATAATTGCCTCAGGTGTCAGCAGCATTTTTCTGTAAATACAGGGAGTCAATCTTTTTTTTTTTTTTTTTTTTTTCTGAGCATGCTACCTCTCCATGCAGGAGATTTTTTTTTCTTTCTTTTAATTCCAGTCATCTCTCCTTAGAGAAATCATAGCTTATATCCAGTGAGCAGTGAAATGATTAGATGACAGCAGTATAGATTTTCATTTTAATTGGTGTACAATCCACTGTTGTGTGAAGAGGATGCCAGATACATTTCTCCTCATACAAATCTTCTAAACTTGATGAATAATTTTACATTAAAAAAAAAAAAAAAAACTAATACATGCTCAAAAATAAAATCATGACACAGCTAAGTTGTACTGTATAGACAAATCATCATGCAAAGCTTTAAAGGGAATACGTTTAAATGTATGTATGTATGTATGTATGTATTTATTTATTTATTTATTTATTTATTTAGTTAGTTAGTTGTTTGTTTGCTTGTTTGTTTGTTTATAAATAAATACATTAGTAAGTAAATCAATAAATAAATAAATAATTTTTTAAAACATATATAAAAAATATATAAAAAATAATTATATTATTATTTGTTTTAATAACAACAACAACATCAGCAGCAACAATAGTAAAGTAACACTCAGTATATGATATATTTTTTTGGAGGCCAGGTCGAGCCATATTTTGGCATGCATACTAGCATGAATTATTTGGCTTGCAACACTCGCAGCATAATGAAGTGAGCGCACAGTTGAGTGAACATGAATGCACATTCTCCAGATATAACCTGGCAGGTGCTGCGACCAGTAAAATGAAACCTTATAATGCTAAGGACGCTTTCCTGGACCAAGATTACATTTAGCACTACAGTAAGTGACAGTGTGAATGTTGATACTGCAGTATTGAGTCAGCATTGAGTTAATAGTATAGGACTAGATTCAGGCTGTGCTTGGGATCTTTGTTTTCAGTGCTGACATGTACTTTTCAGCTATTCAGATGAACACACAAATCCGAACATATGCCCGTGATGCTCACAAACAGTAAATGCCACTGTTTCCCACAGTTCACTGGAGTGTCACTTATTTAATGTCTTTTTCTTTCTTTTTTTATGACTTTCTTTCTTTATTTACATAAAAAAGCAGGTAGGCCTAAAATCAAGAATGGTTTATTGGCATTGTACATATACAGTATACAGCCAATGAAATGGTGTTTCACCAGGTCTGCAGCGCAGCTTACAGGCATGACAACAAAACAGTAAACAATATACTCTGTAAACAATAAACAATAGACTGTAAACAATAAGCATTCAATAAAGAAGCAGCAAAGACAAAAGACAATTGGAGTCAGGGGTCATGCATATGTGATTCTTAAATGATATTTTTTAAGAATTAAGCAATTAAATTAGCATGAAGAAAAACATCAAAACAGCATTAATGTGAAGACGAGATGTGGAGATTTTTGAGATCACGTCAATGTCTCAAAAATCATGCAAGTAAGGTTTCAGTTCATAGATGTTGCAGTGTTGTATTGTCAGTGAAATATTACTTTTAAAACATAAAGCAATAACATTGTTATTCTCTTTTTTCTTTTTTTTATTAACTCATTTTTAAAATGTTAAAAAAGAGAGTATAACCTTCTCTTGGTTGGGACAGAAACACTGCATCACCCTTAAGTGCAATACTACTTTGGCACAGATGCAGGACAGTGTATCAAATGGTGCTATTTTGTGAACCTCTTGCGCAAATTATTGCCTTTACTGGGAAATGACCCAATAAAATGGTGCAAACTGAAAAAGTCAGCTGAAATGAGCTGATAATATTTAGAAAATGAGAAGTTTGTTGAGCACTAAAGGGGGTAAGAAACTGCATTATAAACTTGAACATCATTTTACGCTTCATTATTACTTTTTATTGGGGACCTAATAGAAGAAAGTATGAAAAAATATCATAGTTTCACATTTCAGAAAGAAAAAAACAAAACAAAAACAAAACTGTGTACATTACTCTGCTGGAAATACTTGCTTAAGGTTCCACACCTCTCTCTGTAACACAACTTAATAAGCATTTAAAGGTCATGCATGGTTTACATACTGTAGATGGGACAGAGTGTGACCCTAACATATGGCTGTTACCTCTGCACATTCAACCAGCACAAACATGTGAGAGGAAGCAGCACAGGATATAATGCAAGTGACAGGTGCAGGACTTATTCTGGCACCACATCATATACTTGTATAAAAAAAAAAAAAAAAAAATATATATATATATATATATATATATATATATATATATATATATATATATATATATATATATATATATATATATATATATATATATATATACATATATAAAAGACAACATGATCAACTTAGTGCATCAAAACCACTACTTTTCTCGTAAAAAAAAAAAATATAATATATATATCAAACAGAGTTCCCTCCCCTAAAAACCTAGGGGAAGACTGCCAAAAACTTAGGCTTAATGTTGGTTGGAGTATTAAAACTAAGAACATCAATATAAAAATTCACTGAATTCTTATAGGAATAAGAATTCTTAAGAAATAAATGATTATTATAACCTTACAATCCATCTGTTTTCAATTCCACAACATTTGAATCAAGACATCGATGTCTGTAAAAAAATAACATGTGCAGTATTATTGACGAGAAGCAGAGGTCCAGGGAGTACACACACAATTCCTGGAAAACACATTACCCGATGTATTGACTACCTCATCTCTTTTCTGAGAGGAAAAAATTAATTAGAGGCATGAGCGGTTTCAACATGCTGTCTATCAGAAACGATAACGTACATAACACATGTGAGTGTAAAGTTGTTCTTCACTTGCTGAAATTAAAGTGGAATTACCAGGAAACTAAGTGAAATATTTCACATTACATGCCAAAGAGAATAAACACCAATCCAACTGCGAATCCTCACCTGGTTAGCGAATATCATTCAACATGTTGGTTCCTGATGGAAACAGGAAGTTGTATGTTATGATTTGACTTTTTTTTTTTTTTTTTTTTTGCATTCTGATTCTGCCATTCCTGAATATTTTCAATAATTTTACTTTTTTTTTTTTTTTTTTTTGCTGAACTGTTAAATGTCGTCTCGGCTGTTCAAACAATTAGAACATGTATCCAAGTTTGATGAAATATTGTATACCTTTCCAATGAAACAATACTTTTTTTTTGTCAATATACTGTATGTGAATCCTTTGGTTTGCATCAATGGTCTGCATAAATATGTTTGCATCAGTAAACAATATATTTTATCTGCTTAAACAAATAGTGCTAAGACAATGCCTTCATTGAAAACACTTTGCAAACATTCACAGCACAGTTTGGAAAAATAAAAAAATAAATTCTGAAGCTCTAGGCAAATGCATTCTCCAAAAGTTAATTGAAGTCAGACATCAGCTGAGCCTCTCTGACTAAAAAAAACAATGAGTTTGCTATTCACACAAAAGAGCAATAAATCTAAAAAGATAATATTTCAGAAAAATCAAATTAGTTCCTAAGTTTATCAGGACATTCTGCAAGAGAATTTAAGGTCATCTCTCTGGCCAGCTGAAGCGTAAGTTGGGTCATGCCACAGTTCAGTGATTCAAAGCACAAGAGTGAATCAACAACAGAAGAAATATGTCTTCTGATGAGGTCCAGTCAGAGTCCTGCTTTCAACCTGATAAAGATGTTTTGCCACGATCTCAGGAGAGTGATTCGCAGCAGACAGCCCAATAATATTGTTGGAGTGCATCAGTTTTTTTGGCAAGAAGAAAGTTGTAAAATTTCTCCTGACACTAGACTACATTTGGAACAGGTTATTGCTTGCAGTGTCAGTCAGTCATTAAAATACAGGCTTAAATTTTCTGCCTCGCACTGTGACTGTTTTTGTGCTTCTATAAAGACTTTGTTTGCATGCATTTATGACAGATTTATGCAGGATGGTATATCAATATTTTATTTATTTATTTATTTTTTTGCAACTGAATCATATATTTATTATTATTATTATTATTATTATTATTATTATTATTATTATTATTATTATTATTATTATTATTACATAAAGCTCAGTGAACAAATAAATTAGCTAAACTCCAGTTCTGTTCTAGAAAATGCAAGAAACAATTGAGCTAAACTTTAATTCTCTTGTGACAAAATGTTTGTCAAATTGTAATTGTGACTGATCAAATTTTAACACTGAACCATGATTTAAACGTTTACTATAAGGGACTTAAGAAGGGTAAAAAGCCTATATAATTCAGTGATCCAGCTAAATACATAATGCATTTGGCTGAAACAAATGGTCCATACATCAAGAAAAGTAAAAGTGACCCGGAATACTCCTCCTAAGTGATCTTTTAAATTTAAATGTGTGGGGGTTGTTTATTCTCAGACGTGCATGTAAATGGATGAACTCTCTGCCATTTTATGTCTTACTTTGGTAATGGATGAAAGCCCTGGCAGACCTGAAAAGCCCTGGCACACTGAGCTGGAACAGAGCCAGCAGCCCCTTAAGACTTTCAAAGTCTGCAGTACTTTGAAAAAAAAAAAAGATAAACTTTTGCTCCCTGCATAAGATCACAATCATCCAGGTGTGCTGTCCTTCAATACATCTGAATGCATAAACAGTTTTGATAAGTGCTATGTAAGGATGTTAAAGGCTGTGTGATGAGCTGGCCTTCCATTTGTGCTGCATTAAAAATGTTGCTGCTGCCAAATTTAGCAAAAATGGATTTTAATGTCAGTAATGGCTCATAATCTGATTCCTAGACATTTTCAGTCAAGTTCTATAGAATTTCAGAATGCAGATTTTTACAAAATGCAAAATCCATTCAGATCTGTTTTGAAATATACAATAAATTAATAGTTCACCAATCCAAGATGTAGATGAGGTTGTTTCTTCATGGGAAAAGATTTGGAGAAATTTAGCATTTCATCACGTGCTCACCAATGGAGTCCAAACAGCTGATTAAAACATCACAATAATCCAAAAGTAAATGACTCCAGTCCATCAATTAACGTATTGTGAAGTAAAATGTAAGACTGTGTGTTTTTAAGAAACAAATCAATCATTAAGGTGTTTAAACTTTAAACCATCACTCCTGGCCAAATTATGAGACTATAATCGATAGCACTTCAGTGGAAAGTCCATCCCTGTTATCTTTAACATGAAAATAAACCAGCATATTGTTTTAGAACTGCTTTGGTGCTGATCTGTTCATATCTCTCTTCTGATTCACACAAGGTGACATTTTCACTGGAGAAAGTGATATTATGGATAGAGGACTCATATTTTAGACGAAGGTTACAATTTGAAGTAAAATAATACATTTGTTTCTTACAAACACAGCTTTTACTTCATTTATTTATTTTTTTAGGTGAATTACTCTTTTTAGTATTTTAGAATATTACAGTTGTATACATTGTGAATTTGCTTATATTTATGTATGTATGTATGTATGTGGGTCCTATGGTGTGACATAGCAAAAATGTAGGGAAAAAAAAGAAAAAAAAAAACTTAACATGCAAATAACACGAGAAAAATGCATCTTCATTCTTAGAGTTACAAATAGCATGAGTTTTTTTTTTTTTTTTTTTTTTTTTTTTTTTACATTTTTCCGTCACACCATAGGACACATTGATACGCCATCTACCCATGTATGTATGTTTTTTATTTATTCATTTATTCATGCATTCATTTATTTAATGTTTAATGTCATTTTAAAATGTACGGGGGAAAAAAAGAGTATTGTAGTACTTTATCACTTGTCTCTTGTGAATTGACTCCACCTGGCTTCCAGTATAAGAAAGGGCAGCGGGTCCCATTGGGTCTAATCCTTATCAGTATTTTTACCGGTACATCATTTATTCCCCTGGCCTAGAGAAATGTGTACATTTTTCCTGTTTATTAAATCAAACCAGAAGCTTGACACATACTGCCAGGTTGCCAAGGGGCTCCAGCAGCTGTGTGCTGGATGACAGGCTGAGCAGAGTTGACTCTGTCTATATATCATAATACAAACTCTCAAACACAACTAAACCTGCAGACCTCTTCAGTCCCCCCAAACCCGAGAGACCCTGTTGCACTACAACTTCTACATCTGATAGCCTATGCACTTTGTCTTAAAATAATTAAACGCATAGTTCACACAGCAATGCAAATTCTATCACTATTGACTGTTTTTACATACAAATGTTATGCTAGTGTTTGTCTTCAGAGAACTGGGAATATAACAGACCAATCATAGAGACCTTTATGATGCTATTCTAGTGTATTTTGTTCATCTTGGAGCTCCTGCAACTATGTTGTTTGCAATTACATTTTGTAGTTAAGAAAGAAAGAAAGAAAGAAAGAAAGAAAGAAAGAAAGAAAGAAAGAAAGAAAGAAAGAAAGAAAGAAAGAAAGAAAGAAAGAAAGAAAGAAAGAAAGAAAGAAAGAAAAAAGATTCACTTGAATGTTAGAAGTATAGAACGAGGTACATATACAGAGAGAGAAAGTTAGTTGAAGTAAAATTACTGAAATAAAATATCTTAACACATTTTTTCGCATAATAGAATCAGACATTTTGTTGAAACAGAGACAAGAAGAAAGTCATTGGCACTGAAAATGTAATTATTTCTGAATGGACAGCTGAAATAAATTTACACAGAGCTGAGTCAGCGTATGACAATAGTGGCAGTGAGATAACAGTTCACTGTATAATGATCATTGGCCACAAAATTTCACCCTGCTTGACTCTTCTGAAAGGAATCCTTGAAGACAGTATGACATTCTTAGCAGAGGTACAAAATCTCTCTATTATCCTCTTAGAAACTGGAAATCAAATACTGCATATTTAAAAATAATTGCAATGCTTCTTTGGCAATTGCCTATTCATTTTTATTTTATTTCATTTTATTTATTATTATTTTTTTTTTTTAAATAACTTGCTTAAGCAAGTATATAAATGCAAAAGAGAGTGAAGAGGAGAGGAAAAGAGGAAAAGTTGCAGGCCAGACTCAAACCTGCACCATATCTCCTGAAAATAAATTCTATTCTATTCCATTCTATTCTATTCTATTCTATTCTATTCTATTCTATTCTATTCTATTCTATTCTATTCTATTCTATTCTATTCTATTCTATTTATTTGTCATTTAACAATCTATAAGACTTAATATTACTCGGCTGTCGTAGCATTTTTCTTTTATGCCAAAAATCATTAGGATATTAAGTAAAGATCATGTTCCATGAAGATATTTAGTAAATTTCTTACTGTAAATATATCAAAACTTAATTTTTGATTAGTAATACGCATTGACAAGAACTTCATTTGGACAACTTTAAAGGCAATTTTCTCAATATGTTGATTTTTTTGCACCCTCAGATTCCAGATCTTTAAATAGTTGTATCTCGGCCAAATATTGTCCGATCCTAACAAACCATACATCAATGGAAAGCTCATTTATTCAGTTTTCAGATGATGTATAAACTTCAGTTTTGAAAAATTGACACTAGACTGGTTTTGTGGCAAACCCCCCCGCCCCACCCCTTCTTGCTTGTGTTTAGATCAAGTATCATGCCATGTTGCATTAACATTTGTGTGCAGCAAATACTAAATGAGGCAGCACATAGTGAGAAAGTCATAACAATAAAGGACCACAGCCAACTCCATTCCTCTAAGCACAAATGTGTGACAGGCAGTGGAGTAGGTTTCATTTGAACATCAGTTGCATTTATGCTAGAGAGGTGTTTATGTGGGTGGATAGTTGTGCTTTACTTTTGCACTATTGCTAAAACATTTTACAGCTCTGGATTTTGCCTGTAAAATGAGCATGTTGTTAAAATACAAAGTGAATACAGTAATATTCAGTTACATGTAAGGATTTATGTTTATTCATATTATATACTATTATTCAGCTACTCATTTAATGTATATTCTGTTAATTAATTTCAGAAATATTGCACTTCTCCACTATTAACTGTTTGATGAGCAATCATTAAAGGTTTAACTTCTCATGCATGCCTTGTGAAATTTGAAAAACCCTGCATTATTTAACAGTTTCTTATACTAAATTCCTTGCAATGTTGAATAAAAAATAGGTAACGCTGGGAGAGGACAGCTCTCTCCTTCGAAATCAGTGGTGACAGAGAACAAGAGAGAGTGACAATGAGCCCTGAGCCGTGTAAATACTGGGTAATATTCATGCAGTAGAATCAGGGAAAATGAAGTTGGCGTCCTCACGTGGCAGGTGGAGTAGAGCAGTTGGAACTGGACTATTGGCACAGAAGTGCAGGCTAAGGATCCAATTGAGTTCAGTCCTCATCCTTCCTGACTGAAGAGAGCCTTTCCTCGACTCACTCACCTAACACGGATGCTGGCATCTCCTGTGTATCCCACGCTGATGATTTTAAAGAAAAAGTTCAACCAAAAATAATGAAATATTATTAAAATCCTGTAATTTGTAATGACCTTCATGTTAATTAATTAATTAATTTATTTTATTTTATTTCCTCTGACACAAAGGAAACAGTTTTTAAAAAAATCTTCATGCAGCTCTTTTCCATACAAAAAATTAATGTCTGTTAAATAAAAGGATGCAAAGCCATCATAAAACTATACATTATCTCTATGACTATAATTCAAGTATGTAAACTACAGTTTTTAGATTTTATCTATTGTGACATACACTACTGTTCATAACTTGGTTTTGGTAAGATTTTTATTATTTAAAAAAAAAAGTCTCTCATCATCACCTAGACTGCATTTATTACAATACAGTAATGTTGTTATATAAGTAAAATCACAATATTGTGAAATATATATAATGCAATTTATTCAAAGCTGAATTTTCAGGTTTATTACTCCAGTCTTCAGTGTCACATGAGCCTTCAGAAATCATTCCAATATACTGATTTGGTAGATAGAACAGCATTCTTTTTTTTTTCTTTTTTTTTTTTTTGTAACAGTATGTCTTTACTCTCACTTTTAATCAATTGCATGAGGATTTTATAAGTATCTAGTTCTTTCTGACAACTCCCCAAAAATATATTGACCCCAAGCTTTTGTACAGTAGAGTACTTTGCATTAAAAGTTTTTTTTTTTTAATCAGTTTGTTCTTTTCCTGGAAATCAAACCCATGAACTTGGTGTTGCTAACATCATGCTCTACTATACCTACAAATCTGATTCAGTGTTGAATTGCACAGTCATGTGGTTTTGTTTGTCCCTCTCCATGGTTCTGAATCCTGCACAGTTCGAGGGCACGAGCACAAACCAGTTTAGGAAATGAAAAAGCCCTTTTCCATTCCAGAGCACTTGCTCGCAGCCTCCCTCAAATTGTTCCTAGTGATGGTATTTCTTTTTCACAAGACATTCCAAATAACACCACTTTATTGCAAATATCAAGGAACAATGTCTTCCAGCACAATATCTTCAGCAACACAGGATTAAGAATAAAATGTCTGACAGGTTCGGCATATCAAAGGTAAATAATAAATGTGGTCAATAACAGCTGATGTTTACTCACAAAGTTGTCTGAACCCATTTAATTCACAGAAAAAGGTCCAAGTAAAAATGATGTCAATGCATCAAACTGACACATCTGTCACGCTAGGGGATAACAAAATCAGATAGATGCAGTTGTATATCATAAGTCCTCATGTTTAAAACATGCATTGTGGAAGTATTGGAAATCAGTGTTCGCTTTAATTGCCTGCTATTTATTATCAGGCACCTCAGTGTCTTATGCTGTTTGAAATGCTGCAGTGTTCTGCTTTAGGGGATGTGCTGTCATAAAACATGTGAGGCAATTTCCTTTCGTAGAAGAGCATTCCTGTGCACGTCAAAACGGGTATATCCTAGCTCCATACAAAACCCAGTGGACCGCCAGATTTGATTTACGACATGTTAGATACACGGGTGTCGCATAAGCATATGGTTCCGTCAGCAGCCCGTCGAGCGCAAGACAAAAGTTGATATCGGGATGGTGACTTCAGTGCCATGCGGACGGCTTTTTGGCAGAGCTGCATGAGTCCGTCCCTCAATGACACTGGCAGAAGTCCACCGGGCTTCAATAATTCACATCGCACTCCAGACATTGCCATTTCATTTTGGAGGATGAAATTAATTACATTTAAAAGCAGGAGGGGCTTGGAGTAGTCAAGAGCAGAGCTAAAATGATCCCTGAAATTAATGAAGGAAACTTAGAGAAGTGTAAAAGCTCTGGATGTGACATGAAGGCCTACAGATGTGAAGCACTTCAGAGGAAAGAAGGAGAAAGATTTGGATCACTGTACAATCACAGCATGCATCTTCTGAATGTCATGAAAAGGTTAGGAAGGATTACTTAGTGACTCTTAATGCACTTTGATCCATCTTAAATGTGATCTTTTCAAGCTCTGATACTCAGTTTAGATGATATATATTAATATGTTTTAAGCCTTGCAAAGGGATCATAATGGTTATTGCAAATCAGGCCAGCCTTTGTTTAGAATTCACATTTAATAAATTATATTACTCATTAAAGGAACACTCCACTTTTTTTGTCCCCGGTAGCTGGGGACTACTTTCAGGCGCTGCGTAATATCACTGTGCCTGCCGCAGCCATGTTACGGCAGCAAAGTTCCTCGATTATTACGCCGGAATGAGAGTAGTTCCTAATCATATCAGCCTAGAAAATCACAACTTTTCATTTTCCGCCGATCTTAGTACACGATGTAACTACAGAAGAGTCAAGTTTTAAATAGGACAAATATCGAAACTCTTTGATAGTTTTTGAACGCGATGCTACTGGTCTAATTGGATTCAATGATCTATGCTAAGCTATGCTAAAAGTGCTCTCGCCAGATCCGGAGATCGGCTGAATGGATTCAAAAACGGTAAAACTCAACTTATTAACTCTGGGGGAGTTTTCCAAAAAAAGTGGAGTGTTTCTTTAAAACACTTGCATTATTGTTATTAGGTGGTGAAGTGAAGCTATCGCCATATGTACGTGATCTGTTGCAATGACAAAGTTATCCATTTTTGTATCTGTATTCGGAAAAAAAAAGGACATTAGGATGGACTCTATTCCAGTTATAGTTTCCATACATTATTCTGTTCAAATAAGTCATTGAATAATTTGCTTAAAAAAAAAATGTTTGTGCACAAACAAGTGTGTGTACAAATATACAAAAAAAAAAAAAAGTTTATTAACTAAATTTAATTTTTTTGTTAACAACTTTTTATTAAATTTTCTTCTGGGAACAGTAAAAAAAAACAACAAAAAAAAAACAACTGTGCAAATTTAGAACCCACCCCAACCCACAATAAAGTAATTTTTACAAGGATTTTATAAAAGATGACACAACATTAAAAGCTGAATGCCATACATTTACAGTTTCCACATTAGATCCATGTATATTGAGAAGTTGAGAGTTCCATCAAGACGATGTCCTACAAATAAACAGTCCAGGTTCGTCTGTCCGTTGTGTGAGGAGGACTCCAACGGTTGACTAACAATTTTTTTTTGCTGCTGTGAGAATTTTTTGGTGAAGGTGAAGTTCCAGAAGTCATTCATGAAAAAATGGCGTACAGTAAAACATATCTCAGTACCTAACAAATATAACAGGTCCTGTGAGAGCTGAGACCAAAAAGGAGAGAGAGAGGGGCACTCCCAAAAAAACAATGCGAAAATGTGCCTAAAGATCCTTCCGAACAGAGATTACACTTAGGAGAAGATGATAGATTCATATTCAGAGAAAAAAAAAACAACCTTGAGAGTGTTTTTCCTTTGGTCCAGCTCTAACTAAGATATGCGACATTACAGAATTCATATCTGCACCCAATACAATTTCAAAATCTGAAAATTTCAAGAGATAGGTTGACAAAACAGAGAAAAAAGGGCATAAACTGAAAGAAATACAATATTCCTATTCTCCACTATTGATTTTATATGTGTTATTCTACCGTCTGTATCACAACCTTCATCTAAAATAGTAATATTTAAAGTCCTCCGCACCAATATTAGGACACCCTTGGTTTTATTATCTGAAGATGAATGAGATACCACTTCATAAAACGCATTATTACACCTGTGTATATCCTCCTCTTTCAAATAGGATTCTTGAACTAACAATATATCAATCTTTCTTCTTCACAAAACATCCAGAAAACCTGCACGTTTGTGAGGGCCATTTAGTCCATTAATATTACAATTCAGAATATTAAGGTCAGGCATAGGTATCAAACAGAATTACTGCATAATAAGACAAAATACAAGTTTGAAAATAAAACCAGTTGAGTCTACCATTAAACCACCCCCCACCCCCACCCTTCCCATCACTATTAAAAAAATTAAAAAATAAATAAAAAACATAAATACATTCCCATGAACTATGGCAGATCAAACCAAGAACAAACCTTGATGTGCCATCACCCCTTAATGTGATCTCTAACGTCAACAAAAACCTGCACATTACTGAAGCACCAACAATCAACAATGGCCCCGTAGTCACATATTGACTAGGCAGTATCTCTATTAAAAAAATTAAAATAAAAAATAAAGAGAGAGAAAGAAGGAATACAACTAAAACATAAATAAAATAACATCATAATGAGTAAGCGATACAGTATGCACAATGAAAGCTTCTAGTAACTATGAATTAAGAAGTGAACAGTGAAAGACACAATCACCTAACCATTTAGAGTGTCTCTTCTCTGATTTGCCAGCAAATGTCCAGCTGAAGTTCACTGAGAGTTGGTGGATGAATGGGATCTGAGAAAATCTCTTCTTCTGGGGAGTATAGCATTTTTTTAATTTTCACCTTGATTGAGAATGACCTTCAGCGTTGCAGGATAAAGAAGAAAATTTTGGATGCCACTTTCTCTCATTTCCTTCCTAAATGGCGCAAAAGCACTTCTTCTTTTTGCGGTGACCGGAGAAAAATCTGCAAAGAGGGGCCAAACGCAAGGAGCTCTACTCACGTGAGACTAGGTTCATGAGCATGTCACATGACTCGCTATTAACTAAATTTTACTAAAAAATAACCCTCTTGTTATTCGAAAATCTGGCAACACCTTTTCCCCTTTGGGTGTCAATTTGACCCCAGCCATTTAAACCTTCAGAATACAATTTTTTTTTATTATTATTATTTTTTTATTTAAAAGTTTGTGTCAGGTCATGTATTGTTGACTACTTAAATAGGCCTTAAAATTGACCCCAAAGAACACCGATGCTACAAAATTTGTAGAGGACCCTGGGAAAAATATCAGCATGTTAATTTTATATTTACTAAGGTGTCCCCATTAAATTAGGAAAAGTAATTAAATTTGAAGCAATAATAATAATAATAATAATAATAATAATAATAATAATAATAATAATAATAATAATAATAATAATAATAATAATAATAATAATAATAATAATGGTATCAAACATGTATTTATAGACGTTAAACATTGACCGATAATAGGAGGGTTACCAAAAAAAAAATAATAATAATAATCAGTTGACGTTGATTTTATGTCTTTTTTAGCATTTTAATTAAGATTAGAGTTAGATTTGAATATATTAATACAATTTAATTTCAATACTTTTAACTCAACCCGTGGCCCCCTTGGAAGTTTAATGAAGCCCCCTAGTGGGCCCTGGACCCCTGGTTGAGAACCACTGCTTAAAAACATTTCAAGACATTTTACATATATATATATATATATATATATATATATATATATATATATATATATATATATATATATATATATATATATATATATATATTGTTATAATCACAATAAATTATGCATATGTGCATAATTACATGCAAGTAACCCTAAGACAAACCCTAATCCTAACCCTATAGTATAGTAAGTACATGTAGTTAATTAATATTACTCAGTACTTAAATGTATAATTACACTGTAACAAGGACACCTTAAAATATAGAGTAACCCAAAATTGTAATTCTAAACCATTAATTAATCATAGTCAGTGTTAATTTCATCATATATTGCATTTTTTAAATCAAAACTTGTTTCTTTTAGGATTATTTAATGAGTTTGAGCTAACGTGAACTATAATGAACTAACTCGTGTTAATTAATGCTAGTTAATGCAATAACTAAGGGCACCTAATAAAGGTTATTGTAAAGTATTACCAATCATAACAAAACATATTAAAGTTGGCATTACATTTTCTGAATGTTGTTATAGATTTTATAGTGAACAATTCATTCATACATCAAAATGCCATAACTGGACCTTCCAGTGAAAAGGACAGACTTCTCTCTGGTAAATTCTCCAATGATTTATTCTGTTACGTTGTGACTTTAAATATTACTTTTATATTATATTTTATGTTACTTGTCACAAGTTTCACAGATGCACACAATAAAAAAGACTGTCCAGAGATCATAGGGTGAACTTGAAATCACACCGTGCACATTGTCATTCATTTCTGTGCACATTTATGGCCTCCCGTATAGCAGACACAAGCCGTCTGACCTTCCCGAGGCCTCGCTCTGCCAGATCTCCTTCAATTTGACCAAAATAAACAGTATAAGCAATGTTCCTCCACTGAGATAAATCATCCTGGGTTAAGCTATTGGAGTGATTTAGTGGTCACCATGATGATATAAGACAGCCTAGGATAGGGCCACGAGAAGCCGGGGATTCAAGAGCCGGTGAAAGTGGGTGCACATGGCTGATAGCGCTTAGCGGGAGCACATGGAAAATGCTAAAGGCTTGGGCATCAATCATGCATGGATTAGTTAATCAATCTTGCAGCCTCCCGTATGGGCGGAGATGCAATTCTGAAAAGAGTCCCAGCCAAGATCTGACAACACAGGATACATCTTAAGGAGAAATAGAGGAGGTTTAGGTTGTTGACGAATACCGCTTGCACCAGAGAAAAACTCCACTTATTTTCCAACAGCACATGCCATCTTAACATGTGCAACAGACTGGAAATTCGAACTAATGAGCAGTTCATGCAGTCGAGAAAACTTTTCCAGCGAAAATATATGTTTTTTTATTGTAGAGTTTCTGAATCATGAATGTTCCAGGCTGCATGATAAGGAACCCTTGGTCATCTGTCTTGAACAGACAGGACAGATATGGATTACCGGTTTGGCCAGCACTTGGACCTGCTCGATATTTGGCAGAATTATCTTCACAATTCTTCACACACCTTACACAGACAAATCTGAAGTTGTCTGTGATTTATGTGGAATAATTCTGCACTGAAAATTTGATTAATGTTAACGACCATTACAAACTCAGCTGAGCTTAATTTTCTCAGCAGAACCAAAGTTGGAAAAGAAAGTTTTCTTCAGCCGAGACCAATTTGGATGAAAATGAGGGATGCTTAATGCGGCCGAGAAGGATCCGTATAATTATGGATCTAATCGCACATCTGGTGACCATACAGGTTCCTGCAAATTACTGATGAATGATCAGACAATCTCCCCAAATGAGCCATCCATCAGAACCGACAGCTAAGATATCGTCTAAATTATGAGTAGATTTGGGGTAATGGCTTTGGATGGGGAACCACATGTAAAACTCATCATGTGCTTCCGCAGCCGAGGAGTTTATACAAGAACAATCATGCCGCAACTGACAGTCCATTAAGAAGTTAAAGGCCACTATTTTCTGGTCAGTAGTTTCTGTATAAGCTTTGTGATCGAGAGCCGGAAAACGTGAGGAAATGTTACTTGCCTAACAGACAGTAGCCTCCGAAGCTTTTTATAGTCTTTTTGTAGCGTGACTCACATCCCAAGAACCAGTTAGTCACAGAGTTCTACGTCTCATCTCAACGCGTGCAAGGAGCAAACCGTGTTCTTATCAAAACAGTAATTATAAATCTAACAGTGCTAAGTGATCATGACTCCTACTGCTTTGGTGATCTAATGTGGCTCAGCTTTTGACACTCAGTAAAAAGAACACTTCTAAAGACGGTTGCCTAAGTGCATTATAGGACAAGCTCTAAATAGAGACATGTTGAAAGTGCAACAGAGCCCTTAGCTATCCTAGTTTTTACAGGGTGCCGGACAATAACTTTAAGGTCACTTCACGATGATGAATGGACAGTGCTTGAGTTGAATAATTAGATGCTGTGGTCCAGTCATGAGGATGTGCACCTTTTTTTTTTTTTTTTTGCTTGAAAATGCTGATTCGTTGAGCTTTATTATCATTTTGTGAATCTACTCACAGTGAGAGTACAAGGGTTAGGTCAGGATGGGTAAATAAAGGACAAAATGAACTCTGAAGGGAAGAAAATGGAAAAGAACAGATGATAATAGACCAGTGGTTCTCAACTTCAAGGTCACAGATCTGGTCTGATCGGGTTGAAGCAACAAGGGAAAAGTGGTAAATGCAAAGAATATAATTTATGTAAACTCAGTAACATGCATTTGTCTTATTCAGCTCTCATTGAGCTTCTTTCTTCTACAGAACATAAAAGAAGATATGTTGAAGAATGTTAATAACCAAACAGTTGAAGTTAGCCATTGACTTCAATGGCATTTTTTAATGGAAGTCAATGGCTACTGTCAATATATAAAAGTGTGTGTGTGTGTGTGTGTGTGTGTGTGTGTGTGTGTGTGTGTGTTTAATGATGTTCAAAACCTTTATGAATTTATTTCTTCTACTGAACATAAAATAGGATATTTTGAAGATATTTTGAATGTTAGTAACCAAACAGTTGACAGTAGCCATTGATTTCCACTGTATAGTCGAACAATCAAACAAACAAACAATTACATACGTACGTACATACATACCAGTGGTGTGTTTTTAATGAAATGTAAATTAATGTCCCAGTTACATTTACAGAAGAAAAAATAATAAATCTATTTTATAGTTTTTATAGTAATGTAATCAATATTTTATTTATTAAAGCAATCTATGAATCTCATCAAGTTAGTCTTTTTAAGCATTTTACTTTTTTATTTTATTTTTTTCAAAATTACTCAGGGCAGTAACAATATAAACAATATATTTTATTTATGAACACATGTTCAGCTATTTTTTAACAGTTAAAGGGATCATGTGATTTCTATCTTTCCTTTTCTTTAGTGTGTTATGTAGCTGTTTGTGCATGTATAAGATCTGCAGAGTTACAAAGCTCAACGTCTCCCACAAAAGGATGTATTCTATCTAAAAGAGAAGGCTGATCCTAAAACGCCTCATTAAAACACGCCCCCACATGTCTACGTCACGATGTGGAAATATTTGCGTAATGCCGCTCAAATGTGCACGCAAAGAAAGAAGGCGTGGTTCCAGTAACCGCAGTAGAGTTGATGTAGTCATGTCAGGGAGACGCAGTGGCTGTTTCTCAATATGCGTTCTTCAGCGATGGCTTCTCCAAGAAGACGCTGCAGGCGGCCGGTGTACGGAAGTCTGTAAACTTTTAAACTTGCTCTCGCAAACACTTGATGGCTCTTGAAAGTCAACAGTTTTGTTTTACTTAATTTTAATAAAGTGGTAAGACCCGCAGAATGTCAGCAGTATTTTTATTGGCATTTTAAAATTAACCTTAACATAGTCATAGTAAAACATATAACGCTGTAAAATTAAATGATATACAATGCTGTCGGTTAAGCAAGAACGCAGTAGATCTCAATTCTCACAAGGATGCGTTCTGTGTTCTCGCGTCCTTCCGAGTTTGTTCTTCCAAAAAAGCCTTGCAAGACCGGTCTCCACGAGAACACATGTCTGTTTCTATGCAAAAGCAAAATCACTTTATTTGGACTTCCGGAAGTAGATGCAGTTAGGAATCATTAAGATTACTTACAACATAACAACACGACCCAGATGTTCGAATTTGTGTAACGGATTTTATGGACAACAATTTTGTGAACCTAGGAGAGTACAAGGCTGGCTGTGCAAAGGCTATTTCTAAAAAAAATGGGTCAGTTCTGACTTTGCTATGACAATCTGGTGCTTATTCTGAATCAGCGACTGTAAGTATGTTTTGTTAATAGTTTAAGTATTTGCTATTGACTGTTCAAATTCGGAGTTTTGCGCCGTGTGTGTGTGTGTGTGTGTGCGTGAGAGAGAGACAGGGTCACATCACAGTGGAGTCAGCTTTCTTAATCACGGCTTGTGTACTGTAAATACACGAGCATCACAGCACTGTGTCTGTCACACGACTCTGTTCCCTCTCAGGCTTGAACTGATGGTAAAACTAAGGATATTATTAACTGTCTTTACATTTATTTTGAAAGCTGAAGCTCATTATTATGGTGAGGGGCATTGTAGAAAATGACACGTTTGAGAGATGCTGGGCATAGAGGAACTACAATAATGTACAGTATTTGAAAAATAATGAAATAGTTTTTGAGCATTAAAGCATGCCAACATATTCTGTTACACCAAATACACAAAATAATGCTATTTAAAGACCCCATTTAACTTTTAACTATTTTTTTTTATTTCAGTTAATCAGTCATCAAAACTCACAGACACACACAGATTTACTTAAATTTCACCAAGCTCCCACATATCATTTTTAAGTCTTATTTTGACATAACAAAGTGGTTATATCTAAATGTGTTTTTTTTTTTTTTTTTAAATGTTCATTAATGTTCATTCAGACTGATTCACAAACGCGCACAAACACAGCAGATTTATCACATGAACCAATCACAGCCTAACATAACCAGTCATATCCAATCATATCGCGATAGAGGCATTGCCTCCTATTACGTGACTTTCCCCCATTCATTCTCACTTACTCCCCAGCAAGCTCACGGCATGCTTTAGACGGTCTGTCTAAAGACATGGACGTAGTGTCTGTGACGTCACTCGTAGGTCACTCTGAAGAGCATTTTTGAAGCCTAAAGTGGGCGGAGCCGACCGCCTCCATCTTGGCAGCACGTCACCGAGCGTCACTCCCTGATAATCGGAAATGGGCAAAAAGGCGGGATGTGGGTGAAGCTGAGCTGAAACCATGCCCATCTATAGTGACAGCAGTGCTGCATTGCAAAGACAAAACACCATAACTTCGTTTTTGGTCTAAAATTAGTTATTGATAATTTTGGGACATTATGGCCTCCTTTAACATGTGTATATAAGTATCATGGTGAAAAGTCAAATGCTGTGACAGCATATATCAATACACATAAAATCAATAACTGTTTGCAATTAAATCCTTTTCCTATCTTTTCTTGTAACTCGTAAATTGTGAAAATCCATTACAATGAACTTCATCGGATATATTTAATTCACAATCATTTTGAGCACTTTAAGTCGTTCTTATAGGTTAAGCTATTTTAATTCAGTTCGATGTAAAAACAATAGGCTATGTCTTGCATCATTTGTTGTTAGTGAACATTGCAAATAAATTGGTTGCAAAACGGTATCCACTCACATTTAACTTTTTATCTGGTTGTTACGGTCAGAAAAAATAAAAATAAAAACTTGAATCACATTACTAGATGTTATAGCCTAGCCAATGATCACTAGATTTTATACAGATGTTACTATAATGATTATATAAATGGTGATCAGCACCCAAACATTGTTTATAATGTGGAAGTTACTGCCTTTTGCCTTGGCGTGACATCTCACTTTTTGCAGACAGTGCAGAGTACAATATCAATATAGGCTATAGCAGTAAAAATCAAGTTTGAGATCATTTTCATTAAAACATCTAATTGCCAGATTTCCAGTATTCTACCTATAATTATTTTTTCTGTACGAATGAAAATCTATAAAGACATTTTTCTAAGTTTCGCACTAGAGAGTTTCACACTCTGGAGCAGAGTGGCAATTCGCTTGTCACTCAAGTGGCCACGCCCTTAATTATGCAGAATTTTAAGGCTTAATATAATTTAAACGGATGAGTTATAAAAAAAAAAAATCACTCCCCTCACAGTTGTCATGAAGGGCAAAATTAGCTATATAGATCAAAATAATTTTTTGCACCAGGCTGTAAACGTTTTTTTTTTTTCTGTTGTAAAGTTGGGCATTTTAACATGGGGAGTCTATGAGATTGACTCCCTTTTACAACCAGCCTCCAGCGGCCAGTCGATGAATTACAGTTTTAGTCACTTCCGCGTTGGCTTCAAGAGAGAGAGCAGGAGGTTGCCGCTTGGTTAAAACTCAATGGACTCTGGGGAGGCAAGAAAGACACTGACTCCCGCTGTAACTTTACCTACTGGTGTCGCTGTTGGACAATGTTTCTTTAGAAAAATGAGTGACTTATAAACTTTTTGTAATTTTGGCATTGTTTTATTTTTGTATTACGATTTTTATTTTATTTTTTCCTCATCCAATTTTTTGAGGAGGCACTGCCTCTCTTGCCTCCTTGGATATGCTCCTGATACATACATACATACATACTGTGGAAGTCAATGGCTACCAACTGTTTGGGTACTAACATTCTTCAGATATCTTCTGTTATGCAGGTGACTATTTTTAAATTTGATTACAAACAATTCTAGTACTGTATAAACCATTGATGACCACCTGGTCTCATGGCATTTACGTACCTGGGTGCACTTTTTAGTGTGACATGAAATATGTACCAATAGGAGACTAGAAGCACCGGTTCAAATACCGTGTAACTACGGTTCGACAAAGCAGTTAAAATCTGTGTAAAATCTGTGTAAAAGGAAGTTCAAATGGCACGGTTGCATCAGCTAATACGTTTTTATATCAGTTTTCTGAACCGCCGCAATACGTATCTGAAGCAACATAATAAAAAACAGCAATACGTACCAATATCTACGTAATAAAAACATGCCAGGGTTCACATATTAAACCTGTGTTTTAGCGCCACTCAGTGGACATTTCTATTTGAAACTGCGGCGAAATGTGCAGCAAGGTACGTAAAACGGTATTGCACAAAAAGTGTGCAGAGGTACGTATTTTTATGAGACCAGGTTGACATATATATATATATATATATATATATATATATATATATATATATATATATATATATATATATAACAACAATAACAAAAAAAAAAACAATCATGATACAGCAAAAACCAGTGAGCTAGTAAACTTTATTGTGAAGATGACATACAAAATACCACTCATACTAAAGATAAAATAACAGCATGAAATCATAAAATAGAACAAAAGTAAAAAAAAATAAATAAATAAATATATGTATATATATATATATATATATATATATATATATATATATATATATATATATGCACACACATTTCTGGGATTTGAAAAGTATATGTGTGTGTAGATGCAGAAATAGACTTTATGAGGAGGAGCGTTTGGGAGTTCTGCTCTGAGCTGTAGAGGAGCTATAAATAAACAGAGCTGAGCTGAGCAAGCGCACACACACATGCGCGCGCACACAGATCTAGAGCAAGGGATTCAGATTCATCACAGCGGTGATGTCTCCCACATGTCTAGTACCCACAGTTCTCAATATCTCGCTGAGTGCCTGCCTAGGACTGCCAGGACTGATAGAGAAGAGGAGTAAAAATAAATACCAGCACACATATCAAAGCTCTCAGCGCAGCAAACAATCCTATCCGTTCACCTCACCAATATTTAACAGGAAAATCCGCTGGGAGTCTTGATATGCAGACAATCACGGGTCACTAAGTATGCTGCACCTGCGTCTGCAAAGCCGTGATATAGTGACTCCTGCAAAAGTTTACTGCAGGCTGCAGAGCAAGACAAAGCCATGTTAACCTGTGTGATAAATTAACCTCTTATGCCTGTATATGTGTGCCTATTTCGGTATTTTAGCTGCTTGCACATCTTGTTTTTTGAACTGCTTTAACTTGATACGAATTGAATTAAGGCCACCCACATAATCTGCTTAATCAGATTTTAATTTTAGAGTTAAATTGGCTGACAGATGGTGCAGCTTTGATTTTGCTTCTAGTTTTACACTTGTGTTGTTTTTCTGTGAGTGATACTACAACCGGCTGTTGAGGCTGGTAAGCCCAATAGCGACTACAATTAGCAAACTAATCTAAATTCATGCCGTTCAGAGCTATATTTGGTGATAGCTGCAATACTTATTGTGCATCTCTCATAATGCCAATATTGATTTTTTTTTTTCTTTTTAAAGTACCCGACAAGGCAATGCTTAAAATCTGTTTATTGAATTATACACAAGCAAAGTTTCATAAAGAAATAAAAAAAATGATATATATATATATATATATATATATATATATATATATATATATATATATATATATATATATATATATATATCTTTCTCAGTTATATTTCTATAAAATGTAGACATAAATGTATCTTTTGCATCGGGTCAAATGAAACAGAAATATTTAAAGGTGATCATAGAGCAAATCAACTTTTATGCATTTGAAAACATCAAACAGATTGAACTGTTTTCTTGATCTAAGAGTTCTTGATTCTTGAGTCTCTTGATCTAATCATAAAATAAGCAGATACGTCTAACTGTGAATAGAGTAGAACTGCTCTGTAACTGTGCAAATTGTACACAGTAATAGAGCCTAAACTGTTTTTATAAGAGGTCTGAAAGAACAGGGTTGCAAATGTAGTTGCAAAACTTGAGTAAATTAAATTGTTAAAAAATAAAATCAATTAAATTAAACTAAATTAAAACTTTAATTAAATTACATTTTAAATCATTACTATTTTAGATTAGAAACTTCTTGTTATGTATTACGTGTTTAAGTTTGGTGGGTAGATTTTGAACTGTGTAAGTAGTAATTGTCAAGCGTGTTAAGCTTCTTTATGGTATCCTTAAGTGTACAGTAACTGTGTTTACCGTTATGACAGGAGTAGAAAGATTGTAATATACACACTAGACTCATGTAAACATGCATAATGTGCAACTAATGGGGAGATGCTTCCCCAACTTATGCAATTTTATATGTTTATTTTGGTGAAATGCCTTGCCCCATATAGATGCATTACTGTAAACATTATTTTTGCTTGTTGTTTTACAAACTGAGGGTCAAAGTTGTTTTCTGTGTTAATCGACACATACTGTCAATAGAGCTTAACTTGTATTGAACCCTGAGCATTCCTTTACAGTTGTTTGAGGTTTGTTGCTCAGTGCACCACTTTCCGTGTTGTATCCCCATCCCTCTATAGTGTCTCACTCTGGAATTTGTGCAGAGGTCTCGACAAGCAAGATACATGGCAGTTCTCATCATGTGAATAATGGTCCATGCTAATTTAAGCAATTACGGTGACCTTTAAGTAAAGGCATATCCAACATTACAATAAGACGTCAATTAGTATAATAGGCAATTATTCTAAATCAAATATGACAACTGAAATGTGAAATTTTACCTCATTTAAAAAATAAAATGTCATGACAGCTACACTGAAATCATTTATTGTATTGCTGAAACTATAGGCATTAATGGGTGAAATGGCAGAATGACGTGTCTTAACTTGTCATATGATGTGATGAGAAATAACGTGATTTAGGTTGCTGTGGATTTCATGTAACGAGAGAGAGAGAGAGAGAGAGAGAGAGAGAGAGAGAGAGAGAGAGAAAGAATATAAATGTAGTACAGTGCAATTTACAAAAAGTCAACAACAAATTAAAATCAATGGTGCATGATTCAACAACTAAGAAAAAAATCATACTTCTTTTGTGCTGTAAATTTGTTATAAAACTTTGGATAAACATATCTGCTGAATGAAAACACTTTCTTTTTTTTTTTGTTCAATGCCACCAATCTCTTTTCTTTTTTTTTCAACCCCTGTCCTCCAATCATCGGGCTCTTTTCAACAAGGTTGGAGACCACAATTTCTCCCATGAGTTTCCAGTTCTTCATCATTACTTAGATTTTTAAACCCATTTCATAAAGATTGCACTAGAGCAATTTCTAGCCAATAAAATAATTTTGAGCTAAGCATAATTGCAAAGATGCATATTTGCTAGATGTTTCCAACTTTTTTTTTCCAGGTTTGGAAATTTCAGATTCCTCTAAATGTGTTTCTTGTTGAATATCCTATCAGAAATACATAACATTAAAGAAATAGTAGAACTAAAGTGACATTTGCTGTAAATGTTGATGAGTTTGTTTCTTCATCAAAACAGATTTGGTGATATTTAAATCTGCAGTCCATAACTTTTTTTTTTTTTGGTTAAAAATGATCCAAAATCAATATTTGAGCAAATACATAACCAGCCAGTGTTCAAAACTATCGCCTTATTTTAGCCCGACTACAACTTAAACATAAATACGTTTTCCCGGCTACTAGGCTATCGGATGTGAGGATCCTGCAGGTGGCGGATCATTTATAGCCTTTTCTCACAGCAGCTAGAATAATTAAATTTAACATTTTGATAGTGGATTGTAATCCAGAAAGGATTATGTGTTTATGGAGCACATGTGAATGAAATTATATTATATTCCAGTTTTAAATGTGCTTCTGATTACAGATAGCTTGTATTTTAAAGAAAACAAGTTCGAAGGGAGCATAATTTGCTTTTTGGGTTAAAATAATTTCTTAATATGAAATTTGAATGGCATGACAATTAGATAAGACTGTACAGAAATTGAAATCTACATGCTAATGCACACTATGCTCAGTCACACAATGCTGATGTTGTTAACATTAATAATTTGAGAATAAAGTATAACAGTAATAATACTTTGCACAGTTTGATGTGATATGAGCTAACCCATCTTTAGATGAAATCACGATTGGTAGCACAATTTATGGTAATGCTTTTTTCCTCAGTTGGTCAGAACAAACGTGGCAGACTTGTTACTTACTTGTTCAAAATTCTTATTTGGGTCATATATTCCAAGATGTAGGCTAGAATCTGTGATTACGAAGTACAGTAAACATCAGTGTGACTGACCGTCACGTGTGCGTGATTGACCGCCAAAAACATTGACCTCAAAACATTAGATTCATCTGCGGTGGAGCCGTGCCGACTCACAACCCCACGCAAGCGAGATAATTTCGCACAAAACTGCAATTCCAGGTCTTCAAACAGAGATGGCGACAAAGAGGCAAAACTTAAGGACTGCAGATTTAACATTTCATCACTTGTTCACTAATGGATCCTCTGCAGTGAATGGGTGCCAATAGAATGAAAGTCCAAAAAAAAAAAAAAAAAAAAAAAAAAAACACCATCACAATAATCCATAAGTAGACCACATAAATCCAGTCCATCAATTAGCATCACATGAAGCGAAAAGCTGTGTGTTTGTATTCATCATTAACCATCACTTCCGGCCAAAATGCCATTCCATTATCCTCGAGACGAGACAATTTTTCCACTGAAGAAATAAATAAATAAATTAAAATTATGAATAAAGGACTCATATTTTTATCAGGAAGCAACCATTTGAAGATTAAAAAAAATAATAATAAAAAAAATACTATTAATTAATTAACCATTAATTATGGATTTGATTATTACAAACAAGCAGATTTTCTCTTCACAAGACATCAATTGATGGACTGGAGTTGTGTGAATTACTTATGGATTATTGTGATGTTTTATCAGCTGTTTAAACTCTCATTCTAACAGCACCCATTCACTTCAGAGGATCCATTGATGAGCAAGTAATTTAATGCTAGATTTATCCAAATCTGTTCTAATGAAAAAACAAATTCATCTACATCTTGGATGGTCTGAGGGTGAGTACATTTTCAGCACATTTTCATTTCTGGATATTCCTTTAATACAGAATTGCAATTTTGGGTTGTAGATTTTTTCATGTTGGCTTAATGGGTTAAATCCATTATCCTTTTCCATGAAAGCATCTCTTAGGAGGCCTCTGAACAGATGATGATGGATGAGGAAGGTCTTCTGCACCAGAGAGAAGACAGTAGCTCATTCTCTACACATCTGAACTGCACAGGAAGGAAGGACCTGCTCCTGTGACCTCATTAGCACTGCTTAAATGTGAAAGTTCTGGATGTGTCAAAGGAGGAATATGTATGATCTCTGATAGTTGTATTTATATGTAAATTACATGATGCATTGTTTTTATGCTCAGAGCATAAACAAGTCTGTAAATATACATTTTAATATTGTCAGCCTTCATACCTCCACTGTGAATGTGAAGTGCCATTTGCAACCCATTTAACTTTCATAATGTGGTGCATTGCTGAGTGAAACAGGATATTCAATTGAACAGGATATCCAGAATTGAATAAAGTTGGCTACAACATAGCTGTGTTTACATCCAAAGTTGTGAATTGGACGTATGCTCAAAATTAGAATATTGCATAAAATATTTGTGAATAAGGCACTGTTTCTGTCCCATGTGTTCAAGAAAATAAAATCATTTCCTGCAACTTGCACAAAGTATCAATAATAAAAATGAAATGCTGCAACCTGTGGCACTTTTTGCTTACATAATAAATGACTTGCGCCTCAGAGCTTGCAGGTGAAACACAATAAAAAAAGCTGTCGTGTTATATTGCGTTCATTGCCTGATGTTTGGGAATGCAGTCGTGTGAAACAGTTAAGGGAGGTGATTCTTACAAATCCTTTTCATGACAGACTTTAGCTCAGGTATTTCAAAATTATTAAAATAACATTTAAGATGGTGTGCAATGAGATCAGTAAGCTGGTTAGTTCAGTTATCTAATCGCATGATATGTTCAGGTAAAGTCGCATGACTTTTTTGATGCACATCAAGAAATGTATTCATCATAGTTTATTTGCATGCTTTTTATTGGGTTAAAAAAACAAACAAAAAAAAAAACACTGAAAATGCACTGACAGACAAGATTACTTCTGGAATGAAAACAAAGTCTCAGCTTTTAAATTTTGTGATTTTTAAGGAATTCTAACAATACATACCATTTTGTGACTCTTTAAGTGTGTGTGACAGATTGTTGTCGTGTCTCAAGCACAAGTTCAAGCAGCACATGAACTGATTGTCTCTTCCTCTTTACTACTGGTTATAGCATGAAATAAACATGTTTTTTTGTTTTTTTTATAAATAAACTGTCCACTAACACTTTTTTTTTTTTTTAACTTGATTGGTTGGATCACCTGTCAATCAAAGATTATTACAGTGGTCAGAAGAGAGAAGGATGACAAATTTGCGGTCACTCTCTCAGACAGATTGTTTTTTTTTCTTGTAATTTAATAAAACAAAACAGTAGTGTTATAAATGTAAATAATAATATTATTAATTATATAAATAATTATATAATATTATAATATTATTATTAGTATATATTGAGAATATACAAAACTTTGCTAGATTTACAATATTAATAACTGGAAACGTGATCACAGTCTGTGAAAAGGGTTACGTTTCAATTCATGATTACAAAAGCTAACCTTTTTTTTTTTTTTTTTTTCCTTTGGAATAACTTGAACAAATTAATTGGTCACAATGAGCCCAATAAAATGCAATAAGCAAGTAAAAAGAGTCCATTTTGATTTGATTCGACTTAAACCTCCTCTTCCAGGGCCTCAAAAACAATGTGCTACATCTAGTATTGTTAGTGGACAAACTCAAAGCACTACCACCCCAGTAACAGCAAGCACTGAGGCTTCAAAGGCCATTTTGGGGAAAATTACAAGTGTATTCCATTGCTAGTCTCTGAACCCCGGGCTTTTGTGGAGAGGAGACAGCGACTTTTTCATCTTGGGCACATAATGACTTTCAGCCAGGCGAAAGCAAATGAGCAAGGAACAAAAAGAGAGAGGAAGGCAAGAGAGAGAGGAGATATAATGCGTAAGGTTGAGGAGGACTGCCACAGGGATATGACGGGTCATTGATCATAGGCTGAGCTCTGAGAGAGGAAGCGGCTCTCGGGAGACAGAGCTAAATAAACATTTTCCGGGAAGAGAGTGGTTAAAATCTGCAGTTCCGCACCAGCCGGGTCCAGTGAGTGGCACTGGAGGGAGATAGAGTTGCCACATTGGTGATGAGAGACAGAGCAGAGAGGTTGGGAGGTGTCTGATATCACAGAGATGGCGGTAGATTGTAGTGGGGAGACTGAGAGTGTTTCCAGCTAAATACCTTCATGGTTTCCTGAGGGATACACTTTCTTGTGTAATGCTTTTGTGAAGACATCCAATGAGTGATAGCAGTCTCTTTTCAGCCTTCACACATGCATGTTCTGAACAGTAGAGGCTTTGAATTTGTGAATTGGGACTTTTCCAGGTGCAGAACCTGTGGCCACAGAAAAAAATGTAGATTTCTGCAGAATACGATTGTGCATCATTCACAGAGTTCGATGTTATGGGGCACAGAGTGTAACTGATTTGACTAATTTGGTGAACTGAACAAATTACAGTATGACACAATATGCTCTCATCCATTTTGTGCACATACATACTGAAAAGCCAGTTGAATTGTGTTAAAGGAAAGGGGGGGGGGGGGGGGGCAATTAATTTAATGCATGAAATTCTTAACATGAAACTCCTGTAAGTTCATTTTATTGCAAATAAGTTTAAATACACTTCTCATTTTGTGGATAGCACTTTTTATGCTCTTCTTACTGCTTGATTAAAATGCATTAAAACAGTAATATTTTTTTAAAATAATATTACAGTTTAATATAACTGTTTTTTTTATTTCTATAAATTTATTTCTGTGATGCAAAGCTGAGTTTTCAGCAACATAACTCCAGTCTTCAATGTCAGATGACCCTTCAGAAATCATTCTAATATGTTGATTTGCTGCTCTAGAAACATGCATTATTATCCATGGTGAAAACATAATAGAATTTTGTATGACTCTTTTGTGAACACATATCTCAAGTAAACTAAATTGCTCAGGTTACACTTTAGGTTAAATTTACTTTTTACATTTACACAATAGCAATAAATGATTCATAATTTATTGATTCTCCCTAATTATTTTTCATTAAACACACAAAGTCCCTGCAGTTTCTTCACAAAACCCAGTTTGAGAAATCATGATATAATGTAATGTTTAATGCACTTTATGTTATCAATAAAAACAAATTGAATATATTTTATTTCTCTTTGCATTTTTATATCAAAATGGTACAAGTTTATCCTATTTACATCAATATGATGAACATATTAAGTCAAAAGTAATCCAAAAGTATTCTAAAAATAGTCTAATTGCATTACTTAAAATGTTTAATGTAATGGATTGTGTTAATGGCTACACTTTTTGTCATGTATAATTTGGAATCAGTAACAAAATATAACTTGTAGTTAATCTACCCAGCTCTGCATGTTAATTTGTTAAATATTTTGATAATTTGATCATTATTTTAGCTACTAGAGTGTAGCAGTACAGCACACATTTTCATGTTTAAATCCATTCCACTGAGTCCTGAAAATAAAATAAAAAAACGTCCGCAGAGCCTGATGACTAGGGGTTACACTAACTAATTGACTAGTGGAGATCAGTCGCTTTTGATCCATATGCTGTCAGCAAGACTATGTCCTATTTAATTTGTGTGTCATTTGATTTGCAAGTCAAATCTGCAACAAAGTTGGAATTATGTTTTTGTATGTCGATCGAGAGTACAGAACTATCAACACTAAGGTCACTGCTTTAACTCCCAGAGAATGCACAGACTGATTTACATTTACATGTAGCCATTTAGCAGAGCTTTTATCCAAAGCGACTTACAAATAAAGCACAGCACAAGCAATTTATGATAAGAGCCAGCAATGTTTATAATACAATGGCTTGCACAATGCTGCAGTACTGATAAAACGTGTAGCTTGAATGCTCTGCTTTGGATATAAGCAAAATACACAAATGTAAATTAATTATGACAATAAACAAATAAAGTGGAAATGAAGCGCTTTGCATCCACAAAATATTGTTGGGTTCACAAACAAGCCAGCTGTGATGTCTGAGACCCTTGGAAAAAATAAATAAATCAGATGTCATGCAAAGGCTAAATGGAAATGTAAGTGAGAAGGACAAGTCTGTTGTCAAAGCATCAAAGCAGATATACAAGCTTTTGTTTCTCACTGGCATCTTCTCTTCTGCAGCATGGCGTGTTCATTACATAAGGTAAACACTGACTAGTTGGTACTTTTCTGGATGACTAATCGGCTAGTAAAAGAGTAGTCATGCAATCTCTTTTTACAACAAGGGTTTTATGACAGGGTTCTTTTGCTATGAAAATTATTCTACATAAATTCCAATTATCTTTTGAATTAAAACATCAAAAAGCACATTGTTAACAGCACGTACGGTCCTTAAGGACGAGTGGATTAGCCGACTCAGAGATTCACATCTATGAGCAATGTTGCTGTCAGCGTATCAAATTTGCATTTCGAACCACTCATGTAACATCATGAAATTAATAGGTAAAATATTCCTCCAGGGCAGTTTTTAGGTTCTGCAGAGGTGGTAATTCTTGGCATGCAGGGCAACCAAATTATGCAAACTCTTAAAAGGCTGCTGCCCTTGAGATCTTTTCAACTGAGCTGTACAATTTAACTGAGGCAAACACTTTGGTCATCTTCATTTTGCTCACATTAGATCCCTTGTGCTAAATGAATACCAATTTATTAAAGTTTTTTTTTTAGTTACACAGATAACTTAATGTGACTTTGTCTCTGTCCTCAACCATTATTAAAAATTATATGTTTTTCCTTTCAGTCTAGGGTGATATTTAGTATCTTAGTGATATTTCCAGCAGTTCTACTGGTCTACATAGCCACCACTCATCATTGCATAAAATAAAATATAACAGGCACAATTTAACTAGACCATTAGGGCTTTATATTACATTTTACACTGTTTTATTTTCCCCTGAAGGCCACTTATGATGTTAGACAATGTTTCTTGCACCAAAAACAGTTTTAAATTACCATACTCCCAATCTCCTTAAAATTTAAAAATAAATAGTTTGTTTTTTGCTATACTGGACTGTATCTTTAAATCCTCTCTATGTCTGTAATAGCTACGACAGTAACATTGGCTCAATCAAAGTTTGAGGTGAGACTGTCTGTTTATTCTAACCAATGGAGGGAATGTGTAGGAAACCCAACCCATGCTCACATTTTTGTAGCAACATTTTTGCAATAAAAAAAAAATGTTGCTGCTTGCACATTTAGAAATTGATTAACGTGAATCTGGTGATTGCATTACATTAGTTGTTGTATTGCTGCAGTTTGGAAATAAATTGTTGTGCGAGTTGAGCTAAAAGGATAACTAATGCACCACCTGCACTAAATCCTACCCTAAACCCAAAAGACAATGTTAACAAAGGCAATCTTGAAATAAAAGTACCTTTTCTGAAGCATCCATGTCATTTTATTTTGCTTCTACAAGTCTTTGAGCTCTTTTGTTTCAAAGGACTCATACCTGAGCACTTCGCATCGCAAGTGCAATGCTGCACCAGGTGAGCTACAGAGCAAGTTTACTATTTCAGAAAAGCCATACATATGAAGCTGGTTATGTGATGGACAGATTAAAATGCATTAGTTAACAAATCATGCACTATGGTAAAAGAGTTTTGAGGTCATAAACTAGTATTGTGCGAGAAACAGTGCAAATGTCTTTTTCTTTTTTTTTTTCTTTTTTTTATCATGTGTTTAACAAATAAATTACATATTTTGTCTTTAAATATGAGTTCATATTAATCTGGTAGGGTATGGTACTAGCAAAACATTTAATGTATCAACAATTTGGATAACACTGCCAAATAATTCAATGACTTTCAGTTATGCTAAAAATGATTTATGTTGAAACTGTAATGATATGCAACAAAATAATGATTAAAATGAGTTTAAAATGAGAGAATACAGTAGAGCATGGCTAGTTCTTCAGATCTAGTGTTTTTCATTCCACCTTCCACAGACACTCTTATCCTACTCAATCTATCATATCCTTTGTGAAATAAGGCTGTGAAAAGATAGTGCTTTGGATGTAGAGGAATAAGGAGAGAATGGCCCCACTGTCAGAGCACCTGTCACTCCAATGATATCTCTTGCCAGCTGGCGCTGAAACGGCCCGTTGAGTCTGTATGCCTAGAAGCTGAGCTGATATGGCTTGCATCTGGAAATTAACTGCACTCAACAGAACTGAAACATCAGAACTTTTTTGACATGAGGCTTTTTCATTATGTTCCTCATGGTACGCTTCAGGATAAGTTCATAGGCTTCTAGGTATTAGCCAAACGTTGTCTGTTAATCCATTTCTGAGTTCATTTAAAACATACAATGTTCTGATCCTGATGTGAGTTTGATGACATAATTGAAATTCATAATTCCAGTTTCGTGTGACCTAACCTGTCAGATTAATTTATTAGTCTTATCAAATTTCAAGTGCTCTGCGATGACGGCCCAGTTACACGTCTTGCTTTATGAAATTACCGTTCAGTGCAGTGATGACATTGTTAAATCAAAACCCAATCACCATGTCCAATTCCCACCAAAGGAGCATATGAAGGAAACATTTGGTCCTCACCCTGAAAGTACTGTTCACCAGCTGGTCTGGGATATTAAAGGAAAGATTGCCAGGTCCTCTACCACTTTTACTTCATTATAAGTAGGGAAGTGGGATAACCTGTGCCAAACATGTCCTATTGTTATGAAGAAATGCAACGTAGGCTACATTTTATTGACATTTTAATGTTTAATAATATTTCATAGTTGTTATATATAGACTGGACTTGAAATGAAAAAAAATCAACATAGGGATATGACTTGGTCAGTGGCACAACTTACACAATGCTCAGGGTAAACTATGTAATAGCAGATGGTAAAATAAATTATTGGGAGACAAATGAATGACATTTTGCTGCACATTTCATGTATTTTCTTAAAAAAAAAAAAAAAAAACACCAAGGAA
Organism: Acrossocheilus fasciatus; assembly: GCA_036784905.1. Lineage (NCBI taxonomy): Eukaryota > Metazoa > Chordata > Actinopteri > Cypriniformes > Cyprinidae > Acrossocheilus > Acrossocheilus fasciatus. Next base: position 24,659,797 of record CM071951.1, on the reverse strand, counting down.
AAGTGTAGGATTGAGAATATTTATTGTGGTTCAATTCAGTTGACAAAAATTATTCTTCATTCTAACCATAAATGTTCATGATTTCAATTTTTTAGATTTGGAATAAATTTAGTTTGAAGGCAAAATTAATTCTATCTGTTAAATAAATTGTTTAAACATCTTTCATATAAATGAGTTCTAATTTAAAAGTTAATAAAATAAATAAATCCCTCCATGTTGCTGGAGTAGGATCTCAATTATAATATCATAACATCTCTGAAAAGTAATTACTGTCACTCCACATTGAGTTAATATTAACTTCTCCACACATTTCATAGGCTAATAAGGTTGCCCCCAACCAATTAGCAATGACCTTATTACAATCTCTACAACATAGCCAAAATGTCTAAAGTCATTAGTATGTGCAGCACGACCTGACATAAAAAAAAATAAAAATAAATAAATAAATAAATTATTGGTATTCCTTGTTCAACCCCCCAAGTATATTAAATACATGTTTGACACACTGTGTGCATGATGAACCAGAATAGATTGGAATTACTGTGACACATCCACAGTATGATTTGGAATGCCAAACCAATTTCGTAATAAACTTTGGAATACCTCCAGAGTATTTCTGCAAAGCGATCTTTTCAAAAAATATTAAATGACTAGCAATTTATGAATGATACATATTATGGAGGAACTAGAACAACATGAACCCATTATTTGTATGTCAACATCCCACTCAAGATGCTTGACTAAATGTCAAACAAACAAACGTTCCCCTCTCTTGTTTTGCTCTTCCATTTATTACGAATACATGCATTACTCATTTCAGAGAGACGATCAAAAGAATTTAAAAAAGGAGAGTATGTTTGTACAGCCATCACTCAACATAATATATACCCAAAAGGCTTAAAATCACTGAAGCCTGGAGAAACTGCCCCTACAAAACGGCCACAGTTATAGAATGAACTTTGATAATTGTAATTGTTTAGCCAACAGGAGCTCTCAACCATGAAAACATATTGCTGGCCTGATATTGATTTGCATATTGATGCTTTGCAATATCATACACTGCAAAATACATGCCTCGGGGAGCGCCCAAAGGTCAATATTTGCATCAGACAATGTATCTGTGTTGAATAAAAACCAGGGCACAGGTGGGACTGCGCTGTGTGGCTTATATTGATGCCTGAATTATTGAACTGTACAGGGGAATGTGAAGAAAATGTGTTTGCACATATATTGTAGCAATTCCCTGACAAAGCCCTGTGTCGTCATTAAAATACATATTTGATTATCCCGTACGTTGGGTTTCATTTCATTTTGTGATTTCACTGGAACACATGCAGAGCAGTTCACAGCACACCTGCATAACTTCCTCTAATATTACAAGCACATAATCTGTTATGTACAGCTGTGTCAATTCCATCTAGAGACTGAGAGACTGTAACTCTGCTTTGTCATGTCTCTGTTGTAATTTCTTTCCAGCGTGGCTCAGAGCATGAGTTGTGCTTTATGGCCTCCTATTTGCCCTTTTCATTACTTTAAGATCCTCTAGACGTGGTGTGATCATAACAGATGAGATATGGCTTGACCGGAGCGAGACATGCTTCATCTAAACAATGACTACGCTGTGTAATCACTGTTTGATCAGTTGTGATCTCTGCACCCAGAGCATTTGACACTCCAGGTAATTATGTTGACTTGACAAAGCCAACAAACTGTCACTGTGCAAACTTGGATTATTTTGAGGGAGGGAAGAGTGAATTTAACTTGACTTAGGCTATATATTTTACAGACTATTTTCTTGAAACAGATAAATAAAAAAATAAAATAAAAAATAAATAAATAATAATAATAATAAAGTTGTTTGTAGTTTCCAAGTTAAGTCCTCCACACTTTGTACTTGCTCAGTAGATTAATGTTTTGTTCAGGTTTTCTTGTAGCAGACAAACAAAAGTCTAAAAATCATGAAAGTATGTATACAAAATGTTCAGAGTCTTATATGTAATTATTTTTTGTTTGTAATATATTCCTTTACATATCTTTATTGTACAGCACTGCAGTGGTGTCATGTTTTTGTTGGCCAAAACCAGGAAGTTTTTTATATATATACCCATGGTAAATATGATTAAAGGCAGCTGTGAAAATAAATCTGTATCATTAATCCTTTTGATCTTTTATTAAAAAAAAAAAAAAAAAAAAAAAAAAAAAAAAACGAATTGTATTTTTAATAAAACTAATTTTATCTTTTATTACAAAAATCTAATCTTTCATTGGAGAATAAGAATTTAAAATGGGAGAGAAATCTCAATAAATAAATGCTTTTCTCTAATACACATTGGTCACAATTAATCATACCCTTTTGTTCAATACTTTTTGCAACCTCCTTTTGCCAAGATGACAGCTCTGAATCTTCACCTACAATGCTTTATAAGTTTGGAGAACCTCTGACAAGAGATCAGAGACCATTCCTTCATCCAGAAGCACTCCAGACCCTTTAGATTCCCAGCTCCATGTTGGTGCTTCTTCTCTTCAGTTCACTCATTTTCTACAGGGTTCAGGTCAGAGGACTGGGACGGCCATAGCAGAAGCTTAGTTTTGTGCTCAGTGACCCATTTTTGTTTTGGTTGTGATGTTTGTTTGTGGATTGTTGTCCTGTTGGAAGATCCAAACATGGCCCATTATAAGATTTCTAGCATGGACAGTCAGTTTTTTATTTTTGATATGTTGGTATTTAATTGAATCCATGATGCCATGTGTCTAAACAAGATGTCCAGGACCTCCATCAGAAAAATAGGCCTGCAACATTAAATATACAGCAGTATATTATTATTATTATTATTATTATTAATATATATATATATATATATATATATATATATATATATATATATATATATATATATATATATATATATATATTATCCCTGTGTGCACCAAACCCATCTTGAGTGTTTGCTGCTATTTGATGTTACAGTCGTGTCTGACAACTGAATATGCTGGAGTTTGTTTTTGGATGAGCGCGCGATTACAGATTTGTAATATCTTCAGGTGATTGTAACCTCTTAATTATTGCCCTGGGGAAAATGGGGATTTTTAATGCTTTAGCTTTTCTTACAGCCACTTTCTAAATTTGTGAAGTTCAACAATCTTTTGCTGCACATCCGAAATACATTATTTGGTTTTACTCTTTGTGATCAATGATTAAGGGAATTTGGCGTTTGTGTTCCTCATATTTATAATCCTGTGAAACAGGAAGCCAAGGGTGGATGACTTCATGTTCCTAGTCACTCTGGTGTGATACAAAATTAATGAATAAATAAATAATAAAAATTACAAATATGAATGGGAATATACTTCATATTAGATATTTTAATCATGAGAATTTCTAGAGGTACCAATTGTGTACTAGAGAAAAAAAAAAAAAAAAAATATATATATATATATATATATATATTTCCTAATGAGATTTTCCCCCACTTTCATTTTTTGTTTTACTTCAATTAAGGGTTAGACTTTTTCATTTTTTTTTTTTTTTTCAAATGGATAAACAATGGCATACTTATTTCCACAGCCTTCTTTGATCATATTTACCAAGAATATTAATAATTTTGAGCACAACTGTAGATAGATAGATAGATAGATAGATAGATAGATAGATAGATAGATGATAGATAGATAGATGATAGATAGATAGATAGATAGATAGATAGATAGATAGATAGATAGATAGATAGATAGATGATAGATAGATAGATAGATAGATAGATAGATAGATAGATAGATAGATAGATAGATAGATAGATAGATAGATAGATAGATAGATAGATAGATATACCCGGCAGCACTCTGAACATATAAACACCCACAAAAACATTTAAACTGGTGTTGACACTACATAGGACCAAAATTGTTTAAAAAAAAAAAAAAAAAAAAATCCAGACAAAATATCAAACCCACATTCACAGTTTGACTGCAATCACAATGCTTGGAATCAATTGGGTTTATTCTAGCTTTATCAGTAATTTTTAAACTGACTATTACTGCACTGACAACTATTATTTTATGCCAATTGAAAGTCTGTTATGCAGATGTAATTGTTTATTGATTTAAACAGAATACATACTCTGGCATTAGAGTTTTGACCAACTTATAATTGGCCAAAATGCCGATAGCTGTGAATTGTAAATTACAAGGCTTGCAACATGATAAAACAATCTGCTTGAATAGTTATTTTCAGCTCAGAGAAACGCCCTTACGCAGCTCAATAATTGTAAAAGCGATCAGTTGGAAAATTATAATCTGAGATTCAGTTTAAAGTGGAAAAAGCTAAGCAGATGTAGATATGAATCAGCTGATTTTTTTATTTTTTTTCTAATTGTAGGTGGTCAGGGTTACATGTGTTCTATCGATTTCACGGCAGCAAGCAATTAAACTGTTCACAACCCTGGATAAAACCTGTATTTGATCACAGTTTCCTTTACAGATGGGTCAGTAGTCATGTATGTATTCCTAAATAAAAAAAATAAATGTGAATGTGCAGTACAGTAAGCAAATAGCATTTGCGGGGGACGGGAAATGATTATTCCTTGTCTAACATATTTTCAATTAGTTGCTGCACAGGCATTAGACAACAGATAATTACATACAATTATTCCTGGCGCATTGTTCTAAAGTATGATAATCAAGATTAATACGGGCCGGTTGACTCCGTTTATTTCTAAAGCACTGGGGGTGCTCCCTTCTTCTGCGTAAATATATAATTAATTACACATTGGCAGGAATAGTGTAATTGCAATATATCACAATTAACAAAATTCCTGTTTCTCATGACAGAACTATTCATTACTGAGTGCAAGGATGTGTGTGTGTGTGTGTGTGTGTGTGTGTGTGTGCGTGTGTGTGTGTGTGTGTGTAGTGGAATAATAATACAAATAAAAATAAAAAACACTCATTAACACTATTAAGCAATAACTACAATCTACCTTCTTCAAATAAAATATGCATTTAATTAACAAAACAACTGATTTATTTATTTAATTTCCAAGCTCCAGAGTAAGACAAGCTGTTGACAGTATAAACGCTAAATGTGCCACGCATTGTTACCATGTATTGAATATTATGCAATTCTGGGAAATTTTTCTATATGCCTTGTAAACCATAGTTAATGCAGTACTCAATTATTCAAGGAAATGTTAAAATGCTTTAAAGTTACCAGAACAGAACGCTTTGTTGTTTCAGTACTGATAAAAAAGACTATTAACGCTTTATTTAAGGGTTCCATACAGCCTATACTGTTTTTGTTTTTGAATGTGTTTATAAAAAGTAATTTTCCTATACAAAGTGTCTTTGTGGTTCAGCACTGAAGTCTTTATTGCTATGTAAAGAAATATAATGGGTTTTCAGGATAGTCAGAGCATATTTTTCCTGTCCTGTTTGCAAGCAATTTTGCTTGGATTGACACGCTTGGATTGCTAGTTTTCTTTAAAGCAGGCAGCCTTTGAATCTCAGTATGTGGCCGGGACACTTCTTATGGATGGGCTGTTATTTTTAAACACAGCAAGAGAAATCAAAAACCGCATTGTGAGGTAATGGGAAAGAGATTAGCGAGCCAACTTGGTTCAATGAAATCGACATGATTTGTAAAGCTTGGTGGTTTTCTGTTGATTTCAGATGCAGAGATGCAGAAAACACTAAGTGCTTGTGGGCCCTATCAATAAAACACTGCAGTGTTGAATGATAAGATCAGATCATTAGGACCAGCACAAGAAACCTCATTAAATTTGTCAATTTACAGTGAATCGTTAAAGCTTGTTTTCATATTAATGTGTGCCTGTGTGTGTGTCATGTACTGCTTTGGTTGATTGGCTGGTGTGAATTTCAGTACAAGCTCATAATGCACAGTTGGCTTGTGACAGAACACAATAAGGAAATCCTGCTGGCGTTGTAGTCTCTTGTCTAACTGAATGGAGTTAAATAAGCTGCCTGAAGCAACTGTACATTGGATGCGGTGACAAAAACGTATCCGCCTAGCCGGTTGTCATAATTACTGTCTCTCTTAGTACTGCGAGTTCTGTGCGGCCCATCTGACAGCATTCCGTAACCCATATTTTATCTTCCTGGAAAGGGCCCATACACGTGGGCCCCAGGGGCCAGCATTTACTCCAGTTCTTAAGCTCTATGTGCCGTCTCAATGGAGGTGCGACACTGATGTCTAAAATATTATTTGCCTCATACTTGTGCAACAATGCACGCTTTAGAGGATGACAACACTGTCATTCTGATTATGTGTTGATGAATGCTGTGCTTTAAGTTATACCTTTTGTTCCCAGAGACCTTTTTTTTTCTTCAGCCCCTATATGTGCCATAATGAGCACTCAGGAAAATGTCGGAGACAGCCATAAAGTAATTTATTTTGATTACGGAAGATTTTCCCTCTCTCTCTCTCGTCACTTACTTCTTCGCCAGTGGCGTCTTAATAACAAAATCCAAATTGTGTATTTCCGAGTGACAGATGATAGAAGAGAAAAAGCAGCCTGAATAATTGTTGCATTTTATTTCAATGAACGTCCACTGTAAAATAAGTGAATAAACAGGTCTTGGAGGAGTACTGGTGAACGTTTATTAGAACAATAAAGCTGCATGGTAAAACAGTTTTATCTTATTTGTAGACATATTTATGTATTTATGTATGAGTAGACATTGAAACATACAAAATAAAATGAAAAAGTTTATGATAGAAACTTTATTGCCACACTATGAAAATAAACCAACAATTCTCAAGAAATATCACATGCACAAGAGTGGTGTTGTTCTTTACAACAGCATAGCTTTTGGCTGTAAGCACAAGACTGCAGATAATCATGTAATACTATAATATATAATCAGGATAATTGTTTGGTGTTTTACTCTATAATATTGTACTCCCTCCAGGCTGTCTAATTTAAAATATTCTGCAAATAGCTGTGCTGTGTGGCAAGTACTCTTAACACCTGATTGTAAATAGTCCCTCTGAAACAAATAAATACTAGGTAAAATAGTTTTTACATGCACGTTTGTTAATATCAGGGACAATAAAGCTTATATCACATTTGAAATGTTAAATGTCCTGCTTAATCAGGGCTTGTGGTATCAGTAACCCCCAACGTTTCATAGGGCCCTATGAACATAAATTGTATATTAATCATCAGAAAGCATACCTAATCAATTAAATTCATACGATTTAAAAAAAATATATATATATATTTACAGTTTTAACAACAACAACATTAATAATAATAATAACAACAATAGGATTTACCCCTAATAATAGGCCGAATATTAATCGTAATAATCATACTATTAAGAAGAAATCTGTTTAATTTACCCAATGTAAATTAAATAATTTACTGTTTAATGTGTATTTATTTATTTGTTTGTTTGCTTGCTTGCTTGTTTATGTGTCTATCTATCTATCTATCTATCTATCTATCTATCTATCTATCTATCTATCTATCTATCTATCTATCTATCTATCTATCTATCTATCTATCTATCATCTATCTATCTATCTATCTATCTATCTATCTATCTATCTATCTATCTATCTATCTATCTATCTATCTATCTATCAATCTATTTATCTATCTATCTATGCAGTTTAATAATTGCATATACAAGTCCACCATCTGAATTTGATTAAAACCTTGATGTAATATAATGTTTAATGCACTTCGTGTTGTAAATTACAATGAATGGAACAAGTTTTCTTACTCTTTGCAATTTTTACATTGTTATGGTACAAGATAATGGGTCCCACTTTACATTAGGTGGGTTTAACTACTGTGTACTTACATTTAAATTAATAATTTGGTACAATGCATTTATTGTGTACATACATGTTTTTACATTGTACTTATATTTTTAAAAATACCTATATGTAATTACATCTGTAATTAATTTCTGTACTTACATTTATAATTACACTGTTGACCATCCCTTACACCTTTACCCACCCTTAAACCTACCCACACCACCAAACCTGTCCCTAACCTTGTTGTGCAATACAGTATGAACACAATAAGTGCATTGTACTTATTTTTTGATGCAAGTACATAGTAGTTAAGGGCACCTAATATAAAGTGTGACCACCCTTGATTCTGGGCCGGCCTTTTGGGATTGCACCTCTGCCAGAGTATCCCCATGAAGGAATTAATGTGGAGCTAGTTGGAAAACAACAATTAAATGATCATTAGAGGTTTGGGGATGGGGGATGTTGCTGGAGCTGTCAGCTGAAATCTTCAAGGACATTGCTTCTAGACTCATTTTAAAATTTCTCATTTTATAAATGCTAGTGGCATAATAAATAATATGATTTGAATTGATGCAAAAACGTGCAATCCATCACCAATATAACCAGTGTTCTGTTTGTCTGCCCACCCCTCTATGCAGTAAATTAGTTTCTCACAGCACCAGTGTGTATGGAAGGAGCAATCTCTTTACCTCACGCTGTGTGTGTTCTCAGGTTCATTCTCACCTAGCACACACTCCGGAGGCTTATCGGATGTGAGGACTGCATGGTTGAGCAGCAGTAACAAGTGCAGACTTCCCATTCTAGCACACTACACAGAGCGGCTGAATAGAAGCAGATGTGATTGACCACTGCGCAGCCAATTAGTTTACGGTTGGATCTCTGTCACCTGTTAGGATGAGATACTGAGTAAATCTGCTTCAGTATATTTGAGAATGCGCTGATTTGACATCAGAGAAATGAATTTGATCTTTCGCATCAGCGGAATGGAAAGATATTTTGATGTGGGTTGAGGTGAATGAATAATTTATGATTTACACTGGTAATGCCTTAAAATGTTTGGCTCTAATAAAATCTTTCTAGGTATAATATGCAGAAAAAATAAATGTGTGGATGTACATACTGTAAGACATGAGAAGTGTATCAAAAGGCTTTCTGTCTTTAAACATGCCTGAACAAGAGCTCGGGAGCCAATCAAAGGTTAAATGAAACAAAATGAAGGGACAACTGTTGTGCTTCAATTGGAGAAAAAAACAAAAACAAAAAACCTTCCAGACTACCAGTGAAGTCATGTGGATCAGGGCCAAAGTCAAAGTAATGCGTGAAATTTATTCTGTCAGTTTAAGACAGTTAGACAGTATTTCTTTAACCATAAACAAACATGTAATTTCAATATGCTGAAATATGGAGTATAAATAGTAAAAGGAGTCAATGAACTAATCAGAATTTGAACTGTAAATATGATTACAGTAGATATGTTGCAGGCGTCCAAATAGATGTCTAGCTTTAGAGTCAGGATAAGCCTTTTTAAAGCAATTCGCTGATTAAAAATACAATAAAAGCTGCTCCCACTGTCTCATAAAAATGGAGAGGTATAAAGTATAAAGCACAGAGTGCAAGCGCAAAGATAAAGGTGATTTTAATAACTTGCATTGCAAATATGTGCAGTAACATTATCAAGTACATGACATGAGGAGGATTTCAAGTGTTCTGCAACGTGCTGACACAAGCACTGATGTGCAATTAAACTTTGAAGCAACTAATGAAGACAGATGTGGCCAGCAGAAGCTCGCGGTGGGTTTTATTTAGGGCTTGGTTGTAACCCAAGCTTCATATTAAGCAGATATTAAGGCTGGTAAGATCATTTTTATTCATTTCAGAACATTTCACAAAAAGATGTAAACATATTTTATATTTCCTGCCTTCTTATTTAATTAACTGATAGAATGTTAATATACCAGCCTACTTGATACTACTACATTCTGCTTTGTAACCAACACAATAATGCAGGTGTCAAAGTAGCTAAAGCTAATGAACCACTGCTAATAAGCCCATAGAAAAAGTGAAAAATGTAACCTCACTACAAAATAATCAATCAATGCTATAAAATGCAATGCAATCACACCTAATCAATGATATAAAACGGGGCTGCACGGTTAATCGAAATCACAATATGGATTAGTGTGATTATCAAATTGCGTAGGCTGCAGTTTAATTAAATAAATATATTATTTACTTGTTTTCAGTGCTTCAGAGTGGCTCCGTTCACATTAAATGCTTTTCCAAAAGCTCAGCATGTGCTCTGTGTTTGAGGCGCGTGTGACGTGCATTTGGGACCGCAATGTGCAATAACCATTCTCACAAACTTGTAATGATAAGTGCTTATAAATTGTCTGTTGTCAACAAAAGAGAAATTTTAAGGGCTCCCTGCAGTTTCCTGCCAAAATAACAGCTTGACTGTTTAATGTTTGAAAATGAAGAAAGTAAGTCAACTGTCAATACTAATATTGGAATTTTACTTACTGGATTTTTTTTTTTTTTTTTTTTTTTGTAAATGCAGTATTGCAATTTGCACTGTAAAATTGGCAGAACAGATCTACTACGTTGCGAGAACCGAGACTAAAGATATGCTGCTGTGAGCATGTAAGAAATACTGCTTCCTCGCATAAAACAGTTAAGCCCTGTATATAACATACATGAAATCACCCTGTAGCAGATCTATACAGGTGGAGCTGGGGAAGGTGGAGGATTCAGAAGTGTATTTGAAAGTTGAGAATCAGCTCATTGACTGATGATGTGAAAAGAAACCAATCATCTGCACCATGTGAGTAATGGTCATTATGTCAGATTAAGATATAGCCCTGAATGTATAAACATGTACAGTAGACTGATAGATAGATAGACAGACAGACAGACAGATAGAAATCAGTACAAATGTAAGGGAATTATCTTAACAAAATCCTACTTAGACTACTCAGTAACGGAAAGACTAAAATGCTCTTCATGGAAACAGTACCAGTAACAACAAGAAGGGAGGAGGGGAAGCTGTTCAATGAAAAGAGCAAGTTTAATAGGTGTGCACAAAACATAATCCTCAATTATGAATTTGTAGAAATGACTGATGACTATACACAATTGAAATTATGTTTACTGTGATTAGTCTATTGGAAATGCACTGCTTTTGTGCACGGTGTACAATTTAAATCGTTAACAATGCAATTGTTTCCCAACACAGTTCAAATATTTTACTAAAACACATGAGTCATTTATTTAGGCTACTGTTTTATGGTTTGATAGAAATCACACCCTTCAAAGAATAAACTAACAAATAAATAAATAAGCAAACAAACAAATAAACAAACATAGGAATAAAAAGGGGGAAAAAAATAAATCTTCATTTTCATTTGTAGACAAAATGTGAATAATGCTTAATGGCTGCTTCTGAAATCACATTCCTTATTTTATAGTAGAAGAATAACAGGATGTGAACAGAGTACTACGTTTACGTTCTGAAATGCACATCGGATGGACACTTTACTGCCCATGAGACTATTGGAGAATATTTGTGAATTACATTAAAGTGATGCTATTGCCACTGACACTGGTAGGTCACATGACAAAGACAACATGACAAATGAAATACATATACTCGTTTATATCATAATATTGTGTACGATCGCTAAGTAATTGCTTGTTACAAAGTAGTACCTGCTCAGAGATTATGCGATTTCAGAAGGATATATTCATAATACCCAACAATAAACTCACTGGCCACAACCTATTGGTGAACTGATGTGACCTTCAGAATGGATCACTGAAGAGATAAATGAATGAATCAGTTAGATTCAAATTTGAAAAATTTAGCAAATCGAAATGAACCCTTTCTAGTACATATTTGACAGAGCAATGAAAGACTGAGTCTTGGCATGTTAAGAGAAAAAAAAAAAAAAAAAAGATTAAGTTTAAAAGGATAGTTTGCCCAAAAATGAAAATTGTCATAATTTGCTCACCATCATGTTGTTCAAAACCTGTATGATTTTTTTTTTTCTTCTGTTGTATACAAAATAAGATAATTTGAAAAACCAAAAAAGCTGGTAGCCATTGACATTCATAGTTTTTTATTTATTTATTTTTTTTCCCCTTCTCTCGCCATACTAAGTCAATGGCTACCAGCAACTATTTGGTTCTTCAAAATATCTTGAAGATATTTTCAGGATTTTCATTATCAGAAGAAAGAAATTCTTACACATTCTGAACAACATAACGGTGAGTAAATGATGACAGAGTTAGAATTTTTGGGTGAACTGTCCCTTTAATTCTGAAGAAAATTAAACTTCCGTCATCATCAACTACTGACCCTCAACATCTTTATCATTTTCATTCCTTTCTTTCATTCCTTTCTCACACAAACTATTTTGTGGCTCTGTACAACTGTATTACTTCTCTCTCTCTCTCTCTCTCTCTCTCTCTCTCTCTCTCTCTCTCTCTCTCTCTCTCTCTCTCTCTCTCTTTAGTGCTTGTCAGCTAGGGCTACAACGGACAATTATTTTGATATTCTAATCAATTAATCTAATGATTACTACAGCGATTAATCGACTAATCATCAATTATATGTTTAATACAGATTCATATGTAGGCTTTGTTCTAATATTTAGCTATCACAATTAGCTAAAATATTGAGTTATAAATATAATTCTGTCTAAAAAGTGTTAAATACTGTAAATCAGTCTATTGTATAAAGTGCTGTATAAATAAACGTGACGTCCCTGGATGTGCCGATTGCAGAGCTGGTGCAAACTTATCCACATTGCTATAATCAGATGCTTTCTTAGCTGCCATTTTTGTTGTGTGTTTATTTCATTAGTAAGAGGAAAGTGCACAGCTCATTTTTGCATATTCCTCTAAACTCCGCTCTCAGCAGTGTCTGGTTTGGCTGCATTTACACTCAAACTGTGAGCGCTGTGTGTGTTGTCTTCTTTTGAATTACATCTGGGAAGGCTGAATTCCACACTGGTAAAACTGCATTATTGCAGGTTCTTACATTAGGTCGTATGAGATCAATGTCTATTGAACAACAAAAAATATTTTCTGACATTTTTTTTTTGATATTGTCGATAATGTCAAATGATTGTTTCAGCCCTGTTGACAGTCACCCGTCACCATATAAATTGACTGAATGAAAAAGAGCAGCTTGGACAAATATTTTGTCTTCTCTATGAAAGAAATAAAGGTATAATTTACAAGTGGGTATAGGTATCATTTAAATTGTTGTATAAAATATCCTTTTAATTTTTAAAGCATACATGCAATCCATTGCCCATTTGTGAATTGTGTGTGATTCTGTATTTGTCCATAGCAGTCATTCCACCACTCCTGACTGAGCAGATGTTTTTATTAACAGCACATGTCACCCTAAACAGACTCGCTGTGTTTTGTTATGTTGCAATATGCCCCTTGGCGGTCACACAACAACCATTCATGTTATGACCAGGAGCCAGTCCATGTCCAAAAGTGCCATTGCCCAAAGTAAGCAGATGTCAAGACCTTTGGGCACCATGTTGCACATAAACCATCCCACCAGGCCGCTCTCATCACTTGTAATTGTTCTTCTGGCCACATGGCACCTCATTAGTCAAATACAACCTCTATGAGGTATGAATATTAATGACAGACTCCACAGCAACCTGGCTCCCCATCCAGCGTTAATGTTTCACATCTGTTTCAGTAGAAAAAAAAAATATATATATATATATACATCGCTTTGCAGTAGGAGAAAGATCTCAGTGAACTTGTTATGTGAGGAAAAATGGTTATTCCCTTGTCATGATTTAGAATGTCATGATTTAGAAATAGTTTTAATGGGATCAAAAAAGCATTTGTAAGATCCCACAGGATAAAATGAATTCATTACAGCATTGTTTGATTCGTTGTGGATGTTGTATAATCTTTATCAAAATTATATCTGTGTTGCGTATGACTTACAGTACACTTCAGTTCCTCAAGGAGCTATAGTTTTAAAAGATGTTCATAGAACTTTTGATATCCTACAGTGACACTTGCCCTACTGGGAATCACAGCAGTCCTGTTGGGAACTGGGTGTTCTAAAAGATCTCATTTTTATTTTATTTTTTTTTTTTTCTTTGCTGGAATCCTATTAGAAAATTCCCATAGGCTCTACTGGCTTCAGATTATAATAGATATTCCAGCGGGAATCCATTTTTGACTGGAATTTAAAACATCTGAAGGATCCTTTAGGAATGATCTGTTGTTGAAGAACATAAAATTGTGGTGTCAAAATAATTTGTTTAAAGCTCTGTGCAGTTAAATGTTGTTTTTGCCCCAGGTCTAGTCGGAATCTGCTGACGTTTTCTGCATTTTCCGAGACGCTTTTGGGGGAAAGTCTGTGGAATTCTGCTGAATGGATTTAAATGTTAAAGCGTGTTAAACGGAGCTGAAAGAAGTGCATGCTGATTGGTAGCTGAAAGCAAAATGAAATTAGACAAACTATTTAATAAACAAACTTGCAAAGAAATGAACAATATTGGGTAGAACTTTGTAAGCAGTGGGCGTTTCACTTCTATGGAAACCTGCAGAGCTTTATGCAGACATGTCACCTTTGCATCTCCACAGCAGACGTGCTTAGTCTATATACTGGTAAGTAATACTGTTTACAGAAAACTAGGTAGCACTTTATTTTACAGTCGTGTTCCTCGTGTACATACTATGTACTTATTGTAGTAATTACAATAACTAGGTAATAACTAGGTATTAACCCTGAACCTAGCCCTAAACCTAATCCTACCCCATGTAGTAAATTTATATGGTCCCACTTTATATTAGGTGGCCTTGACTACTATGTACTTACATGTAAATTAATAATTTGATACAATGCACTTATTGTGTACATGTATGTTTTTACATTGTACTTATATTTAAAAAAAAAAAAAAAAAAAATCTGTAATTAATTTATGTAATTACATTTAGAATTACACTGTCAACCAATCCCTTACACCTTAACCCACCCTTAAACCTACCCAGACCACCAAACCTATCCCTAACCTTACCCGTATCCCACCTCAATAGCAGCAAAAGTGTTTTGCAATACATGAACACAATAAGTATATTGTACTTATTTTTTTTTTTTTTTTGATGTAAGTACATAGTAGTTAAGGCCACCTAATATAAAGTGTAACCCTTTATATTACAGTGATTTCTTGTATAAGTGCATTGTAAGTACATATACTGTAAAATAAAGTGCAACCGGAAACTATTTATTAAGGTATTTTATTGGCATCAATATTTGTGTGAAGAACCTTTGGAAGCATCCATGGAAGCTTTACACAAAATATTTTTTAGTCGATTGAGGTTCTTCAGAATTCGTGAATATTAAAATATTCACACTAGGGAAAATTGTTATTTTAAGAACTGAAAGGATCTTTGGGGAATACAGAATGGTTCTTTTATTATTATTATTATTATTATTATTATTTACAAATAAAAGTTTCAACAAACCTTTTAAAATCAATGCCATAGAAAATAAAACAAAACAAAACAAAACAACAACAAAAAAAAAAAACTGTTTGGGTTCCCCAAAGGGCCTTTGAGTGAACAGTTCTTTAAATAAATAAATAAATAAATAAAACAAATAATACATAAAATAAAATGTAAAACATTGTAATAATCTTCCAATCTAAAGAACATTTTGTGAAATGGAAAGTTTCCATGGATGTTAAAGGTTCTTCATGGAATCATCGACTCCAAAAACCCTTATTTTTAAGACTCACTCTATATAACATTTTGGAACCTAAAAATAATTTGAATTGGGTGACATTAATATAAACAGTCATACAGTCATATATAAGTATATAGTACAATGAGAAGGCGAAAAATGTTGAAATAATATTCACTCAGAAACTGCAAGTAAGTTCCACAAATTAATTACAAAGGAATGGCAAATAACGCATTAAACATTACATTTTGGATGTACAAAAACTGAAATAGATGTTTATTAAAAATTGTCATCATTATTAAAACTGCAACAGCATAGACCTCATCAAGCTTATTGTTGCTGTAAATACCATGTTTTGTTTGATTGTTTGATTTAAGTCTGTGTATGGATCATTAGTCTCAAAACGGCTCTCAAGCTGTTTGTATGTCAGTGACATGTGTGTGTTTACAATTACTAAAGCAACTGAACGATTTACAAGTGTAGCGGTACGGCAAATCTATAGTGCAATGCAAACCAGCGTGCCTTGATCTAAGATGCCATTGAACTTCAAATAGATGCCAGAGGTTGTGTGATGTTTTTGAACATTGTGTAGCGAGGATAATTTCCTGAATGCAGAGATGATCTCTTGGTCCTCTCATCAGGGACTTTTCTCTAGTTCTCCTCTCTCTCTTTATCTGCATCACGCAAACGCACACACATGTAGAATCGCTCATGAACACACCACCACCATCTGCTGTTCTACCCGCTAAAATGGTTACTTAGCAACTGCCATTTTTCCTCTAAATCTTTCCATTCTTGCACAGTGTGACAAAACGCAATGGATGTGTTTACTCTGCTCTACAGTAAAGAATTGTTTTGAATCAATAGAAAACACCTTAACACCTTTCGTGGGCTTTGCTGTATAATGCTGAGAAGAACGAGAACATGCGTGTGACTGGTTGACTAATGTTCCTGTGGGAATGAGGGTGTCTATACTTAACTCAGTGGGAACAGTAACGTGTCCAAACAGTTATCCTTAAAAAAAACTGCACTGAAAACCTTTTATTAACAAAGCATTGATATTGGAATGCCTAATTAAATAACAATTCTGTAACTTTACAGTGTGTGTTCTATGCATTATAAAATAATTGACATTGAATTATTGAAAATGGAATGTGTGCCTGAGGTGATATTGTACCTCAGCTGAGATACTGAAAGAAACTTATACTGACTGATCTTATCAATGCCTTTGATGGACACCAGTAATGCTTTTGTCTAAGGCAGCGTTAAATAGCAACAAACAACACCACAGCACTTTTCTGAACACCTGTTTGGTGCCATGCAATGCAGAAAGTGTCGGATTTCGTGAGCTCTTCTAGTAGTTTTTAAAATGTTGCTGATTTATGTCATGAGAAACCCTGCGAATATGAGACATATACAAAATATCATTTTGAGTTTTGTTGAAGTTGATTAAATCAGAAGATTTTCAGCAACTGTGGGAAAAGTGAAAATATAGTATTTAAGGTAAAGCATAAATGAATGAATGAATGAATGAATGAATTAATAATTATTTGATTTTGGCAGAAGACGAAAATGCATCAGTACTGCAGTTTTTTTTTTTTTTTTTTTTTTTTAATGTGTGCAAATAAATTATGCTACCTTTATATGTGCATTTTTAATTATTAATGTTAAATGTATTTCTCATCATATAGTTTAAATCTGACATCTTATTTAACATGCTTATTGGCTTTTAGCCCTGATGTACTACCCTGTTGACCAGAAATGCTTAAGCTATAGAGAAATGCATCTAAAATTAAAATGGCTTATTTATAGGTGACTCTGTCTAAGTGGGGAAAGGAGTATAAAAATACATATCACCTGTGTTTTCATATAGTGGTGAAGATGTGTAAGCTATGAACTGTCAAAAAAAAAAAAAAAAAAAAAAAAAAAACTTACGATTAGTGTCATAATACCTTCAAAAATAGTAAGGTCTATCAGTGTCTATTTTAGTTATGCTGTTTATGCATAATCAAGGGCTTTGCCAAAACCCTCAGCAATCCCTCATGGTGACAAGTGCTAAAGCATAGTAAGAGAAAGAGAGTTCAGTGTGCAGAGAGTGACTATGTGTGAATGTGTGTGCTTGTGCGTGTGTGTGTGTGTGTGTGTGTGTGTGTGAATGTGTGAGAAAGAACTGCTGCATTGCAGCTCATAATGCTCACATCCACTAAAAGTATTCATCCATAAATGCCCTGTACATTATTTTAAAAGTTCGAAAGAACAAGATTTATTTGAAAAACAAATCTTTTGTAATGTCTTTACTGCTACTTCTGATCAATTTAATTTGTAAAAAAAAAAAAAAAATAATAATAATAATCTTGCTGATCCCAAACTTAACTGTATATCTGTAAAAATGGGACTATAGACTGCAGGCATGTGGGAGACTAACTACATGATGGCAGGCTTGGTTGTGATTTGATGCGTCTGAAGCAAGTCTTTTGAATATCATTTTTCAAAGAAGTTGTGACCAGTTGTGAGAGACTGCCAATGATCCTGACTGCCCACATGTTGGACCTTGACTCATAGAGGTCATGAAAGAAGAGCAGGCTAATGACTCTAACTACTATCTTTGCTGAGCAGGTGATACATTACAGGCTAGCGTGTTCTTATGCCCTAACTGACTCATTATGAACACAGACTGAGGAAGAATTAGACTGTCAAAGAAGGCCTGCAATAAAATGGAATTTATTCATATGTTGCAGAAATAATCTCTGGAGCTTTGAAACTAATGGGTAAGATATCAAGCTGAGTCCATTCATATTTATATGTAAAGCGCACAGATTTGTATGTATATAGACAGCATTGACAGCTTCTAAAAATTAAGCCCTTTCAAATAATGCACAGCTTACATTTAAAAACATAAAAATGTTTACCAGGCCTGTAAAGACGGGTCAGAACTGCTGGGAACTTTGTAAAGGTGCCGCTGCAGGTTGAGATCAATATTCATACAAAAACAATGAATTCCATTCAATATTCTGCTAATCTTGAAGGATACACAATATATGGGTAACATATGAGTCGATATTGGAGATTTTGAGCAATATATATATATATATATATATATATATATATATATATATATATATATATATATATATATATATATATATATATATATATATATTGAATGAAGAAACATTTTTCTCATGTTATTTGTATAAGGTGTTTTTTTGTTTTTGTTTTTTCTATATTTTTGCTATGTCACACCATAGGACATTTTTATTTGTCAGTGTAATATCAATTCTTAAAATTTATTTGTTTAGCCGTAATGGCTAAATTCACTGTACAATAGCATTTGATACATTTGATTTTAGTTTGTAATTTGTTTTAAAATGTAGCATTTATACATTAACTATAGAAATAATCATTGGCTTTTCTGTATCAAATTGTAATATTGTGAGTCCCTAATTAATGTACATATGCACGTCTCTGGAGTTGTTCATATGCAAAGTGGTTTATGCATTAAAAGAAATCCATTCATTGACATTGCATTTTTTAGTGACTATCCAAATGTCAAAAACGTGTGCTGGAACCACAGTACATGAATGCTAATCAGTTCACTTTCAAGATATTGTTTAAAGTAGAGCAGGTGTTTGAGTCTGCTCCACAAGTTCACAATCATCTCTGTTTTCTTGAAAAATATTCAGCAACAGGCTCTCTGTGGTTTCACTCTAACACCAGCTATTAAACCTCCCATCTGTAGGCAGATTCATGGCTCCTGATTATGAAGCTAATTAGAGTTGTGTCAGCTGTGAGCGTGAGGAGGTTTGAAGAGGGATCCATGAAGATGCAGTTACACCACTGCAACTCATCTGAACCTGCAAAACAATCAATACTATCACTGACTGGAGTTAAGCTTGTTATAAGTTGACTGTCTCTATCATTTTTAGAAATATACCACTAATAATCTGGATGGATAGCTAGTGTGGACAGATAGATACTGTGGATTAGGTGGGCAATATGACCAGAATCTTACTTCACAATGTATTGAACTATTATTATATTTTCTATTAAAAAATAAATAAATAAATAAATAAATAGATAGATAGATAGATAGATGATAGATAGATAGATAGATAGATAGATAGATAGATAGATAGATAGATAGATAGATAGATAGATAGATAGATAGATAGATAGATAGATAGACAGACATACATATAGACAGTTAGATAGATAGATAGATAGATAGATAGATAGATAGATAGATAGATAGATAGATAGATAGATAGATAGATAGATAGATAGATAGATAGATAGATAGATAGATAGATAGATAGATAGATAGATAGATAGATAGATAGATAGATAGATAGATAGACAGACAGACAGACAGACAGACAGACAGGGGGTTGGTGAGGTGAGGCATGCTATTACTTTTGTAAGAGATCTGACTGGTATGCTATAAAACAGGTGAAAAATTGCACAGACTTCCACATGGCCGCAGCTAAAATTCACATTGTTCGGGCAGGAAAAGAGAAGTATAAAACAATTATTTTATGATGGGATTCACTGTCCTTTCGATTGCATCATTGCATTCAGTCAGCACCTCAGCTTATGTGAGGAATCACCCTGCTGAGCTGTATCTCCGCTCCTTTCCGGCAGGCTCCTCCATCTAAAAGACGATTCAGTCTGCAAGAATGAGAAATCCTGTCTTATTCAAGACCCTTAGCTATGGGGATTTGGAGACGCGAGGGTTAGAGAGGATGAGGTGAGAGAGAGAGACAACATCCTGCTCAGTGTCAGCTTGGTAGTGTGTACCAGTGTTGACGTATACTCAGTGGACCGGAGTGTTTCACTTCTGATAGCATATCAAACAGCACATGACAAACATTCACAAGGGACAACAGAACTCTTAACTGTATGTTACAGAGCTCAACAATGACCGCCCGCTTCTTCAGTGACCTGGGTCTCAGAAGAACATGTCTCCATAGGCATTTCAGAAAAATATCTTAAGTATTAAGACCTAGCTTCAGGCCAATTAATTTTACACTATTACAGTCTATTGTGATTTTATTTAAAAGAGATCTTTGCATACATTGTGTACAGTTTATGTCGGTTAGCAATCATCCCTGTTGGAAAAAAAAATAAAAAAAATAGCATATGCTGGTTAGGTATGTTTTGAAGCATGGCTGCTGGTTTGAGCTGGTTTAATCTGGTCATGGGCTGGTTAAGCTGGTCAAGTACTGGTCATGTGCTGGTCCTGAGCTTAAACCAGCACACGACCAGCTAAGGACCAGCTTCAAAACATATCTAACCAGCATATGCTGGTTGTTTCAACAGGGGTGGCAGCAGTACTTCATAAAATTAAAATGTCACAGACCTACTAGGTACTCTCAATTACAGTTAATGAACACACAAGTGCATGCTCTGGCAGAATTCAAACAGTCATCAGCAGCCATTATTTCTGTAAAAATCAAAATTATTAAGGAAAATGAGGAAAGTGCCAATCAAGGAATACATGCAAACAAAAAGAGTTGAAATACCAGAAGTGAGGGTTTAGGAGATTGTGGAAGAATCAATTTGGTGTATACAAAAGCTACAATGTCAAAAGACATCTCAATACCACCAATGAAGTATTTGAGAAGAAATACCCATCTGGATCTCAGGACAGAGCTCTTAAGATAACTTAAAAAAAAAAAAAAAAGTTTTCTGAATTGAATGCAATGCAAGCTAGTGTCCTGGGCTATCCCAAGTGTCCCATTAGCAACATACAAAATGCTGTGGCTTCTTGTCAAACACAGCAAACCATTTAATGATGGGAAACTAGTTAAAAACTGTTTTCTGGAAAGTTGTTTTCATGAACCCAGCAACAACAGGATACAAAGTTGGCAGTGGCTATTTGCACATTCTGAGTGTGCAAAAATACCATTAAATTATATTTACAGTAAGTGAAAACAACATATTTTCTTAGTAATATACAAATGTGTCTCAAAAAATCAGAATATCATAAAAAAGGTGTTTTGTTTTGTAATATTTTAAAATATGAAACTTCCATATATTCTAGATTCATTACATGTAAAGTAAAATATTTCAAAAGGTTTTTTTTTGTTTGTTTGTTTTAGATGATGATGATGATTAGAGCTTGCAGCTCATGAAAGTCAAAAATCCAGTATCTCAAAATATTCAACCTGGTCTCATAAAAATGCATGACACCGTTTTTACGTACCTTACTGCACGTTTCGCTGCAGTTTTAAATAGAAATGTCCACTGAGTGGCGCTAAAACACAGGTTCAATTTGTGAACCCTAGCACATTTTTATTACGTAGATATTGGTACGTATTGCAGTTTTTTTATTACGTTGCTTCAAATATGTATTGCGGCGGTTCAGAATTCAAATATGCGAGGATTGTCGCTAAAAGTTAATGCTGTGTCATGTTGGAAATATTCCCTACACCAAATCCAACCCTAAACCTACCTGATGGTGTTAACAAATGCAAAACTGATATAAAAACATATTAATTGATGCAACCGTGCCATTTGAACTTCTTTTTACACAGATTTTAACTGCTTTGTCGAACCGTAGTTCCACAGGATTCAAACCGGTGCTTTTCGTCTCCTAAGTCTACCGAACAAACCTACTGTCTATGAAAACCCATAGATATGAAGCTGGATGTGTGTGATGCTAACATTTAAAAGCATCAGTTTTCAAATCTCCCAGCATATTAATATTGTTTTGAAGTAATAGCATGATATTCTTCAAGCAATTGTGCAAAAATTATGCTTTATTAATCGAAACTCTGTAAATGTGTGTGAAAAGGAATAAAAGGAGTAGGAGCTTTACTGCCTCTAGTGTTCACTTCTTTTGGAAACTGCAGTGATATGTACTTATTGGTACGCATTTCGTGTCATGCTAAAAAGTGCACCCAGGTACGTAAATGCCATGAGACCAGGTAGAAAATATTAGAATATTTACATTTGAGTTTCATTAAATGATCATCCCTACAGTATAGGGTTAGGGTTAGATTCCTGGTATCTCTTGTTCTTTGAAACCACAATAATGGGGAAGACTACTGACTTGGCAATGGTTCAGAAGACAATCATTGACACCCTCCACAAAGAGGGTAAGTCACAGAAGGTCATTACTGAAAGGGGTGGCAGGGATGACTGCAAGCTTGAGAATACTGTCAAGCAAAGCCGGTTCAAACACTTGGGAGAGCTTCAGAAGGAGTGGACTGAAGCTGGAGTCAGTGCATCAAGAGTCACCATGCTCAGACGTCTTCAGGAAAAGAGCTACCAATCCACTTCTGAAACAGAAACAATGCCAGAAGCATCTTATCTGGGCTAAGGAGAAAAATAACTGGACTGATGCTCAGTGGTCCAAAGTCCTCTTTTCAGATAAGAGTAAATTTTGCATTTCATTTGGAAATCA
Source organism: Acrossocheilus fasciatus (assembly GCA_036784905.1). Classification (NCBI taxonomy): domain Eukaryota; kingdom Metazoa; phylum Chordata; class Actinopteri; order Cypriniformes; family Cyprinidae; genus Acrossocheilus; species Acrossocheilus fasciatus. Next base: position 24,636,880 of record CM071951.1, on the reverse strand, counting down.
AGGTCTGGAGTCTGGAGGAAGACTGGAGAGACACAGAATCCAAGCTGCTTGAAGTACAGTGTGAAGTTTCTGAAGTAAGTGATGGTTTGGGGTGCTGTGATGTCTGCTAGTGTTGGTCCGTTGTGTTTTATCAAGTCCAGAGTCAATGCAGCCGTCTGCTAGGAGATTTGGGAGTACTATATACTTCCATCTGCTAACAAGCTTTATGGAGATGTTGATTTATTTTTCCAGCAGGACTTTAGCACCTGCCCACAGTGCCAAACCCACTTCCAAGTGGTTTGCTGACCATGATATTACTGTGCTTGATTGGCCAGCCAACATGCCTGACCTGAACCCCATATGAAATCTATGGGATATTTTCAAGAGAAAGATGAGAAACAGTAGATTCAACAATACAGACGAGTTGAAGGCTCAATAGTGCCTCAGCAGTGCCTCATTCCATCAGTCCTCGGTGCCCTTCCTAGGATACATCATCAGTGAGCACGGCATCCAGATGGATGAGGGGAAGGTTAAGACTGTTTGTGAGTGGCCCATACCAACGTCCATCAAAGAACTTATGGGATTTACAAACTTCTACCGACGTTTCATCAAGGATTTCAGCTCCATAGTTCACCCACTTACCAGCCTGTTGAAGAGTAAGCCTTGGCTTACTAAAAGAGTAAGTCTCTGTCCTGGACTCCAGCGGCCACTCAAGCATTTCGAAAAGCTCAAAGAGACCTTTACCACCGCACCGCTCCTCGTTCATCCAGACCCCTCAAGATCCTTTGTGGTGGAGGTTGACACCCCCAATGGCGTTGGAGCAGAGCTGTCTCAGCAGCATGGGGACTCAGCCAAACTCCTACCATGTGCCTTCTTTTCCAGAAAACTCACCCCGGCAGAGAGTAACTATGACATTGGGAATAGTTAGGACACTGGGAGTTGCTTGCCATCAAGCTAGCCCTGGAAGAGCGGAGACATTGGCTGGAGGGAACCACACATCCTTTCACCGTGTACTCAGATCACAAGAACCTGGAGTATCTTAGAAATGCCAAACGTCTCAACCCCAGACAAGCTAGATGGGCTCTCTTCTTTATGTGTTTCAATTTCTCCATAACCTACCGACCTGGCAACAAGAATATACAGGCAGATGCTCTGTCGTGACTATTTGCTCCAGTAGAAACTCCTCACAAACCAGAAACCATTCTCCCTCAAAAGATTTGCACCTGCCTGTTTCAGTGGTCCAATACTCCGTAAATCTCCTCCACCAATGCTCCCTTTACTACTCCGCCAGGGTGCCCTCCTGATCGCCTGTACATTCCACCATCTCAGCGTACCTCCACTATCCAATCAGTTCACTCATCCTTGGGCACTGGCCACCCAGGGGCCAATGTAACTCTCTCGCTGCTACGCAATTGCTTCTGGTGGCTGGGCATGGCCCGCAATGTTAGGAGGTTTGTCCAAGGCTGTAAGGAATGTGCCATCTCCAAGAGCCCACACCACTTACCAGCAGGCAAGCTCCAACATCTGCCCATTCCACAGAGACCCCTGGTCACACCTAGGATTGGAATTTATCACCGACTTGCCATCCTTTGCTGGTAAGATATGGATATTTGTTATAGTAGACAGATTCTCAGTCATGTCGCCTTATTCCTCTGAATAACCTACCTACTGCAATGGAAACAGCATAACTGTTATTTCAACTCGTATTCAGATACTTCAGCATCCCTGAAGACATTGTGTCGGACAGAGGACCACAGTTTGTATCCAGGGTATGGTGGACTTTCTTCTCTCTCCTAGGTGTGACTGTAATCCTGTCCTTGGGATACCACCCTCAGTTGAATGGGCAGACGGAACGCAAAATTCAGGAGATTGGGCGCTTCCTCCAGACCTTCTGTCACAGCCACCAGAACTCCTGGAACCGCTTCCTAGGCTGGGCCGAGTACGCCCAGAACTCTCTACGACAACCAGCCACTGGACTTACCCCATTCCAGTGTGTACTCGGATACCAGCCTCCACTGTTCCCATGGTCCAGGGAATGCTCAAATGTGCCATCTCTCGATCACTGGTTCTGGGAGAGTGAGAGAGTCTGGGACGAATCTCATCATCGCCTTCCGAGGGCAGTGCAATGACAAAAGATCCAGGCAGATGAACGACGGACCAACACTCCCGAATACCAAGCAGGGCAGTTGGTCTGGCTCTCCACACGGGACATCTGGATATACTTGCCCTGCAAGAAGTTAATTCCCAGATACATTGGCCCCTTTCCCATAGTCTGTTAAATTAATCCTGTCACTTACCTTCTCAAGTTACAAGTTACTTACCATATTCACCCAACATTCCATGTGTCACTCCTCAAGCCATTTCACTCACCTCAGTCTTCTTCCTCCACAGAGCCTGGCCAGACAGTGGAACCTCCTCCTCCTTTGGATTTGGAGGATGGCACCATATACTTGGTTCGGGAGATTCTGGACTCCCATCACCGTGGTGGCCATTTGGAATACTTAGTGGACTGGGAGGGCTAATGGACCTGAGGAACAGTCCTGGATTCCAAGAGATGACATCCTTGATCCTACCCTCCTCACTGAATTCCACGAATCCCATCCTGACCGACCAGCTTGCCGAGGAAGAGGTCGGCCACCACAACGGCGGGGTCCGTGGCCCTCAGGAGTGGGCCGAGAGGGAGGGGGTACTATCACAGATGAGCCTGGCTCTCTCACCTCCCAATTACAAGGTGCACCTTCCCCGGAATACTAACTGGACACACCTGCTCTTCATCACTAATCACCTCCCTGTATAAACACACTATGTTTCAACTACCCATTGCTGCATTACTTACCTGTTTGCTCATTCACTCCCTGCTGTAAATAAATGGCTTAAACCTACCATCTCCTACAACCAACAGTCATTCTGTTACAGCTACTTGGGGAAAACAAGTAGACAACTTAAAACTCGTATTGCTGAACATACAGTCTCTTACAAAAGTGAGTACATCCCTCACATTTCGGCAATCATTTTAGTATATATTTTGAAGAGACAATTCTACAGAAATGAAACTTGGATATATTTTAGAGTAGTCAATGTGCAACTTGTATAGCAGTACAAATTTACTGTCCTCTGAAAATAAGTCAACATACAGCCATTATTGTCAGAAACAAAACTGGCAACAAATGTGAGTACACCCTACGTGAAAACAGCTATATGTCGTTTAACCATGCAAAGCCACATGTCCTATTCATCACGTTCATGTTTTTGTCTGCTTGACAGGACTATACAAATTTGTGTATCTTGTTTTAGAGCAGTTAAATTTTTGGTGCTTTGAGTAGAATTCTCTCATACTGACCACTGGATGTTCAACTTGGCACCTCATGGCAAAGAACTCTCTGAGGAATTAGAATTGTTGCTCTCCACAAAGATGGCCTAGGCTATAAGAAGTTTGGTAACACCCTGAAACTGAGTTACAGTGGCCAGTGGCATACAGAGGTTTTCCAAGACGGATTTCACTCGGAACAGGCCTCGCAAGGGTCGATCAAAGAAGTTGAGTCCTTGTGCTATGCGTCAGGTGCAGAAGCTGACTTCAAAAAACAGATGCATGAGTGCTGCTAGCATTGCTTTAGAAGTTTCAGAAGTGGAAGGTCAGCTTGTCAGTGCTCAGACCATACGCCGCACACTGCAACAAGTCAGTTTGCATGGCTGTCGTCCCAGAAGGAAGCCTCTTCTGAAGCTGGCTCACAAAAAAGCCTGCAAACAGTTTGCTGAAGGCAACCTGGCCAAGAGTATGAATTACTGGAACCATGTCTTGTGGTATGATGAGTCTAAGGTAAACTTGTTTGGCTCAGATGGTGTACAGCATGTGTGGTGACGCCCTGGTGAGGAGTACCAAGAAAATTGTATCTTGCCTACAGTCAAGCATGGTCGTGGTAGCATCATGGTCTGGTGCTGCATGAGTGCTGCTGGTACTGGGAAGCCTCGGTTCATTGAGGGAAAAATGGATTCCAGCATGTACGGTGATATTCTGAAGCAGAAGTTGATACCCTCCCTTCAGAATCTGGGCCGAACGGCAGTTTTCCAACATAATAACGACCCCCAAACACACCGCAAAGATGACAACAGCCTTGCTGATGAAGCTGAAGGTGAAGGTGATGGAGTGGCCAAGTATGTATCTAGACCTGAATCCTATTGAGCACATGATGGGACATCCTCAAGCGGAAGGTGGAGAAGCACCATGTGTCTAACATCCAGCATCTCCGTGATGTCATTATGGAGGAGTGGAAGAGGATGCCAGCAACAACCTGCGCAGCTCTGGTGAATTCCATGCCCAGGAGGATTAAGGCAGTTCTAGATAACAATGGTGCCCCTACAAAATATTGACACTTTGGACACAGTTTTGACAGGTTCACTTAGGGTGTACTCATTTTTGTTGCCAATTATTTGGACTATATGGCTATATGTTGAGTTATATCTAGAGGACAGTAAATTTGTACTTCTATACAAGCTGCACATTGACTACTCTAAAATATATCCAAGTTTCATTTGTGTAGTATTGTCACTTGAGAAGACATACTAAAATTGTTGCTGAATTGTGACGGGTGTACTCACTTTTGTGAAATACTGTAGATGTGCAATTAGGCATCACGACCCTAGAAGTCCAGTAGCAAAACATTTTTCCAAGTTTAAACATTCGGTTTCGACTCTACAATATATTGGCATCGAAGCAGTTAAATTACCTCGAAGGGGGGGTGATATTCACAATGTACTTTTAATACGTGAAGCATATTGGATTTATACTTTGAATACTTTATCTCCTAATGGTCTCAATGAAGATTTTTATATTCACCCTTTTCTTTAATTATTGTAGTGATTTAGATGGTAAGATTTACCACGTTATATTATACTTTCATTTTTTTGTTTTTGTTTTGGATGTATTTTTTGCATTTTGGTATTTTCTTTGGTGTAATTTTGAATATTTTGCAGTCAGGTATGTAGTGAAATGTATTTGTGCTTGTAATTTATTGCTGTTCTCACTTTTATGTGATTTGCTTTTTTGCTTTTTGCTTTTTTTTTTTTTTTGTGTGGGTGGGTGTGTGTCTGTGTGTGTGTGTGTGTGTGTGTGTGTGTGTGTGTGTGTGTGTGTGTGTGTGTGGTCATGTGGGCAATCATGTGATTTAGTGTTGTGCATATAAGGGCGTTGTCATGTATGTTCATTGTCTGATAAAGAGCATTTAAGCTCGAAACATCACCTGTAGTGAGAACATAATTAAATACTTCTCCATCTCTGGAGCTGTGATGTGCCTACTTTGATGTTTTCATTCTTATTTTTGTGTAGTGGAGCACCCACATTGATCTTTTTTGCCTAATTGATGTGCGCTCTTGGACTGTTTTTTGTTTAACTCTGATAACAGTCACCAAGGAATGTGCACCTTTCACGTGACTGCCACTTGAGTAAAACTAACAAATTAAAGATCTTACAAAACAGTTTGATCTGGGTTTTTCTTTGAGTTGAAACATGAGTGCTACATCAAAAACATAGTTTAAAGAACTTGAACTTTTCTGTTTTGCAAATCCTTTTTTTGATTGATCTTAGGAAATATTCTACTATTTTGAGATACTGGATTTTTGACTTTCATGAGCCGTAAGCTGTAATCATCAAAATCATATATATATAAACATGTTTTGCCTTACATGTAATGAATCTAGAATATATGAAAGTTTCACTTTTTGAAAAAAAAAAAAAGTGAAAAACTTTTTCATGATTTTATTTTTTATTTTTTGATGCACCTGTATACACAGCAGGGTAGTAACTGATTACATGTAATCTGGATTATGTAATCAGATTCCAAAAATTAAATACTTGTAATTAGAGTAAATTACATTTTAAAATACTCGTAATCAGACTACAGTTACTTTATGGATTACATATTTTTTCCACACAATAGCAATAAATTATTCATAATTCATTGATAATCCTTAATTTCTCTTTTTCTTATTTTAAATTTTCCTTTCTAAAATAGCCTACCGATTATATATATATATATATATATATACAAACCCGATTCCAAAAAAGTTGGGACACTGTACAAATTGTGAATAAAAACAGAATGCAATGATGTGGATGTTTCAAATTTCAATATTTTATTCAGAATACAACATAGATTACATATCAAATGTTTAAACTGAGAAAATTTATAATTTTAAGGGAAAAATAAGTTGATTTTAAATTTCATGGCATCAACACATCTCAAAAAAGTTGGGACAAGGCCATGTTTACCACTGTGTGGCATTCCCTCTTCTTTTTATAACAGTCTGCAAACGTCTGGGGACTGAGGAGACAAGTTGCTCAAATTTAGGGATAGGAATTTTGTCCCATTCTTGTCTAATACAGGCTTCTAGTTGCTCAACTGTCTTAGGTCTTCTTTGTCACATCTTCCTCTTTATGATGCACCAAATGTTTTCTATGGGTGAAAGATCTGGACTTCAGGCTGGCCATTTCAGTACCCGGATCCTTCTTCTACGCAGCCATGATGTTGTAATTGATGCAGTATGTGGTCTGGCATTGTCTTGTTGGAAAATGCAAGGTCTTCCCTGAAAGAGACAACATCTGGATGGGAGCATATGTTGTTCTAGAACTTGGATATACCTTTCAGCATTGATGGTGCCTTTCCAGATGTGTAAGCTGCCCATGACACACGCACTCATGCAACCCCATACCATCAGAGATGCAGGCGTCTGAACTGAGCGCTGATAACAACTTGGGTTGTCCTTTTCCTCTTTAGTCCGGATGACATGGCGTCCCAGATTTCCAAAAAGAACTTCAAATTTTGATTCGTCTGACCATAGAACACTTTTCCACTTTGAAACAGTCCATTTTAAATGAGCTCACAGGACACGGCAGAGCTTCTGGACCATGTTCACATATGGCTTCCTTTTTGCATGATGATAACTTAAAACTCTTTGCAATTTTTCTCTGAGAAACTCCTTTCTGATATTGCTCCACTATTTTTCGCCGCAGCATTGGGGGAATTGTTGATCCTCTTCCCATCTTGACTTCTGAGAGACACTGCCACTCTGAGAGGCTCTTTTTATACCCAATCATGTTGCCAATTGACCTAATATGTTGCAAATTGGTCCTACAGCTGTTCCTTATATGTACATTTAACTTTTCCAGCCTCTTATTGCTACCTGTCCCAACTTTTTTGGAATGTGTAGCTCTCATGAAATCCAAAATGAGCCAATATTTGGCATGACATTTCAAAATGTCTCACTTTCAACATTTGATATGTTATCTATATTCTATTGTGAATTATATATAAGTTTATGAGATTTGTAAATTATTGCATTCCTTTTTTATTCACAATTTGTACAGTGTCCCAACTTTTTTGGAATCGGGTTGGTATATATATATATATAGTCCAGTTTTGTGGCCATTCACACAGAGATCAGTCATTAGTCAGGTGGCGACAACATTTGACCACTTACAAAAATTTGACCATTTACAAAAATCATTTCAGGTTTAAGAAGGGTTTCAACATTGCATCAACTACTGATGAACACATTCATTTTTATTTGAATTATTACTCTGTAGGTTTTTTTTTTTTAAACCATGCATTATTAATTATAATGCACATATTCACGGTATTTCTTGGTTACATATAATGCAGGCATTCCAAAACTTTTTTGTCATCTAAACCTTATTCACCAAATATATTTGCTTTAAGTACCCCTGAGATTTTAAAATAAATATTTCAATAATTAAATATCACATTTTCATGTTCATGGTTTATTTGATGTTGATTAATGATCACATGGCATGCAGGTAAATAAAAATGTTTCATCTTTTTTTAGTAAGTGTTTTATTTAAAACAAAGACTATAGAAATACAAAGACAGTTCACTCCTTTACTTATGAATGGGAGAAACTGCAACACGCAATATGGACGAATAGTCCCACTTTGTAAATGAAAGAGCCAAATTTCCCATAGAAACTTGACTAGACCAGCCAATGCACATGTGCAGTCATAAGAACGTTATGACTCCGCATGTGCATTGGCTGGTCTAGCCTGAAAAATAAGCTTTTTTAAACGCTATTTGAGCGTAAGAAACAACATTCATGAGGCAATTAATTTCAGATTTTTGTTGATGATTTGACATATGTAATTTAATTGTGAGTTCAGTGAGCAGTTTTTGAGATTTCAGGATTCCCCCATTCTTTAAGAAAGTCTTGTATAAGCTGCCCGGAGGCATTGCAAATATGGCCCCTGAGTAAAAAGACTTTCCTCGAAAGGGAGTTTGTTTTAAAATGATTTTTTAATTTAATTAATTGTCAGATTTTCATTAAACTCACAACCCCCTGCAGTTCCTTTACGAACCCTAGGTTGCAAAACCTTGATGTAATATAATGTTTAATGCACTTCATGTTGTAAATTACAATGAATGGAACACGTTTTCTTACTCTTTGCAATTTTTACATTGTTATGGTACAAGATAATGGGTCCCACTTTATATTAGGTGGCCTTAACTACTGTGTACTTACATTTAAATTAATCATTTGTGTACACACATGTGTTTACATTGCACTTATATTTGTAAAAATACCTATATATAATTACATCTGTAATTAATTTCTGTAATTAAATTTATAATTACACTGTTGACCCATCCCTCACACCTTAAACCTTCCCATACCACCAAACCTGTCCCTAATCTTACCCGTATCCCACCTCAATAGCAGCAATAGTGTTTTGCAATACAATATGACCACAATAAGTACATTATACTTTTTTTTGATGTAAGTGCATAGTAGTTAAGGCCACCTAATATAAAGTGTGACCAGATAACTGCAATTTTTATCATGTAATCTGGAATCAGTAATGGATTACAATTTGTAAGTAATCTACCCAGCTCTGCCTGTATACTATTTACACTTTTACAACCCAAATTCTGGAAATATTGAGACGTTTTAATCAAATTGAAACTAAAATACTTTCAAACCACATGAGCCAATATTTTATTGACAATAGAACATAAAGAACATAACAAATGTTTAAACAGAGGAATTTTACACTTTTATCCACTAAATGAGCTCATTTCAAATTTGATGCCTGCTACAGGTCTCAAAAAAAGTTGGCACAGGGGCAACAAAGGGCTGAAAAAGCAATACATTTTGAAAAGATTCAGCTGGGGGAACATCTAGCAACTAATTAAGTTAATTTACATTAGCTATAAAAGGGTATGTCTTAGAGAGACAGAGTCTCTCAGAAGAAAAGATGGGCAGAGGCTCTCCAATTTGTGAAAGAGTGCGTAAAAAGATTGTGGAATATTTTAAAAACAACGTCCCTCAACATCAAATTGCAAAGGCTTTGCAAATCTCATCATATACAGTACATAACATCATCAAAAGATTCAGAGAAAGTGGAGAAATCTCTGTGCATAAGGGACAAGGCCGAAGACCTTTGTTGGATCCCTGTGGTCTTCGGGCCCTCAGACAACACTGCATCACTCATCGACATAATTCTGTTATTGACATTACTAAATGGGCCGAGGAAAACTTATAGAAACCACTGCCAGTAAACCCAGTCCGCTGTGCCATCTGCAGATGCCAACTAAAGCTCTGTCATGCAAAAAGGAAGCCATATGTGAACATCAACACAGCGCCATCATGTCTTGTGGGCCAAGGCTCATTTAAAATGGACTGTTTCAAAGTGGAAAAGTGTTCTATGGTCAGACGAGTCCAAATTTGACATTCTCGTTGAAAATCACAGACACTGTGTCCTCCGGGCTAAAGAGGAGGGAGACTTTCCAGGGTGTTATCAGCGTTCAGTTCAAAAGCCAGCATCTCTGATGGTATGGGGGTGCATAAGTGCATACGGTATGGGCAGCTTGCATGTTTTGGAAGGCACTATGAATGCTGAAAGGTATATAGAGGTTTTAGAGCAACATATGCTTCCCTCCAGATGACGTGTATTTCAGGGAAGGCCTTGTGTATGTCAGCAGGACAATGCAAAACCACATACTGCAGCTATTACAACAGCATGGCTTTGTAGTAGAAGAGTCCAGGTGCTGAATTGGCCTGCCTGCAGTCCAGATCTTTCACCTATAGAGAACATTTGGCGCATCATTAAACAAAAAAATATGTCAAAGATGACCACAAACTCTTCAGCAGCTGGAAACCTGTATCAGGCAAGAATGGGACCAAATTCCAACACCAAAACTCCAGAAACTTATAACCTCGATGCCCAGACGCCTGCAAACAGTTTTGAAAAGAAGAGGAGATGCTACACCATGGTAAACATGCCCCCATCCCAACTATTTTGAGAACTGTAGCAGTTCTGTAGCTGTTGTGCATAAAATTGTACAATTTCTCAATTTAAACATTTGTTATGTTATCCATGTTCTTATGTGAATAAAATACTGGCTCATGTGATTTGAAATTCTTTTAGTTTTCATTTCATTCAAATTTAAAAATGTCCCAACATTTCCGGAATTCAGGTTGTATATACACTAAGTGAAAATAGCAGTATTTTCTAAGTGATGTGCTACTTACACTGTGAAAATAGTGACAGATTCTATTTACACTGTATACAAATAGTAGTATTTTCTTTGCAATAAGTGTAAAGAGTAGTTGGATGCATTTTTTTTATATTTAGTGCAAATAGTGCCACCTCAGTATTGTACATTATAAAGCAGTATGTAATACTAACTTAATGATTGTATATTATAATTTTTTATTAAATTATTAAAAGGTTGCCGTCTTACTGGGACAATAAAACCCTTCCTACACCTACCCCTAATCCTACCCAATAAACACTTTATTATTAAAGGGAAATTCTGTCAATAATTACTCTTCCTCATGTTGTTCCAAATCCATAAGACCTTCATTAATCCTTGGAACACAAGCTCAGAGAGCTCTCTAACCCTCCACAGACAGCAAGGGTACTACCACGGTCAAGACACAGAAACATAGTAAGGACATAGTTAAAATGGTCTGTGTGAAGTGGTCAACTTTATTTAAACGCTAATGAACCAAATTTTGTTGCACTTTTAGACGCATTGGAGGGTGCCTACGAAGACCTTGTCCTGCACAGTGAAGTGAGATGGCTAAGTTGGGGAAAAGTCGATTTCTGGCTTTACTCCGCTGAGTTGCTTTTTTTTAAATCGCTTTCTGGATATACTCCCCAAGATAGTTCAATTCCTTGATGACATTGGCACGGGAGAGAAAGTTCCAGTCTTGAAAGACAGAGAGTGGAAAACCAATCTTGATTTTTTTTTTTTGCAGACATTACAGTTCATTTAAACAAGCTGAACCTGAACTTTAAAGTGACGGAAAACATGTTGATGACCTGTTGGCCTGTACTGAGCATTTGAGGGTGTATTAGACATTCAGCAAAGAGAAAGATATGTTGCAATTACCAATCAAATGCAAGAAAAAAAATATTAATATTATTATTTTATTTAAATATTTTTTTATTTTTATTATTTTTTTTCCAGATTTTGCTGGACATGCCATCAGACAGTCATTCACTGTCCCTGTGGAAAAATTATGCACTAGCCCACAGCATTTGGTTTGCCGTGCCACTCACTTGAAGATACAGTATTATTCATATTTGGATACATTTGCAAATGTACACATTTTCTACAGTGACATGCATCAAGTCATGCTTCTGTGTGCGTCTTACTGACTACAACTTACAGCTGCAACTTCATAGTGCTGTTACTGCTTTCGAGCCAAACTTTACCAAATTAGCCTGTTCCCAACAACATCAGTCGGTCCTATTAATGGTGAGTATCCTTATACTCTATTAAAAAAAATGTAATTGTCTAGCTATCATAATAATCAAAACATAAATTGTTAATACATTAATATTCTGGTTGGTTTGCTTTGGTAACATCAAATGTAAATGATATGTGGCCCATGAGACTTGCACTTACACCTGTTGTCACTTGTCATATATTCAAAATAGTTTGTGCAGTCGAGCACACTTTTGGCTTTCAAAAAGCTTATTCATGTGTCTGGATAGCAATGATGCTGCACTGTATAAATATGCTGGATTGTGTAGTAGGCTGCATTTTTGAACCCTCATAAATGACCTGCAAAATGAGGAATTGCTATAAACGGTGCTATTCACAGATCCAATTAATTCCACTTTTGTACTTACTGTTTTTTTTTTTTTTTATGAAGCATTGAATTAATTACTCATTGTATTAAGAAGAAAGTTTGACGCATTAAGAAATAAGAGTTTTTGTGAAGAGTCTGAGTCACATCTAAGATGAAGACTGTTCTCATAATAGTTCTATAAAATGTGTTTAATTATTTATGCTTTGCTTAGTTTCACTAAACGTCAGAGAGAATCCTGATAATCACTGGCTGCTGTAGACACGCTAGAAGCATTGTGTTGTATGCTGATGCCAAGAGTGAAAATCAAACAATGAAACTCACTTATTAGCATGCTTTACCAGCAGAGACAATGGCAGAATCCGTACCTGTACAGCTGAAGAATCAGAAAAAACGACAAAGACAAATAACAAGTGCCAACATTGGTACACCTGGATGGATTTTTTGGAATTAGCCTTTTCCTTTTCTTTGTCACAATTTTGGAGAGCTCCTAAAAGGCTGAAACAAACTAACTCCAGAACCCAATGAGCTACAATGTGCAAAGATGGCAGATTTCAAATTGCATACATCTGAGGGATCGTGCACCAGTCAAGCAATTGCTTTTAAGATTAATGAGTATGTTAACAGATAGATTCCTCTACTTTGTAGACCTTCTTGGTTTGTCCTCACAAAGCATGCTGGTGCTGTGAAAGTTTGTTTAGAGTGTTCACATACCAGCCAGATTCTTGCAAAACTGCCCTGAAACTAATCAAATGTCGCCCAGAGGCTGACAGAAACTATAAGTGAATAGGACATGACTGTTTTTGCACTATTTATGACAATGCAAGCAGCATGAATCTGTCAATGGAAAAGCATGATATGCTTTTGTTTCTCAGTCGCATCATCTCATCTGCCTGGACATCGTCTCCTCTCACACAGTCTCTGTCAAAGCAGTGCTGGACTTGCCAGAAATAGCAAAGACTGCTGATGTTGCATGTTATATAGTGAGTCATTTGCATAAAGTAGACACAACTAGTCAACTTACTTTTCAATATGAGTAGCTGACTAGTAAAAATTCACTTGTTTTCAAATATGTCACGATTACTTAGCTAGCTTGTGCTAACCTTCAAAAAAGTATTGGTTCTGTCTTGAAAAGTTTTTCTGTTGCTAAAAATCAGTTTTCCTACAATCGAAGTGATTCAAGATTGTACCATTTTCATGCTTTTGCAAGTGTGAAGTCAGTGCAGTCTAAATCAAGCAATATGCCTCACCAAATCACATGCACAAAAGTACAGAATAGGTCTAAGAAAGAGACATTAAATATGTATTGTTGATATTATGTTTATTTGGTTTTACTCATGGCGTGAGATGCTAAAAAAAAAGAAAAAAAAAAAGTGAGACGTGAGACGAGTGAGACGTGACCAACAAATTAAAACACACCAGAGATAGAAAACAAGAATGTGTATTTTACCTCGGATTCTAAATGGACTGCTGACTGTAGGTCAGCTATGAACTTACATATTCAGTGATATGGAAATGTTGAACTTTCTTCTATTTCTGCATCATAGTCTTCATGTAATTTGTTTGAGCTGCACCCTCTACTGCACAGACGTGAATTTGCATTTCCTTCATCCTGAGGCGTATTCATTTCACTTTTGGTGTGAAGGTGTTTTTACATTTCCAAAATAAGAACTTTTTTTTTTTTTAATACTAAAAACAAACAAGCAAGCCCTGCCCAGATTTAAAAAGTAACTCAAAAAGTAGCATAACACATTACTTTCAAATAACTATGTAACACAATTAGTTACTTTTTTAAGGAGTAACACAATATTGTAATGCATTACTTTTAAAAGTAATTTTCCCCACTGTTTATAGTTACTGTGCATTAAAGTTCATAAACAGTACTAAGTAGTTTCTAAAAAAAAAAAAAAAAATGTATTATGGAATTTATGTATGAATCATAGAGAATGATTAATCATGATTTATATTATTTATTTATTTGTTTGTTTGTTTATTTTGTGGATGTTTTTTTATGATTAAACTAATTTAGTATGTTAAATGTAGCTAGTATACTTACTGTATGTACCTATTTCACGTACAAGAAGGAATAAAGTGTTGAGTATGTCTCTTGTCTCTCTCATGTTCTATGGGTGCATACTGTCTCCCACAGCCTAATGGAAAAGGTCAAACTAGCCCTTCAGATGACATTTTCACCCACTCGATCATGAAAATATGGCCTCCATAAATCAGTCACCTTTTCATAAGAAGCACTTTTGTCTAGGCCATCGCTTCTTCCAGCGCAAATACCTAGCCCTGGAGAGCTAACCCGCTGTGGCAAACATCAGGGCAAGAGACTCTACTTGCCTGGACAATGGTTCCATTGAACTATGCCATCATCCAAATGAGAAGTGACATTATCCACCGTGACCCAGACGGAGCTGATGAGAAGATGGAACAGGTCCAGAGGGTCTTTGGCTGTGTAGTGTGACCTACCGCCATATTCCTCTCTCAAAACAAATCAGACAGAATTGCAGTGGCTCTGCTGATATGAATCTCAAAGCATGAAATTTTGCTTTGTCGCCTCAAATTATGTATGCAGGAAATTGATTTTATGCTCAACTACTCTAATTGACTACAGTCCCACAATATTTACAATTTCTTGGAAGAAAATGGACATATTTTACCAGTGCTTACAAGTAAGTACAGTACATATGTTGCAGACATGTTGAACCACAGGTTTGAGTCTGGGCTGTACAATAGTTATCTAGTAGTCTAAAAGTTCTCACAAGTGTTAAGGTTCATTTATTTAGTTAGAAGCTATTTTATAGCTTTAGTCAATTTGTCAGTCAATCATTTTATATGCATTGATTTTATGTAGTTGTAATATTTTTCATATATTTCTAAATGTTTTCTAAACGCATTTTAATCAGTTAAAATAACATTTGTATTGATAATGTATACAAAATCGTGAGCGTGTTCAAAAATGTATGTACGTTAGTCTAAAACAATATCAACAAAACACAACTGAAGTAATAGCATGTCAGTAGTTTAGAAGGTACTAATTCTTCATGCTTTTATTAATTCATGTGCAGAGGCTTTTTAAAAAAAATGCATTATGTGTAGTACCTAATTAATTTATTTTAGCTTGAGCAAGTCAATCTTTAACACACCAGTATGATTTCAGTATTTGAATAAATTACTTTTAATGAATAAAATAGGATTATTTTTCTACCAAATACAGTTAGTGCATTGTTAATAACTTGCAGTGCTTCTTTTCTCTCTTTTTTTTTCGTCAACAGTATGTTTTTCAGTTAAAACTGTTTAATTTTCATAATGTTGCATCTTGCATCTTGTCTTCATTATTGTTTACAAAATAAATAATAAAAGGCCTTCATCAAGTAGCATTTTCGTCAGCACTTTCATTAACAAGATTAACACCGGTTCCCCCAAACTGCGCAGAAAACAATGCCAGCGTCTGAAGGGGTGATAATTAACGTCTCTAAAATGTTTCTCTCATTTGCAGAAGAGGAGAAAGCTCCAAATACACCTCCATAAAAAACACGGGACATGTGTCTGCCTTTGGCAAGAGGACAATGTCATCGGATAATGATCTCGTAGGAATCCCCTGGAAACGAGGAATGCTATTAGCACTTAAGTCTGCTGTTGCAAATCTGAGAGCGGTAACATTCAACTTTTCCTCAGGTAATTAAAGCGCAAGGACACAATAAAGGTTAGTTTAAGATCATAACTCAATTATCCAAGCCCTTTTCTACTCTTCTCATGAACCAGTGGCTTTTATTTGCAGCTTTCAGGGTCCGTTCCGACTAATAACATGCAAAGGTGCTTCGAGGCACGTCGCAACTGGTGACGGAATACTGTTGGCAAGCTTTACGGCAAACAGCAATGGCAAATCCATGGATAGAGCCGTTACTAATGATCTGCACATTGCCAGCCTTCTGACAGCTGCCCTTGTCATATGGAGGATGTAATTAAAACAAACAGTGAATAGGCCCTGTGGTCAGCGCCATTGCTGTGACTGCAATAACTTCTGACAGGTACACTGTAAGGGGTCCACATGATTTCACGCCATTTTTAGTTCACCAAGGTAATTCTCTAATGTTTTGAGCCCCTGAGCTCTTCATTCAGGAGTTAAGTTTTCATCGATTTTCTGCTCAACCACAATGGAACTGAACGTCATCCTTCAGAAATCTTTGCATTGGATCAATTCTCTATTTAGTCAGATATTCAGTAGAGTACAAACTTGTTTCTCTGTAAATTATCTTGGGTTTACCACTTGCAGAAGTGTTCAAAAACGTTCAGGTTCCCTTATGCTTGTAGTCTAGGAGACTGTAGCTGCGTCATGACTACGACAAAGCCTAAAAAAAGTTTGAACAGCTGAGATCAGGGAAATTCGCAAGTATTCTCAGGTGTTGTGAAAGCAGGCCACGGTGATGCACATCACTGCAGCTCCTGGATTACATGTTCAGTCGCACACACACGCACACGCCAACACCCTCTTGAGGACGTTACTCATGCTTTGTGTGAATTAATCATCATAATTAGCAGACCTTGTAGTATGCAACTTTCAAAATAGAAATGGCCTCACAGTGATGTAGCACTTTCTATTAAAATCGAAGGAGAACATGCTCGTGTGTGTGTGTGTGTGTGTGTGTGTGCTGTCCTCTCTGCTGTACCTTATCGAGCTGAGACACCGTGTGTTGACCTTGTATCCCGTTTGTGCTTATTTAGCGGTAAATTGGCACAAATGGTATTTTCCTGTTCTCACGTCCCGCTGTGGTTCTGCGGTTTATTTGTATCACATGTTAACCCCCAATCCTGCAGTGCTGAGACTAAACCACTCTGCAGCACGCTTAATGTGATTTACTCAACTAGGACATGCTCCTGGATCCGCATCCATGTTGGACCTCGGACAACATTCTTAGCAGGCAGTTCGGCTAAGGGTTGAGGGTCCAACAACATTGTTGTACTTTTCTTTTCTTTTTTTTAGCTTTAGCTTGGGTAGATCCTATGATTGTTTGGTAAGAATGTTGTTCCAGGACTAAACGAGGAATGTGTCCTACTTAGGTCTATCACAAGTGCATTTGAGCTGACCTCAGGTAAAATTTCATGTTATATTGTGGGATTTCAGCAAAGGTCGAGACTTTTAATTTTACAGAAGCTAGTTACTCGTCATTTAGCGCTTTTTAGCCAAAATAGGTAGTAGAAAACAAAGGCATAGAACAATGTGCGTCTACCTACATTTTGGCAAAACTCCAAAACAAATCTCTACATTAGAAGCAACACTAGAGGCAGTACAACACTAAAATTTATTCTCACAAATTATGATTACAATGACAGTTCTTTGCACAATACTATGTTATGACCTCGAAACACTTTTACCATGGATTGTAAACTAATACATTTTGACATTTACATCATGTAACCAGCTCTATGCCTTTTCTGATGGAGTAAACTTGCTCAGTAGCTCACCCGGTGCATCATTGGACTTGCGATGCAATGAAACGTTTTAGTCACGATAACGTGTAGAAACTAAAATGGAATCTGAAATCTAAAATGGCATGACTTCTTCAGTAAATGTGTTTTTATTGTATTGTTTGCTTTTGTTTGATTGTTTTACATTTGCTATCAGTTAGGTTTAAGGTCAGGTTTAGTGTAGGTGGTACGTTATTTTCAAATGCGATAACCTTTTAGTGCCAATCGCTGGGCATTTTATTTCTGAACAGCTGTGATATACAACAACCGATGTAATAAATGTTGCCAAATTCGTGTTCATCTATTTCAGATAAGATAGGATGGCTTTTAGCTCCACTCACTGGACATTTCATTTTAAAAGTGTCATGCAGAAAGTAACTTAATATAATTTTGCAGAAATGTCCCGTCAGGCACGTTTTTCCAATGAGCCTGAGTTCCTTTTGCCCATTAGCAACTCAGTACTCTTATTACTGGGACAATCCTCCGGAGTAATCTGGTCTTTAGTGTATTGCTCAATGCCACAGTGCTCTCTGTTTATGAATTGCACCTTGCAGGGTTTGAACTGACAACCTGTCAGTGAACAGCTCAGATCTTACACGAGATCTGAACCCTGTGGCAACCCCTTGTTCCTCAAAAAGGTTAAACTAAAGCTTACAAGAGTAAAGGAGAGCATCTTGTTGGGTAAACTATACTGCCATGTGGTATATGTAAGGAGCAGAAGCTTGCATTTTTGTGTTAAATAATATCACATTTACTATTAGATTTCAATAATGTGTCACCAGATGGTACACAGTTTCACATGGATTTTGAATTTGTGTATTTGGACATTCTTTTTATAAGCAAAATGTTGCGCAATTTATTGATTGTAGACTGTGGTGCTTTTCTTTTAACTTTTTAATATTTTTAACAAATTTGGTGTGTTTTAGAGACTTACATAGTCTGGACATTGAGAAAAACGATGATTAAATATGTTGCATAACAAACTTTGTGCATTAAAGTAACTTTAATGAGAACATCTCCTCTGTCTCTTGATTTCATCAGTCTATTTCAAAAGCTAAGGGAAAAGTATACTTTTTTTTTTTACTATTAAATAAGTACACTTAAATAAGTTTAATTTAACTTTCACTCAGGACTGTTTTGTTTAGATTCTTAGATCGATAGGTAACACTTTACAATAAGGTTCATTAGTTAACAACATTAGTAAACATGAACTAAGAATGAACAATACTTCTACAGCATTTATTAATCTTAGTTAATGTTAATTTCAGCATTTATTAATGCATTATTAAAATCACAAGTTGTGTTTGTTAACATTAGGTAATGCACTGTAAACTAACATGAATAAACAATGAACAACTGTATTTCCATTAACTAACATTAACAAAGATTAATAAATAGTGTAATAAATGCATTGTTCATTGTTTGTTCATGTTAGTTAATACATTAACTAATGTTAATAAATGACACCTTATTGTAAAGTGTTACCGACTGTTAAATAAGTAAAACTTTTGACAAACTACTAATACAAAAATACTAATAGATTAAAATACTAATACATTAAAGGGATAGTTCACTCCAAAATGAAAATTGTGTCATCATTTACTCATCCATGAATTTGTTCCAAATCATTATGAGTTTGTTCTTTTCTGTTGAACACAAAATAAGATATTTTGAAGAATGTGTGCAACTAAACAGTTGACTTCCATAGTTGTATTTTTTGTTCATACTATGGAAGTCAATGAGAAATCAATTGTTTGGTTATCCCCATTTTTCAAAATATCTTATTTTATGTTCAATCAATTAATCATTCAATCAATCAATAAAAAAAATAAAAATTATATATATATATATATATATATATATATATATATATATATATATATATATATATATATATATATATATATATTGATTGATTGATTGATTGAATTAATGTATTAATTAATGGGTGAACTATGTCTTTATCAGAATACCCCTGATGAGATTATTATTTTATTTTATTTAATTTTTTGCCTTGTTTTTACATCTTAAATTAAAATGCCACTTGATGAAATGAAACGACATAAAAATAATAAACATATAAAATCAAACTACTGTGGACTGTGCATGCTTCAAGCATACTTTTCTTTGAGAAATGTAGTCCAAAAATAAATAAATAAAATAATAAATGAACAAATGAATGAAATAGAAATGAAAAAATAAAAAAGTACCGCTTCAAAATTCAAATTGACAATCCATAAATTCTATCTTAATTAAATGGCCGTTATCATAATCAGTTGGCCATCAAGGACAACAACAAAATTAACAGTCATTTGTAGTAAATGACTAAGATTAGATAAAAAGGTCACGGATGGAGCTGCAATAAACAATAATGGAAAATACTATTGCTTCAATATTGCAGTGTCTTCAACATGTGGTGAATATGGCAAATGTGATTGTTTCATTTGCTTTGTATATTCTCATGCACACGGTAAAAATAGATTGAAAGAGAACAATGCAAATAATTGTTTAAATGCTTAAAGCAGAAATATAACAATTAGTTATGGTGTTCTCACATAAGGAACAACCAATCATGAGTTGCAGATATAGTCTCATCATTGTATTGGCTGCACGCAGGTGTCAATCAATCACTGGGTGACCATGCAATGGTGGAGGTGGATTGATGGGAGTGTGCCACTGCTCTCTGCCATACCTCCTCTTGTGCATCAAATATCCTGGCTCGCAGAAGCCTGCGTGCCAAAGGACAAGGCATCCGTCAGGCGGGTGTCATTGCTAATTACCCGACAGTTGCCGAAAATTGGGTTTTAATTCAAAGAAAAATAGGATACCCAGCATCCCCTTCAAAAACCAATTTGGAGAGCGGCATGTCGTATTGCTCAGCCATGATCGAGTTAATGCCTTTGGAGTCAGTTATCATTAATCAGATTTGGTGGGAATGAATTAACTCACAGCTACTGGATGTCATCCAACCCTATGGGCTGTTTGCGTATGAAGGGAGGTGCATGAAGTATTTAAGCCCACTCTAATGTGAGATGAACATGTGTCAGTCACACACTGCTCTGTGACACATAAATTAAACTGGAACTGTTCGATTGGCTGTGAGATGATGTTAATACGATGCCATTGCCAGAAGTGCTCAAATCAACTTGAAGGAAAAGTCTAATATAGAGGATGTCATATCTGACCTACCAAACAGAACAATAGCTTTATCCAATATAGCCAATAATCAGACTGCAATTTTAGAGGTACTAGCTTCTTTTCGGCAATTCTTGCAACTCATATAATCATGAATCACCTCAATGTACTCATGCAATCACCTTTTTAATGTCTTCACAAGAAATGGCCCCCAGAGAAATACAAGAAAAAGATGAAGCCACACATGCTGCAAAAAGTTATTCTATTTACACTCTGTAAAAATAGCATTTTCTTTGTGATATGCTATTTACAAGTGCAAATGATGTGCAAATATCAGTGCAAATAATGATAGATTCTATTTACACTATGTAAAAATGGTTGTATTTTCTTTGCAATAAGTTTAATAGTAATTAGAGGCTATATTTATACTTACTGCAAATAGTGACAGACAGTGTTGTTGTAGTACATTAAAAACAGTATGCAATAATAGCATATTGTTAGTGTAAATTGTCATATTTATTAAAAATATTAATGGATGCCACCTTGCTGGGACAATAAAGCCCTACACCTACAGCTAACTTTACCCGATAAACACTTTATTATTCAATTGAGGCACATTATTTTCACTTTTTGGACATTTCCTTAATTCTTTATTTATTATATGAAATCATGATTCACACTCAAAGATAATCTCAACACACCGAAAGAAGGCTTTGAGCCGTAACGTTTGTGTTTTGTTTGGTGAATAATCTAAAATAAAGGCTAAAAAGGAAATTATCTTTGAGAGTATGAATCATGGTTTCAAAGTACTTTAATAGATTGATGCACCAAAATAAAATTTCAAGTGACAGAATTGTGCGGTGCAAACGGTTTTGTGAAACTAAATATTGTATTGAAAATAAATGCCTTTCCTATCTGATATGCGATGGGAGATAGTAGAAGAATGGGAGTAGAATGAGTTTGGCAAAAGGTGGATTTGGACTTGGATTGATCACATCAAAAGTTTTTATCACGAGTCTTACTCCCTACACCACTGCTACTGTTCCTAAACATGTGTCATTTGTAATAATGTCTATTCCAACCAGACATTGGTGTACACAGCTACTCTAAATATCCTCTGCTAACAGGGCAGGCTATTTGACTTTAGTGTAAATAGACACTCCTTATTTAGAACTATATTTGTTGGCGATATAGAGCAAATCAGATTATAATGTTCTTTAATGTAAGTGATTTAATCTTATCTTGTGTTTGAATTGCATAACATCAGTATCACATTTGTAATTGTGTTAATATTCAGGAAAACAGCACTCTTCTTCCTCGATTGATATCGCTTAACTATACCATGTTGGAAATATAGAAAAACAATACATGGAGACATAAATAGAGACAAGAATAAATAGAGACAAACCTCACTGTGAGAGAGTGTATGTGTGGTATGAGAACAGTGTTTTCAAAGATCAAGAACAACTTTCTTTAAGAAGCCTTTTCAAGGTTAGATGTTCCTTGAAGCCGAGAGAAGTTTTGTTGCAAGTAAACACAAATTTCATTGCATTGTGATGTTACATTCTTTTTCACATTTGCACGTAAAATTGTCTTTCCATTTGCTTTTTTCTGTATTTCCATGACAATAATGCATTACGAACTTGGCTTTTTGAACAAACGGCTCATTTGGACTGCAATGTGCTTCTTCCAGATAGTGTGACGTCACAAAGCCACTCATTTAAATAGTTCCCGCCCATGGAATACACAAAAAGGGGGCAATGCCTGGTTGAAAGGCACTAGAGAAGACAAAGAAGAACATTAGATGCGTGAAGAAGAAATTTAGTAGTGTGTTGGTGCCATATCATTCCAATCAAAGCACATTTCGGATTTTGGAAGGAAAGGTTTCTTCGAAACAGGAGCTAAACAGCACGTTCAAGACAGACTGGGAAAGAGAGGAGTTGCAATAATGTAAAATATGTGAAAAATAATGCGTTTTTGGAACAATCCATCATTAAAATCAAATCAAAAGTCTAGGATTATAACCTAAACCCCAAACTAAATCAAGACTTCATAAAAGTGCATAATAGGACCCCTTTAATAAACAGTGTTGGATTTGTTTTACTTATAAGCACAACATCTTGTACGCATGCTCTACACATAAGAATATTTTCACATCAGTTTTGGCCTTTATAAATCCCAATTTGTTCGTCACTTGATGAAATGATGAAACCCATGGAATTTAGGATCAAATCCAATCGTCTGTTCATTTTATAAATGAGGCCCCTGATTTGTGTTTGCTTGATTAGTGATTACAGGATTGCAGCTACAGCAGTAGCACCACATGAAAGCGGCGAAGGGAAGGAACATGTGATTGATTAGTAACGGGCCTTACAGCCAGTGAAGATCAGGCCTCCGGTTTCTCCAGCTGCTTCTGTGACACAATAGCGCTTGGCTGCTTTTGATCAACTCCACAGCGTGACACTCATTTGAGCAATCCATGTCCGCAGGCTTCCACTAAAGGCCAAGGTGTCTCATATGATAAGAGCCCTCTGATCAGGCTGATGGTGAATTCAATCAGAGGCCACATCGCCTACAGCACACGCTAACACAGAGCGCACGCAAGGGCGAAACATGGATGCTAGTAAAAGCCACTGCCTTCTGGAAGACAGACCCAGAAAATACTCACATGAGGGCCATAATCCCAGAGCAGATGCATAGATGATCCATGAATGCTGGACATTTTTAAAACACAACAGATGCAAGTGGTATTTGAAGTGAACTACAGAGTAAAACAGGCCTAGTTAACTATGCTACAAGAGTAAAACTTTTTTTTTTTTTTTTTTTTT
Source organism: Acrossocheilus fasciatus (assembly GCA_036784905.1). Taxonomy (NCBI): domain Eukaryota; kingdom Metazoa; phylum Chordata; class Actinopteri; order Cypriniformes; family Cyprinidae; genus Acrossocheilus; species Acrossocheilus fasciatus. The sequence continues at coordinate 24,613,361 of CM071951.1, read as the reverse complement.
TTTTTTCTGCAGCCAAATTCTTTTTGTCCAACACAGTCTTATCAGTATTCATAGGTATTCACAACTAAGAAAAGGCTGGTACATTTTCTTTCATTTCATTTTCTTTTCTCTTTTTGCATTTTTTTTTTTTTTAATAAATTAATAATTGCATTCAACAAGCATCCATTAACTGATTAACTGGTATTTTTTGTTTGTTTGTTTGTTTGTTTGTTTGTTTGTTTTTTCATCAAAGAACCAGGAAAAAGTTTACAATAAAAATCAATCAATCAATATACTAAATAAATAAATAAATAAATATCATTGATAATTATTAGAAATGTTTCTTGAGTAATGGCTATTAAAGATTCAGCATACAAAAATAAATAAATAAATAAAAATAAAATACAATAAAATTAATTAATAAATATTCAGCGTTGATAAACGTTGACTGGCAACTGAAAATTCACCTTTGCAAACACAGGAATAAATTACATAGGCAAATAGAAAACAATTATTTAGTGATATTTTGAGATATTACTGTTTTTTACTGTAATTATGATCACAGAAATGCAGCCAAGGCAAACTGTACGTGGCGCTGCATGATTTTGAACAGCTGTTGGGTGCCAAGAATAGACTTGATTGTGCATACCGACATAATTTATGAATCATAACCTGCCAAATGGGCTAGTGATTTGGTGTGCGTTACCTACCTGACTTCACTGGAGCTATAATAATCTATAATCTCTGAAAATATTGGCCAGACGCTTTACTATTGGGGGCTCTGTCAGCTAGCTATACTGTTGGCTAATCAAATCTACTCAAGATGGGCTTAGTTAACGTTACTTATTTAGATGGAAGAACATGAGAAGAGAGAATAATTAAGTTCACTTGTCACTGAGTTTAAGATGTTAAATTAGTTATCTTACCCAGTAAACAACTGTTGCTCGCCATGATGTGAGGCGGGGATTCCGGGGAAACGTAGTGGGCGTGGTCGACCTGTGACTTCAATCGAGAGTGACCAATAGAAAAAGGCCTTTCATCCTGGTGGGTAGAGCCCGCCCACTGAGACACAGCCTCACTCGCAAGCAAAACTTTTCAACTCGCAAACAAAAGTTTTAGACCCGCAAAAAAAGACGGCAGAAAAGAATGCAACATTTGTGATTTCGTGCTGAAAAGTGTTTGAAGTGCACAAAGAAAAATATGATTTTTCAAAGATTTACACACACTGCAAACTATTTTGTTTTCAGTTTCTATATGTTTGTGCCTTAAGCAGAGGTGGACAGTAACTAAGTAAATTTACTTGAGTATTGTACTTAAGTACACTTTTTGAGTATCTGTACTTTACTTGAGTATTTTTTTTTCTGGAAAGTGATATTAAAATATGTGTTCTGAGTTTGTCATATTATGAAAGATTCAACGCTTCGCACAAGCTATTTGGATGTGACTTGACAACAAATGCTAGAGAAACTATTCTCCGCTCCTCAAAAACAAAAAAACAAACAAACAAAAAAAGCATTAGCCTTTATAAATAGTGTTTTTTGAGTAAAGAAGCTGCTGTACTTATTCAATCAACAGTTCTTTATTTACCTTCAGACTGCGCCGCACTTCATTGACGAAAGAGGCGGGAGGATAATGAGGTTTGACTGACAGTTTGAGGAGCCAATGGCATTACTAGCTTTAGTGTCTGTGGCGTCACTTACTGATCCAGGATCAGTGATCTGTAGCTGTTATATTTCTGATTTGAGCTTGAGTTTCAGAATGCTTTCTTTAGAAAATGTAACGTTAGCTTTTGTTGACGCTACCGCGCTACTTGATCAAAAAAAAGAGCTTAACTACCGAAAAGCTATTTGATTCAGAAAGCAGTGACTCTACCACCACGCTACTGAGAAATGTAGTTAAACTAGTAGCGTCACTACTTGTAGCGACGCTACTGCCCATCACTGAATACAGCAGTATATTTCATTGTACACATGGGGTACTTTTTATCCCTGTGTTCACCAAACCCATCTTGAGTGTCTGCTGCTAAAAAGCTCTTTTTAAATTTTTTGTTTCATCTGACCATACACTCTCAGAAATAAAGGTACCAAAGCTGTCACTGGGGTGGTACCTTTTCAAAAGGTACACTTTTGTACCTATTAGGTTCAAATATGTACACTTTAAGAACTATTATGTACCTTTAAGGTACCAAAATGTACCCTTTAGGTACAAACATGTACCTTTTGAAAAGGTACCGCCCCAGTGACAGCTTTTGTACCTTTATTTCTGAGAGTGTAGAACTCAGTCCCATTTGAAGTTCCAGTCGTGTCTGATAACTGAATATGCTGGAGGTTGTTTTTGGATGAGCGAGGATAATTTTTCTTGAAACCCTCCCAAACAACTTGTGGTGATGTAGGTGTCACGGGGTGACGAAGGGGAAGCGGAACTAAGTTCCGCTGGAATTGTGTTCCTCCCGGGACGGTATTGCGGTAACACCGGTCCACTTCCGGGTTGCGCATTATGTCGCAATAACGCTAATGAGTGATTGACATCTGGTGCGGAGAGTTTGATGTGGCGATCTGTGAGAGGATTATAGAGGCGGAGTAACCACATAAAAAGGGAAGTACAGAGACCATGGGGGTTGGTTTTTCTTCTACTGGTTGTTCGTTCTTCCGGTTGTCCTTCCTGGTTGTCCTTTCTTCGGATGTGTTCCCCTGAGAGAAGTGGATTCCTTTGATGGTTGGGCTGGCGTTCGGAGGTATCTGAAGATTGTTGCGGGGTTCGGCTGTGCGACAGATATAACAGCAATCGAGTGGAGATATTGAGGACGGAAAGAGAGTGAGTTATGAGGACCAAGTGAAGATCAAGCCGCGCCATCATCATCGGAGGGAAGATAAGTAATATGATCTTGGAGTTCGAATGAGTGCATGAACCTGCACTGAGATTGATATAACGTTGTGGAGTGGATTGATCACGAGGGTTGTATCACTGGAGAGTGTGTGGATTGAGTGATCAGTTGAACTCCTGTCTTCTCCTTCGAGTGTGGGCAAGAAACGCTCGGTCCCCGGGTCCGTACGGAGGCATTCGCACTTCCTCGCTAATGGGTGAGACTCGATCCAGCCCGACAGTGGAAGGAACAATCGTTGGGTGAGTGTTGGCTCTATTTTGCACTAAGAGTGGATATGCAGTGCCTGAAGAGGTGTGTTTGCACAAGAAATTGCTTGAAGTGAAGTTGCAGAGTGTGGGGAATATATACAGAGTTAATGCCGTATGCTCACCTCCTTGAGAGCCCACCACTGTCACCGTAACAAAAACCCAGGCGTTCTGTGCGAAGATTCTCCCTACTTGCTGGAAGATTGTGTGTATGTGTATTAACTTACTCTGCTGTGCAGCTTGCAGGATCCTCCGGGCCAAGCGCCGTATGTGATGTCGCTGTGAAGAGAGGTGGACATCAGAAATATTCCTTTCCTTCCCAGCTGTAAGCCCCTTCACTCGTTCAAAGAACATATACCTGTTGTTGAACTACTTACTCTGCTGTGCAGCTTGCAGGATCCTCCGGGCCAAGCGCCGTATGTGATGTCGCTGTGAAGAGAGGTGGACATCAGAAATATTCCTTTCCTTCCCAGCCGTAAGCCCCCTCACTCGTTCAAAGAACATATACCTGTTGTTGAACTACTTACTCTGCTGTGCAGCTTGCAGGATCCTCCGGGCCAAGCGCCGTATGGGATGTCGCTGTGAAGAGAGGTGGACATCAGAAATCTTCCTTTCCTTCCCAGCTGTAAGCCCCCTCACTTGTTCAAAGAACATATACCTGTTGTTGAACTATTTACTCTGCTGTGCAGCTTGCAGGGTCCTCCGGGTTACGCGCCGTATGTGATGTCGCTGTGAAGAGAGGTGGACATTAAGAAATATTCCTGGCATTGTCTAGACCAAAGCCTCTATAAGTTCAACCTACCAGGATACTCCCCCACTCAGTGGATGGGTGGCCGACTCCTCTTCTCCCGGACCGGCCACGTACAGGCACGAGCTGCCGAAGAGAACTCTACGCCCTCCCGGCGTCTGAGGTCCGATCCCGTTCTGGTCGGGAGACACGGGATTAGCTGAGACTCTTAATTGATTTTAACTAAATAAACCTTGTCAAACTTTTACTCTCTCGTCTGTCTGGTTTTCCTGATACGCTCCCCGAGGTGATTCTGGGTTTCAGGGGTGGGTGCAGTCCGGCTTGACCCCCCGACCTGTGACAGATTTGGCGTAGTCGGCAGGGTTTTTTTCACCTCGGGTTGAGCGACCAGGGATTCTCAGATGGCCGACGACGAGGCACTGGGGGTCCCACCCCGAGTCATGCCAGTGTTCATGGGAAACCCCTGGGTCCAGAAATATGGAGGAAGTGAGTCAGAGGTGCGCCTCTCCGAATGGCGGGCTCAGATCGAGTATCTGGCCGGGCTACAGGGACTGAGTGCGACCCAACAGCTACAGTTTGCCCTCAACTCCCTTGAAGGGGAAGCACGGCGGGAAGTCCAAGCCGCCCCCGAAGCTGTCCGAGCCACCGCCCAGTCTGTGTTCGGATTCCTGACGGAAAGGTATGGTGACGCTACTCCAACTGCGGTTCTCCGGGCCCAGTTCTTCAGCAGTAAGCAGAGCCCCCGCCAATCTGTTAGAGCTTTTGCCCTCCAACTACGAGAGCAAGTTACCAGGCTGCAGGGACGCCCGGACCATGGTCTCGGAAACGGTGAGGCCCTGTTGAGGGACCAATTTCTGCTGGGGCTAAGGGAAGGCCCAGTGCGCCAGGGCCTTAGAGTACAATTCAGAAGGGAGCCGGAACTTACCTTTGAAGACCTAAAGAAAGAAGCGGTGGCGTTGGAGATCGATCAGGCTGAGGTGAAAGAGCCCCCTGTGTGTGCGGCCGTAAGTAGCTCCGCAGCGGCTGTCCCCGACATGGCGGATTGGAAACAGGCTCTGAAACTCGAACTCCTAAAGGACGTCCGGGAGCAGATGGCGGAGCTAACCAAGACGCTCGTGGACGAGCTGCGTCTCGGGGCTACCAGGCAAGAGGTGAGGCCTATCTCTCGGGACCGGGCGTACTCTGACGGGAACAGGGACTCAGGGAGGCGACCTAATCGGCCCAACCGGCCCCAGTTCGAATGGGACGAGCAAGGACGACCTATCTGCAACCACTGTGGCCAACCAGGCCATTACAGCCGACAGTGTGGCCCTCGAAGAGGTTCGGAGGGGGGTTTTTAGGTCGACCGGCCACAGTGGGTCGTGTGGTCGGGACCCCCTTAGATGACCCACCCGTCGGAGCAGGCTCCAAGGACAGGCTGGTTGGGCATAGCCCAGTGGTGGAGGTTCAGGTGTGCGGTGTGAAGGTGCCCTGTCTCATCGACACCGGATCCCAGGTGACCTTATTCGCAGAAAGCCTGTCGCAAGAGCTGTTCGGAAACCAAAGGATGCATGGGACGGAGGCTCCCTGGCTCTCCCTGAAAGGAGCAAACGGTCTGGACATCCCCTACATTGGCTATAGGCTGACGGATTTGGAGGTTCACGGAGTTATCGTGCCCCAGAAAGGAGTAATCATCGTACAAGACCACTGTTTGGGGAGTCACCGGGCTCTACTGGGTATGAATGTATTATCAGCGTGTTGGGAAGAGTTGTTTCGGACAAAGCCCGCTCGAGGGGTCTCGCCGGCCGAACAACAGGAATGGGAACGTGTCGCCGCTGACTGCCGACGGATCCAGATGTCCCGGGCCCGGCAAGGCCGCGAAGGGACCGGTCGGGTAGCGTGCCGGTATGCCCTGTCCGTGCCAGCGAACAGCGAGGCCCTAGTATGGGTACGAGTCCCCCAGCGGGACGTGGGACCGAAAGAATGGATGCTGGTGGAGCCCCACTGGGATGGCCAGCAGGTAGAAGTCACCAGGGTGGCCGTGGCACGAAGAGGACGGATCCCGGTGAGAGTTCGGAACGGGACGCCCCATGTCGTGCACCTACACAAACACCAGCGGCTGGTCAAGGTGACGCCGGTAGAGCCCCATCAGGTGCGGGAGGACAAGGACGTGAGCTTTCGCCAAGTACACCCTGCGGTGGTGGAAGTGGCCCTTACCCAAGCGAGCTCGTCGCCCCAGAGTCTAGGGGAGGAGGTGCCTGGCCACTTGAAGGGAAATTCCCTGCAAGGGGAGGAGCTGGGACCGGTACAGGCTAGGAAGCTGCGAGACCTGCTGAGTAAGTGGCAACATGTCTTCTCGGCACACGAAGAGGACTATGGCTGCACCAACGTCGTGCAACATCGGATCCCCACCGGAGAGGCAGAGCCCAGTAGAGAAAGGTATCGACCCGTCCCACCTACCCTGTATACGGAGGTCCGCACACTGCTACAGGGTATGCTCGATCGAGGGGTTGTCAGAGAGAGCAGTAGCCCGTGGGCAGCTCCCATCGTGTTGGTGCAAAAGAAGACTGGCGCATGGAGGTTCTGCGTTGACTACCGCAAGCTGAACCTGGTCACTAAGAAGGACGCGTTCCCCCTACCCCGGATTGAGGACTCCCTGGCTGGCTTGACACGCTCGGCATGGTACTCCACGCTGGACTTGGCAAGCGGCTACTGGCAGGTGCAAGTGGCCGAGGCAGACCGGGAGAAGACCGCCTTTATCACCCCGTTCGGTCTCTTTGAATGGGACCGGATGCCCTTCGGCCTCTGCAACGCTCCTGCCACCTTCCAGAGGCTGATGCAGCGGTGCCTGGGAGGTCAGTTGATGGAGTCCGCCTTGGTATACATGGACGATGTGATTGTCTATTCCCCAGATTTCGACTCCCACTTACAACATCTTGAGCAGGTCTTCAGGGCCATGGAGAAATATGGGCTGAAGCTCCAGCCGGACAAATGCCATCTGTTACGGCGGGAAGTCAAATTCTTGGGACATTGTGTGGGTGCGGCGGGAGTTTCGGTCGACCCGGAGAAGGTGTCGGCGGTGCGAGAGTGGGCTGCCCCGCAGACGGTGAAGCAGGTCCGGTCATTCCTGGGCTTCGTGGGGTACTACCGCCGCTTTATCAAGGACTTCTCCAAGATCGCAAAGCCCCTAAATCAGTTGCTGGCTGGGACAGGACGCCCCCGAGGTCGTGGATCACCGGCTATCCTGTGGAGCCCCGAGTGTGAGGCTGCGTTCCAGCGACTGAAACAAGAGTTGCTACAGGCGCCGATTCTGGCATATGCCGACTTCTCCAAGCCCTTTGTCCTGTACACGGACGCCAGCAACCTGGGCTTAGGGGCCGTGTTGGCCCAGCAACAGGACGGCGTAGAGCGGGTCGTAGCCTATGCAAGCCGGAGCCTTCATCCAGCAGAGAGGAATGACGCCAACTACAGCTCCTTCAAGTTGGAACTGCTGGCGCTGAAATGGGCACTCAGCGAGAAGTTTAAAGATTATCTGTGGGGTGCCCAGGTGACGGTAGTAACCGACAACAACTCATTAGTACACCTACAGACGGCGAAGTTGGGGGCAGTGGAACAGCGTTGGGTGGCCCAGTTGGCCAACTACAACTACCAGCTCCAGTACCGGCCAGGTCGAGAGAACACCAACGCTGATGCCCTGTCCCGCCTCCCGGCAGCTCAAGGTCCGAGGGATCCACTGGAACCCATGCCAGACCCCGAGGGAGAGGAGTATATGGTGGGCATCGTGGAGGCGCCGGGGACTCAACGTGAGGCGGCGCCTGTGAGTTGGGGGTGGGACCCCTGCCGCTGGAAGGAGCGACAGCAGGCCGACAGGGAGATCAGTGGCTTGATGCGATGGTTGGAACGGGGGCAAAAACCAACGTTGGCCGGACAACGGGCCCAAGAGGGAGCAGGAAGGAAGCTGTTGGGACAATGGGCTAGACTACGGGTGAAGGAGGGAGTACTATGTAGGTCTGTCCGAGATCCGAGGTTGGACGAGGAACTCCGACAGATCGTTGTCCCCGAAGGCCAGGTACAAGAGCTCTTGACAGCGTACCACGATCAGCTGGGCCACCAAGGGCACGAGAAAACGGTATCTCTCTTGAGGCGACACTTTTATTGGCCCAACCTAGAGGCAACGGTACGTGCCTTTGTGCAGGCCTGTCCTCGTTGCACCTTGTTCAAAGCCAGGAAGGAAGCACGAGCACCGATGGTCCCCATCCAGGCGAAGGCCCCTCTCCACATAGTCGCAATGGACTTCTTGACATTGGGTCGGCCGGCAGACCGCTATCAGAACATCCTTGTCATTATCGACCTGTTCACTAAGTACTCCTGGGCCATTCCTACCTTGGACCAGACGGCGAACACCACCGCCACGGCTCTGTGGAGAGCTGTCTTCCAGCCGTTCGGTTGCCCCGAGTTTCTACACTCGGACCAAGGGCCAAACTTCGAGTCTCGGGTGATCAGAGAGCTGTGTAGATTGTATGGCTGCACCAAGACCCATACCACTACTTACCACCCCCAGGGAAATGGCGGATGCGAGCGGTTCAATCAGACCCTATTGAACTTGCTTGGCACGCTAGATCAAGAACATCAGAGTGACTGGGTGAGTGCGTTACCAAATCTGATTCAGGCATACAATAACAGCACGCACAGTACCACGGGCTACGCCCCCACTTATTTGATGTTTGGCAGGCATGTGCGGATGCCCACCGACTTATTGCTGGGGACGGCAGCAACCGAGGAGGAGGGGAACGTAACCGAGTGGGTAGGGCGTCACCACCAACGCCTCCATTTTGCATACGAGCAAGTCTCGAGACGGATCCGAGCGGCTGGGAAGAAAAACAAGAGGCTGTACGATCGGACGGCTCGAGAAGCCCCCCTCCTCCCAGGGGAAAGGGTCCTGGTAAGGGATAACCGGCGACAGGGAAAGGGGAAGCTCAGCGACCGATGGGAGACTACACCATATGTGGTCGAGGGCCAGCAGCGGCCTGGACAGCCGGTTTATACGATTCGGCCCGAAGGAAAAGCCGGGCCTGCTAGAGTGGTCCATCGGAACATGATCCGCCCCTGTCCGAACTACCCCAGCCCCGTAGAGGAGGCGCCAACGGAGCCTGAAGTTGTAGCCCCGTGGATAGCAGGATGGGCCGTGATCCCAGGAGAACGGGTAAATGTCCCTGCAGAAATGGCCCTTGGAGACCCGATGGATATGCCTGCGGGCATCGACCCTGTTTCGCCACCACGACGGTCCCAGAGGGAGAACCGAGGTCGGCCCCCAGCACGCTATGGAGAATGGGCGACTGAAAGGTGTTCTAGGGACTAGAACGGTTTGGCAGGGGGGTATGTCACGGGGTGACGAAGGGGAAGCGGAACTAAGTTCCGCTGGAATTGTGTTCCTCCCGGGACGGTATTGCGGTAACACCGGTCCACTTCCGGGTTGCGCATTATGTCGCAATAACGCTAATGAGTGATTGACATCTGGTGCGGAGAGTTTGATGTGGCGATCTGTGAGAGGATTATAGAGGCGGAGTAACCACATAAAAAGGGAAGTACAGAGACCATGGGGGTTGGTTTTTCTTCTACTGGTTGTTCGTTCTTCCGGTTGTCCTTCCTGGTTGTCCTTTCTTCGGATGTGTTCCCCTGAGAGAAGTGGATTCCTTTGATGGTTGGGCTGGCGTTCGGAGGTATCTGAAGATTGTTGCGGGGTTCGGCTGTGCGACAGATATAACAGCAATCGAGTGGAGATATTGAGGACGGAAAGAGAGTGAGTTATGAGGACCAAGTGAAGATCAAGCCGCGCCATCATCATCGGAGGGAAGATAAGTAATATGATCTTGGAGTTCGAATGAGTGCATGAACCTGCACTGAGATTGATATAACGTTGTGGAGTGGATTGATCACGAGGGTTGTATCACTGGAGAGTGTGTGGATTGAGTGATCAGTTGAACTCCTGTCTTCTCCTTCGAGTGTGGGCAAGAAACGCTCGGTCCCCGGGTCCGTACGGAGGCATTCGCACTTCCTCGCTAATGGGTGAGACTCGATCCAGCCCGACAGTGGAAGGAACAATCGTTGGGTGAGTGTTGGCTCTATTTTGCACTAAGAGTGGATATGCAGTGCCTGAAGAGGTGTGTTTGCACAAGAAATTGCTTGAAGTGAAGTTGCAGAGTGTGGGGAATATATACAGAGTTAATGCCGTACGCTCACCTCCTTGAGAGCCCACCACTGTCACCGTAACAAAAACCCAGGCGTTCTGTGCGAAGATTCTCCCTACTTGCTGGAAGATTGTGTGTATGTGTATTAACTTACTCTGCTGTGCAGCTTGCAGGATCCTCCGGGCCAAGCGCCGTATGTGATGTCGCTGTGAAGAGAGGTGGACATCAGAAATATTCCTTTCCTTCCCAGCTGTAAGCCCCTTCACTCGTTCAAAGAACATATACCTGTTGTTGAACTACTTACTCTGCTGTGCAGCTTGCAGGATCCTCCGGGCCAAGCGCCGTATGTGATGTCGCTGTGAAGAGAGGTGGACATCAGAAATATTCCTTTCCTTCCCAGCCGTAAGCCCCCTCACTCGTTCAAAGAACATATACCTGTTGTTGAACTACTTACTCTGCTGTGCAGCTTGCAGGATCCTCCGGGCCAAGCGCCGTATGGGATGTCGCTGTGAAGAGAGGTGGACATCAGAAATCTTCCTTTCCTTCCCAGCTGTAAGCCCCCTCACTTGTTCAAAGAACATATACCTGTTGTTGAACTACTTACTCTGCTGTGCAGCTTGCAGGATCCTCCGGGTTACGCGCCGTATGTGATGTCGCTGTGAAGAGAGGTGGACATTAAGAAATATTCCTGGCATTGTCTAGACCAAAGCCTCTATAAGTTCAACCTACCAGGATACTCCCCCACTCAGTGGATGGGTGGCCGACTCCTCTTCTCCCGGACCGGCCACGTACAGGCACGAGCTGCCGAAGAGAACTCTACGCCCTCCCGGCGTCTGAGGTCCGATCCCGTTCTGGTCGGGAGACACGGGATTAGCTGAGACTCTTAATTGATTTTAACTAAATAAACCTTGTCAAACTTTTACTCTCTCGTCTGTCTGGTTTTCCTGATACGCTCCCCGAGGTGATTCTGGGTTTCAGGGGTGGGTGCAGTCCGGCTTGACCCCCCGACCTGTGACATAGGTGCTGTTTGACAATTTTTTTTTAAAGATTTTCTGACCCCGAGACTCAAACTCTCCTTCTCACCGTGCATTAGGACGATATAGACACACATCCTATTCCAGGCAGTTTCCTAAAATTTTATGTTGATTGGAAATTCTTAATTATTGCCCTGATGGTGGAAATGGGAATTTTCACTGCTCTAGTTCTTTACTTAAAGCCACTTCACTAATTTGTGAAGCTCAATTATCTTTTGCTGCACATCAGAAATATATTATTTGGTTTTTCTTATTGTGATGGATGATTAAGGGAATTTGGGCTTTGTTTTCCCTCCTATTTATATTTCAGTGAAACAGGAAGCCATACCTGGATAATTTCATGTTCATAATCACCCAGGAGTGCTCAAAATTGTGAATATGAATGGGAATATACTTATATATTTTACTGCCAATAAATGTGTCCAATGTGTATTAGAGAAAAACATTTCTTTCATAATGATATCCCCCCCCCCCATTTTAAATTCTTATTGTCCAATGAAAGGTTAGATGTTTGTGAATTGTTTAACAATGCAGATTTTCACAGCCTTCTTCCTTTCCAAGGGTGCCAATATTTTTGGCACAACTTTCACTTGTAGTGGAGTGGTATTTGACAAGTAGTATCTGTACTTTCACTCAAGTAAGGAAGTTGTGTACTTTGTCCGCCTCTGCATGTATAACAGTTTTGTTTTGTTTTTTTCTTTCTTTTAGAATCCACTCTCTGTTTCTCATGCAAGATTGACACAGAGTTAAGTGGAAGTTGCTGGGAAATATGCATTACACATGCCACTGAAAAAGTAATATGCATGTGATTGTTTAAAGTGGTACACGGAGGAGCTTGTCTCTAGACCACAGGAGTAGCAGAGGTAGGAAAAGCAATATAAAGGTGCATCTATCATGTCTACTCTTCTCGGTTACAGATAGGCCAAACACAAAGGAAAGTTTGGGTGGCTAATCTACCTAGCCTTCATTCAATTTACTGCAGCAGCTTGATAATTCTTCAGATTTATTAAAGTAAGTCCTCATTGTCAAGCAGTGTGTTTTATTTACTTATGAACTACATAGGAAAACCTCAACTGAGCCACTCGTTACTGAGTAAAAAAATGTAAAAAAAAATATGTCATAAGAACATCTAAATGAGACTTTATGTGCTTCTGTTTTATTTATTTTTTTATATTTTATTATTGTTATTTTTATTATTATTTTTAATTTATTTATTTTATTTTTTATTTTATTTTTTTTTGCAAATATACTGCAAATGCATATGGAAAGAGTAGTCTACTTTCAGTTGAGAGTGAAAAACCATAGCCATTTTCAAATGCCACCCCAAAGGTCCTCACAATACATAACATATGGGCAACAGTAATGAATTTCACTTAGTGTTACCTAGATATATTGTACCTTGTTTTTGTGTGAACTGCAAAAAAAAAGAATAACCACAAATCATATCAGAGTTTTCTGAGCTATTCTCAGCCTTTGCCGAACAAACACATGAGGTGAATACGATTCATGCAGCGTCATTATTCATATTTCTGTTTTGTGCAAACCCAGTTTACATCTTCGGGCATGACAACAAAATAAAACAGAATGTGTAACGGCTGAGTCTGGAAAGATTTATTTTGTGTACACAATATCAGGTGACCCTTCCTTGAGGGAGGCCGAATTCAGAAAGTACTACTGAGCTGTAATGAAATATCTAACCAGATTTTCCCTTTTCTCATTGTGAGACAGGAGTAGAGAGAGTAGGAGTGGAGCGTCGACATTTCTGACCTAGATAGAGCTGAGTGGAGGCAGAATGGAAGGGCTTTGATTAAAAAGGCCGCTGCAAGGCAATGTCGAGCCCGAGATTAGTCAAGACGCTTGAGCGGCAGTTGATGTCTATTCTGAGTCTGCCTTATTCTCTCTCTCTCATTCTCCCTCGCTCTTTCTGTCTGAGGCCTTTCATTCACCCTAAGTACAAATGTCATCTCATATGCAAAAAGCATTACGTGCTTGGAGAATGTTTTGCAGGCTGTTGTCTATATTACTGGCAAAGAAGGTTTTGTTGAAGGAAACAGATAACATTTCTGTTCACTTTAATTATGTTGGTGTGCGCAGCTGTTAAAATGATGGTTCACCCAAAAATAAAAACTGTCTTCATTTACTAACTCTCATATTACTCCAGAGCCGTAAGACTTGCTTTCTTCCGCCGGAACATGAAAGCATAAAATTGGAAGATGGTTTCCTTTCTTTTTATGCAATTATATTGAATGGGGACTGAAGCTTTTGGGCTTCAGAAAACAGGCACAGATGCACCATAAAAGCATCATAAAAGTGGTCATGATGCATTTCTGTAAAAATGGGTAAACTGCGATTGTTACCTTGGAGAGCTATTTCTGTTAGATTTAACCCATAAAAACAAATTATGTTGGTATAAATTAATGTATGTGTTGATTCAGCAATATTAAACAATAAAGATGTTTTGACATTTGTTCATTCCTTCATCCGTTCATTCATTCATTCATTAATTCATTCATTCAGTGTGAGGTCAAGTTAAAACTTAAGACATTTATTGTCCTACTCATGAGAGCTCATGATAAACGTATAGCAAAGGCAGACTCAGAAACAAAATGTTCTTTTGAGTCAGAGCTTTTCAAGAAATGAGTTGATCCAGTTCACAAAACCAGTGTGAATTATTAATTTCCAAATCAGACCGATCCTGTTCAACTCACATGGATTAATGGATAACAAAAGTGGAAGATTATTACTGATTACCATTGTAGTTGGAATATAACATACATCATATGGACTAATATTTAATTTAATTTCATTATTTATTTTATTTTATTCAGTTCTTTGGGAAAGATAATTTTCTCATTTCCTGTCCTAAAACAGTAAAAAAAAAAAAAAAAAAAAAAAAAAAATAAATAAATAAAAAAAAAAAAAATATATATATATATGTATATGTATATGTATATATATATTTTCTTTTCCTTTTACATTCCCTTTTAAGCAGTGTATTGTTATACTATAAGATACCTAACCTTTGTGCTTTGTAATCTTGTAGTCATGTTTTACGTTAAGTGCCAGGCAGAGTAGAGATAGAAAGAATTATTAAATTTCAGTTAGTGACCTTGTTCGAAATCTTGTGCTTGACACTGTCGTGCATATTTCAGGAGGCATGATTAAAAGATTGCAACATTGCAAAAGAACATGTCAAATTGCATCAACTTCAAGGTGTAACCCTGGGACTTGAGCGCTGTTTACTGTGAGTATACTAATAAATGCAGAGCAACTTCAGTTGAAATATTTCATGAAAACTATCATGTTTTAAAAGCCTTTACATCATATGCTCTCAAGAGATTACAAACATACATGTACAAGCTTAAAATAGCTGTATAGTATATAATACATATGTAATAATATAGTTGTTATAAAAAAAAATGTCTCTGCAACCTAAAGCATACTACGAATGCATGTTTTTATTTAGCCAATGTGTTAAGTGACTTAAACTGCATGTCGATATTTATAGCTTCCATTCAAGGTTGGTTTACCCTCTCAGTATATTGCTTTTTTTTTCTTTTTTTTTTCAACTAAATGACTAACAGGGTTGATAATTTAGGGTGGCATCATTAATTACACTCAATTAGATAAGCAGATGGTCGATTTAGTGGTGGGGATGTGGGGCTTTATCATTAACTCTTGTGGTGACTTTTAAGGTGGATTGTGCTTGAATTAAAGCTTCTGATGTGACGAGCCACAGCAGCTAAATAGTGTTAGATAAAATTTACACCCCAAACTTCTTTCAGATAAATACACTTAATTGCCTGACTAACTGCTAAGCTCTCATTCACATCTTCTAAATTTGCTGTGAAATGAAAACAACACATCAGCAAGATATGTTTCTTTGCAGTACGGTGAAGCTACTGTGAAATTGTAGCTTGTTAAAATATAGTAAATCTGCTCAATCAATCAATCAATAAATACATTTCTGGGTTTTTATTTTTGTTTGGTTTTTTTTTGTTTGTTTTTTTTTTACATTACAACCTATTAACAAAAAATAAAGGTATAAATGCACAAGTAAATGCAACTAATAACTCTTTAAAAAATGAACTGAAAACATAAAGGAAGCAGTGTTTGTCAAAATATTTTGAAGGGGAAAAAAATATTTTCCTGCAAATTCATGTTACTTGCTAGTCAGATTAGGCGTATGCCAACATAGACAGTTTATGTGGCATGATCTCGTGTGTAAAAACCTTGCATAAAACTATGCAAGTAAAATAAAGTATACATAAAATATGGGTTGAAATGAGGATAGATATGGTCTGCCAAACACAATGTGCTTTATGTAGTGAATTATTGAGAGAATGTAACCGCTGCAAAAGACTAATCAAACATTCAAACTCAAAGGCAAGCCTATGCACCATTAATAATACATGTATTTATAAGTCATGTATTAGTGAATATCTTACTGAATTATCAGGGTCTGAATTTAAGGGCTTTTGTTTAGTAGGCTGTGTTGACCCCAAAATTTGGATCCTGAAGCAAAACCACTTAAGAACTACAGTCCTTGCATTTATAGAAGACATCTTAGAACATGACTTTTTTTTATTTTCTTTTTTTACACATGATTTTGGTTTTCTTTCAACTGACTTTAAACAGGATTATTCATAGAATTATCAAGTTATTGCAGTATGATGATGCAACGTCAGTGCTGGGAAAGAATTTGTCTCCATTTTAAATCTTTCTCAGTGTCTTCAACACGATACTCATTCTGATTCACTGACAAAGCTCTAGTGTTACAATTTGCCCGGTAGGAAAGAAATGAATGTGTTGTTGATTGTCTTATGCATCCCTTCTTATTGATTCCTGTCACACTAGAGATGAAGAGGCTATGGTATCCACCATGAGATGATTGGAGAGACGTACACCGACAGACACCAGTCCTTGAGGCATACCTCCATTAAAAACACAGTCAATGCAGGTGCTGCTCTTTATCGACTAAGCTAACAACATTACGGCAGTCTCCAGAGTGCAAACTTACATTTCAACAGTGTCCATATGCACAGACATTGCATTGCTTTTGCTTTCAAATGTAAGCAAATGTGTTTCAGATCAGTCTGATGCAACAGACTGCTGCATTTGAAGGTGCTACACAAGCAGCATAGCGTAACAAAGATGAATCTGGCTCTTCTATGGAGTTATTTATACTGTGATTTATGTGACTGTGATTTATGTTGAGTGGAGTCTGGGGAAGTGGCTCCGCCTTGAGACTGGAAGGAACCTGTGACATCCACCCTTTGAATAAATAATTATTTGCCATGTTTTGAATTCTCCATGCTAGACGTCTTGTCATACATCAGGGTATGTCATTGTTGTTTAATGATGTGAGTATGAGAGTATAGGAGAGGATATCCCTCACAATATTGCATGTTTTATGACTTGAAGAATATAGGATAATTTTAAAATAATATCCTGGATATCTGATGATCCTTCTTGATGAATGTATATATATATAGAATTGTAAAATACGTATTTCAATATAGAAAGAAGTATCTTATGCTCACTAAGGCGACATTTATTTGATTAAAAAGTACAATAAAAACAGTAATATTGTGAAATTTTATTGCAATTAAAAAATACTGTTTTCTATTTGAATATATTTTAAAATGTAATGTATTCCTGTGATGCAAAGCTAAATTTCAGCATCCAATACTCCAGTCTTTAGTGTCACGTGAAACATGAAAAGAGTTTAGCTCTTTTTTTTATTATTTATATATATATATATATATATATATATATATATATATATATATATATATATATATATATATATTTTTTTTTTTTTTTTTTTTTGGGGGGAAACTGTGAAATATGTGTTTTGAATTGTATATCTTATATTTGAAATATAAAGCTTATGTAACATGATAAATGTCTCTATTGTTGTTTAAAAGTGATAATATTTCTATGCTGTTTAGGCTGTGCTGAATATGCTGTCTTAATATTTTAATGCTTTTGAATTATCTTCTTCTAGATTCATCTTCTAGCTTTCTTCAGCAAATATTGATACAAATAATTGTTATTAGTTAGATCAGCATGCAATTTAATTAATTTGATTAAAAAACATTTCATCGTTCAACAGCCCTAATAATATGACATAGTAGTGTGTCAAACACGGCTGCGGAGCTCTTTTAATGTGTTGCTTTTGCTTTTGTTTTTGTCATCTGTCTTCCCGTGACAGGCTGTATTTGTGCTATTGTTCAGAAATATCCCAAATAAAGTAACAAAGCCACTTCACCGATTTCCTATTTCTTTGCAAAAGTCTTACCACAAACTGCGGAAAGTGTTTTGAGTAAATCCTTAGCCTTTGGACCTGCAGGATTGTTCTTCGAAACAGCAATATATTAGGAAGAGTCCCCATTGTACCTTTGTGAAACTGGGTCATGTCAGGCCTTAGGTGACACACACATATGATGTTTCTAATGCAAGCTGCCTCTTTTTTTTCTTGTAAAGCAAATTGCAAAATTAATCAGCATGAAACTTGAGAATCAAGTTTATTGAATTAGTTTGCATTGAAAATGAATTTTAATAGATGAGCTGTATGAAATGTAAATTATACACAGAGGGTATGTGATATAGAAGATATGTGGGGAGGTATAATAAAAGTACATTGTGAAACCTGTGATTTGGTCATTATGATGTTGTGTTTCCGTCTCATGGTTTGAAACATATGAAGAGTTAATTTGCAAAAACAGATAACTCTGCTTTTAACAATTTTCAAAAATCATGTTGTTGTTTTTTTATTTATTTATTTTTTGTTTTGTTTTTATTGTGCACTCCAATTAATCTCAATCAAACTGCAATTGGGTTATTTTGATTATCTAAAAAATAACTGACAAATACAAGGTAACTAACATAATAAAACGATAACATAAAAAACAAAACAAAAAAATACATGATTTTTTGAAAATGTAAAAAAAAAAAAAAACAGTTATCTTTTTGCAAATAAACTCTTCATATATAGAATGAATAGTATGAATCTATTCATAATGGGAAAAAGGACACTTTTATCTCCAGTAATACTGTTTGTAGAACTTTCTATTCATCAAAGGATCATGAAAAAGTAACAGTTTGCAGTGTTTTTACTGTTTACTGTTAATCTTAATAATCGTAATAATTCCATACTTTTGACTGATAGTGTATAAAAAGCTTATAATTTGATTGCAGGTTAACATGTCAGCTTGATTTTAAAAGTTGAATTCTCTTATAGTAATGCTAGTTTTTCAAATATACCTTGATTTTGTCTGTGTTTTCTATACTGTACATTTATATTACAACATTTGGTTGCATTCAGCATTTGGCCTCAACTGCTCTGGCCTTCCTGCAGAACATATCCTGAGGATCCTTTGATTGCATTTATTGTAAACTGAGTAATAATCCATACATCAGCATAATATAGTGTGACTTTGTTTTATGCTATTTGTACCAATCTAACTTTAAAGGAAATAAGAGATTAAAGTTTAATGACATTTTGTAATTGGAAAACAATTCTGAATGTAAGGAAGAAAAGCTGATTCAACAGGAAAGAGAAAAGCAATCCAATTTAGTAATGATCACTGTTTATTTATTTTTTTCTTTCCTCTTTTAATTATCTCTAAAAAGCAGCGCTCTGATTTCTGACATTTAAAGGGGTCATATGATGCGATTTCAAGTTTTCCTTTCTCTTTGGAGTGTTACAAGCTGTTTGTGCATAGATAAGATCCCTAAAGTTGCAAAAACTAAAGTCTCAAAACCAAAGAGATATTTTTTTTTTATTAAAGACTCGATCACGCCCCCCTAAAATGGCTCATTCGAACACAAATCTACGTTACGGTGTGGGGAGATTTGCAAAACACCGCCCAAATGTATACGCAATGAAAGAGGGCTGGACTTTTATTCTCACTGTAGTGTTGTTGCTTCCGCCGGTGCCATGTCCTGGAGACACTGTTTCGTTGTGAGAGCGAAACTACTTAGTTTGGGCTTCCAAAAGAGGATACAACTAGAAATCAGTGGTTAAGTTGTATTTATAACACTGTTCCAGAACAGTTCAACCCAAATATTCGAGTGTGTGCAGCACACTTTATTGAGTACCATTTCCTTAACATGGGTTTAGCCAGCTCTGCTCAAAGACTGTTTCTATAAAGTGGGGCAATTCCAACTTTGCAAGGACAGTCTGGCGCTTCTGACTCACAGCCTGTAAGTATGTTTTCATATTTAAATAATTTGTTACTGACTATTCAAACGCAAGTTTTGAGCTGTGTAGAGTAGTGCTTGTTTTTTTGTCGTTTCTCCGATCACAAATGCAGACATGGTAACGTAAAAACACAGTATAAGTCATAATAATCAGTTATTATATCCTCACTGGATGCAACAAATGCCTCGTTTGTAATGGATTTTATTGTTTTTGTGCTGTTGCGCCGGGACACGGCATCACAATACAGTAAGGGGTGTAACATTTCCATCTCACGCTTGAGCTATTCGGCCAATCACAACGCAATGGATAGCTGGTCAATCAGAGCACGCCTCGCTTCTCAGAACGATGAGCTTTGTAAAAATTGGCGTGTTTCAGAAGGGCAGGGCATAGAGGAGCAACAATAATGTACAGTATGTGGAAAATAATGTGTTTTTTTTTTACCTTAAACCACATAAACACATTGCATTACACCAAAAACACAAAATAATGTTATTTTTAGCATCGTCATATGACCCTATTCCCTATTCATATGTATTAAAACTGAAGAGATAGAAAACAAATGGTAATAACACACAAATTACTCCAAGTTAAAGGAAATAAACTCACTGTGTTGAGCTCAATGTGTATAATATCCATTCCACATTGCACATTTATTTGATAAACAGATTAGCGCTGGAAGGTTATTAAAACAAAAGCCCACCTGAGGCAGAGCGTCGCACTGATTTTACCATGCGTAGGAGGTGCATTTCTTAATCTAGCAATATTAGCACATTAATTTAGAATGTACGACCAAAAGTGTTTACTGTCATTTTACAACAGCTTTAAAAATGGCTCATCCAATTAGAATTAAATTCTGAACATTTCCCTTTCATTATTTTTGTTGTGTATAAGGATATGGCAGTAAGACATCTCCCTCTTGATTGAGAATGAAGGTTTGGTTTGGCTAGTTACCCTAATTTTGTCTGTCTTGTCTTGAAAACAATCACTATTTGGACAGGCAGGCCAAAGGTTTGTTTTCTCTGAGCAAATGGATTATGGATCATACCGCTGAAGGAACAGAAGACCATTGTACAGTTCTACATTTGTGCAATAAAATACCTTATTCACAATCCCAACACATTCAAACAGAAGAAGAAGAAGAAAATCAATAGTAAGATTAAAATCCTCTATTTTTTAATGTAGAGTTCAGATGTA